>OU779869.1:10000000-11250000 GCA_916999025.1 Orgyia antiqua
TATATTTATTTTATATTTATAACATAATTTTCTAATTAAGAAAATCGCGAGAACTAAGGTTTCCCATGATTGACGATACACTTAAAGTGAAACGGAATTTACATTTCAACCCTATTATTCTTATCAGTCAGATCATATAAGACTAGTTAATATGATAAACTAATAAATACATTATGACTGACTATCGGTGCCCATTCGCGTCAACAAAAAGTATTTACTGAAATAGGTTTAATAAAACGTAAAATAAACATAAAACACTGGATAATAAAAAGGTGTTTGCATAAATCACGGCACGTAAACTAATTGCAGTTTATATCTAGTCAAAAATAACCAATATTAGAATAGTATAAATCTCGAGACAGTATCTCATCATGCTTACGAATATCTTTCATCATTTGGAACGGGATTTCCTTTATTATCAAAGGGAATACTGGTAGCAGGAAGCTTAGATGTAATTCTATTTTGTGGGATATGCTATATTACCATATCCATTACAGAAAAACTATAACTTTGACGCTACTGGCGCGTTGCATTAATGCTCATGCATAAAGAAAGATATCGACAAAATAAACTTTCTTAATTGGATTACTTAAAACTAATAAATCGAAATACAATATGCTTATCTTGATTTCTTAGGAATTATGCGTTAGTTACTTAGTTACTACATGCATAATAAGAATACTGATATAAATTTTAGTCCTAGTTGATAACCAAACTCTTCATCACGCAAACTAAAAAATACAGCTCTAGGCTCTGCTACTCTCAGGTACACAGTTGTTCCAATTACTGATGGGAGAGTTTCTTAGGTATTGAAAAAATGGTTGTAAACGTATCTTATCTGATCTGTAGTTATATACCTTATGAGCTTTAATGGAAATTAAACTTAATAAACAAACAGTGGCATGAATGCAACAAATCCTAAATTGCCATTTAACTATGGCGTGTTGTGTTAGATAAATACCAAATTGCCACAAAGTAACCACGACATTCATAAAATATAGTAACTGCCATATGTTTTAAATTTTAATTCAGAATACACCCGTTCATTCATAGACTTTGTAAAATGTGTACCTTTTATTTACATTTTAAATTCATACCCTCCTCGTAGAGGTCGCTCCCCGTAATAACAGTTCATCTTGAATACCAAGTACAGAAACTCGCTAATAAAATAGTCAAACGAATGTGGTTGCTCATATGGAGACTTGGAAAAATATGTCGATTCAGCTGTTGATTTCAGATGTTTACCTATTGTATAGATTTATTGGCCAACACAAATATATATCTATTTAACAAACTAAACCAATTTGTCGTCGTTGATCAATAGTTGACCATTGTGGTTAATAGTTTACTAAAAAGAAAAGAATTTATCTTACGAGTACTATTTGAGTATCTTTCAAGATGTTTGTATAATATATGTATAGTTGATAAAATAGTCAACATGGTAGCTGCGGGCAAATATCAAAGCAGTGTATTTTACCGACCGTAAAAAATAATCTTTACAAAGGGCAAAAAGACGTTAAAAGGCTGGATACTGTTGCTGAGTAAGGCTGTGAGAGGCTCGTGACTCGCACGAGCGGTCCCGGCGAACATTACGACGGCGTGACCGAACTCTCGGTTTAGTAATAACTCTCCGGACAACTTAAGCGTAATTGCATAAAATCGTTTTTGTTGGAATTTCGCTTGCTCAATCCGCGGAGGGTGGTATTTCTGTTGTTTCCACGAAAATTTTGCTTCGAATAGAGCTCCATGATCGTGTGCGAGAGAACTGATCTAACCCATGTTACCGCCTTGCATGACGACTATTGTTTACCAGTAATTGTTTATCATACTTATGTTATGCAGTAAATAAATTTAAATTCTATTTATTGCATAATTATTGTATCTCTGTTATATATAAAAGCATAGTGAATAGCACATACAAATATTATTACAATTATGTCTTTTATAAGTATAATATGCTAAGCAAAGTAAAGTCTCAATTACATATTTTTGAAAAGAACACTGATGATGTTTAGACAATAAACAAAACTTTTAATAATCAAAATCTCGTAAAGTAATTCTTGCACAATTTAAGTTATTGCTTAAAATATTCACAAGTAGATATTTGAATACAAATATATATAGTTGTGCATGAAGATAGTTTCTATTTGCATTGTGGATAATTTATACATATTTTACAATGTTAAGGTAAATTTAATCACATTACCAGTTAGTCAAAGTACGATATATCAAGATTCATTTGAAATTCTAATACATACAAGGTATATAGAAAACGTCTGATTTAATATTCCAGTCACCATTTTTCTTCCCCAGACATCGTTGAGGCATAAAAATTCTAATGTATTCGCTGTACAATAAGTATAAGGTAATAAATTCTTATCAAAAGATAGCTACTATTTCAAACTCTGCCTACATTATGTGTGATTACGAAACCAACACGTGCGTCAAACGCTTCAGTGAACGATCTCCGTGTGCGGTTGAGCTGAAGTTTTCTTACTTTGAATTACCTTTATTTATATTATTTCATATTATTTTTATTCTGTGTGATAACGGATTAATATGTAAAGTTTTCTCATTTGATGTATAACCTAAGCATTTGCGAGCCAGAAATTAGGAAACCGTGTTTATCATACATATCATCATGTTTATCAACCGTGTTTATCATCATACAGTAACAATACGATACACCATGTTTGTACACCCCTGTGTGTAGCTTGAGCAGAATATTCATAATATTTATTGTAAGATTCTTGAATAAGTATTATAAAATATACAATTGATTATAGTCATTAATTAATTACATATGTTTTTTTTTATTATCATTTATTTAGTAAAATAGTTACATAATTTTTTTCAAAAATTAAAATACTCAGAAATATATACAAAGCTAAATACAAAAAAAAAACAAAATAACAAATAAAATAAAATTATGCGTCAAAATATTCCTCCGCATCGTCCTCAACTGGTAAAGTGCCCAGAACGCTGGCAGCATTGCCACGTTGTATGGCAATGCTTACGGGTTGTGCAAAATAAAGACCAGCGTTCTGGTCACCCGAGGCGTCGACTAGCCGCTTCGACAACTCTCTGTAAAATGAGCGAGTCGTCGGACCCCACGGTCCGAGCGTTTCGACCCCAAACGGCTCAAATACGTAATCTCCGACAAGATTACTGTATTTGCGCCGCTTGAGTATCTCCGCTGATGCGGCAGCAGCGCCAGCAGAACCCGCTGTACTAGGAACATGTGATGGCGCAAGGGTGTCGACACCGTCGACGCAGGTAGCTTCCTACACCAAAGGCCTACCCATCCATGGCAGTAAAGACATACCGTCTGGTCTCTTGCCATCGTCGCGTACATATTGTTTCTTGTTTTTTTGTGTTTATACATTTATTTGTACTTTTTTTGTTATTTTGTTGTTTATGTACGAATGTATTAAAATCTTTTTAGAAATATCCAAAATAAGAATTTAGTAAGAAATTATGTAGTAACTAATAAATTAATAATTTTAAAAACTTTTATCAATGTTGCAAAATTATATTTCTTTGTTAAAGTTAACGAATGTCAAAGGTGTACTACAAGAAACAATACCACAAACATTCATTCCAGAACCTGTATGTTTATGTACATTTTATATGGTACTAGTTTATTGGCGCCAATAGGGAGGGTAAAGAAAGAAAGAAAGAAAGAAAGAAAGAAAGCTTTTATTCCTCCCCCATGGGGACACAACAAAATACATCAATAATAAAAAAAAAAAATACATACAATCATAAAAAACATATAGGTACGGATAAAAAATAAAAAGATGAAAAATCATAGAAGAAAACAAAAAGATACAAATAAAAATAAAAAAGATAATTGTACATACTTAATATACCGACAGAATAGTGTTAATGTGTCCCACCCATGGGAGAAAAAAGGGACGTTACTCAGCTATATGTTGCGAGTTTTATACCGCAACGCTGATTTTCAGTAAAGCCCCTTCAATGACGCCCGACGATCCGTCCGATTCCACAGATCACACAAACACACACATATACTCGCACAGTCATTTACATTATAATTTGCTAGATGCATCAACAATACATAAAACAACAAACAACAACAATTATAATTACCTATTTTATAGATACAATAATATGTTGCGATACTTAAAACAAGTCAACATACAACTATTGCAATCTGTGGTGAAATGTATCACCTCTCTGACATTTCTTAATTTTCTTATTAATCTGTGCGTCGCAAACGGAAAATAGGCGTGCTTTGCAGTTCCTGATCATAACAAATCATTGTACAAAAGATAAATTAAAAATAGAACATGTTTAAGTAAATGATGGCTGATAGTGTGCCCACTATTGTCAACAATTCTGTACTCAGAAACAATCGAAATCGGTGTAACTTCACCGTTATGAAGTCACAACAAACAAACACAGGTAAGTGCATAAACAAAATTAATGCTTACAGTTATAAAATAGCGTCTTAATAATAATTAGGATTCAGTGTATTCATCCTTAAAATGTAAGTGTGTATATTATGTCAGTGAGATTTGAATTAATAATAAACAAATAAGAAATTTAAATGGAAAACAATTTAAAAGAAAAAATTACATAGCATAGCTCCCGATTAGTGGCTTATACTGTGTGATAATTAAGATAATAGCAATTATAAGATGGTCAAAGTGTAAGCTGTTGTCCTACTGTTGGGTTGTCAAAAAGTGCTTTTTTATAATATTAATAAAACTATGCTTGCTTTTCAGGTGACCAAAAGGAGGCCACAAGATGTTCCAGCAATGTGTGGCCGCATACTTGAAACAACCCCTGAAAGCTGATGTTCTATAAACTGGAATAGAGAGTGGATCAACTGCGCTACGAACAGGGTATTTATATCTATCTTGCTTCCAACACAACTTGTTAAATAAATACTTGGGAGATTGCTTATTTACGACATTATAAATTAGACTTGCCAAGTGTACCTTTCTCCTAGCCTCCATTTTTAGAACCTTGTGCTGATTAAGGTAAGGAGTGACATGAGCCCGTCTTGGAATTTGAAAACAGAAGCGGGCACATGCATTCTGCAGTCTCTGAATCTGACACACTGTTCTCTTCAGCAGACATGGGCCATACACTGTGTCACAATAATTCAATCTTGACAAAACTATACTATCCACTAGTTGCACTCTTAGTTGTTTGTTTATGTAGTCACGTATGTTGTAAAGAATTTTCAGCTTATAGTAACAGTTTCTCAGCACATTGTTAATATGTCGTTCAAATCTTAGCTCTGGATCCATTGTCAACCCTAAATTAGTAGCGTACTCAACTCTGCCAATACTTTCTCCCATCACAGTAATAACTGGGTTCTGGGATAAGACCTCACTGATCTGTTTATTGCTGCCCAGAACCATAAACTTAGACTTTAGTGGGTTTAGTATCAGTGTGTTTCCCTCTGCCCAAGCAACAATGGCTTTTAGGTCCTCATTGATGAGGTTTATTGCAGTTTGCATGTCCCCAGGCCTGAATGAGAGGTATAGCTGAGTATCGTCGGCGTATAGGTGATACTGGCAATGATGTATGCTATTGACAACGTCAGCGCCATAAACTGCATACAAAAGTGGCCCGAGGATAGAACCCTGCGGGACTCCTCTAGATACCCTGCTTGGTGAGGAAACTAATGTCTCTCCATTTGACTTCCGAATCTCCACATGCTGTGTCCTACTACTAAAGTAGCTCTTGAACCACCTTACAGATTCTGGGTCAAAACCATAAAAAGCCAGCTTAGACAGGAGTAACTCCACATTAATACCGTCAAAAGCGCGTGAGTAATCAAGTAGTACCAATATAGTGGCCTCCCCCCGATCCCGTGCCTCCAGAATATTTCCCACTACGTCACTAAGGGCTGTGGCTGTGCTCCTACCCTTTCTGAACCCTGACTGTAAATCTGGTAGTATGTTGTTTAACTCCAAATACTCAACCACTTGTGACTGCACAACCTTTTCTAAGATTTTTGATAGCAGCGGGAGTATGCTGATGGGTCGTAGGTCTTTAGGCGTCTCTGGGTTACTGGACTTGGGAATAGGGCGAATGACTGCGTTCTGCCACAAATCTGGGAAAGTACTGGTAGTGATGGACGTATTTATTATGTTGGTTATGGGATCCAGCGAGTTTGGGAGTGTAGGCAAGAGCATGTCCAAGCCAATACCATCCACACCCTGGGCATTTGATTTCAAAGTGTTAATTATTTTAAGAATTATCTCCCGATTCACTGTGTGGAGGCTAAAGGATGCTGTGGTGAACCTGTTGCCACTAAAATAGATTAGCTGGGAGTCCCCCGCTCTGCAAGAACCAGGAACGTCCAAAAATGACCGGTTAATTGCATCAGGGTTGTCAAAATGATCCGGCAGACAAGTCTCTCTATGCTGAGGTAAAACATCATGTTTTAAGTTTTGCCATAGGATCTTAGGGTTTTTGATATGCTGGTTTATATTAGTACTGAAATAGCCTTTTTTATCATTATTGAGGGCTATGGCTGCTTGTTGCTTTAGGTCCAAGTAATACCTTTTGTGTATGTTGTTATTGGTTTTGTGCGCTTTCCTCCTGGCTTCATCTCTTATTTTAAACAAAAACCGAACATTGTCTGTTATCCAAGGTGTTGGCATGTTACGAATGGTACTTTTTTTAAGTGGGGCATGTAAGTTATATAATTGTATAATAAAGTAGTTGAATGTCTGTACCATGATGTTCACGTCTGCAGTGTTGCTTACTGTGGACCATGGTATCAGGTCCCTGTCAGCCACAAAATAGTCCTGCAGTATATCCTTTAAAGGTCTATACACAATCGTTCGTGGCGTAGGTTTGTCCATTTTAAGTACGGTGTCGCAGGTTATAAATGAGTGATGACCCAGCTCACTTATATGGTCCACAGTCACATTTCTACACCTGGCATCTGTGCAGATGACATCTATGAGAGTACTGCTATTTCCCTTAAAATGAGTGGCTGATGAAACTACCTGTTCCAGATTCAGGTGATTAAGAAAATCTTGGACTTGTACATAGCTAGGAGTATCCTCCACAAGCATATTTACATTGATATCTGCCAGCAACATCACATTGTCAAACGGAGCCATAGCACAAATACTGTCTGTCATGGCATCAAGAAATACGGTTATGTCTGCCCATGGTGGACGATAAGCTGTGCCAACCAGTAATGTCTTGCCATTACATTTGGTCTTCAGCCAAAACTGCTCCACCTCATGTTGTTCAGGGTGTGCCTGTATACGAGCAGGCACCCCAGATCGGATATAAAAAGCCACTCCCCCACCCCGTCCTGAACGTATACTCTTAGGTCTAGGTATATGTTTCAATTGATACCCTGGTATTGAGGGTGCTCGATCGTCCTGCCCTGGCTTTAGCCAGGTCTCGTTGATTGCCATAATGTCCACATTGTGGCGACACATGGCTACACGGAATTCATCCTGGTTGGTACTCAGGGACCCCGCATTAAACAAGCCAAACTTTAAATATTTCTTAGGCATCACACAAAAACACATGTAAACCCAGTAGCTGACCCCAACCCATGCTGCCTGTACACAAAATTGACCACATACATAGTATGATTTGTGGGATATATCAAAACTAAATCTGTGAACCGAGCATCAATATCCATAGGCAGGGTAAAATGTGCAGAGTAATAATAATAATAATGATCATTAGTTATGAATGATAAATTAATAGTTTTTGTTTGTAAATGACAAATGTAATAATCGTTACCAGGATTGAGAATGCTATGTACTACATAATAAGTATAACAAATAGTTGTCAGCAATAAATTGTTAGTATTAAAAATTGGAAATGTGTAGTAAATGAATGTATATAGATTAAATTGGTTCATGTTGGTACATATAGTTAGGTTAGGTTAGGTCTTGGTCACGCTCGTTAAGCTCAATCTGCAGCTGAACCACCTTTTGACGCAGATCTACCACCTCCTCAGGGTTAAAGGTGACATCCCTCTGCTCCAGCACCCCCAACCTCCGCTCAAATCCGTCCATGCGCTCGGTCATCCGGTCCATCGAAGCGCGAAACTGTTCATGGAATTTACGCATCTCTACTATATACTCGGCAATTTGCCTCTTCATTTCTCCAGCATCCGGTTCATCATCTTCACACTCGGAATGCACGGGTGTGGCTGCCCCGATGGTTGTGGGCTGAGGCTGAAGCAATCCGGCCGCACAGCTGGGCTCGCGTGGGGGTGACGACCCTATGGCCTTGACAGGAGTGGCACTATTGTCGCCTTTTGCTTTCTTCCTGATGCACTCAGGGCACACCCAGCCCTTACTCACCACATCATTGGCCATTGTAAACGTCACAATATCGTATGAGTCACATACGACCACACGTGACGGAAATATCAATGATAGTTAGGGGTGGTACCTATATCTCCAACACAAGTATTGCCTTATCTGGGTAATTTAAATATACTATATTTAACTAAAATATGAAAACATGAAACACTCCTTATTGGATTTTTTTTATTGTAGCCTTAAAGTTGCTATTTGCTTTTGCCAGTCCCACCCGTGGTCCCACCCGTGACCATCCTGATTAGAGAGTTTAAACTTGTCAGGCTAAAATTTAAAACAAATATACACGTCTAAATCCGTAAAAAGTGGTTTTGTTTATAGCCTTGGAATATATTCTAAATCCTGATTTGTGTGTGGAATTTGTATCACCCCAATACCAAAAGAAAGACATGGTACATTTTCATAATGTTTATCCAATAAAAAGACACAAAATATGTTAATACTTACACTTATATAAATATGATCAAAGTGCCAAGTAAGAACGTTAAAAATAATATGTCACTATCTCTAAATAAGAGACAGATATGTTATGAAGCTCCCTAACGTAAAAGTGTAACAAATAATATCTTTGTCAATATTGACAACCCTAATAATTGTATAGGTGGATTGCAACAGTAGCTGATTGTATACTGTAGAAGGGGGCGATTTTGATGAAGTTCTTGATAGCTCGATAACTCTGTTTATTCTAGTAAACTGAGGTTGCTGCCGAATTGAACTCATGACAATCACTAGAAATTCTTGAGATGCGAACTAATACTAGAGAAGACGGTGCTTTTATCGATATCGCTGTCCATTGTCCGATTGTATAGTGATAAAGAAGATTAAATATATCAAGTTAGTACTCGTACAAGTTAGTACTCGTCGTGCTACCGCTCGTTATGAATTCTAAATACATTTCATTGGTCAGGTTTAACACCCCTTATTTCATTGGTGATAGTTTGTTCTTTGTTTGACATTCAACGTTTAGGTTAAACTAAACGCTAAGCTACTAAGCTAAACAATCCAAAAATTACATAAATTGTAAAATTACGTAAATAATATTTATATGACGATTTATGTAATTTTGGTGTAATAACTTTAGGCGTAATAACCCTAACCTAAGTATACTCTGTTTGTACTGTATAACTATTCATAAATCGAGGTTAACCGCCTGCGTTTTAACGCATTCGTTACGTTGTTAGGATCATCGCACTTACATTATGATTTTATTAGAGGCTTTGCATCAAGCTTACGAGCAGTCTTAAAAAATATTTTTTTTACTATATTTACGTTCACATTAATAATAGCACGTGTTTTACTTATTTACAGCTGTTAATATCATAAAAAAGACAGCTGTATACAATACAACACTTGAGTTCTTGACAAACCGTCAAACCCACCTTTGACGTTAAATGTTACTTGTCGAACTTGTCCTTAAACGGTCCCCTGTCGACAACAGAAGTTAATTAATTGTTATTTGAAGCCTATTACACCTGTTGGAAGACTTACATTGAGTATAAATATACAAAATAATTTACATAAAAGTAAAACTATTAAGAATACTAATGTCAGCACCCCATATCCTCCCCATGGTGCTATAAAAGCCAGCTAAGGGATATTGTAGACAGATAAAACCCTCTGAGAGGGACGGAAAACTAGAAAAAAAAACTCTATGCCAACACGCTTGGACAGCACGCGCCCAACAGTAGGCATTAATGGGCTGGAGAGAGGAGAGAGAGATAAAGAAGAAGTAATTTAGTGACAATAATTTTCGTCGTCACAGGTTCAAAATGTTTCTATTAAATATACTTATATAACATTGTCATTGCCTTCTAAAATATTTATAAAATTCAAAATCCAACACCAGGCGTTCCTTAACCAACAAAAAATCAAAATACCTATTACTTACTAGATAAAATTCCAGGGTCGCGGTCCCCACTAAATTTATCCCATGGTAATCCCCAACACATAATAGTCTGTTGTATAAAATTTATGGTTGTGTTTGAATGACCTTATTAATTTTATGGGACCACATTGGTCCACTTTGGAACAGGTTTACGAAGAACGATGATACGAGACTATGTGGTTGCTTTAAGCTTCTTATGAAATATCGGTTAGTATTACTGCATACTATAGATCTGTATTTATTGATTGTGTTATGGCGTAATGATAGTACCTGTCGGTGATGAGGATTTAAGTTCATTATCTCTATTTATTTGGAGAAAGTATCAGCTTTGTATAAATATTCATATCGAAAGATGTATTACGTTTACAACACACAGGTGTTTCCAACATTTTTCGTATCAAGACTCGCCAAGATCACTGGACCATTTGTTGCGGCGTTCTATTGTGGAGACCTATATCTAGCGGTGTGTAAAGATAGGAAAGTTCAATACCGAAATCAGAATAAAGACATAAAATCCTTTATTCTTCTTTTTTGAACGTCGCGTCTTATAAATTAGACACGAATAACGAGTGCTTGTCGCAGAAATAGTGATGTGACGCAACCTATCACTGCTTCTCCTTATTTTAAATTTCGATGGTTAAATGATACAATCGAAATTCCTGGTACAAGGACCTACATGGGAAGAATTCCAAGTTCTAAGTACTTGATTGTATTTTTCACACTGATTACAAACAATACAAATTGTTCATAATCTGTGGTCTTAACCTATCTCGACAGTACTACCATTGTGTTGAGATTGTAGATACCAATGACAATAAGAACACGGCAATTAAAAAAATGTCGGTGTTTAGATGGTGGTAACAATTTACAATGGCACGTGGGAGGAATAGCATGGGAGATTTTCTCCATTGGAGCATTCATTACAGACATGGTGAATTAATAATACTGTTCGTTCCAGAACTAATTAAATGCAGATAAACTAAAGCGAGGCGTACACTTTACTATTGTTAGGCTAGTATTCATCGTAAATAAAATATCTGCCAGTATTTTTTGTAAAGCCAAGTGGAGGTCAAGTGATGACGTGCTTGTATCACGTCCGTTCAATAAGCATGGTTAGCCTATCGTCTACTATTATTGCATTTTGGCAACCTGAAGTTACGATACTTATTTAGTACCGGTCTAGGCGTGTCTCTTACACGCATTCCAATCAAATAAATAACTTCATTATCGGTTATAATGTTAACACGTGTTTCTGTGCCAATAATGTTCAGCAATTTTATTGATGTTGTTGTTTCACCTACTTTACCTATCGCCACGACATTCGATTAAGACTTTGTTGTCGCCACTGAAGCTTTCTTTAGCGGTTTTTATATCGTTAGCATTTCGTTAAACAAGGGAATTGAAAAGTAGCATCATTTTGTCAAAGTAACCTCTACTGTTATAAACCATCGATGCCGCTCCATCCATCCATCCATCCATGTTTCAAGGCCCAAGCCTTCAATCCCAATAAGGGAGCATTGTCTCGTTTTTGAGTTTTATTATTATATTTGTTAAGGGCCTACATCAATATTATCGTATATCATCGCCGACACGTACATATTAACACAGCCAGTAGGCACAGAAAATGAAGAATTAGGGATACTTTTCCTATTTACTCAAAATCTACTAAATATATTTTAATTCTGATTTACGTGTTTCCATATATAATAGTTACTTATGTTTTTAAAGTTATTTCATTAGTTAATACGCGATAATAGACCGACAAATGAAAAAAATAAAAAAATTGAGAGGTTGTTTCGCCAAGATTTTCTATCGAGAAAACTTTTTTCAATCGCGTTTCTGAGTTTATGCGATCCTAGATAATATATTGAAAAAACATATACTTAAAAATTAGAGCTCTAGCCATTCAATCTAAAGAAACAATGAAAACTTCGTACATAGAAAAATGCACGAAGCTATTTTGGTATCCTCTTAATGATCTATTTCCTAGACCGAACCAGTTGCCGTTTGTTTATTGAGCAGCCAGTTTCGCTGTAGATTCCTAACTCATCGTTAGCTACACTTGCCGATTCATAAAACTGGTTCCGACGACCCATCCACTTGATCTTGAGCGAGTGTTGGCCAACTTTCACGAGATTCCACTTGGGGCCCGCGCTACGATGTTGCGATGACCGGGGTAGACTTACTAGCCATGTGAATAACTCATACCGGCCGTACACGTTGCTTTCGGCCAACCAAAACATGAAGTTAAAGACAGACACAGCATGCGTTTACCAGAGCACAAACCTACTTTTATAATATTGCCTTACTGTTTTATTATATTGCTTACAATTATCTACAACCATGAAGGTGTCCCACGGTCATTTTACGGTACCTATATTATTAGGTACTACTAATTCTTTTTCCACATAGGTGACTCATAACGAAACTTTTGACATTACAAAGAGAGTTACTGGTACACAGCAGCATTGTTATCAAAGTAAGTAATTTCTAATTTACATATTTATTTATTAAAGTATTTTAATTGCAATCGTCACATAACTTGTTATTTTATTTTGACAATCTAAGCATCGATATCAAAATACTATTTTGGCTGGTTTGGATAAAGGATTTTGCCTTTATCCAAACCAGCCAAAATAGTATTTCCCAATTCGTACGAATATCAATGTCTATACAAATACTATGACGCCTTTTTTCCTGTTCTTTAGTCTCCCTGATCTTTACTTATTTTATTTGTAAGTGCTTCTGAAACTTCGCAAAAGCTTTCATTTTATTTACTTTTGATGTCGAGCCTTTTATTAATTTCGAATAAAGCAACAATACTAGAGTATTGTACTTCGCAAGTATCTCAGAGTTCAAGTGGGCTCGTGAAATCTTTTTGTGTCGATAGCAAATTATTTTTCTATGTAAAAGGTTTCTTTTCTATTTAGGTTACTTAATTTTAGTTACTCTTTTATATGTATCCGCATTCTCTTAAATGATAAATGTACTGTTTATGTCCTAGGAACTGGTAGTAAAATTAATAAATAATCTGATCTGGCAATTTCCAAGAGGCAATCAATGCTTGATCTAATAGCTAACTAAAGCCTGTTTTGTAAATCAAATCTTGTCGTATATAATAAACAATATTATTTTAATTGAAAAGACTTACATTATTCTTTTTAAGATGTTGTCAATTACATCATGTATTAATTTTAGAATTGCAGTTTTCACATAAAATAGCAGCTTCAAAATATGTTCGTAAGTAAATAAACGTAAAGTTAATATACAGATCAAACGTACCTTAGAAAGAGCGCAAGCAGCCTTATAAGTTAAGACTTAAATGTCACGGGAGAGTAAAAAGCGCCGGGTGTTACCTGCTTCTAATTAAAGGCATTTCTGGAATGTGCTGCGTTGGCAGCGAACATTTTTTTACCCTTAAGCGCTTTCATCACAACCACATTCATCAATTTTAACTATAGATGTTTTAAGTCGTGATTCTCTTATAAATTTTGGATAGATTTATAATTGAAAACTGGCACAATAGTAATTTCTAGAGTAAGTTGAAATCTGTATTGTTGACATCCTTTGAAGTGGTTTCTGTTTAATTGTTCAGAAGTTTCGTCGCGAGCGTGTTCATTACTAAAGGTGAAGTGTAGATAAATTGTCTTTAGAAGTGTTAGAACTGTCGCTACTAGAACATAATATATAAACCAACATACAATATTTGGAAAAGTAAGTTCATAACAACCACAAAGTACAAGAGCAATATTTATTTTCGCATATTTTATTTAATACAGGAAACTAAAACGGAACTTTATTTTTCTAAAAAGTTTTATTAGCAATGTTAGTACATATTTAAAACGTTTATTTGTCGTTGTTTAAAGTACTCCTTAGTCATTAACAATTTTTCATTACTGGTTGGGAAAGTTTGGTCATGGTCAGTCTCACTGCTATACTACAAATATTATAAAACTAGCTGTTGGCCACGATTTCGTACGCGTAGAATTTAGAAAATGTTCCCCGTTTTTGCAACATTTTTCATTGCTGCTTCGCTCCTATTGGTCTCAGCGTTATGTTATATAGCCTTTAGCCTTCCTCGATGATCGAAATGTACTATCCACAACTGAAACATTTTTTTAAATCAGACCAATGCAGCAATGGTTCGAAACAACCTCTCTAACTTTTTATTTTTTTGATTTGTCGGTCTATTATCGCGTATTAACTAATGAAATAACTTTAAAAACATAGGTAACTCTTTTATATAGAAACACGTAAGCCGGAATTAAAATATATTTAGTAGATTTTGAGTAAACAAAAAAAATATCCCTAATTCTTCATTTTCTATACCTACTAGCTGTGTTAATAGGTACATGTCGACGATAATATTGATGTAGGCCTTTATGTATGGATTCATATTTTATAATATTTATAATACATAAATATGGCCAAGATTCGCAATTCGTTTCCAAGTTCAATTTGGATTGTAATCAAAAACTGTTAATTACTTGATACCATCGATCTTGGGGATTATATTGCCAATTTATTTCTCTCCATAAATGAATGATTATGACAGCACTTAGTTAATTCTTCGCCATTCACATATCGAATTGAAGTTTATATTTATGGTCTTATTCATAATGACTTATCGGAGGTTTAAACGGAGATTTTATCGTTGAGATAAACGTTTTAGCGTAAAAAGAAATGAATAACAAATTATGTCAATTTTCGCGAACCGATTTTAGCGAACTTTTAAACCTCCGATAAGTCATTATGAATAAGACCATTATTAGTATTTAGTTTCAGTTAGGACTTTATTTTAGTAAATTTGTCATGACGCAATTTATTTTGTAAGCTATAACAGCACATCAGCACTTTTGAGTAGTTCAATGTACTTGAAATCCAATACGATATTGACAATATATCATGTATCACTACGCGTATTTATTTATACTACTACTATTAAACATATCAGAAAAAAAGCAATATAAGTAGGAAGGTGTACCTTTATTGCACAGTAGCGGATCGGGAAAATATAATTTTTGTAATACTTTTCGTATTGCCCCCAATATATCTCAGCCTAATACAATATACTAACAAAAATTAATTTACAATTATTGTAAGCCATTCAATGAATATACGTCAAGCAATATTTAATTCTAAAACATAAATATTCAAAATAATTACATTTACTGCAATCTTGTTATGATTTTGATCTTGATTCAAACTAGTTATTTGTTTTTATAGTAAAACTGGCTCAACCACGAAGGCAAGTACTGGTGTCAAGGTTCGTACCCTCGGCCACGCGAGCTCACTTACCGTTCTAAATCACTATATATTACGCTTATTATAAGAAAATTAGGTGCGATATTAACAATACTCCATTATTTTTTTTATAATAATTAAGTGTTATTAATTTATCTAGATTGTTAGGTACACAATTTTGAATAAAATCATTATTATTGAACTTATATAACTTATAAATCGATACACAGCTTAAATAGGTAAGTTTTAAATGGATTTTCGAATATCGATACCGTTAGTACATAGATACAAATAGACTTAGAAAGTAATAGAACATAATATTATACACATACCCTGTTTTATTTTGAAGTTTACCTCAATCCTTTAGTAAATCACTTATGCACTAAACTGACACAAAGTAAACGTTGAAAATCTTTCTTTTTATATCCACCACAAATTCGAATTTTAACTTTGCACTGGCACTTTTAACGAACCTACATAGCACTGTGGTACATGGCGTGATTTGAGCATTCACTCCGCGAAGGCTGTATCAACACCAGACCATACACATAAGATACACAAAATACACTTTTGCCGTCACAATAATAACACAAAACCGTTGTATAATTCAAATTGTGACGTGTCTAACACAACAT
Organism: Orgyia antiqua; assembly: GCA_916999025.1. Lineage (NCBI taxonomy): Eukaryota > Metazoa > Arthropoda > Insecta > Lepidoptera > Erebidae > Orgyia > Orgyia antiqua. The sequence goes on from OU779869.1 coordinate 10,016,110, forward strand.
TGCTGAAAATCGACCGTTAAATCGAATAAAACAAACGCAACGTAACAACGTTAAGTTAAAACTAAGTTAGGTCCGCTACTCAAGAAAGACCGTTGATCCAGTCAGGCTGTCGGTACAACAGACAAAACTGCTTTACCGACACGAAAAGTTCAACGCGTTGTCCCTTTCTATTTGGAACTAAAAGAATGTGATGGGGAATTGTAGTATGTCAATGTGGTGGGAGAACTTACAACCTGCGCCTGCGCAAAGCCTCTCCATACAACCATAGAAACAGGTGAATTATGCGCATGTGTGCGTGTGTCGTTTTGATGATGTGAGTAGTATTCCTGATTGTAGTTTAATGATAACGTAGTATTTTGTTCACTGTTATTTTATCACTTTCCCGCCAGTAATGAGCCAGCTGGTATAAATCTACTTAATGTTATTCATATAAAATAACACTAGGTATTTCTAGGCCGATAAACAATGCGTAACTACAATGAAAAAACAACAAGAATGCTTTTCCTTCTGGGCGAATATTTTCAATGTTATAAAAAAGTAACACGTTTTCATTTGAACATAAATATAACCTGTTTAAGTCTCTCTACATGTTAAACTACCTATGTCTACAAGAATTTTTATTTGAATTTTATTAAATTTATACTAACGTCTGTTTTCTTTTCATTTTACTTATGTAGACTTTATACTTGTGAAATTAACAGTGATGTAAATAATAATATAGTGTCCACAGATTTACCAGGTTTATGACCTATATATACCTCAGTCGGCTTGAAGCTACTTACATATCTATGTGTGCATGAAATATGTATACAGAACATATGAAACATCATTATTCTATGAAGTACGATTTAGTCAGGCAAACTAAGACTTTTAAATTGAGGATAAGTAACTACTTATCCTCAACTTTAAACGTCGAAGCACCATCTGGTATATCTATGATTGTTCTAAATCGATTTGTAAAACGATATATTTTAGCCTAACATAGAACAAGCATAAATAGATACAAATACTTTCTGATCAATCAAATACTTCAGTAGTGATTCAATCTTGTCATAATTCTTAAGATATAAACAGATCTAATCAGGTTTGTTCTCTCTCCAGCCCATTTACGTCCCACTTTTGGGCACGGGCCTCCTCCACTTTGGGAGGGATTATGGTCTACTTACTGTGCCGCGCTGACCAGGCGTGTTGGCACAGAGTTTATTTTCAAGTTTTCCGTCTCTCACAGCGGATGATATCTGTGTGCAATATCCCTTAGCTGGCTTTTACAGCACCCTTGGGAAGAGATGGGGTGGTGACACTAGTATTCTTAATCCGTCACCACACGGACTAATCAGGTTTGTTACTAAGTATTATTTAAAATTAGAATCATTTTACTAATTGAAAGAATATAAAATAAATAAAATTGAAATCATTAACAGCAATCGCTAAATAAAAGAGTAAAATTTATTTTCCGAAAAAATATCTACCTTTAAGATAACAGGAAACAGGCTTCATCTTGAACAAATAAAGAAGTGTTTTGTATTCTGATGGACATGGATACTGTCACCCGTCCTTTCGGTATCAACAAAAATAAATGTACTATTTATTCCTTCCTGGGATATAAATTTTTCCTGGCTTAGATGGCTTCAAATAGGCGACGACAAAAGTGATTTTACTGTCTTAATATAACTTTCAATATAGGTAGATATCAACAAACTTTTGACCATCTCATTTGACCATCATTTGAATTTAGAAAACTTATTTAGTTTCAGAAATTCCAGGCATACAGCCCATAGAACTAAGACTATAGCTTCCCAATACTGAAAACTTTCAGATAATGGTACCAATTACAGGTGCACAACTTAATTAAAAAATAAAAACAGCTATGGCGTATTTTTATTTATTGGATATTTCGTTGTGCACATTTTTATTAGTTAGAATCATTAGTCTGTAATATACAGATTTTCTAATAAAAAGTTCTATTAATATTGCCGAATTGTGTTATTGACACTATCAATTTTCATTTTTAGATAAGTTTTAGATCCCTACTAAAATTATAAATGCGAAAGTAACTCTGTCTGTCTGTCTGTTACGCTTTCCCGCTTAAACCTCTCAACCGATTTTGATAAAATTTGGCACAGACAATCTTTAGACCCTGAGAAAGGACATAGGCTACCTTTTATTGCGATAAAAAGGGATGAAAGGTTTTCTAAATTTCACGCGGACGGAGTCGCGGGCAACAGCTAGTTATAAATAAACTTAGTTGTGTACGTAGAATCGGTACCATTATCTACCTTCACCGTTCTCGTACACACATAATACAAACCTTTCTAACAGTAGGTATAAAATATAGACTGACGGCTCAAATTTAATTTGCAAAAAAATCTTCGTCGTCATTAATGTTTCAAGAAAATCGGAAGAAATAAGAAGAAAGCATTTGATATGTTCGCAATTTCGGATATCTGTTGACCAAAGCGACCCTCTACGATATCTATAAGCCAATTAACAGATAAATTACTTTTATAGTATGGCGATAACAGGTTCTATCTGACGTAAAAGTTTTGCTCCAAATATTTGTGAGAAGAATAATTCGTAAAAGTGCTTAACCACTATTCAACTACTATTTTATTGGGGATAAATTTTATGTCTATAATGGTTACGTTTTCTTTCCCTTTCTGTACTAGCTGTTTCCCATAATTTGGTATGTGTGGCGTTTAGAAAATAAATTCAACATACAGATCCATCCTCTTTAACCAATCTATCTATTACAAAGAATCGCATTAAAATCCGTTGCGTAGTTTTACATATTTAAACTCACATAAAAACAAACAGAAAAAGCGAGTTTGAATAGTACATATTATTATTTAGTTTCTGTGAACTAATTCAAATTTATTGAATAAGTTAACAAAATATTTACTAAAAGACTATGGGTATTCCACTATTCCATAGATACTGGATATAACTATCACATAAATAAATACCTAAAACCTAGTACGCACAAAGAACTGTTTGTATGTGTGCTCGTATTTTCAGCACACGTAAACACATACCATAGGTGCTAAACTAGGGAAATAATAAAATCATTAAACAGATTATATGTAAAAACTAGGGTTGTTTTCTTCGCATATTAAGCTATTTAAATAATCTACTTAGGTCAAAAACTAAAAAACACGCTCAAGAATCCAAAATATTTTTTTTTATTATTGCATTGTCATCGGTCCTTGTTAGGTATGCAAATTTTCAGATCGATCCGACTACTGGAAGTGGGTTAAAATCACTTTCAAAGATTCCGTTACATAGATTAATATATTGATACCTACTGAACTAATATAAGCGTGTTAAAAAAGAATAAGTACTTACTAAAATATATATTACTTACATATGAAATAAATATTATCCTAAAACGAAAGAGATTTATGTGGACAAATAAATGTTCGTTTAGAGACAGATACTCTATCAACTGTCCCACTGTTATAAGGAAAAACACATTAAATGTTTATCTTGTGTGAAAAGAAAATTTTTCCGGTATTTATTCTGGACATGTTAGAAAACTGTAAATTCATAAATAACTATAAAGGTCAAGAATATTGACATAAAAAGAATAAATATACAAATAAAAATACTTAAGCATTAGGTATAACTTTTATTAATACTTATCGATACTAATATTATGAAGCTGAAGAGTTTGTCTGTTTGTTTGTTTGAACACGCTAATCTCAGGAAACACTGATCTGATTTCAAAAATTCCTTTAATATTGCATAAAACATGTATCGAGAAAAGCTTTAGGCTATAAATGTAACATCACACTGCAACCAAAAGGAGCGAAGTATCATTGAAAAATGTTGCAAAAACGGGAAAAATTCTCTAAATTCTACGCGTACGGAGTTTTAAATAATTTGGCGATGTGACTAATAGTCTTATTCATAATGATTTATCGGAGGTTTAAAAGTTCGCTAAAAAAGGTTCGCGACAATTGTCAAAATTTGTTATTCATAATAGTCTTTTTACACTAAAACGTTTATTATCTCTCCAATAAAATCTCCGTTTAAACCCCCGATAAGTCATTATGAATAAGACCGTAAACAATTAAGTGCTCAATATATATTAGTATTATTTTAACCGTGTTCACGTATAAAATTGAACTTAGTTCATTTAAAAATATGCTAAAAGAATGTTTATTAAGAGTTAACTAACGATAAGAAGATTCTTCTATATCTTGTAAGTCACAAGTTATCCTAACTTCCATCAGTTAAAGATTTAAAATACGAAATAATATTATTTACAAATAAGTAATTCTATATTTTCCATTAGAATCCATACTAAGCTTAAATGTATAAATTAGCGGTTTTCAAATTATTTGCTTTTCAACCATTAATAAATATTATAATTAGTTGTCCTTCCAACTGTCTTGTAAAGGAGTGACACTGGGGGAAAACCAATAACTATCCAAGAAAAGTATCCAATTTCGTAAGAGTGGCCGTCACCATTTATCTTTCATCGAACCATCACTCAAGAGAAAATCAAGTAAAATAAGAAAGTAATTCATTTGAAATGTTCCTAATTCCAGGGATACCAGTTGACTGAAATCATAATATTATTGCCTTTAAATATACCAAAAATATGCTGTTGCCTGCTACTTCGTACTAAAAAGCCATCCTCTTGAACCACTATATCTATTAAAGAAAACTGCATCAAATCCATTGCATAGTATTGCAGTTATTATTTAAAAAATTGTGTTTCAATTGAGTAAAGCAATATTACTTGATAGTAAATCTTCTTCGATACTACTAAACAAATGTTAAAGAACTGTAAGATATTTATTCAGAAACTTAACCTACCGAACAATAATACACAGGATAGCCGGTTCTTGTAGATAAACACAGTAATCCACAACCTACATCAATCAACAGCCAATAACTATTCATTTCTACGCATTAGACCGTGATAATAAACAATCTAGCTTAAGGATAATCGTTCATTTTCCTTTTGTGCAAAATTCCTATATTTTTATTGTCTTATTGTCTAATTATGTGGTACCTAAGCGAGTACGAAGCTTACCTAGACGCTTCGAGTACTTAGATGCTACCATAGACAGAAGTGTTAGGTCATCATACAGGCTGCGACTGAAGATGTCACAGCATTCCACATCGTTCTTCCACAAGTCGTTTACCATCACAGATACGAAACTGTGGAATGCTTTGCCCTTAGCTATTCGCCAAGCTAAGACTTTAAAATCGTTTAAGTTGTTGCTAAAGGAACACTATTTGGAATTATCTATGTAATTATAAATACTTTTTATTATAGTACCTACCTAGTAAATTTATCTATTATGTATATTTATTTAGTAAATTTATTAGTATGTATGTGTGTGTGTGTGTATTTAAAAACTATATATGTATGTCTATTGTTAGAATATTTTAACGTGCACCTACAACTTCCACTTACTTCTGTAAAATGTCCATGCTCAGGTTGCCTGGAAGAAATCGCTTTAAGCGATAAGGCCGCCCATTGTACTAGTTTTTTTATCTTAAGCTAATTTTAAGATCTATGTATGGTGTACAATAAAGAATAAATAAATAAATATAAATAAATACCTATAATATGTTTAAGTTTATTTTATATAGCTAATAAAAACATATAAATTCCTAATTAAATGTCTAATAAGATGACATCGGTAGAGATTATACTAATATTAATATTACTAAAGTAAAAGCTTTACCTATTATGAAAAAAAAATCGCTATTTATGTATTATATTTACAACCGTCGGCCATGTATGACCAGCTGTATGAGTGTGGATGAAGCCAAGGAAGTATGTTTGGATCGTAGCAGATGGCACTCGATGGAAAAAGTCGTGATGCTATGATGATGATTTATGTATTATGTATGTCCCTACGTGAGCTTAAATCTTCAAAGCTACGCAACGAATTTCGATGTTGTTTTATTTAATAGATAGTGTGATACAAGGCGATGGTTTTTTTTTATAAAATTCACTATCTGTTGCCCGCGACTTCGTACGCGTAGAATTTAGAAAATAGTCCCCGTTTTTGTAACATTTTTCACTACTGCTTCTCTCCTGTTATTCGTAGCGTGATGTTATATAGCCTATAGCCTTCCTCGCTAAATGGACTATCCTACACTGAAAGAATTTTTCAAATCGGACCAGAGGTTCCTGAGTTTAGCGTGAGAAACAAACAAAGAAATTCTTCAGCTTTATGATATTAGTAGAGATTAAGTTTTGGGCTTGACATTTCATGCGTACGAAGTTGCGGGCAACAGTTAGTAGTAAATATCTAGCGTGTTTCATAATAATATGCGGTGTTAACATCAGATATTATTTTAGAGCGGTCAGTGAAAATAGTTCTAGCATATAAATCACAGTGAATTTGCCTCAGTCATAATTATTTAACCGCTTCCGCTTTACAATTACATTAATTTCGGTATGATAATTCTTGAATTAAGGACATAAGTACTAGAACCAACATTTTATCTTACCTTCTATGTATTTCAGTACAAACTGTGCTTCTGGGCCTAAAGCTGCAGCCAACTCCAGAGGCAGTTCGGTGTCTCGTAACACATGGACTGTGAACAAAATAGAATTGTGTTAGATACTTTCCCTTATTTATCTTTTTAGGGTTTCGTAACGAAGAGTTCTGCTCTTTTACAAATAATTAAAATACAGCTCTCGCACCACATCTATACAAATATTATAAAGTGGACAAGTTTGTTTCTTTGTTTGTTTGTTTAAACGCGCTAATCTCAGAAAATACTGGTCTGATTTGAAAAATTCTGTTTTTGTTGGATAGTCCATTTATAGGGGAATGCTTTAGGCTATACAATATAACGCTGCGATCAATAGGAGCAAAGCATAAGTGAAAAATGTTGCAAAAACGGAATTTATTTTTGGAAATTCCACGCGAACGGAGTCGCGATCGGCAGCTAGTCATTCAGATTCAGATTCATTTATTTGCATAACACCGGTTATAAAAGTTTTACATTTAATATACAGGTGCGCTGTGCATTACCATATCTGGTATTCAAATTTGTTATAATAGATACTTAATTAAATTATTAAATTATAATGTGAATAGGCCTAAAAATCAGCAAATTATCAAATCATTACATAGAAATAAAATTAACAATATAAATAAATCAGTCAATCACAATTATTGAGGTTGAGTATCATGAATAAATAATATATATAAATATATATTCATGGACATTTCACACATCGTCCTCTGGTCCCAAGCTAAGCTTATTATGCTTGTGTTATGGGTACCAGAATACGGATATAATACATATACTACTTTTCTTTTGTAAATACATACTTAAAATACATAGAAAACACCCAGACGTAGTACAAACATTTGTATGACATTTATGAATATCACACAAATAATTGTCCCAAGCGGGAATCGAACCCGCGACCTTGTGAACGGCAGTCCAGTACATGAACCACTACGCCACGAAGCCCGTCGTCGTCGAAGCCACGTAAAATATATTAATGTCAATTGTAAAAATATTAATGTCAAATGTAAATATAATAATGTCAAATATAAATATAATAATGTCAAATCAGATTGTATAAGCTAACAATTATTAGTTCTTTGGGTAAATATTCTTATTTCAATTTATCCCTTAAAAAATCATTTATACTATAGTAGCATTTTTGTGCTAACAACTGAGCTAAACGACTTTTTTCAATTCATATATCCTTTACGTATTTTAATATATATACTTACACCCATCCACAGAAAATACGAAAGGCCAGCCATTAAAAAATCAAGGCTAGTGCTAAAATTTCTTTTATTTAATAGCATTTAAATATGATTTCCTATGATTGATTAAAATTCCTATGATTGATTACGCTGATGTGTGTTACTTAGATCTTAACTCTGACCTACTCAACAAATTTGATCGCCTTTTAAACAACTGTATCCGTTTCATTTTTAATCTTCGTAAGTACGATCACGTGTCTCCTTCTCGCTCTCAACTAAAATGGTTGCCCATCCGTTACCGCCGTGAACTGCGCGCTCTTACTACACTTTTCTCCTTTCTTAAATCCCCTTCTCCTCCAGCTTACTTATCTCACTTTTTCCAGTATCTCTATTCTAACCAGGACAGACTTCCCCGTTCTTCTAACGACCTTCTACTTTCTTGTATACCCCATAGGACTAACTTTATCAATTCTTCTTTTCCCGTCCAAGCTGTCATATTGTGGAACTCTCTTCCACATGAAATTAGATCCGCCAAAAGCCGCCTCACTTTCAAAAAAAGAGTCAAACATATGTTGTTACAAAGGTTAGCTGAATTATCGTAACTATAGATTATGTAGTATTTACTTTATGTATATTTGTATGTATGTATATGTACCTATTGTGTATCTAGTATGTATTTTGTATGTATAGTGTACTCTGTATGTATTATATATATATTTTATTAAGATCATTGTGTATTGTATGTAGTCTATTGACAGTAATTATAAAATTTATATAATATCACAGAATATACACCTACTTCATTTGTTTCTGCACCACCCAAGGTTGACTGGTAGAGAATGCCTACGGCATTAAGTCCGCCTTTATACAATCTTTTTGTATATGAAGTTTTAAATAAATAAATAAATATTGAACATTATAATAGCTATGCCTGCGACTTCACATATTTTCATTTTTGCTTCGAATCACATGTGTTAGTCATACATACATGGCATCAGTCAGTTACTGTGATCGACTGAAACTAAAGACCGAGAAATACAAAACATTAAGAAGGAAATAACTATTCCAACAATATCTTGTAATTTAGAAGACTATTACTCAAGTAGACATACTTCATTATGTCAACGAAAAATGTCTGGCTTTTAAAACTGTGAAAGAAAAATAAGTGAGGCTTTTTTTCAGTTTGAATTGAACTCATTACGTCTCAAGGGGAACTGTGGTGACGCACCGGATTCCCGTTTCCATTGTTTGATTAATACAACCACAAGTATGAAGATTATATTAAAACAAGTATTGTACAAATGATTTTGCGAAAATGCTTTATAGCAACATGAGAAAATCAAATTAATAACGCAAATGCTTATAATATTTAGGCAACGAGTTATGCTGTGGAAATATAGACTCTAGAAAATTAAATAACTTATAAGATTTTAGCAAATAAATTGTATTTTTGGGAAGATCTTATCATTTGGATCTAGTTAATCATTTCGCTAATGATTTATCTATTAATGGCGTAGTAGAGTAAATCTGGTTTAATAGGTATATTTAAGGATTTCCTTAGTATTTGAACATTTATAAAATTAAGAAAATTTCTAGGCAATAAAGAGCATTGCGAAAAGTTAAGAATAATAACCATACATAAATAAAAAAAAATTGGTCAAGTGTGAGTCGGACTCGCGCACGAAGGGTTCCGTACCATTATCTATGCAACATAAGGCAACGTTATTAGTATCGAGCAAGAAACGGTAAAAAAATCATGTTTGTTGTATGGGAGCCCCCCTTAAATCTTTATTTTATTTTATTTTTAGTATTTGTTGTTATAGCGGCAATAGAAATACATCATCTGTGAAAATTTCAACTGTCTAGCTATCACCGTTCTTGAGATACAGCCTGGTGACAGACGGACGGACGGACGGACAGACGGACGGACGGACGGACGGACAGCGAAGTCTCAGTAATAGGGTCCCGTTTTTACCCTTTGGGTACGGAACCCTAATAAGTAAATTTAGAAAACGAATTATTAAAAATGTGGACGAGGTCTGTGCCTAACAGTTTTAATGGACTGGAGAGAGAGAGAAAGAGAGAGAGAGAAACGTTTATGATCGACTCTCATAGGATGATGGTAAGTAATGAAACTGTCCGATAATGATGTGGTTTCAAACCCACACACACAGAAGATTTGTATGATGTATACAAACATTTAAACTACAGGTGTCACTAAAACCACTGAGCGTAATTGACAACGACTACTACGGAGAAAATACCGGTCAAGTACGAATTGGACTCGCACACAAAGGGTTCCGTTCCTTTATTATGATGATAATATAATCGTCATATCGACCCCAAATAACGTAATAAGGGCAGGGGAACTATTATGTCAAGTATTGGTTGTTGTAGCATCTACTGTGCACTAGCATGTACTAATACCTAATACATAAACTTTGATATTTTCAACTCTCTGACTATCGCCGTTCCAGAGAGCTACAGCCTGGTAATAGACGGAGGCGGCAAAGTCTCAGTTATAGAGTCCCATTTTATCTTCTGGTATAGAACCCTAATAAAAAACAACCCCTTTAAACGTTGATGATATTACAGTAATTAATTTCGATTTAAATTCAGTAACGAATATAAATAGCAGGTGCATTGTAATTTAGTATTAACGTGTTTCTTACAAAAGTTGTAGTACCTTAATAAATATGTATCTATCTATTGCACCTGTACTTAAAACTAAAACTTGTACCTACATCAAACATTTTAGACAATAATAATGTTTTATACATAAAGAGCCTTGTAGTCTTCATAACCTGTAGGTACCTCTCTGTCTCTCTCTCTTTCTCTCTGTCTATCTCTCTCTATTTCTAGTCCTTTAACGTCCCACTATTGGGCACGGGCCTCCTCCACTTTAGAAGGCATTATGGTCTACTGTGCCGCGCTGACCGAGCGTGTTGGCACAGGGTTTGATTTCGAGACTTACCTCTCTCACAGAGTATGTTATCTATGTTTAATATAAGCTAAGCTGGCTTTTACAGCACCTAAGGTAGGAAATGGGGTGGTGATTTTTAACTCAAATTTTTTTCGTAAATAATCTTTATAATTTTATTATGATCTGTCGTTAATCCGTCTGTTTAGATGGATATGCCAAGATATAAGCATAAATAAAATACATAGAATTGTAAACCTCCGCTTTTAGTCAATTAGAGAAAATTTACTTCGATATATTTGACAACATTTTCTCCTTTATGTCGAATTCCAAATTATGTACAGTCAATCGAATTATGCTTTCTCCTGCGTGAATCATTTTAAATGTCAGATATTACATTCGTGATTAATGACAATATTTCACTCCATATAATAATTTCAAAAAATATCTCGACATCAGGTGTCCCAAATTTGCTTTCTTAAATGCTAAATTGCCTTTTCAAAAGGTAATGCTATCTTATATTGATAATCGTACTTGATATTAATAACTGCATTAGAATGTTCTTTCAAATTTAACCTAAATAACCTCTTTTTATTTGCAAAATAAATGTGATTGCTAAGTTTTTGCTAAAGTTGTCAAAAATTCAAAATAAGTCTATAGTTTTGATAAAAATGACCTATTATTTTAAGAATACCTTTTTTATTACAAATTACGTTATTTAACATAATAATATTTTAAATACCCATTAAGCCATTTATTAATTTGTTGGCAAAACTTTAGCTACCAACATAAGCAACCACAGCCATAAATACTTGTACCTAATTGGACTTTTACAAAGTAAACGAACCCTTCCAGAGGAACTAATTTTACTGATTTATACTGCAAAGTTATCTGCTATGTAACTAGCCATTGTTCTCTCTATTAAACATTGTGGCAGTTCTTGATTGTTTGAACAAGTATAAAGTCCACCAAAACTAAAGCAATTGGTGAGCTCTCAAGTTATAGGTATGATAATTTATTGACAATCATGAAATATTAGCGAGACAGCAACCATGCTACTTTCTGTAATTTTAATTCGTGTAATTTACACACAATTTAATATTGAAAATTAGATACATGATGTTTGTTTGGGAAGGCATCCTTATGATCCTTATAATAGTTAAACTTCTTGTGGCTTTGGCTCCTAGGTAATTTTAATAGAAATTTGAGTCATCTCAGAGCGATCAAGAAATCTCGAAAAAATTATCTTCTTCACTGGCTTACCTATTGTATACCTACCATGCCTGGAGCCCTACTAGATAATAAACTAAGGCAAGATAATAATAAACATTAATTACGCAGAAATCCATTAAATAGTGATCAAAACTAATAACCGTAACAATATTAGTACGCTAATATATTCATAATACCAAAAGTTTCAATAGTTTTCAGAATCGAAACGCCTACACAAATTATATCAGCAATATTTATATCTACATATTAAACTTACATGACGTAAGTGTCAATGTGTTCGGTACATTGTTTTAGTAATTTTATTCATCTAAGATTGTTTTACAAAGACTACATAAATTACTGTAACTTGTACGAACGAACGAATGCGAGTCAGAATCTTATCCTAATAGTTCCGAACAATAAATCAAACACCACAAGACAAATCGTATGGAAAACCGGAAGAGTTTATAAAAATCTTAACATATTAAACAGTGAGTCATTAAAAATTTTCTTTTTATTGGAGACAGAATTTGGTAAAGCACAGAATACATCATCAATTTTTTTTGTAATTATTTTGCGTAAAAAATTTGCTATCTTAATTTAAAGTAACTACGGTGTGATTAGCAGTTATAATTATTAGTGACGTTATAAATACAAACATGTATTTAGGTATTTTCTTATCTTCTAATGTAAGAGTGTTGACAACATATTGGTACCGAGTCTACGTGAACAACTGAACTTAACTAAAAATGAAAATTGATTGTTTCAGTAACACAATTCGTCAATGTTAACAAAACTTACTAAGTATAATAATTTTCTTAGTTCCAAAACTAAAAAACACGCTCGAAAATCCTGAATATCTTTTTAAATGATTGCATTGTCATCGGTCCTTGATATGTATGCAAAATTTAAAATCAATCCGACTATCGCAAGTGGGTTAAAATCGCGTTGAAAAATTCCGTTACATAGATTAATACATTGATAGATACATACCGAACTTATAAAAGGGTGTTAATAATAAAAACTGTGTACCTACCTATCATAGAGTGACGATTTTAACATAATATACCTACACGTGTACAACGAAAGAGCCAATTAATCGAAATACACCATAGTTGTTTTCATTTTTTAGTTAGTTTTATTTGTGCACGTACATATAAATATGTATCATTGTGAAATTTTAAATTTTCTTCCATACTTATTAGTAAGATCTCCAAAGAATCAAGTGATATAAAGGTTTTAATTTCTTTTAAATAAAATCCCATAGCTAAGTACATAATAATAAGTGTCATAAAATAAGGTCATAAAGAGTTAACAAGCATAAACAAAGAGGTTCTCACAACATCCTTCCCTTCAATACCGTCGCGTGCTGGTCTTATCTTGACCGTTCTTCGAATGTGAGTTCATTACATCAAATTATAGTTGTTACGATGCAATTATGCGAATGTATGTTTTCCTTGATGAGGTACAACATTATCATTCGTTTCGTTCTTGGATCTTGTTATTGCAATGATATGTTTATATTATAAGTATGTTGTCGCGTGTTTTATGGTTAATTTGCATATTAAATTGTCACAAACTAATCTTAAAACTTAGTTTTTTTTTTGTTTGTACGCGCTAATCTTAGGGCCCCCTCGCTGTTCCGATTTGAAAAATTCTTTTAGTGTTAGACGCCTTACCCAATTAAATAGGAACGAAGCATTAGTGAAAAATGTTGCAAAAATAAGGAAAATATCTAAATTCCATGGGTACGAGTCACCAGCAACAGCTACCTAGAAACATTGCTTCTATTAGAAATGGTATTCTATTAGAATGGGCTTTAATGGTATATTAAAGTAATTTTGTAAAATTATTAAAAATATTTCTTAAGTGTACTTTTTACCCATCAATCAGTATATTTCACAATATCGGAACATCCTATAGGTAAAATACCTTATCTATGTCAATAAAATTTCTTATACATGCGTCGTTTACTCTTCCATATAAAACTAACCTTCGGCTCACAAAGGTTAGGGAGGTGGCGACACAGGGACCATGTGTCGCATAATAAAGACTCTTTGCACAACCTAGCCTTGTTTGCACGTGGTAAACTCTTTACTTGTTACGAATAACAACTTTATTACCTCCACAGTGGTACATCCACGTACGGGTAACCAGAGTTATATTAGTGTTTAGTACCCGGACGACAGATTTTTGCTTAAAACTTTTTAGTAAGTCATGTTTTTTTTATAAAATCTACCGCCCGTTAGAGTTGTTGTCGAGTTTCAGTATATAATAATTTAGATTGTTTATCACCACGGGCAACTTAATACATTCTGTAGACATAACATTACGAAAGTACTGTTAGGATTCGGTTTAGATAAAGGTAAATCCTTTATCTATAATGCAATAGAAATGTTACAACAAATACATTCTGGTTTTTGTTTAGCTGTAGAGTACTTTTCGGGAAAAGCTTAAGTTTGAACGAGACAGCAAGGTTTGAAAGTAAAGTTTGCCTTTAAGTTATCGGCAAACTCTTTGTTACAATACTCAGCCTAGTTCTAATACTTCCAATAGCGGCTCTTTACACCATTACTCTGTACATGGCCACGGCAACTAAATATGTATGAGGTTATTGTGCACAGAGCTTGTTGTTTGATAACATCTGCGTAGATAATTACAAGTATACACTTTCACTCGCCTAAATTCACACATGCATAGTATCGTCCAATCTTTATCGTCAATTAAATTGCCAATTACTTTGATATGCAAATTATGTGAACTTTGTTTTACCTTTACTAATTTTGTATACTTTACATGACAAAATTATAGTACAAATTAATATTACTTTAGTTTTGATATCCGTACATGCTTGTATTAGCGAGAATTTTGCATCATAAGTTTTCCTTCTCTTCTGTTCCGCGAAAATTGTCCCTCGGCTGCCTGCTACGGTATGAAAAGCAGCAGTAGGTACTACTGCTGTTACGTATTTATTTATCTTTTACATTCAACATTTCTATGCGTTATCAGGTAATATATTTAATTGAATTTAGAAACTAAAGTTAATAAATCATACAAACAAACGAAAATTCCTCTTGAACCACTTTATCTCTTAAAAAAGACCGCATCAAAATCCATTGCGTAACTTTGAAGATTTAAGCGCATATAGAAACATACAAAAATAACGATTTCGTTTTATAATATTTATTTTATACATACCTATCCATAACATACTCCATAAATATTGTTCCATAGCGCACACTGACGGACTTCAATAATTTTACCAATATGCCTTCAAGGCAATAATACGTTACTGTACATAATAATAGTTATTTTACTTCAAACAATTCTTTAAATTTAAAAGCCTTCTTATCCAAGCTAAGGCCAAATCGATTCCAATTATGTTTGAGCGGCTATGACATTTCAGGCATATCTTTCCCACGGACAGGCCAATCGTATTGCAATTATGAGTAAAGTTTTTTGCATTAAAGTAAATTAGAAAACGCATTCTTTTAGACATTAGGCTGCGACATAGTGGACTGATCGTCTAATCAGAGATGGTTTTATAAAGAGTCCTTACAGTCCACGGTGTAATACAGATTTTATAAAAGAAAACCGCCTAGTTTTCTTGGAAAATCTGTTTATACCAAGTAGGTATACTGTAAGTAATAAATATTTGCAAAATATTAGATAACAATATACAAGGTGGTAAGATTATGACTACAGTATCCAGTAGGTATAAAAAAACAAATTTAAGTCGATTGTGTGTCGAGTGAGCATAGTCACAACATTTTGTATTGTAAATAGCTTATTATGTAGGTAAGTATATTCTTATGCTTCAAACTTTAACAGTTTTCACATAGCCCTAATGCCCATTAAAGATACAAAATCGAAAAGAAAAAGAAATGAAAAATATTCTTAGCGAAGATTTACTAAATGGGCCAACTAGTCTAGTATCCCACAGGGTTAGATGCTTGTCCATTGAGTACTGTTAAGGAGAATTAAAGTGACATCGCTGTAACGGTTACATGTTTTTGTAACCACGAGCGGCGCAGTTCGATTCCAGATACTGCGAATCTAACAGGATGTACTTACACGTGTTTTTCTCTGAACCAAGAGAGAGGTCAGGAGAAATTAGATGTTTTAACACTGTTTACGATCGTGTAAGGTATTTACTTTGCCATTTTCTTGGTTTGTACCTACTGCTGTATTAGTTTTGCGAATAGATAAATTACTGACATTAAACTAATAGCTATGTACGTTACTTTAGTTAAAAGTGTTTTAATGTTCCTTACTAGTTAAAAGATTAACTCTCTTGTATGTAACAGAATTTTAGTATTTTATTTATTTAGTAGTGAAATAGGTAACCAAAATTTGGAGCACCTTATGACGTATAGGCTTCTTCTACGGTCGTAGGACTTTCACAAATTTCAATTATCATTTTATGTTAAAGTCGTAGATAATTTAACTGTATTTGATTGGTTTCTATGCATTTATTTGTAAACAAGTAAAACCCCTTCTTAAAGTACCAGTTTAATTATTGCGTTGCTGTAGTAAGGTTAAAAGTAAAAGGTTATCTTATTCCATACAGTAAACTTAAACGTTGCTTCTTAAAGTATAATGAGTACAAATATAAATCATAATTATTTATACCATAAGTCCACAACAACTTGATTAAATCATGTAGCTGCCTTAGCGTACCCTTCATATCGCAATGGTTGTTGTAATTAGGTACACGTCTTATTCTGACAAATTACACAGTCTAATAGTATGTGCACGAACTCTCATCATAATTATCTCTGTCACGAACATAGAATTTAGTCAAGATTGTTTGAGGACTATCAAACTATGATAAGGATATTACAAAAGAATACATTCACATGTTGAGGTTGGTTAGGTATACTTACATATGAAGTGATCTAACGCCACAGTATCCGTGTACCAAAATTAAATTTAAATCGTTTTAATAGTTACACATTTATTATCCGTGACGTATTAACCACGCGTTTTCTTCCAAAGTGTACTGTAAAAGCTTGCTCAGGGACGATAATAACAGATAACATGCTCAATAAGAGACGAAAGAGTCGAAATGGTAACCGCGCCATATAAAACCAAATATCCTCACGAACGGACTTCCTCCAAAGTCCGTCAAAAGTCATATAATACCCCAGCGTTAAAGATCTATAAAGTAAGAAAGTACCTCCATGGACGGGATGTACGCTGAAGAGCAGGCAGGGCTCGTCTCCTGGCTCCCGACAACATTCTAGTATATCGCGGCATGTGGTGTGAGGGGTCACCGGCACAGGGGTCGGTGCCCAGCCGGCACCACTCTCGCACCACACTCGCACTATCATCTGGAAAATAACAAATATACAAAATCAATATCAGGAACATTCAGAATAAGAATCTACCTCAACACCTTGAGAGACTTGACGTCAATCGTAAGCCAGTAACTCCAGATGTTAAAAGCAGTCTTTCTGAACAATCCTCGTATGAATCGTTGATTTCTCTCATTAGGCGCTTATAATAACACAACATTATCGCACTCATCGATAATATAATGAAAAGCCAAAAATCATTAACATAGAAAGATGAAACTTGCAAAAAAATCCTCTTACAAGCCACGGGAACAATTAATAATTTTTAATTGACTAAGATCATTTGAGATCCAAAAATTATCTGGTGTCAATTCTGAGTAATTAAAAAGCAATTGTGCGAGAGTCACGTATATAATTTGAAAGGTAATTAAATTAATGACGCAATGCTACTTCAAGTCAAGCATTCCTACTGACTATAATTGTCACATTCCATTAGCCAGTCTACTTTAGTCAATTGAATTACTATTTTAGGGTACCGTAATCAACCAGGGCTCTTTTAGTTATCTACCCGAATATATAATAGATCACTGTTTCATAGCCACTAGAAATCACCTGGTGCTTGAAATTCGACCTTAGTTCAAATATAATAATAATAGCTTTTTCAAAAACTGACACAGTTATATTTCATGTAGTTTAACTTTAAACGATCTCGTTGTTTCTATTTATAGACATTTTTATTTAAAAGTTCAACGTACGACGCAGTATACTAATGTAGAAACTCTATTAACTTAATTAGACCCTAGGTTTAACCTAATACAGTTAACACAAAATATATGTTTCCCTAGAGGGCATTAAATCAAGCCCCATCTACGGTTTCGCAATACCTATAATAGTGTGTAATTACTAATTAGTAATGTAGTTACTGTTAGCAACACTGGTAATAAGAAACATAAAAAAGATCGAGTGATAGTGATTAGACATAGGTATTCCATTAATTTTATTTAGGCAAGCCCAATACGCGGGAGAAACTAAATATCCTACATGATTCTTAACGAATTATTAGGTGTCAAGAAACGACACTAATATGTATATTATTTTTTTCTGCACTTCCCACTAGCTTGAGCTCCACTTAATGGGGCTACCCATTGCCGGGTCTTATCAGGCGCGGCATATACTACGGCCCGGTTATAGCGGGGCGATTTGTTACACGTAGCAAAATGATTGTACTGTTTCTGCTCACATTACAAAGGACAATCAAATTCTGAAAATTGTAATTACTATGCCATATTATCAAAATCTCGTCAACTGTCAAAGCTGTAGTGATAAAAAGACACATTCACAAATTAAATCTGTTAAAAAACATTATTCTACCGCAATTCGTCAACAATACTGAAAGCGTTTCTTAACTTTACAAACTGGATATACCGAATTCGTTTTTAACACGAACTGTTTGCAAATCCAGCTAGCACACAATAAAAACATTACTCTGTCGGCAACTTTGTGAATGAAAATATGGTTGACAAGAAGAAATCAATCTAAGTTTAACACAGTGAATTCCCAACTGAGAAACTCTCATGAAAATTGTATAGAATTTAAATTCCTCTATTGTATTTTATCAAGAATTGGGAATCAGTTTACAGATAATAAAACACTGTAGTCTTTTGATCGAAACCACTTAAAGCTTCTATCTAACACGGCTCAATCTAATATATAAAATTCACGTGTCACAGTGTTAGTTACCGTACTCCTCCGAAACGGCTTGACCGATTCTTCTCAAATTTTGCATACATGTCATATTCAGTAGGTCTGAGAATCGGCCAACATCTATTTTTTAAACCTTTTTTTTTAGTACAGCAAAACAACGTTTGCCGGGTCAGCTAGTTTTTATATAAAAATCCAAAATAATTGTTATGAAAAGTAATAATAAATGAGCATCGCAATGTATAAGGTAACGTACTAAGGACTTAAAAAAAAACTTAAAAAACTTAAAAAAATAAGGCTTAAAAAAATCCTGAATTTCAATCGAATAAGGTTTCCTGCTCCCAGGCCACAAAGATAACTACGTATTCTGAGTATTAGGATCCATGTAGAACCTAAAAAGCGCCAAAATTATTAGCAAAATCAAATTGTAAGTAAGAAGATGTTAAGCATTAAGTTTGTAGGCGTATACAATGATACATTTTAGTTATTTTAGAACGTCGCAGAGGAATTCTGAAATTTTATGGCGATAAAATGAGTGTTCCTGGCCATTTCCTACACTATCTGCTACTGCAATAAACTGTTTAATTTGCCTAGGAATTCGTTATTTGCAATTCTGATACATTCAACTCCTACGTTTCGCATTTTTATTCTATTTAGCGGCCAACGGAACTAAATAACGATTATGACTTTTATATTCTAAACTTTATACACAAGGAGTCGCTTGAAAGTAAGAGATATGTTAAACTAAATTCTTTAGCACTTTTCGTTGTAAATAAGACCAAAGCAATAATTAGAATTACCACTGGATAAGAAGCTAGACTGATTAGTATTTAAACATAAATTACGAATTGATAAAACGCCCGAGAAAAATATACTCCGATGTCATCGCCGGCATACTCCAAA
Source organism: Orgyia antiqua (assembly GCA_916999025.1). Lineage (NCBI taxonomy): Eukaryota > Metazoa > Arthropoda > Insecta > Lepidoptera > Erebidae > Orgyia > Orgyia antiqua. The sequence continues at coordinate 10,035,843 of OU779869.1, forward strand.
TGGGGCAAGTGCGTAGCACTCACAATCGTCGGACATGTATGACCAGATGTATGAGTGTGCATGAAGCCAAGGAAGTACGTTTGGATTGATGCAGATGGCGCTCTATAGGCTCTGCCTACCCCCATGGGAAAAAGGCGTGATGTTATGATGACGATGATGATACAAGTGTATTGTAATTTAAGAATAACTTTTAAACTTATTGCTCTTGTTGAATCTACACAATCCCGTAATAACTGCCCCTGGAGTCATTTAAGAGGTTGCTTTTTACTTGATAAAAACGAGTATTCAATTTTTAAGATCATTTTAAGGAAATGTCATTAAAGCATATGGTCCGGGAGCCAGGTTCATTATTGTCAATGATTTCTTCGCGAGTGAGACTTTGTAAAATGCATAAGGCACTTATACTATGAGCACTTGCGACCGTCAGCTGCGAGTCCGTGGGTGGGTTGGGCAGTGGCAGCCCGAACATGGAGAAAAAAAATGTTTTTTCAGTCATTTCCTCTCATTTGAAAATTTGTCAGATTATAGTTTATCGAGTGCTTTGATAGAAAAACCAAATCAGCTGACCATAACACGGTGGATTATACGTCAGCTGGCTACTTGAACATGAAAAAATAATTTATATTTTCAATGATTTCAAATCAAATCAAATCAAAACAATACTCTTTATTGTACACCAAAAATTTGCAAAAGATTAACAGTGTTATCAGTTTTTTATGGTACAAAAGGCGGTCTCATCACTATTTGTGATCTCTTACAGAGAACCTTGGGATGGAATTTTAAGATTAAAGATTAGTTATAAGTGGTGTCCTAATAGTATGAAAAACTACATAAGTACTATAATAATATAAATGAATACTTAAACTTATACATAATTATATACATATGATAGACACATACATTATACATAACTACAAATATAATAGAACGATAGAGTGAAACATAATAATAATTGGCACAGCGTATCAAACAGTATGATATTTATTTGAATTAAATTGATAGATAGTGTTCCTTAACACGTTTTTTAAAAACTGCTACAGTCTGAGCACTTCTAACAGTTTCCGGCTGCGCATTCCAAAGATGGAAACTAAAAATTTCTCAACTAAAAATTTACCTGGTGATTGTTTATATAAACTATCTATTCTGATCGGACTTTTCGTTTAATATCACGGTCTGATTAAATAGCAAAAATATGATTTGCTATTTAATCCGACCGAATCAACAATTTTACCTTTAATGATTCTAGGGATCCTCCCTCTTCCAGAAAAATATAATAATGAACACAGCTAATGCCATTTGCAATAAAAATAAAGCAATTTCTTGCAATTTGTGGTGTTATTTATTATTATTTATGAATATCAAATAATGTTAAGTGGATGGGTACTACTGGGTACCTAGTACCTACTATGACTAATGAGGAATTATTTATTTTAAAATAATTTATCTATTAGCCTATGAACAAGAACTGTCATACTCGCTTAGTAGTACTTAAGTGGGCTCGATACCAAATTATGCTCCATACAAAAATATGGGTATAGTACTCCTCATTTTTCTTTGCGATAAACCGATTTTAATTGTTTTTACGCTATATTATAGATAAAGAGTATATCTATGCTACTGTCACTTTTTTTTATAACATAATAACTAAAGAAATATGACCATCCGAAAATCCCGTTTTTTTCGGTTTTCTTTACGTAAAGTGTAGCGACTATCACACATATTTGGCAAGGTTTTACCGAAAAAGAAAGTGATAGAAGCATAGATATACTCTTCATCTAGAGTATAGCGTAAAAACAATCAAAATCGGTTTAACTTTCGCAAAGAAAAATGAGGAGTACGATACCCATATTTTTGAATGGAGCATAATTTGGTATCGAGCCCGCTTAAGTACTAATAAGCGAGTACCTATGACAGTTCTTGTTCATAGGCTAATAGATAAATTGTTTTAAAATAAATAGTTCTTCATTAGTCATAGTAGGTTTTTTTCTCCATATTTGGGAGGCTGACACTGCCCAACCCACCCACGGAGTCGCAGCTGACGGTCGCGAGTGTTCATAGTTTTAGTCCCCCATGCATTTCTCGAATTTTTGATTGGGAGGGACTTGGTCGTGAAAATCTGTTACTGGCTCTCGGACCAATAGCAAATTTAAAAAAAAAAGACTTTAAATAGCGTCAATAAAATTGTGGATGTTTCATTTTATAAGCTATCAAAATCCATCAGCCTTTCTCTGTCTACAATTAGGGCCAGCGCTCCTTCTAATAAACATACATCGACGGGCCTCGTGGTGGAGTGGTTCATATAACGGACTGCCGATCATGAGATCTCGGGTTCGATTCCCGGTCAGGACAATCATTTGTGTGATGTTTATAATTGTTATACAAATGTTTGTGCTGCGTCTGGGTGTTTATTATGTATTATAAGTATGTATTTACAAAAGAAAAGTAGTATATGTATTATATCCGTATTCACAAGCATATAAGCTTAGCTTGGGACCAGAGGACGTTGTGTGAAATGTCCATGAATATTTATTTATTATTTTATTTATTTATACATCCTTGATAGCATTCCTTAAATGAAAACAAAGACGAATAGCAATCAGCAAATCAATAAAGTAAATACAAACGCTCTTACTTAGATTGATTCGAAACAAAACTATTACGAAACAATGAGAGTCATTAACTGTAGACAAATATTTTGATAATTTCAACGAGAGAAACAATTAATACGTAAGTAGCAACTGAAATTCAGTACAGACAACTAAAAGCCATATTCCTTTGAAGACACATTAATTGTGACTAAGATATTCTATTTGTAATGTTTGGCCTCGCCTTCAACATTAATACTTAATAAAATTTTGTTGTTACGTAGATAATTACAACAATATTTTAGGATATTTGTTAAACCCACGATAGATTAGCTTATAAAGGCTCAATTTAACACATATCTAGACAAAATATTAAACCGCTTCTTATAATGCTTATAACAATATACATATATTTTGCAACATAAAAACTACATTCAAAGTTAGTGTTTATGTAACTTTAAATAAAAAATAATAAAATGTCATGCCTCGTGTTACTTACTTTCGTGGTTACTCTTGCCCAGCTTCGTGGCTTTAGCGTGATAATACATAATGATATAACTTTATCTTTATCAAGGCTGCATTACCGCTTACCATCAAGTGGAATGTAGTCGAGCATCAACATGTATGTATACAGCAAATAAAAAAATATTTATTATTCTGATACTTTAATTTTTAGAAACAAAAACACTTTCTTTGGATTATCACTATTTTCCAATCTATTAATCAAATAATAAACTTATTAGTATCAGATTCAAGTTGATGGCTTTAGCCGTTGCTGGCTGAAAAACGTTTGACGAACGAACAGACAAACCGGCAGACAGACGGACACCGTAGTCAGACTATAAGGGTTTCTTTTGTGTACGAAACCCTAAAAGATAACTATACAAGTGCATCACAAATACCTTCATAAAAGGCTTTTGGAATATGTCAGTTTCCTATTAGATATGTTTCTGAATATTTTAAGATTCAAAGAGCTTTTTCTCAAATATTAAGTCACATTGTTAGGGTTCCGTACCCAAAGGGTAAAAACGGGACCCTATTACTGAGACTTCGCTGTCCGTCCGTCCGTCCGTCCGTCTGTCACCAGGCTGTATCTCAAGAACGGTGATAGCTAGAGAGTTGAAATTTTCACAGATGATGTATTTCTATTGCCGCTATAACAACAAATACTAAAAATAAAATAAAATAAATATTTAAGGGGGGCTCCCATACAACAAACATGATTTTTAGGGTTCCGTACCCAGTATCTCAAGAACGGTGATAGCTAGACAGTTGAAATTTTCACAGATGATGTATTTCTATTGCCGCTATAACAACAAATACTAAAAATAAAATAAAATAAATATTCAAGGGGGGCTCCCATACAAAAAACTGTTTTTTTTACCGTTTCTTGCTCGATACTAATAACGTTGCCTTATGTTGCATAGATAATGGTACGGAACCCTTCGTGCGCGAGTCCGACTCGCACTTGACCAATTTTATTATTACTACATATCAATGAAATATTTCCTATTTGTAAAGGTAAAACTCATTATCCAGCTTATAGGATAGAACATGACAGAGGAAGACACACATTTACATTCCAACGATAATTTGTGAGATTTTTTTCTAATTAGCACCTTTGCTCACTTTCCTTGTGATAAGTGGCGATCGTCATTGTGTGATGCACAATGGTAAAGCTTGTTAACGACTACTTACTATAGCTTAGCACATATAAAATAAACGTATGTTTGAAGACATTATTTCAAAAAAATTCTTGTAGTAAGTTTATATGTCAATGTATCGACGATTTTTTATAATTTGGAATACAGAAACGCAAAAGATCTTTCTACTCAATAGATTGCATGGTGGTAGGGGAAAAAGTTTGGACGTTTCATTAGATCAAAGATTTTGTTAAAAATTATGCAATAAATAAATTATTATTTGCTATTTATATTTTACTGTTGAAACCAAAACTTTCTGAGAGCACAAACAATATCTGAAATGAAAATGGTACGTACTCCTAAATAATAAAGAAGAGTAAAAATAATCTGACGTCTTTATATTCAATCGATATGCTTTGATGGAATACTGAAGTAAACACATCATGAGACCAAACAAACAAGAAACCAAGTATCTACCCATATAAATCCTTTTCAAAGAAGCATAAAAATACCTTATAAACTTTTATATCAGTAAATCTATTCCAAAACTTGAATACAACATCAATACTAAGTATGTATACCACAAGAAACAAACTTTGCCGCTAGCCTGAAGAAATAGAGGCATACATGTTTTCCTGAGACGAGTACGTAATTTAAAATGTAAATCTAACTTGCGAGCAATATATTTTCAATAAGCAGTTTTTGGAAATGTTATACATAAACCGAGAAAGAGGTTAAAGTACAGGCAATTTACCACAGCAATATTCGCTTGTTATTTTATCTATTGAAGTATTAAAAATAAAAGTGAAAGTTAGTGAAATTCGTTATAAATAAATTAATAAATATTCACGGAAATATATACGACGACGGATAGAATACATATACTCCTTTTTTTTTGTAAATACATACTTATAATACATAGAAACACCCAGACGCAGTACAAACATTTGTATGACAATTACAAATATCACACAAATGATTGTCCCGAGCGGGAATCGAACCCGCGACCTCTTGATCGGCAGTCCGTTGCCAGAACCACTACACCACGAGGCCCGTCTATTATATTCTATTATTATTTATATTGAATTTATAACATATTATAAATTCATTAAAGCAAATAATTTACAATCTAAAACACGCCAAAACTATTTGAGTTATTGTGCCCGCGGTTTTCTGGCGGCTTTTAGCGTGAAGCGTGATGATAAAATATAAAATCTATGTGTTATTCTGATCTATAAACAGTAGTTTTTTGCGTAAAAGAGTTTTGAGGTTTATTATTAGTTTCTCGTTTATATAGGTAGGTTGATATAGGTAGTTTATTATATCCCAGAATTATCATATTACATTCATACACAAATGGGACAGTACTAATTCTCGGCAACATAAAAATTCTGAATAAATGCAACAAAAACTCTAATCCAAAAGTATTTGTATCAAATGCTATGTTTTTTTTACTTAAGAGCCAGAACAAAACCCAACTGAATACAAAAAGGTCCTAACAACGGTAGCCAGTTTCCGGTGCCCTTTAAAATAAACTTAATCTTTTTTTTTAATAAATAATTTTGCACAAGAGCTTATGAAAAGGACCGTGAGGTATTATGCGACGATGACTCAGAATTAAGTATGTTTTTTTAATAATTCCATGACAGGAAATGAAGGATTAAGTAAAACGTTTTAATGCTCCGGTCAGTGTGATTTTGTTCTTATTTCGATTTATCTTGAGTCACGCTTAACGACAAAATTTAGTTCAGTTACAGCCCGTGTGACGGATTAAGATTACAAATGTCAACATTTTTCTTCAGGCTGTAAAAGCTGAATGCGGAATATTAAAGGCAAATAACATCTATTCTGAGAGACGTATAACAGCTAGAAACTGAATACGACGCACACGCCTGGTCAGCGCGGTATTGGCGGAGTAACATAACACAAGCCTCAGAAAATTCAGAAGCGAAAGAGGTACGTGCCCAACATTGGGACATTATTGTCCTGAAAAGAAAAAAACATTATACATTATGAATCGGCGACTTTCCATACAAAAGGTATAATTCGAAACCAGTATCATTTTTAGTGTGAAGACGCCCAAAAATAAGTTTGAATTAAATTATTACTATTGGTTAGACTACCAAAGTTGGAATAAAATTATTGCTATTCTTCAAAAGCTTTTGCCTACCATAAATTCAACGACAAAAATGACAAACATACGATGGGTCTCGCTTCATGATTTGAGATGCTTCATTCATAGTAAAATATCTAGTCACAATAAATAATGTCTTGACTGTTCAAATTGTGAACAGTGGTTGGTAAACCTACTACATTATGTAAAACGTCGAGTGACTGACTGATATTTATGGACACATATCATTCATACATCAAGATGTCTTTGTACATACAAATCTTATGGAGTAGACTGCCTAGTAAATAATAGCATCTTTGGTTATTATAAAATAAAGTCGTTATTTTTGTATGTATAAGTAGAGCAGAGTAGTAGTAGTAGTTTGTTTGTTTGTTTGAATGCACTAATCTCAGGAACTACTGGTTCGAACTCGTACTGGTTTTTGAGTTAGATAGGCCATTTATCGAGGACGGCTATAGGCTATATAAGATCACGCTGCGATTAATAGGAGCAAAGTATCACTGAAAAATGTTGCAACAACGTAGAAAATGTTCTGAATTTCATGCGCCCGAATCGCTCTCCGTGTGGTGACGGATTAAGAATACAAGTATCACCACCCCATCTCCTCCTTAGGGTGCTGTAAAAGTCAGCTCAGGGATATTGCACACAGATAACATCCTCTGTGAGATACGGAAAACTCGAAAATAAACCCAGTATAACAGTGGGACATAAATGGGCTGGAGAAGAAGAAATCGCGAGCGGCTCTAACGGCTAGGGCTGTATGAACACAAAAATTGTTGTATTTATAGGCGTAAAAAAGCATAAAAAAGTTAATAATCATTTAAAAAAAGAGATCTAAAATGCGTTGAAAAAGCTAGTTTCCTGGCATTCAATAGTCATGCTCCCTCCTATATTACATGCACTGCAATAAGTCTACCAGCTGCCTCTAGCAGATGTTGCTGTAATTATTTGAAAGGGTTAAATGGAGTTTAATAAAATTATTAATTAAAATAACTATAGTCGTTTATTAATCTTCAAAATCAAATACTTTTAGTAAAACAAGGTGTTTTTGCCACCTTACTATTTACGATCATTTGGATAATTTGTAAATGAAGTAATCCTAGTGATGATGTCAGAGTTCTGCATGCCCTTTTGGGAGTATACAGTCGTAGTATTATGCATACGTAACAAAATAATGAAAATTAGAAGAATTGCCCATATGTTATTATTAATTGCAACGATTATGCTGCACATGACACTTCTAAAAGTCTAACAGCATAAACAATAGACATATTCGTACAACAACTTGTTATATCATATAGATTATTGTATTGTCACTAAATAAGTTAATTGCGTTATATTCATTATTGATTCAGAAGAATACTTTTCTACTATTGGCACTCACATTGGTTTATCTCTGCACTGCTATTTGGTTGGCTAGTAGATAATGCCTGGGGCATTAAGTCCGCCATTGTACCGACTTTTTTATGTGCATGAAGTGTTTCTCTTCTTCTCCAGCTCATTTACGTCCCACTGTTGGACACGGGCCTCCTCCACTTTGGAAAGGATTATGGTCTACTGTGCCGCGCTGACCAGGCGTGTTAGCACACGGTTTATTTTCCAGATTTCCGTCTCTCACAGAGGATGTTATCTGTGTGCAATATCCCTTAGCTGACTTTTACAGCACCCTTGGGAGGAAATGGGGTGGTGACACTTGGATTCTTATTCCGTCACCACAAGGAGTGCATGAAGTGTTTATAAATACATAAATATCATGTTATTCCCAGCTTAAAAATCTCTTAATGCTGGACTGAAGTCTTCTCCTATAAAAGTTTACTCTATTATTAGTAATTCCATATGCATAGCTTGCGAAATATAAGTATAGACTAAGTATAGACTATAGAGGTTATAGCTTGGAACATTTCGTACCTATGTTATCTTAGGCTTAAAATCCTTAGTTAGGCAACTTTTACAGCACTTAAAAGAGAAACTGGAGAACGGAGTGGTAATAAATAATAAATACACATGTTTTGTGTGTCTTTGTGAATATACACATCCTTCTATGTCCGTGTGGTGATGGATTAAGAATACAAGTGTATCACATTTCCTCCCCGGGGTGCTGTAATAAAATCCTCTGCAAGAGACGGAAAAATCGATAGGTAATAAAAAAAAACTTTATACTAACACGCCTTCAAAAGTGGAAGAGGCCCGTGTCCACCAGTAGTCCTTGGAGAGAGATACATATTTTAAATCTATATAGAATGTAGTATTATTATATATAAATATAGAATGTAGTAGGTAGTTATTTTTGTATCAAAATAGTTGAAATGTTTACTTACCGGTATCATTTTTGGGGGACATGTGTGTTTCCCCCTTAATCAACTGACACACCTGTAACAATAATGATATTTTAAGTACATGTGTTGCACAGTTGTAAAATACGTAGTGCAATAGCAGATGGTTCTTGATAACATTGCTAAATGAAGTTTAATTATATATTGTTTACATTTTATATAGCAAACCGTGTAAAAATATTCGCTTATTATTCACGAAGAAATTTTTTTTTCTTTAAGTTTTATCCTCATGTTTCGTAGCCTGAATATAGTTTAAATAAAATCACTTTTTACGGATTTAAACGCGTATATTTGTGTTAAATTTTAGCTTTGGAGGCTTTTCAGAACCATCACGGGGTCACAGGTAGGACTGAGCTGAGAAACGCCGAGCTAATTTAAAACAAATTAATATACGCGTCTAAATTCGTAAAAAGTGGTATTATTATAACAAATAGTCGAGCAAGTGTTAGATAATCTGAATATAGTTTTTTTTTTAGTAACAATTAATTATCCGTGTGGTGACGGATTAAGAATACATATTTCACCACCCCATTTCTTTCCCAGGGTGCTGTAAGAGCCAGCTAAGGAACAATATAAGCAGTTAACGTCTACTGTAAGAGACGGAAAACTTAAAAATAAACCCTGAGCCAACACGCCTGATCAGCGCGGCACAGTAGACCTTAATCCCTCCCAAAGTGGAGGAGGCCCGTGCACAGCAATGGGACGTAAATGGGCTGGAGAGAGAGAGAACAATTACACACAAGTCATCTTACGGCTCTTTCCTACTCGTTACCAGGGCTAAAGTCTCTACATGGGTAAAAGATTTCCTTCAGATTCTCATCCCTTCAAAACATTTGCTACCTTTAATTTCTATAGCAGTAAAGACACGATCTGACCCCCAGTATTCTATATGTCTGTCCCCAACGATAAGTTGATAATGTAATTTATTTATACAAAAAAGATATTTCATTTATTCAAACAAACTGCATACATTAATATCGATCCATTTAAATATTTGAAAGCAAAATAATATTAGCTATTTAGTCATAGCGCCGCAACCGGTTGCACTCGTGGCCCGATCTTGATCTATAATGATAGGATGTTGTGTTGCTACCGTTGAACTACTTTCTTTCAACGTACATACTCCAACCTACATTATGCTAACTATCTACTAACTGTAATTAATATCTCTTCAGATATTTATTTCTTTTTGACGGGACTAGTGCAGTACAGCTTATTGAAAATAAACAGTTAGCAGGAAAGGGACATATTATTACGTACATTTATTAACATATAAACTGCTATACTCATTTAAGTATATGTACTGTAATAATTATGAATAATTTATATCGCGCATTAGAAATCAAACTTTACAGAAATAGTAGGTACTTTTGTTCTAATCTCTCTCTCCAAACCAGCTAGAGTAACTGCAAATTTTACGTGCTATTATTTTGCTATCTATCCATCTAACAACCGCTTCGTAGCGCATTATTAAAAATTTGCCACCACACCAACCTATTCAAGATGCATTAAACCCAGCACAAAATGACAAATTTATCCATCGCCAGTTATAACCAGACCATTTAGGTTTTCAACCACTTAAGTGATGCATCAACAGTTAGCCATTTTATATCAATTCCAGAGATTTAGCTAATAGCTTACGTGGAAAATTGGGGCTTGACGTTGTAATACGCCGCAATATTCAACTGTATGTACACTCGAGCCATTTTGTCTCATTACTTTTCTTGAATGGAGTTCAAGAACCTAAGTGACTAAGCAACATTATTTTCAACATCTTCCCACATACAAGATTATTCAAAGCTTACTGTTATAATACTAACTCAGCATTAGTGTTAAGGTTTCTTATCAGAGAACCCATTGTTTGTTTTATTATTTTGTTTTTTATGAAGGGTTTAATTACATTACCGAACAGTAGCCATACTAAGTCTATGCAGTAGCCTGGTTATAGTAAATTTGTCCATAAACTAACCTTGTCTGAAAACCGTAAATACCTTATCATTAACTTATAAAAATTTCAGCTTAGCTTAACTTTTTAAATAACCCCCAGGTATTTCTTTTATTTGAAAATCTCGTATTGACTTTAATATTATACAAGCTACTGCTCGCCATCAAAAAGCTCCACATGAAAACTCATTTAAAGTTCTTAATTTATATCAGTTCTAGACATTTCAGAGAGCACAAAAGTCAAGACATCTTGCGTACTAAATATTCATACATTCACACCACAAACTAGAGAGGCATGTTCGTGTGGGAGTGACATAAAAGACGTTATTAAGATTTCAATACTAAAGACATGTCGATATGACGGACAGATGACTAGTAAATATATACATTCTGCTATGCAATAGCAATAGACAGCAGCAACACATTATTACGTGTCTCCTGTCATCAAACATGCGATTGACGAAGATATGAGAGGAATCGTGTTTTGTCTGTCACTGTTCTATGAGGTATCCTATCAGTACATTATAATGATATGTAAGTGTGAATTGACAGGAATATTATAGAATACGAATAGATTTGCAATACATAAATTATTATATAAGCAAATTAATATTTTTGTTTTGGTGTTGATGTCTTCATTCATATCAAACTTTATGCTATAATTCAGGGCCATAGCCCTTATGCAACAGTTTTTACAACAATGATTAGTCATAGTTGAAGTTTGGGTAACCATGCATGCTTCATTTATGTAACTGCCCATTCGTTAATAATCCAAAGGGCTAGCTGCGCAAGTAGGTATTTGTTTAATGTCAAAACAGTGAATGGAATAGTGTAAGGCGTTAAGTGGGAAATGTTGAAACGTTGCTAGATGAATAAGGTATAGTGGCGCTTTAGTAAAAGCCACATTGCCGACATGATAGTGACTCTACACATTACATTGAACACCTGAAAGGCAATGACGTTTGGTTATTTCCGACAGCCAATTTGTCTTCAATGCAACCAATAACGTGATTCAAATAAATAGCAATTTAAAATATGAAATGACATGAAAAAACCTTTTAATCGTCTTTTAGATGAAAATATTGACAGCACAATCAACATAAGTAAACATATAGATTGTTAATTTAATTAATTTCTGATGTAGATTTCGCTCAAATAATTTTATCACACGAAAGTCAGAAACCTATATAGATTACGAGTAATTCAAAGTAGTAATATTGCAGAAACAGAAACCCCTTAGTTGGAATTGCGGATAGATAAAATTAATTAGATATCTCCAATATTTAGTAGGACACCGAGATACAATCCCTTATAAAGGAAATCTATTTTCGCAAAACCGCTCGCGCTGGCAGACGGCTCTTTATTAGCGCGATGCCTACGGGAATGACAAAATCACTGGCACGGAAGGGACAAATTGGTGGTCCCGCGGTTTCTGTAATGCTTATGGGACCGTTAGATAGTTGTGGGATCGCGTAATTTGGTCGACCCACGCGTCATTCGCAGGCCGCCATCATCGTGAAATATTTGGTAGCGCGGACGGGCGCGGTGGGCTTATTTGCATACAATGAAATAACGCGACACAATCGAGGGTGGGTCTAACTGGAAAGTTTAGCCTTCTTACTAACATTTTGGACGTACCGTTTAAGTGACATCCGATATTAATGCAAATATTAGTGTCGTGATTCAATGTTTTATCAAAATCAATTTATTGGGATTAGCTTTCTAAAGTAGGTAATTGGTCAGATATGTCGTCAATATAACTTGTATATTTATTTTTTTCTACCTATAAAATATCTGCCTTGGTAACTAGTAATTAACAATATTGATTATCATTTAATATATTGATAGAAACCAACCATAGAAAATTGGAATATTCTTCACAATCGTTTTTATATTAATATCATTAATATCTTATGTGGATAAGATCTTCATATTCTCTCATTAGACCACCCCATAAGATCTCGTTTATTGTCGCAGATCAATATTAATGTCATAAAACGGCAGCTTATAAAAAACACAATGGTCCTTTAAAACGATAAGCGTCTCCTATGTATATCAAAGTCTTCACGAAACAACGAACAAGCTGTGTCCATGAACACTTCAGTTTTTTTTTTCTAAAATTATATGAGTAGGATTGAATTTGTACTTAAAACACTCATCGTGAACAGACATTGTAATATACAAGACCTTGGGCTTTTTGTTATGATCTGTTTATGTTTTTGTTTACTAATAGAGAACGTGACTATGACTGGCCAGATTTTAATGATATCCAAAATGTAGCTGTATTATGATGAGTAATTACAGGATGTACTGTATGAATTAATATCAGACTTTTACATGGTCATTATGATTATATAATACCCATAAGGAAAACCACAATACTTAATATTTTTAATCAAATTCGCTTCCGTTTTTCACACGAATTGGTTAATTTATACCACAAATAATTTATTAAGGACTAAATAAACATTTGAATTATGCATGGTTCCCTCCTCAGGTTAAAAAAACTGGTTTTTTTTTCAATCTATAGTTCACGGTCATTGGTTGTTCGGGGTGAGTTCGTGAGTGAATGCCAAATGTAATTGGCGCAAACGGCATTTAGCATGTGCAGTGGAGGCGAAGGATTCCCGATACTTACACCCAATCATTCTGTCAATCCGTCTGTCGGTGCTACGCCGGCGCCCGTGGGAATATCTTCAATCGATATACAGGATAATAGTATTGGCTTTTAACAGTTTAAAGAGCATATAAAGGCATAAAAATGTATGTAGTCATTTCATAGACAGCCTACAACTGCGTGAATAATTTGTACCTGCTTAGCTACAATGTAATGTGGAATATCCTCACAGTTTTATGGTTATCATTAAGAAACGTGTTCATCATCTCATACAATATGCAGAAACTATAATGGTTGGTATAATAAAGTAATTTTCTTTGTACTTGTAATACAATCAGCTAAGAAGAGACGTTAATTATCACATTTAAAAGGTATATATAACATAACTAAACCTATATTGCTGTTGACGAACGACTACCAAATGAAAAAACAAGAAATGAAAAACGCAATATAAAACTCTATATTAATAATAACAATGTTGTCCGTGTGGTTATGGATTAAGAATACGCGTGTCACCACCCCTTTTCCTTCCCGAGTTGCTGTAGCAAAAGCCAGCTAAGGGATATTGTACACAGGTAACATTCCCAGTAAGACAAAGAAATCTCGAAAATAAACCCTGTACCGCTAGTTCAGCGCGACACAGTAGACAATAATCCATCCCAAAGTGGAGAAAACTCGTGCCTAACAGTGGGAATAGGTGAGTTAATGGCCTGGGAAAAGCGATACTGTTAAACTTCTTCAGAGTGATAAAGTAAGCCAAAATGCTCTCCGTTTAGAAAAAGTCTGTGCCAAATAAAAGTTTATGGTCTAGGGTCTAGTATTAGAACTACAGTCGCTTATTTAATGAGGTTAAAAATAAATGAGATATTAATGAACTGTGGGTATTTTCACTGATATGCAAATGCTTAAAACATTGACAAAGAGAAGACATTTAAAAACAATTAAAGCAAACCTTGAAAGTAGACAATGACAAACAGACGACGTTCAGATGCCACTCATAAATAACTTGGCATAAAATCATATGACATTTGGAGAACAATCGCATTGAAGGCACTCTATTCACGTAGGTATTGTTTAACAGCAAATGTATCTTTATAAGTATTACTATCTCGTAAAGATCCTGCAGAACTTTAATCTGCAAAATATCTACTATTACAATCCTAACTAAGTAATATTATCCGTTTTTTTACGGTTGAGACATACGATTATGCCAAAACTTCTTATAAGTTCTGTAAGAGTCGAATAGATAAAGTAGATAACTTTTTTTAGGCGATCAAAAAAATTCTATATTAATCTGTACCAATACGCATGAAGTGACGTATCATTAGACTAACAGCCGTATTCACAAACGTTACTGTGAGGTCTCGTAGTAGGCATGGACGCACAGGGGTAGCAAAATCATTTCAGAAACAATACTTAAGGGCCTACATCAATATTATCGTATATCATCGCCGACACGTACATATTAACACAGCCAGTAGGCACAGAAAATGAAGAATTAGGGATACTTTTCCTATTTCCTCAAAATCTACTAAATATTTTTTAATTCTGATTTACGTGTTTCGATATATAATAGTTACTATTTTTTTTAAAGTTTTTTCATTAGTTAATACGTGATAATAGACCGACAAATGAAAAAAATAAAAAATTTGAGAGATTGTTTCGCCAAGATTTTCTATCGAGAAAACTTTTTTCAATCGCGTTTCTGAGTTTATGCGATCCTAGATCATATATTGAAAAAACATATACTTAAAAATTAGAGCTCTAGCCATTCAATCTAAAGAAACAATGAAAACTTCGTACATAGAAAAATGCACGAAGCTAAAAGGCCTTTACCCATAATTAAATTAAACTTAAAAAAAAACGAATTAAGTATTTTTATTCTAATTAGTAATTTGATACTTTTCCACTCAGAATTGATTGTCAGAACTTAACTACATATCAATCACATAATATTGGTTCTGAATTTGAGAAGTTTAATATTTTTATAGACATGAGTACTTTATCGTTCTCAAACTCATACAAATTCAAACTTCATAACTCAATGCCACATTTCAAGTTTATTAGTTTCAAGGTTTTAGATAATATTGTTATGAATGTTATGATACTAAAACATAACAATATTATCTTGGAGTTCAGTATTAGCGTGCGAAATTTTAAATTATTCACAACTTAAAACAACTGTGTTTAGTTATGTTAGTAATTAATACATGACTAATTAAAAATACATATTCTTTTACATTTTGAAAAGCAACATTAGATTTACATAATACTTATGACGCCTTCATGCGTATGTAATTTCGAATCACTACATATAGCCCTAATATTTGACCTGTAAGACTCTTGGATATCGTACCTACCTTCCCAAACAGTCACAAAATTCTTGATAGCGAAAGTAACTGTTTCTTACTGGGTGTCCCAACCCAATTAAATCTTGCAGTTTCCATGTAGGTCTTCTAACAATAGAACCAATACTACCATTAAGAATAACTCTTTCATCATTGCATTGATAACATATCTAGTCTTACTACTTCGTAATTCCACTCAATACTATGCACTTATTGATCAACTCTCACCATAATAGAGTACTGGTCTACTAACTAGTTAGATGACTATTCTTTTCTCGCCTACGTCTTGAAATTCTGTGAACACAATCCCACACATAACATTTCTTGTATTGTCCAACACAAAAAATATTATAATTTGTACAGACAATTTGATCTTAGTGTGTGGTTTACATATATTATTATCAATAAAATTGTATTACTAGCTGTTGCCCGCGACTTCGTAAACATTGAATTTAGAAAATATTTACCGTTTTTGTAACATTTTTCACTGATCCATCGCTCCTATTGATCACAGCGTGATGTTATATAGCGTATTTCATCATTCGGTAAATTTACTCTCTCACAATGAAAGATTTTTTCAAATCCGATAAGAGGTTCCTGAGATTAGCGCGTTCAAACAAAGAAACTCTTCTGCTTTATAATGTTACAGATCAGTAGAGAAGTAGAGATGTGTTCTCTAACTACTATTTATGCGAGCCATTTGAACAAATAAACAAATGGTTTCATAGCGTGTTTTGACTTCTTTCATGCAATGGAGACATCATAGGCACCACACGGATCAAAATGTAGGGCTGAGTTGAAAGTTCACAGTTAAACTTAAACTTTTTAAAACGATTGTATGCTGAAGATATTATGACGTTAAAGGTAAAATCACAAGTGGCGTGTGACTGTGTAATCTGTGTATATCGATAAATAACTAGCGATGCTTAAATTCGTACCTATTTCACTTGTATGTTACATTATACAATGAATCATGTAGTGTACTTTGACAAGTAATATTTAACAGAGCGGACGTATATATCACAAACATACATAAATTGAATATAACAACAGGGTAGCTAGTAAAGCTAATTGAGGAAATATCTAAAGACTTGCCCAAGGCCATTACTCTGCCAAACGAAGACAAAAACTAGGAGAGGTCAAGATACTTCGCATGACTAACAATCTGAGAAACTAAAAACATAAGAACAAAGAATAATATTTTAGAATCTGTATTCCACAGCAATCAAGGGAACTGCGTGTTTAGATGGTTAAAGATCTTATCTTAACGATACATAATACGCATACATCGTAAAACTATTCTTCCATATACTCATTTATCAAACCGCATCTAACTTCTATAGTTTGCAATAAATTTAGTAGGTACTGACAAGTCGTTCTCAGTTCATATCGATCACTCCCGAGCCTCACAAAGCTATGTTTGTTCAAAATCCTTGAATGAGACACAAAAGTCACATTATTAATTTTTATTGTATTCGAAACGAGATGTCGCCTTGAAGACAAGATCATTACACACACAATAACCACTGACAAATGACCTCTCGCGAACGATAGTAAAACGCATGAATAACGAGACACTTAATATAGAAGAAGTTAAGAAAGGTCAAAATATATTGGCGGCGCTACCCAAACTCCACTCTCCCACAAACCTAGTGTAGAAACCGGTTACAAAGAATCCGCCTTGCGTCATTTAGCCACGTGTAAACATTTTAATTGATGATATGCGGAAGACAAAAAGTTATGATTGAGATCGGCATTTTAATACTGGTTTAGGTCTAAAGCTATTTTGTTGCAAACTACTATGTATGGTACAAAAATGTGTAGAATAGCTTCTAAGTCTGTGCAAACGTACCTTAAAAATACTACTAAGAACAATACAATACATACTTATTGAAGGAATTTAATTTCCTAGTAATCTAATTCCATGTCATATTTCTGACTTTGAGCTACAGATTTTTGACGTATTGAGAATCCCGAGAATGACATGACTAATCTGAGCTGTGGTTATAAATATTCTTCACTGTGTGAGGACTGAGACATATTAAACACAACAACGTAATTTGTATGTATATAAGGTGTTTAATTACCCAATATTTACATTTAAGTCACGAAGAAAGTCGAATACTTCCAGAACAGAAGTTTGTTTGTACGCCATGAATTAATCCCGTCTTAAACTTCAATTATGAATTCTAATTGCACAGTTGTCAGCAAGAAATAATGGCATATAGTACGCAACTTTTTTTTATTTATTATTCTATTCTGCTCTTTCTTTCACTAACAGAGCTTTATACAATGCACGTATAAAACAACGCAGTAATCTAATAATTTAACTATCTGCTTGCCTGCGATTTCGAACAAGTAAAATTTATAAAAATGTCGCGTTTTTGCAACAATTTTCACTTATGCTTAGCTTCTATTAGCCGCAGAATAATATTATACGGCCATAGCCTTCCTCGATAAATGTACTATCCAACACTGAAAGAATTTTTCTAATCAGACTAGTAGTTCCTGATATTAGCGCGTTCAAGTTAACAGAGACACTTCAGCTGTATAATATTAGTATAGACTTTTTTGCTCTTTCTTTCACTAACAGACCTTTATACAATGCGTGTATAAAACAACGCAGTATCATATAATTTAATTGGCAATGTATACAGATACATAAAATATTTTATTAGTACGTAGTGTACGTACTACCAGTTTTTAATATTGGCTACACGAAAGCTTCAGATAAAGCTTTTTTGTTGCGTGTGTTCATTAAATTATTTTATGTTAACAAGTTATGGAACTCATTATAGGTAATTTAATGAATGCCTATATGAGTGGTATTAAATGATATCGTCTGAACCTAACGTGATCTTGAGACAATTAAGAGCCCACTACAGACCCATACAATTTACAATTTAAGTAATTGTGTTAGGTATTGCTATCCCTATTTCCGAGCGCCGCACCGTAAGGGACAGCTATAGTTCAACCAGATTTTTACCTATAAAATGTTTGAAAAAAAAAACGTTTCATAGTCCGCTGAAAATTAAACAGATTTTATATTTTTACGACATGTTATACATGAAGAATATTTCTATGCTTCTATTACTTTCTTTTTTTGATAAAATCTTACCAAATTTGTGTGATAGACGCTGCAAGATCATCTAAAGAAAACCGAAACAGTCGGGATTTTTAAACAGTCATATTTTCTTTTAATTATTATGTTTTGAAAAAAGAAAGTGATAGAAGTATAGTTATATAAGACATAGATACTGTGAGAAAAATTCGTTGCCCTAGAGGCAAAACCCACGAAGAAAACAGTGGCATACGATGTCCATATTTATGTATAGAGCAAAGTTTGCTGTCGTGCCCTCTTAAAGAGACATTGTAGGGTAGATCTTTATATTTTATTTCACGATTAAACCACTACTTTATATGCAAGTATATCATTTTTATGGGGAATATGCCAGTAGTTAATGATTTTAAGAAACTACTAATAAATTATGTTATTATATGAAAATAAAATCTTATTTTTTTTTTCCTATATCTTTTTTCTTTCCAAAAAACTTTTTACGTTTTGTATATATTATATTGTAAATACTAATATTAGATTAAATATTAATTAACTCATTAATAAGACCCGAGTTTACGCTATTTATAGCATTTAATAGCATTGTCATTCAACATAAGAGTTTGGGAAGTATAGGTATTCTTAAGCTGTATAAAATTAATAATAGGTAGATAACACACAATATAGATAATACATATAATGGGTAGATACTCGTATTTCCAAATAATCGAAAACTACTCGATACTATAATAATCGATCACACTTATGCGGTATTCTTTCTAAATTATTATAAACATTCTTTCATCGCAATACATTTTATGGCAACATTACATTGCCTTTATGGCTTTATTTTAACAAAATTGCGTCGTGTTTTTAGGCCAATGTAATAATATGTGGCTGAAGAAACGTTACGTCTAGAGCTTTACATAAATGTCGTTTTCACAAAGGAATTACAGAGCTCACAGCTGCAAGATTGATTGATGTAACAAATGTGTTTTATTTTTTCAATTAGTTTAATTTACGACTGGCAATTCTTATCTATCACAAAATAAGATGTTTTTGCTTCTGTTTATATACTTTTAAACAATAAATAAGTGACAAATAAACACACGGCCTGGTGCTCAAGTCTACTATTTTGGAACAATTGTCATACCGGCACAATACCGGCACGATACCGTTGCAATTGAAGTCAAATATCCGTAGTCTGCTATATGCCGTCATACCGGTCGTTCAATGGTAATAGAATTGTCGATCTCTTTTATCTATGCATTGAATTTTCGGTCTCTTTTATCTATGAATTGTGTTAGAATGGTATGTATGTGTTGCCGTTCTTAAAAAATGCGTTAGTTGAAGTGATTTTCGAAAAACTACTAATAAATTTAAACATTTAATCATGCTAGACTTCGTTTAGATATATTTGTACATACTATTTATTAGTATAAAAAGCAATGTGAAGTTTAGGAGATTAGTAAATTGCAATAAATTACAAAGAACAATTTCTAATATTTCTATCTATCTATTTTTTATTTATGGCAATCTGTCGACACAGGACAATTTAAAAATATTACTGTCAAATTCAAAATAGCAGACTACCGAAACATTTCAGTCATTGAATTGCAATTGTGAAGCAGTTGTGTACGAGACTAGCAATTTATGTCACTTTGACAATTGTAAGACAATGATGAAGTCGTTATGACGACACAATAATAGTAGACTACCAAAAACTTTACTATTGCACCGTAATGGTACAATAATGGTACAGTTGTGACACCGTTGAAATACCCGACTCAGGGCCCTGCTTGATGGTTAGCAGTTACCATAGCCTAGAGATAGATCAATTATACAACTTTATTTATCCTATTCTATGCAATCCTATAAAAGTATTACTGTTGTATCTCTCTTCAACCCATTAAGGTCTTACTGTTGAGCGTGGTCCAGCTACAATTTGTGAGGGATTATGGTCTATTATTTTGCTCTGACCATACTTGTTGGCATAAAGGTTTATTTTTGAGTTTTCCGTCAGTTTCAGAAGATGTTATCTGTGTATAATACCCATTAGCTGACTTTTACAGTACCATGGGGAGTAAATGGGGTGGTGACACTTATAATTTTTACCTGTCACCACACCGCCATGGACAGGCGTGTAATTAAGTGAAAATGGAAAATCATTGAAAACTTTTCATTATTTTTCTGTTTCTTAAAATGTTATTTCAAATTGCAAGAAAATAAATCTACATTTCTCTCTATTGTTAAAACCTTTTTGGATTGTTTGAAATATACGTGTTCAAGCGTGCAAACATGATATTCTCATAGGAGGTACAATTTCTGTGTATAAATCCAGTGGGTATTACATTATTCATGCGTAACTTTTTTTCCTCCATAATGATACATGGGTACGAGGTAATGAACCTTCTAACACTATTTGTTTATTACAGAGCAGATAAATCGAAATTAAGAAAATTTATTTTTATTTCCGAAAATTACTATTAAGAGCGAAACATCTATGGAGTTTGTTGTCTGTTCCTCTCCATAGGATTCACATATGGAACAGCTTCTCATTTTTGTGAGCTTGTTAATTTTGCCTACTTAAAATAAAAATATTTGTCTTTAACTTTGAAAACATTTGAATGTCTTCAGTTTAAGAGATTTGATTTCTGTAAGAAAGCAGTTTGCCTTTACCTTTTATTTACAATTATTTTTTGTTACTTTGTATTTTTTGAATTAATCAATTGATTAATGCATTTTCATCATCCTCCTGCCCTTATCGCATTATTTGGGGTCGGCGCAACATGTCTTTTTCTTCCACAGTCTTCTATTAGCCGTCATGTCTGTGTCAACTCCTTGATTAATGCATTTTATTTACAATTATTTTAAAGTTTCTTTATAAATAAAAAAAATATTCAACCGATGAAATATAGCTAAAGTTGGATCCCTCGTATTTCTGCAAATAAATTACCTCTACGGAAGAAACTCAATTATCACTTATAAACTAATAGTTTATAACTAGTTAGCAATTGTTAGTTCTGCATACATATTAAAACTAAGTATGTTGATTGAAACATAATAAGTATTTCTTGTTATGCCTTAATGAATTATGAGTTCAAGAAGGACTGACCATGTGGTTGCAGCATAGAGTTGCAGTGGTTATCATAGGGGACCGACGGTTACGAAGTCGCGATTGCCGTAACTTAATTGTATGAAATTTATATTTTTCACACAAATATTTTGCTGCATATGGGTGTTATATTTCAAGACCAAAATCAGCGCAGTCAGTTAGTTGTTCTCAAGTTTTAGCGAGACTAGAGAATAGCAATTGATTTTTATATACATTTAAAAAGAAGAAGATAGGATGTTGTGTTATACACAAGAAGTAGGTTATAAAATAGACAACTATAGGATTTCTAAAGAAAATGTTATGATATTTACTAGATAATATTTTTACATTACGCATTTAGCTATAATCGTAATCTCAGGCATTCACTTTGATTG
Source organism: Orgyia antiqua (assembly GCA_916999025.1). NCBI lineage: Eukaryota > Metazoa > Arthropoda > Insecta > Lepidoptera > Erebidae > Orgyia > Orgyia antiqua. The sequence goes on from OU779869.1 coordinate 10,057,991, forward strand.
CTTCAGTCATGTTCAACATACTTGTAGATCCATACCAGTTACTAGAAACGCCACTAAGAATTACATTCCTAAACCACTCAATAATTACGGCTACCAAAATTATAGGCGTGAATTGATATAAAATTACAATCAATCCTGTCAAATAACGATGATCGATTGATGTAAATCGGTAGGTATATGATCTACACATAATTAAGTCGCGTTAGATCGGTGACTGAATGATAGGCACGCCTCGCATCGTAATAACTATCAAGGAACAATCGACTACTTCGCAGAAATATCAGTTTGAAATAGCTATTGCCCGCGACTTCGCCTACTTAGTTTAAGGAACACGCTTCTTTTCCATTAAAAAGTAGCCTATGTTCTTTCCCAGGCTCTAGACTGTCTGTGCAAGTACAAAATTTCATTTAAACAGGTTCGCTACTTTGGCGTGAAAAAAACTGACAGACAGAAGGATCAAGTTACTTTCCTAATTTAATGTTAGTAAAGATTATAAGACAATTTTCTGTAAGTTATTAATATTATAAATAACAATATCACTATTACGTAAAAGCTACAGTGGCAAGCTTTCCTAAAAAATATATAATTTACAGGCAAATTATTTGTAAGATATGAGTGTTGCTACATCATACTTGTATTTAATGAAGGACGAAAATATTGTTTTGTTTAATGTAAAGCGTAATAAACTTTGCTTATGATATATAGTAAATCCTTCATCCAATAATTAGTCCGTCATGTAAATCGGGCGTCGTAAAATCTAGCCTATCCAGTATCTCTACTGACGCAGTGTTGACCGCATTTCGCGTTCGACTTGCAATTGAACGATGATGCTTGTAAATCTGTCAACAATGAAATTACAACACGCGAGAAGCTCACAAAGGGCTTTTCTTCAATTTGTGTGTGCGTGCAACACTCATTCGTGATCGCAGTAACTCGGCAAATAATCTAAACTGTATCCATGTTTATATTCCGTATTTATTTTAATAGATTTTCAAACGGGAATAGTGATTGGGATGGTTCATTGCGAGGTAAACAACGTCAAACACTATACAAATGTCTAGAACAAGTGCTAATTGATGTATTAGACATTACACGCTTGTTTGTTAAAAGTAGAATAATATAGGTACGAATATTTTGTGTAGAATATTAAAATTTTCATTGAAGAATATATTCTGTATAGCGCAAATTTCTGTTCAAACAAGGTATCTCGAGTTGGCTATGTAAATTTTGCTGCTAAAATTTGTTTTCTGTAAACTTGAGTCTGACGTTTGTGGTGTGCGCTAAGCTAGCATCCAAAATTAATTAAAACGAAATTAAGTGAGAAAATTTACGGAACTTAAATTATTTATTATGTTGTTTAACATACTATGTCAAAGAAATAATGATTAGATTTATATTTACTATACCAAAATTTTAAAGGACAGTTTTTTAGTTCCACTCATTCGATACTTTTAATAAATAATAATGGCAATAGCTTAAATGGATTGTCACTTGTGTCACATAAGTATTTGAAATATGATAAATACTGAATTTCAAAATAGTAGACATTCAACTCATACACAATAAGTACTGTTTTCAAAAGCTACTATTACTCACTATCCTATTCAGTGCTCATAATTCTCTATAAATATTATTTATAAAGATTCTGTTAAGAACCCTGTTATCATAAATACGATAGTTCAATTCATGTCAAACAATAGTGAATATTATGACATCAATTCTTTCTACAGCGTGCCATGCAAAAGAAAACAATTTACTGAACGACACGACCAATCTGACGTAACAATAGCTGTCGTTTATTGTAAGTTACAACAATTCACAGACACTAAGGTGAAAGCCTTAGTTACATAATAGTAGTATTAAAATATTGTATGGGGTATTTGTATAATTCACATAATTATTATAATGAATTAAGTACACGAATATTTGTGAGTATTTTTTATAAAAACGCTAAAAAAAAGCAATTACCTAGATAGCTATTGTAGTGTGTCATTTAATGAACTATTCGACACGTAATCGACACCAGTTAATTTCATTACGTATTTGATATAATTAAAGAATGTAATAACACTCTCTTAACAAACTTAATCTGTAAGCGTATGAAAGTATGAAGAATATTTAATTAATATGCAAATTTTAATCGGGAAAAACGACTAGGCTTCGAAGATATCCCGAAAACTCCAAATTAAATAATTATCATTTGATGTAAAATTTACATGCACGTAATCTTATCAGATCCTTTAGTAGGCCAAGGGGAATGAGCTTGTTTTTGTGCGATTATGTTGATTTTTTTTAAATTTGTGCTTTGTCTCGTACACTCATCATTTTGGTCTCATCAGGAAATCCTAGTGTAGGTTTTATTTGTTTTATATCATAGCCACCTACTTAATTATTAACATAAAAGTGCTTATAAAAGGAGATCTCCTGGTGACAGGCATAGAAACCAAATCGATTTTATCATCCTAGATACCCGCTGGAAGTCTTCAATTTCCAACGTTAAGACCTACCCTGGCGCAGATTGCGGCTCTGATCACAATCTGCTTGTAGCCAACTACTCACTGCGGCTAAGGGCAGCTGTCCGTCAACTACCTAACTAAACCCAGAAACTTGAATCCTTCTGATTACCCAGTCTTCCGAGAGTTATTAGAAACGAAACTGAATAGTTTACAGATTACGCCAACGCGGAAGCACAGTGGAAACACTTAAAGCTTAACATCATCGAAGCTTTAGATCAGATCTCTACAAAAAGAAAACCAAAACGGAAGAAAAAACCCTGGATATCGGACTATGCATGGGAACTCATACAGCGCAGGAAGGATTTAAGAACCAAGGGCTTGCAGGACCGTGCAGTAATGACCGAGTACTCCAAACTCAGCAAAGCCATCAAGACCACATGTCGGTGTGACAGGAACAATTTTATTGTGACATCTGTTGCGATATAGACAGACACTACAAACTGCAGATCTTTTTAAAAAAGTGAGAGTCCTCTCAAAGCAGTTTAAGGCTAAATCCTGGGTCATAGAAGATATCGATGGGACCCGTACTACACGAGCTAAATCACATTGCGGAGAGATGGCGTGCTTACTGCGGACAATTGTACGCGAATGCCCACTTGGCCCCCATACCTACACCGGTCTGGAAGGATCTAGAGCTGGAACCTATGATCCTTCGCTCTGAAATATCTTCAGCTATACAGTCCCTAAAGAAGAAAAAGGCACCAGGAAGCAATCAAATCACAGCTGAGGTGCTCATGGTTGTGGGTGACTTGGATGTAGAGACGCTGTTTGGGATCTGCTCACACATCTGGCACCATGGAGATTGGCCTCGAGACTGGGCGGAATCTGTAATTCTGCCACTGCATAAGAAAGGTTCAACCAAAAATTGCAGCAATTACAGGACCCTGTCCCTCATCTCACAAGCCAGCAAAGTCTTGCTCTACATTATTAAAAATCGTATCCGTTACTACTTGGATTGGCAAATCCCACAGGAGCAAGCGGGATTCGTAAAAGGCAAGGGCACTCGAGAGCAGATCTCAAGCTTGTTGAGAAAGCATATGAGTTCGATACCCCATTGATAATGTGCTTCATAGACTACAGTAAGGCTTTCGACTGTGTCAACTGGAGTTGTTTATGGAAGGTCCTTCAAGAACTTGGTGTACCACTACATCTCATCGCCTTGCTTCGCACCCTGTATAACTCAGGCCAGGAAGTGGTAAGACTCGATAACACACTCTCGAAACCATTTAGATTCCACCAAGGGCTGCGCCAGGGATGTATTTCATCGCCCATTCTATTTAACGCCTATGGAGAGCATATCATGAGACGTACCTGCGAGAATTGGGAGGGAGGTGTCACCGTAGGTGGCTTCAAAATCGCTAATCTCTGCTACGCTGATGACACCACTCTTCTCGCAGCCAGTGAATCGGAAATGGTAGCACTTCTGGACCGAATGGAGCGGATTAGTGGCGAGATGGGACTTGCCATGAATAGGTCCAAAACCAAGCTCATGGTGGTGGACAGATCCAACAAATTAGCGCTAACAGGCGCGTTGGGGCTTGAAACGGTGGACAATTTTATCTACCTTGGTTCTAATATCAGTAATGACGGCTCGTGCGAAAAGGAGGTGCGTAGAAGGATAGGAATGGCAAAAAGTGCAGTGACTCAGCTTGGAAAGATTTGGAAAGATCGCAACATCTCTATAAAAAACAAAACTAAACTGATACGTACATTGGTACTTTCAATCTTCTTGTACGGCGCTGAGACGTGGAGGCTTAAAGCCGCAGACCGCAAACGCATAGACGCTTTCGAGATGTGGTGTTGGAGAAGGATGCTCCGTACACCCTGGACGGAATTTCGAACCAACATCTCCATACTGCAGGAACTCCAAATAACATCACGGTTGTCATCGGAATGTCTACGCAAAGTACTGGAATATTTCGGTCACATTGCTAGAAAAGATGGCAATAACCTTGAGAGACTCATCGTGACCGGAAAGGTGGATGGAAAAAGGCCTCGTGGACGCAGCCCGATACGGTGGTCTGACCAGATCCGCACGGCTCTCAACTCAACCGTGCACAACGCCCTACACACCGCCAGGGATAGAAACAGATGGCGAAACATCGTGAAAGCGACGATCTTGCAGAAGGGTGGTCACGACCTCAACCTTGAGGAAAACGATGCGAGGAGGAGAATGAAAGGTAAAGATTTCTCACGAAAGAAAAAAATCTGTGCATAAAATTAGTGGAATTAAAAAAAATTTGGAAAGCATTTACTTATTTTTGCTTTCGCACGTTGGGGACCCCCGTGGACCGGGGGCCCCGTATAATTGATACGACTGATACGGCGGTAGCTACGCCCCTGGTGAAATGCCTATGGTTTATTCAGAAAAAAATTATTTTAAGTAACCCATATTTATAAATAAAAAGATTCTTAAGCTTTCCTTGAAAAGCACGATCCAAAATAAAATAAAAGCATTTCGCAAATCATGTTTCTAACAGTTAGATAGGTTGTTAGAATTGTTGCTCAACTTGTCATATTTTTTACGAATGTTTTGTCAATGTATACAAAAAATATTTGAAACGGAGTAAAATACGAGAATAGTTTGGAGGTCATGGGATCAACAATCGACTGGACGGTTGATATCGCTTACAGCTAACCAACATCATATCAGATTACCAGACTGCGGTTTGCGACCCTGCAAAGATTACAATCATCATTACTTTTTAACTTTTTGATACTTAATTACAGTTTAAGTATAATCATCAAGGTAAACTACCTATTCTTTTACAATCCGATCATAAAAATTATCGTGAGACTCCGACAATCAAGTTCTGCCAACAATAGCACCATTAACATTTCAACTGTATTTAAATTACCTCAAAAATATTCAAAAGATTTTTTTCACGTGTTAACTTAGAACAAAATTACTAATACCAGACGTTTATTTTTGGACAGTGTAAAGAATAATTAAATGTAATTGCTACAAAAAATATGTATTTACATTAATGGCGATTTACTATCGAGGTTTTATTATAATTTTCTCACTTCTAGACGATATTGTGAGATACAATTGGTCACGGGTCAAGGTGGACTTAATAATACTTAAACCGTCTCGTCTGCTGAACCAATTAATATTAATCACACACTATACAAATAAAAAGTATTACGATGATGAAATACGAATGTCGACGGTCGATCGTGATCACTGCGTGTATGTTGTGAGAAGAATTAAATATATCTGGTTACAGTCTCATATCATCTTTGTGCAAAGAAGAGAAAACTTGTTAATCGCTGCCTAACATATTTTTGAAGTTCTTCTTCTACTCGTCACAACAAAAGCCGACTCGTGACGCCGGCGGGCTTCGTGGTCTAGTGGTTCGTGTAACGGACTGCCGATCATGAGGTCGCGGGTTCGATTCCCGCCTCGGACAATCATCTGTGTGATCTTTATAAATGTCATACTAACGTTTGTTCTGCGTCTGGGTGTTCCTATGTACGTATTTACAAAAAAAATTAGTTTATGTATTCTATCCGTATTCTGGTACCCATAACACAAGCATATAAGCTTAGCTTGGGACCAGAGGACGCTGTGTGAAATGTCCATGAATATTTATTTATTTATTTTAAAAAAAAGGCCGGCTCAATGATTTTGTTTTTTTATATTTTTTTTTTTATTATAATTACACACAAAGGTTTGATAAATTACAATTCGCCAATATTACATAATAAAGAATAAAGTTACTGTACTTTTAAGAAATGCTTCCGCTTTTGTGTAGCTGTAACATTAATTTTGAATTAGTGTTGAGTTTTTACGTTCGACACTAATTTAAAAATAAAATCTAGATTGAAATGAGACTGAACTTCATTAATCTAAAAATATTGAATGATTGATGACAAGGCTAAATCTCTCTTGATTGATGTCTAATATCATAGATAAATGCGAAAAGAATATGTTTGTCTAAGAAACTTGAGACTTACTCGTACCATTAAGAAAATTCTGTTGTCTTATTAGTTTAGTTACATGTTGTATTACCAAAAAGGCCATATGTCAAACTTCATATGTAAAGCCGGTTAAATCACGAATACAATTCTTGTAACAAAATATTGAGTTGAAACTTAATATTTCGCTGATCGAATCTACATTGACGCATCATAACTCTTTGCGGTTTTGTCATACGACACATATCATGATGATATGACGCCGGTAAGTCGACACGTCGTGAAAAAACAGTATTTAGCGTCGGTGATACGCCAAGCTTTTGTCGTTCATGTTTTGTCTATGTGCATATCCTGAACAGTCGCGGGCCGTTGACCTCCGATGAAAAGCCGATTTCTAACAACTCTTTTGTGCGAGATGTGAATGTCCGATGGAGCTATTTTACGTGTGGTTCGCAATTACATCTAGGGTTCCGTAATTATGTGAACAAAACCTTTATTAATTTTACTGATTCAAAACAAGAGTAACTAACTATATATATTAGCAGTAACAATGTTTCAAAAAGCTATAAAAATATTTATTACAAAGTAATTATGCTACCAAAGGATTTGAATAATTAATTACTCGTTGAGAGCCAATTAAAAGCATTCTAAGGGATAAATATGAAACGAGTTGCAGTGGTGGTATAAGCAATAACACAGGTAAAGTGAGAAACATACAACATATAAACCGAAAGTAATCATAAAACCTTAATTTTACTACACTTTGATTACTGTAACAACCTAGGTACATTGCGAAAGCTTTATTTCAAAGTGCCTCTTACATTAAGTGTATGCTTCTTATAAAGTCAGTAATGGATGGGATTAATTTGATTTAAGTTATATGTTACTAGCTGTTACCCACTGTTACGCGTGGATTTAAAAAACAAATCCCCGTTTTTGCAACTTTATTCACTAATCCTTCGCTCCTATTGATCGCACCGAGATATTATATAGCCTATAGCCTTCCTCAATAAATGGACTATCTAACACAAAAAGAATTTTGCAATTCGAACCAGTAGTTCCTAAGATTAGCGCCTTCAAACAAACAAACAAACTCTTCTTCAGCTTTATTATATTAGTATAGATATGATTTCTAACGCAAACATACTAAAAGACTAATATTATGAGGCATCATAAAGTCGAAACTATTCCGTTAATTCTTTATTCAAAAAATCTAATCAAGCTCTCGTTCATTTGTTTTGATTTTTATTAAGTTTGAATTATACTGGACGGCATAGGAAAAAATAAAACAGTAAAAATTAAAATAGTATTTACGAACCTTAGTAATTATTACCACTAAAATACCATATGTTGAGTCAGTCAGTCAGAAGTAGTGATAAACCGTAAAACAGTAACTAAATTATACGCACATAAATTGAAAAAGCCAATAGTGCACATAACTCTCTCGTTCCTAGCGAGACGCTTATCGATTGCCTTCGTTTATTTACAATGCAAGCAATCAATAACAAAACCACTGTAAATTTTATTAGTATTTCTCCTATATAACATGCTAGAGTTACCACTGAATTATATAACTAAGAAATTATAAATAATCCTTACTTTAGACTCAAGATTTCCTAAGAACATCTATATACCTACTAATTTAAGTGCAGTTTTTGTATGGGGCCATGGGGGTGCCATGGGGGTTTACCTACTAAACCTAATTTATCCTGCCAAGGACTGGAATAACTTACCAATGTCTGTGTTCCCCGAGAGTTACAATGTAGACACGTTCAAAAAAGGGTAAATAGGCTACTCACATAGTTGGTGCGCTTTACCATCAAAAATTTTATTGTCGCTTACCATCAGGGGACATGGGATCAAGCGTCAACATGTATAAAGTAAAAAAAAAATTTTTAAAAATTCTCTACGAAACAGGAATTATATCTTCGGTCAGTTACAACTAAAATCTAGCGCAAAAAAAAATGCTATTACTACAGTCTTACACCAAACTTTCTGACTATAATAGTAAGTAAATATATCCAATTGCTGAAAATCAAAATAAACTTTGAATATCTGCTACCTATATTAAGAAATCTCACTCTCCCACGAGTTTCACATATTCAGAACAATTACCCTCATTATTAGCACATTTCCCTTACATGGCTCAGCTAATGCATTTTATGCAACATGAACTACAAGCATTTGAATGGAAATTTATATCTTCGTAGGAAATATTAGACAACATGGAAACGCCTTCGCGTGCTCTCAATTTCACTTTGATCTATTCAAATGCGACATACTATACTACTGCGGTTCAATGATTCAATCTAAGTAAGATGTATATCACTGTGAGACGAGGATGTTAATATTTACGCGAGATTATTGTGTAACGTTTCTTTGAAGCTTTTGTTATAGCTTTTATTATTTGTAGACAACGCAACTGAACTCGAAAACTTCGTCTTAGCGTTTGATTGTGCTTGTTAATCCTATAAATAAACTACCTAGAATATTCTAGGTTCTCGTAGTTACACTAAATCTTTATATAATGTGTCTGGGGCTCCTTTTATACAGATATTTATCGTTTGCATCTAGTACGTCAACGGTACTAGCATATAGCGCAAGAAACTTTAGCTTTGTCCTAACCAAGGTAACTTACTCTACGAAGTACCTACGCAATTCTTTTTCTTGTACAGAACCCTCAAAAATAACAATTAATATATTTAATTTCTGACAAATGATGGCACTACTAATAGCCTATCAAGTTACACAGTAAAGCGATATCAATGTTCATGTCGAAAGCTTAGTTGTTCTCATTCGGCCATTTTATTAAGAAAGGTTGATAGGCGCGTGCCTTTAAATTGATTGTGCGTGGTCTCACGTACCTGACAAATTGCTATTGCTATGCGTCTTTATTCTGAGAACGATGGCCAGCCTCATAGCCTGCGGATTTACTTAGCTGTCTTAATTTATGACCAGTCAGACGTTCACTAACTTGTTATTCCGTGGGCTACGAGAGTATTTCTACGATATAGTGCGGGATAAAGGTTAAATGTTACATTTGGTAACCCGCACTCAAAGGTTATGATGTTTGTTTGATGGAATTTTACTTGCAAATGACTTACTTAATATTTTTTTAAATACCAAAGGTTAGCTTGAAAAATCGCCACTTTTGCTCTGCAAAGCCGCGCGAAAATCGATAGTCCCTATGCCCTACCTTATCAACACAGAATCAAGGCATACAGTCTTATATGGGCTGTTAATGTCCTATAATTGTCTAGAGTAAGTAAATAAGTTAAAGAAATCTTACACAGTTTTTCTTCATACATATTTAAAAAAAGGTGTTATTGATAATGTAACGTGAGAAATAAGTATTAGAAAGAACCGCATAGAACCTACATTAGTTAGAACCGCATACGGAGTCTCAACGGAAGCCATAAGTGAAGCCTTCCATTTAATCTGTCTGTCTGTCGTAAACCTTTGACATAAAAATGAACGTAATATTTTGAAACCATTAAATGAAAGAATATTAAGTTCCGTATCATATTATTTGTGTATTGTGTTGTTACTGATTTTACCACAAATATGTCAAAATGGCAATTATTTTCATTGGCAAGCCTAAGAAGTAGAACGCCGATGAAGCTTAGAATAATCGTTAAAAATAATAAAATAATCATAATAATCATTCAATCATTTATTTCGGATAACTATCCATAAGTAACATAAATTCGACGGGCTTCGTGGCGTAGTGGTTCATGTAATGGACTGCCGTTCACAAGGTCGCGGGTGCGATTCCCGCTTGGGACAATCTTTTGTGTGATATCCATAAATAAATAAATAAATAAATAAATGTCATACAAATGTTTGTACTACGTCTGGGTGTTTCTATGTAGGTATTATAAGTATGTATTTACAAAAGAAAAGTAGTTTATGTAGTATATCCGTATTCTGGTACCCATAACACAAGCATAATAAGCTTAGCTTGGGACCAGAGGACGTTGTGTGAAATGTCCGTGAATATTTATTTATTTATTTAAATTAAACTATTCTTAGGGTTAATGCTTTACAATATTACCTATTCTACCTACACAACTAAACTTAATTAAAACAAGCATTACAAAATTCGGTACTGTAAACCAGATTTTCTTATTAAAAATGTAATAAAATATTTTCATAATTTGTCTTCAAGTAGTGCCATATCTAAACTCACGAAAGTCACAAGAAATTCCTCGCGGTCAAGTCATTGACTTGCCTCAATAAGATACATGCTAATTCTAATACCTTTCTATTGTTTGGACACAAAGGCCGTGTAAAATATAGAAAACACACATTAGACACATCATAATTTAATTATCATACAGTAGTCGAATTTTTTGGTAATTTATTCAATGCCGGATTTGGATACGGCATTTAAGATAGCACCTTATTGAGGCTCTCCGTCAATATTGGGTAGCCTTGACATAGACTGACTTTATTACAAACATGCATATAAAATATAATAATATACTTTATATTTTTATAATAATGTTCAGCTGTTTGCTGGGCATAAGATTAATTTTTGTTGTTGGATAGCCCAGCAGTAATATAACAGCTAATGGTCTTATTCATAATGACTTATCGGAGCTTTAAACGGAGATTTTATCGCAGAGATTATAAACGTTTTAGCGTAAAAAGACTATTATGAATAACAAGTTTTGACAAATATCGTGAACTGATTTTAGCAAACTTTTAAACCTCCGATATGTCATTATCAGAGGTCGGAATTAGTAGTAGTATTAGTTAGTAGTAGAGGTATTCATGTACTTACACTGATTTCATACAGCGAAAGAATAAAGTGGATATGCCTCAAATCTCGAGATTAATTTTAGAGAGCAGAAAAAATAAATAAAAATTTGATAGCGATTGATTCAGATTCGCTCATATTTATAAAAATACGAAATATGCGTATGAGAATTCGCTTAAGACTATCAATAATTTGCATTGTGAATTAAACGAAACTAATAAAAAAAAATTGTATGTAAGTTATAAACAAATAAATAAATATTCATGGACATTTCACACAACGTCCTCTGGTCTCAAGCTAAGCTTATATGCTTGTGTTATGGGTACCAGAATACGGATAGAATACATATAGGTACTACTTTTTTTTGTAAATATATACTTATAATACATAGAAACACCCAGACGCAGTACAAACATTTGTATGACAATTAGAAAAATCACACAAATGATTGTCCCGAGCGGGAATCGAACCCGCGACCTCTTGATCGGCAGTCCGTTACCAGAACCACTACACCACGAGGCCCGTCATCTAATCTTTGTAAATTATCTTGGTTTTATTTGTCTATTTCTGAGGTTATTATTATTATTAATTCGTAATATTGTTGGCCACACGGGATTGTCTATTAAAAATTCCGGGAAGGTCCACGTTAATATCAACATTTCGATGCAAGTACATAAATAACTCTACCTAATTCCGACCTTACTATGCATAAGACCATAAGTTGTTACCTAGATATTCGACATATCTCACATCACTTTAGAAGACAATCTAAACAGATAACTCTTAAACATAGACCAGAAGAAGAATCAGTGACAAAAAGCTATCTTTGAGTCAAAAAGGGTTTTTTAGAAACATGGATTTTATACATTCTATTTGAATAAAATGATTATTCACAGACATTTCACGCAACGTCCTCTGCTCCCAAGCTAAGCTTATGTGCTTGTGATATGAATACGTAGAAAAATAGACTACAAAAACTACTTTGAATTTTTAATAAATCATGATAGACACCCAGACGCAGTACAAACATTTATATAAAAATTATTGTCCCTTGACGCAGTCGAACCCGCGACCTCGTGAACGGCAGTCCGTTCCACGAACCACTCGACCACAAGACCCGTGAATATTATAAAAATAACTCCTAAATCTGCCAGGATTTTAGTGTCTATATTTGACAATTTAACCACTGTACCACTGGAGCTGTAAAGCACTTATTATTCATGTAAGCCACGTAAACTAGTACATATTGTTTGCCTAACAATTACAAAAGAATTCTCCTAACTAGCGACTGGCCTAATGTGTATTTAGATGTGTATGTTTAAGGTACTTACCTAATTTACGTATACTTTGAACTAGATGTCTATAACTATTTTAAAGGGACAGTTAAGTTTTAAGAATTGTGACGAGTGTGATCCGTTGTTTTCTTAAATTTTCCAGGAGTACTGCACTAAGAAAAAGAAAAAAAAAATTTAAGATTTGAAAATGGAACTGCAACGGAATTTTGTAGATTATATAAAAGATGTGTTGGTTATTATGAGTTAAATTGTTATAAGGAATATACACATAACTCCTATATTAGTTATTGTTGCTTCCATCGCAATTTATATGCGTTAAAAAAATTAAACATTTTAACGCCAAAAAATCATCAATTCTGTTCAAAATATCGCAGGTGTATGATGTTTTATAGCTCATAAATTATGTTTAAGTATACAAATCAATAAACTATGAAACGTCTCGATAAGAGTACGTGAACGAACTTAATACATTCCTCTTCGTTAAAATACCAATTACAGAGACATCTGTGTATCTATAAATTCGATTGCCATGCATTTTGTTTACGATCTTAGTTGATATATGTTTACCTAGACACCATATTGCCTAGAACCACAGTTATGGCTCTTCAAACTCGCCATTCATTGTCAAGTTAAATATTTATTATAATTTATTCCGACACTAACAAAGTTTCTCGAATTTGCATTATGTTTGTACAATAAGCATGTACATATACATTATAGCACGTTTAACGTCTACCATTCCCATACAATGACATGCATCATACTAATCGAATACATTACAAAATATATAAATTTGAATTTCAATGTAAACAAATCTTTCGTTTGCAAACTATATTTAAATTTAGAAAATCATCGTTAAGGATTCTCAATATCCTGATTAGGTACTGACTTAGATTTAACTTAGATAATAATAATATAAATTTAAAAAAATTATTATAAGCTTCTCTTACAACTGCAGAATACTTTGAACAAGTTTAAATTACATTTCTTTTTCTTTTAACATCGTTACTAACTACAATTTCTCAAGAACATTTTATAGAAAAGAGTTGACCGGCGGAAAAATCCAATTGGAAATGAAACTTCATCGTAGCAGCCGAGATAATAGAATGTCATAACTTCTTGCATTTACTTTACTAATAGTTAGTCATATTATGCAAAGCCAGTCGCACTCTGAGGATTCCGTATATATATTAAACGTGTAGATTTACGCAGAAATAATTACAAAGCAAAATTAATGCTCTTCTTTATTCCTACTGTCATCTAAGGACATAAGATGCAAAAAATGGGCGCATAAATTTCAACAGAACGTTTTTCTCTGCTTTTCTTTACTTTTTTCTTCAGGCAGAGACCACACGAGTAAACGACTTTTTTGCTCGTCAATTTAAAGAAGATTCGTAAAATACTTAAGGTTCGTTTTATTAGTAAAACATTCAAATTCTAGGTACACGTGAAGCGTACGAAGTAACCAAACCTCTAGAATCTAGAATATTATTATTCAAAATACATAAATTTCAAAATCTTTTTGGCGCGTTATGACTTTTATATTCCTAGTTTACGATCTAGAAAATACATGCCATAGGAAATTACCGTATCGTAAATATTTTATTATAGTGAAAATTTCATGGCAATCGGATAAGCGAGCTTTGTTAAAACTCCTACGTATACATATAAAACGTATTATCAACCTATAAAGAATTTGTGAGCGATCAGGTAAAAACCAACACCCACTTGAGAAAGTAAATAGAACTTATATTTTAGTATACTAGCTATAGCTAGTACAGCTAACTCGCAACTTAGTACGTGTGGAATTTAAAAAACAAGCCTAACAAATTAGAAAGCCGTCCTCTTGAATCAATCTATGTATAATATTTTCTAACACAATCATTTGACCATAAAGATAGAGATAATGTAAAATTAAATTGAATGTGGAAAAAAAAGTAATAGTTTCAGTTTCCTTGTAATAATTGATCGTATAAGACACATTACAGCTCAGTCTCACCCGTAACCATGGTGACTGCAAAATCTCCGAAACGTCGGGCCAAAATGTAAAACAAATATACGCCTCTAAATCCGAAAGAAATGGTTTTATTTAAACAATCTATCTATTACAAAAATCGCATCAAAATCCGTTGCGTGGTTTTCAAAATATAAGGTCACATAAGGACATACATACAAAAACAACGACTCTGTTTTAATAAGTAAAGATAAAGATCACGTACCTATATTCACTGTCAAATATTCTCGTTTCAAAGTGAAGTATTAAGATAATTTGTTCAGAGTAAATAAAGAGATGGGATAACCAGAAACTGTTAAAATACCTTAAAAAGTCTTTTTTCGATTTCTTTTACAATGTAAGAATCATTATTTCGTATATGGTCAACCGTACGTACGTGTTGTAGAATAATTGAGTACTTTCGACTCTTATATATCGCTGTCAGCAACGTAATCACGATAATTAACATTTTATTATAACTTGACTCGTCTGAAGTCTGTATACGTATATCTAGAAATTGGGCATACTATTTTTATTGCCCAAAAGGTACTAGGTTAAAACTTAAGTAAGTAAGAGATTGCAACAACATGATCTTACTCCAATAAAAGCTCAAAAAAATTTGCATACAAACGTTTAAACGAAGCTACGTTCAAACGTTTGTTTGAAAATCCACATAGTTTTTATATTTACGCCATAATTTTAAATGACGAGATAAAGATGGGAATCTTTATCTCTTCATTTGCGATCAGCGCAAACATGCCTTTTTCTTCTATTGTCAGACGTCATTTCTGCATTATTTCCTTTTTCTTTTACAATTCATTTAACTTTTCTTCTCAGAATTCTCTACATTCATTCTGAGGAAACTGCTAACACTGTTACTGATAGTTGTTACTGATGTTTTTAATATTTACGTTGATACCAAATAATTTTGGGGGAAAGAGCAGAAAGAAGAAGACGTGTTTATGTAGATTGTAGACGATATCAAATTAACCGAATATTATTTTCAAGAAATGCATAGCGTACCTACTCTAATAACGCTGCACTTAATGAGATTGTTATTTTTAATATTATTTATTTTGAAGACATGCTTATCATCTATTTAACTATATGTGTTTCTATATTATACCCAAGGAGGGTTGAAGTCAGGCAGGCGATCGTAAAAATTAGCCATATCCCTTTGCAACATAAACTAGTAACATTCCCGCGTATCGCAACATGTCGTGCCGATCCCGGACAACGGGATATGGGCAGGAGAATGATGACTATGTTTCTATATTAAAGTAGGGTTTATTTGCATAATATTTACATGCGCATAGATATAACGCGATATAAATATGATACATCAAAGCATGACGCACTTGCTCACAATTATATGTATCAACGCCTGTAATCTTTATAGTTTATTATCTTACTTCCTTTTCTAGTAAAAATTATCTTGTTTTTGTAAACAAGACTGTTTTTAATGAACTTGGTAGAATATATTATACTTACATTTGTGAATGAAGCCGCCGTTTCAAATCCGTCCGCCTACGATTTGCAAGTCTCTATTTTCGTGGGAGGTTATTGTTCCGCTTCCATTATAGAGTCCATAGGCGTAGTAACGTTAACGCGTAAGTTAGAACTCGATTAAGGTCAAGCGAATTTTTTGTTACTCGTTTTGAAAAATAAGTGTTTTGTTGTTACCTATTGTTTTGAAGCGTCCTTGTTTTATGTTAGTCAAACAAATATTACAATGGCTTGTATTGTAATTATGTTTTTGTTTGTTAATATGGTGGTCCGCTATGTCGTTAAGTTATATATAATTTTGTATGGCTGTTGATAATCGCACGAGAATCGTATGAATAAAAAATAATTATTTATACGACTACTTTATTATTTGTACTAATTACGTTTCATATAACTTTAGAAATTAAATAAAATAAGATTTTCGAAAAAAAAAAAACCCTAACCTAACCTTCACTCGGTTAGCTTCGAGATCTAATAACTCCGCAATTTTTTCCTTTTGCTCCTTAGTTAATCTTCTGCTCCGTGGACAGTGTCGAAAAAGATATTCACTTTTTTCACGAAATAAATTCTTAGTAATAAATTTAATAATAAAAAAATAATAGTATCCGTATATACTCATTCAAAAAAAAATGCCGTACAAATAGTCACATCCACGATTGTCGGATTAATAAAAAATAATTAATTATGCGATAATCGTATTAATAGACACTTCCATTTTGTATAGTGTTTTATTGCCAGTCTAGCTTACACAATAGTTAGTATAATACTTCATGCTAATAGATGGCAATACTGTTAACATTACTATGCAATGCAAACTTACAAATAATCAGTTTGACCCACCCCGAAAACTATCCCTCTCTTTCCAGCTCATTTATGTCCCACTGTTGAGCACGGGTCTCCTCCACTTTAAAAGAGAAAGATACGAAATAAAGGAATATGAAAGGAATATGATATGTTAAAACATATTATATTCCTTAATAAAATAAGAATAGGAATATAGGAAGGATTATGATATGTTGGCACAGGGTATTATTTTCGAGATTTCCGTCTCTCTCAGATGTTTTCTGTGTACAATATTCCTTAGCTGGTTTTTACAGCACCCTGGGGAGGTAATGATGTAGTGACACTTGTATTTTTAATCCGTAACTACACGGACATAAACACATATCGTCTGATATATAAAGTTCTCGTGTCACAATTTTCGTTCCCATACTCCACCGATTCTTATGAATTTTTTTATGCATATTCAGTAAGTCTGAGAATCGGCTACTATCTATTTTTCATACCCCTAAGTGATAAGGGTTGTCCACTCCTGCATTTGTATGGCAAAACAACGTTTGCCGGGTCAGCTAGTTATGATATAAAAAGGATATAAATAAATCAATTTATAAGTATTTACAAACGTAATCAATGTTCACATGAACAGTTCAACGGCACAATAAACACTTACTAAATTCGAAATGGAATCAGTACGTGTACTAATGTGATTGAATGCAACACATTTTCACTGCAATACGCTCTGTTATTTACGTAGGTACAAAATTAAATGCAAATCGAAGCAAGCGCTATTCAATTTACAAAACCTATTTACCTAACCATACTAATATTATGAAGCAGAAGAGATTTTTTGTTTGTTTGTATTAACGCGCTAATACCAGGAACCACTGCAGCACTGGTCCGATTTGAAAACTTCTCTCACTGATACATAGTACATTTATCATGAAAGGCGATCAAAAGGAGCGAAGCTTCAGTGAAAAATAGGCAACGATGATTTTGATGCGGTTTTTTTTTAATAGATAGAGTGGTTCAAGAGGATAGTCTTTTTATAATTTGATGATGGCTTGTTTCCATATTCGACGCGTACTCAGTCGCGAGCAACAACTAGTATTCCTATAACACTCTTACCAAGATATATGTTTTATATATAGATATAAAAATTTCAATGGTTTTTAGGGATCCGTACAAAAAGGAGACTTAGTTAGTTTGTTAGTCAGTTCGTCCGGGCGCCTATTACAAGCCTGTATATCTTGATCGGTGATAGATAAAGAGCTGAAAATTTTATAGTTTATGAATATCGGTAGATGCTATAACAACTAATACACCATCAAAAAAACATAATAATTTTACTGTTTATGTCTGATTCTTATCTCTTTCCCCTTATCCCATTACTTGGAGTCAACGTCATATCTATGTTTACTCCTCAGGTCAGTTTTTAAGCATATTGTACAAGTATCAGGATTTAGAGATTTTTGACGCTCAAGTGTTCAAGTTAAATATTTAAAGTATCTTTTTAAGAGGTTTTTGACAAAAGAGATGGGACAGAGACGCGGCAAATCGCCGTACTTACAGTAGCTTTCCGTTCTTTAAACACTAATAATTTCTTTATTATCCGATTTCTTTCTAATTTTTTTACGTTTGTAATATGATTTTGATTGATGTTTGTGATATAATATTTTTATTACAGGGAATAAGTGAATTAACGCACACAAGTTTCTGACTCTGAAAGTTGTCAATCAAATTTTTCTTCCAAGGCAATTTTATCATAAGGTATTTATAACCATTTATAACCATAAAAAAATAATAAATACCTAATGGTAATTCACCAATAAATTATAACAATAATAAATTAATAATACGCGACAGATTATCTATGTATCTTATTGAAGTATTTGGTCCAACGTGACTATAGAAGATTTAAGTAACCAGTGTTCCTCTTAAAAGTTTCTAAGAAGCATCTACGCTTTGTTCACAATTTCCATTGTGACTCCCGTCGGTGCTGAATAAATATGCGTTAAACTTCAAGCCTTCGTTATTTTACTTTGAGGCTAAAGTTATAAAGTTCATTCAAATTTTGTAAGAGTAAGGAAATCTTGCCTCAACAAATTGCACTTATATTGCGCACTATAATTAGACTTAAAATATTTATTATTTTTATAAACAAACTAGCAGTTGCCTGCAACTTTGTACGCGACGAATTTAGAATCAAAACATCATCAAATTATACAAAAAATCCATCCTCTTAAACCACTCTATCCATAAAGAAAACCGCATTAAAATCGTCGTTGCCTAATTTTGAAGATATAAGCTTACATAGGGAAATACATATAAAAATAACGGCTTTGTTTTGTAATAAGTAAAGATGTAAGAAAGTTTTCAAGTTTAAGATGCAGTAATTTAGAAAAAAAGCATTCTGTAAAAGTTTAATTTAAGTAGGAACCTACTCCGTCACTCTTAGTTTTGCGAATAAACTTACAAAAATGATACAATTTTTATCATTACTTCCACCCTTAAGGCGTTGCAACTCGTAGAAATAAGAATAGCTGTAATCTCGAAAATGGCATTTTCAGAACCAGAACGGAAAAATAACAGTCGAGTAATTTGGAACTTATTTTTTAAGAACAGCTTATAATCACGTATTACTATTATTTTACGAATTCAAATGAACCTGAAAATAAAACCTCACTCGTTAAATGGAACTTTTGCGTGCTGATAATTGGTTGTTAATATTTATAAATGTAAACAAAACACACGTAATAATTATTTTAGTATAGAAAATTAAGTAAAAAATATATCAAATTTCATTTTTATTAAAAGAATATTTATTAGTTAGTACAATCCATCCATTATTTATCTTGATTAGCAGATGATGTCCAGATTGACAGAAAATAAAAAATCTTACGACCCTTTAGCTTACTAACCTATTCGCCAAGCTAATGTGAGAATGAACTTTATTTTAAAATCTTATCCTATCGGCCCATAACTACACATAAATTAGATTTAAGTAAAACTACTTTTTATGGATTCAGACGCGTGTATTTGTTTAAAATTCATTCACACCCATGACAGCAAAGTCTCCGGAACTTCGGGTTAAAAACAAATACGCGCGTCTAAATTCGTCAAAAGTAGTTTTATTTAAGCAAATGAGTCGCGAAAGTGTTAAAGAATATTATTAGGTCTACACACACGTAGACATATTTGTAGCCAGTACAAACTGGATGGTGTCGTATACTACTAACAATCTGTTGCTACTTTATGACATACTTACACGGCTCATTAGCCAGGCCCACGCATGCTGCGACAATAGAATAAAGACTATTGTTTATCCATGTCGCAACATAATGGTCATAAGAGGTACTACATAAAATTCCTGTAGGTACCTACTCTACACTATTATCTAATAAATTTATATTTTTAAATCTAAGTAACACTATAACTTGCTTTTATTAATTAAAGCATTGCCATTGGTTCTTATAATCTGTGTAAAATTTCAGACCAATCCGACTATTGCAAGTGGGTGAAAATCACTTTTAAAGATTCCGTTACTTAGATAAATACTTGAATAGATACGTACCGAACTAATCAAAGCGTGTTAAAAATATATCAATGGGTTTTTAATGTTATTACAACGTATATCTATATTAATCTAATTATATCATCTAGATTATAGAGTGTAACTAAGCTTTAATCTTACAAAACTATGTCAAAATCTTATGCATGTATTCAGGCATGAAAAAGGTCGACCCAGGTTGTCAAAACAATTACAGGTTAATGTAGTGTAAGTTGATTAGTGTGCGTAAAAGAAAAGCTCATTTTCTTCGGAAAACCCATAAAAAACCATCAATAGAAAATCATAAATTGATTAACGCAACCTAAAGTCCTAAAATACCTCTTTTCCCACAGTCTTCACAATAAACACACGACAAGACTGCTGTTCCCTTTCATTTTGAAATAGTCATGAATATAAATCCCCACAGTTTATATACCAGATTTTTACAACCTACTTACATGCAATCAACTTTTCCCCATCAAAGATAAAAGAACAATCGCTCTACGCATATTATATTGCGTAAAGTAACGTAAATTGATGGCTCCGGGCGTTAATTAATAACGCTCTGTGACCTCATTTAGTGAAATAATTGGGTATATTTATGTTATTTTTGATTACTGTAATATATAGTATGTTTGCATAAGTAATTGCATAGAAAATTGTCATTATAGCTAGCTCAGAAACCGTCAGAAAACTCAAAAACCTTCCACGTAAAGCTATAGTAAAACTAACCACACTTTTCAACGCAGCATTCAGGCTCAAGTACGTACCTGATGTATGGAAAATAGCTGAAGTTATAATGCTACCAAAACCAGGCAAGCCCACACATGAAACTACCTCGTATCGTCCAATTTCTCTTCTACCAATAATCTCAAAAATTTTTGAAAAACTGTTTCTCAAAAGGTTGCAGCCTATCATAGAAGAGAGAAAATTAATTCCAGACTATCAGTTTGGTTTTAGAAAAAAGCACTCGACTATCGACCAGGTGCATAGAATTACTGGAATGATAGAAAAGTCTTTGGAAGATAAGAAAGTGTGCTCAACTGTGTTTCTAGATGTGCAACAAGCATTTGACAAAGTGTGGCACAAAGGCCTCATTAATAAATTAAGAAATTTTCTACCCAAACAATATGCCGACATCCTAGAGTCCTACTTAACGCAACGAATGTTTTTAGTAAGACACGACGATGCATATTCTGACCTTAAAGAAATCAAAGCTGGTGTACCACAAGGGAGTGTTCTAGGTCCTGTCCTATACCTGCTTTACACGTGTGATATGCCAGTATTACAAAATAATACAGTTGCTACGTTTGCTGACGACACAGCCATTATGGCTATAGGAGACTCTCAAACGGAAGCTGTAGAAAAAGTGCAAGCAGCTATAAATACACTCTATAAATGGACAACAAAGTGGCGAATTAAGTTAAACGAGGCAAAGTCTATACATATAGACTTTACCAACAAAAGAGTAAATTATGTACCATTGTACCTTAATAAACAGATTATACCACACGAGAACACAGCCAAATATCTGGGCATGACATTAGACACGAAGCTGCGATGGAAAGCCCACGTTAAAAAGAAACGTGAAGAGTTGGAGCTTCGCTATAAAAGTATGTACTGGCTTCTCGGAAAGGATTCTTTGTTGTCAGTACCGAATAAATTATTACTATACAAACAAGTCCTTATGCCAGTGTGGACTTATGGTATCCAGCTTTGGGGCTGTACCAAACCAAGCAATGTACTAATTATTCAAAGATTCCAGAACAAAGTTTTAAGAGGCATAATAAACGCACCCTGGTATGTGCGAAATGATGACATCCATAGGGATTTAAATGTTGACAAGGTCGCAATTATAATTAAAAAGTTTGCTGAAGCTCATCACAATCGACTTCATCATCACGTAAATGTTGAGGCAATACAGCTTCTTGATAATACGGGTCTAGTGAGAAGACTTCAAAGAACAAAACCGTTTGAACTAGTTTTTTAATAGTGATAGTGTTAATAGTGCAATAAGTGCTAGTTTTAAAGAACACATGAACGAAGTGTCTTCGCCTTAATAGAGACAGTAAGAAAAGTGTTAATGGACACATTCTTAGTCATATTCTATTTAGCAATTTAAGTTAGTTTAAAATTACTTATTAGCCTTTGTAGGCTAGATTGTAATTAATATGATGATTTGGTTCTCAAAATCCAGATACGTCATGGATAAAAAAAAAAAAAAAAAAAAAAAATTATAGCTAGCGTTAAATTTATCATTTTTCGTAAGGCTAGTAATTATCCACCTATACAGGCTGTATTTATACTGTATAATTTGTTATATACCAAAATGATACTTAAATATTCATAAAAAATCACCATCGTTTAAATTAGTCCAGTGATTAAGACTAATACAGCAGAGCATATCCTCAAAGGCGCAAGATAGCGAAAGGGGGGCACAATTATTTTCAACAAAATTTTAAACTGTATTCATAAAAATAAAAAAAAATATTTACGAACAGATAAATAGTTTCGGAAACATTAGGATATAACAGATAGCCATATTATTATATATATAAATTAGATAACATAAAAATGGAAATTTTCGTGTTTTAATTATATCCCTGATAAAGAACTCTAAAACAAAAATAATAAAACATACACAGTAGGTACTTTAATTCAGTAATTACGCGTGGGAACTTTAAAGAATATGTAGTTATTATATTATGTAACTTATATTTTTATTTAACAAGCATATCATATTATTTATTTTGTGTGATAATTGGTTTGTTTTAATTTTACGACGGACCTCGTGGTCTAGTGGTTCTGGTAACGGACTGCCGATCAAGAGGTCGCGGGTTCGTTTCCCGCTCGGCACAATCATTTGTGTGATTTTTCTAACGGTCAACAAATGTTTGTACTGCGTCTGCGTGTTTCTATGTATTATAAGTATATATTTCCAAAAAAAAATAGTATATGTGTTCTATCCGTATTCTAGTACCCATAACACAAGCATATAAGCTTAGCTTGGGACCAGAGGACGTTGTGTGAAATGTCCATGAATATTTATTTTATTTATTTATTTATTTTATTTAATACCTCTCAATTTTAGTTGTTATTCAAACGATATCTTCCACCTTATTTGCTAGCCTTATTGTCGTGGTTAAAACTTTTAGAAACTTAAAGTATAAGTAAAACTTAATTTGAATGTTATTAATAATTTTCCGATTTTCATATATCATGTTATGAGGACCGATGATGCCAAAAGGTAGAGAAAGACCGAAGACAAGACAGACTAATTTTGTGAGAGATGATATGAATAAAAAAAATTGGTCAAGTGTAGTGGTATTTATTTTATTTTATTTTTAGTATTTGTTGTTATAGCGGCAATAGAAATACATCATCTGTGAAAATTTCAACTCTCTAGCTATCACCGTTCTTGACATACAGCCTGGTGACAGACGTACGGACGGACGGACGGACGGACAGCGAAGTCTCAGTAATAGGGTCCCGTTTTTACCCTTTGGGTACGGAACCCTAAAAAGGAAATCGATGAGAGTGTGACGGCTGACAGGCGACCTTATAAAAATAAATGTGGGCAGCAAGAAGATTTCCATTGATAATAGAATGTAGGTAATAACGCAAAATGTTGTGAAGCCAATTTCTAAAAAAAGAACTCACTAGGATCGATTCACGGACAACACTATAATCATTTTACCAACCCTTTTTAATTTGTAAATACAAACGCTATAAAAATATGTAATATGCATAATATTATTGCTAGTTATAACCCAGTTTGAACTTATCAATTAATTTATTACGTAAATTATTCTATTAATATTTTCTTTTATCACTAGCATGCCTTAATTTATGTACTTATTTTTATTAATTATTACTACTTTGAACTTCACCCATGTGTTAACAGTTATTCCATGGGAATAATTTTAAAACATTGCCCAGTAAGTTTAAGTATAGGGGTTCATTTGAAAGTTACTTTTCATCTATGTATAATGAGAGTTTTAAAAGAAATATGACACAAGTTGGCTTCTATGGTAACAGTTGCTTCTATATTTGACTCATCATTGCCCTGCCCTTATCCCTGTACTTGGGGTCAGCGCAATATGTATGTCTCCTACGTATTTTTCTGTCTGTCTGACGTCATCCGTGTTTTCTTTCTTTCATATTTCATGGCGCGCCATCTCTTTTACAAAATCCATCCATCTATTCTCCAGCTACCTCTACGATTGATTTCAACCACAATTAGTCACAAAACATCAAGAACATTATTGCCCTCCCGTATGACATGACCATACCAAAATTGCTGTTACTTTATGCCTGTGCTTTATGCATTGCATTACTTTTAGACTTCCTCTAAAGTACTCATTTCTTATTTTGTCCATTCACGTGACAATACAGATCCATATTGTAGCTGCCGTTGAGTGCCCAGCTGTAATGTTCTGGTTCATTGAACAGAATAAACTATTAACTATTTTTGTACATATGGACGATATGTAACCAATTTTGCAGAATCATAAGTTAACACATTAGAGTGTAATAAGTACGGAGAGTAGAGTCAGCGACCTCTAAACTACTCGAGTTACAGTTAATAATTAATAAAACAACGGTATACTGTTATTGAGTTGCGAGCACGCGATACTCAGTTATAAATACAACAAAAATAATCACAAGTATGTTTATTTACTTTTATGAAGTATCTTATTAAGTCTTATAAATGTTAGTAGCATGGTAGCATACATAAAAAGATATATTATATAGTCAAGATGTTTATAAACCACGCTTTGCTTAGATTTTGCTTGGAAAAATGTAGCGTAAATCCACGTAAATCGCTTTGGTTGCATTCTTAGCTAATCCTCCTTATGTATAAAAAATTAACACATTGTAATTAATTATTATGACCAATTTGATGAGTGGGAATACATTAAGAATATAGCCCATTGTCTCAACAGGGGGCTGAAAGAGTCAGTTAAAATATAACACGTTCAACCAGGGGCCGTCTTTTACTTATTAGAGACCCTGGCAAAATAGGGGATTCTGTTGTGTCACATTATGACATACGCCCCGCTAAGACCGTTAGAAATAAAGTTCAAAATATTATGAAATAGGGTCTAGGAAGCCCTCCGCCATCACGAGGCCCTGGGCATGTGCCTAGTGAGAATACGACGCGCTTGATGATAAGAGCTCACCGTAGCCTATTTAATATCTATAGACTACTGCCACATCAGAGATATCGCTCACGCATCGCTGACCCTGCAGAAATCTTTAGACTTCTTTTTGATAAATCCCATACTGTAGTCTAATGAGAAAGTCTTAACCGGAGTTCCTTCCACAACTTCATTTTGTAAGCAAATAACCCAAGCAATAATAATTGGTCAAGTGCGAGTCGGACTCGCGCACGAAGGGTTCCGTACCATTATCTATGCAACATAAGGCAACGTTATTAGTATCGAGCAAGAAACGGTAAAAAAATCATGTTTGTTGTACGGGAGCCCCCCTTAAATATTTATTTTATTTTATTTTTAGTATTTGTTGTTATAGCGGCAATAGAAATACATCATCTGTGAAAATTTCAACTGTCTAGCTATCACCGTTCTTGAGATACTGGGTACGGAACCCTAAAAATCATGTTTGTTGTATGGGAGCCCCCCTTAAATATTTACTTTATTTTATTTTTAGTATTTGTTGTTATAGCGGCAATAGAAATACATCATCTGTGAAAATTTCAACTGTCTAGCTATCACCGTTCTTGAGATACTGGGTACGGAACCCTAAAAATCATGTTTGTTGTATGGGAGCCCCCCTTAAATATTTATTTTATTTTATTTTTAGTATTTGTTGTTATAGCGGCAATAGAAATACATCATCTGTGAAAATTTCAACTCTCTAGCTATCACCGTTCTTGAGATACAGCCTGGTGACAGACGGACGGACGGACGGACGGACGGACGGACAGCGAAGTCTCAGTAATAGGGTCCCGTTTTTACCCTTTGGGTACGGAACCCTAAAAATTGCCCTTGTCATTAGTTCAAACACAAAACCTCAGGCTCCCTAGATCAAGGTGATATTACCAGTTTATATTATACTATTCGATAATATATTGCCTTAATGCCAACTTCAATAGCAAATTTTAATAAGCCTCTAAATTACAATTCACATAAAATTCTAATAAATATTTAGTTACGAGTAGGTGTGAATATATCACTCAGGTCTTATAAAATATTTATAGACATAGTCATTCATATACAGAATACTTACCTTACCAAAATTTACAATCCGCAATAAATTTACGTTCAAGAGGTCGTGTCTGCGATTCCCATACAGGACAATTTATTATGTGTTATAAAGATGCATTGCTATTTATAATAAAATACTTCTTGATGTTTTCTACGTATCGTCAGTTTACATTGACAAAAAATACGTATTTCATATGGAACCGTAATTCATATAAGAAATATAGCTCAATTTAAGAGGGCACGATACCAAATTATGCTTCATACAATAACTAAAAGGAATATGACCATCCGAAAATCCCGTTTTTTTTTCGGTTTTCTTTAGATAAAGTTGCTGCATCCATCACAATTGAAGCACATACCAAAAATAGAAAGTGATGGAAGCATAGATATACTCTTCATCTTTAATATAGCGTAAAAACAGTCAAAATCGGTTTAATTTTCGCGAAGAATAAAGGGGATTACAAAAAGTCTTTTTTTTTAAGAATTTTTAGGTAAAATCTGCTTCAGCTATTTATTTATTTATTTCATTTATTTATTTCATTAATATATATAAGCTATATTATATTTATTATATATATATGTCCCGTTCAGCACGGCGCTTGGGAATAAGGATAGCAATACCTAAGGCAAATACCTAAATTAGGAGTACAGTACCCTATTAAGGCCAAATGATACGTGTGTAAGATGAGTGTGGATGAAGCCAAGTAAGTGTGTTTGTATCGTAGTACATGGCCTTTTATAGTCTCTGCCTACCCCTATAGGAAAAAGGCGTGAAGTTATGATGATGATGATGACAATCTTATAAATAAAACAGTTTTCCTAATCCTATACCTATTTATTACATGGTTAAATGTGATTACCCAAATGAAAATATTGTCTAGGGAGATAAAAGAGATGGATAAGTGCCTAGTCACTTTGTCACAAACTGGCTGTAGAAATTTGAATTCCCACGTGGAATTTATGTATTGACGTTTCTTGCGTACATAGTTTGAATAAACTGATTTATGATTTTAAATCCTTAAGTTATTTTAGAAAAAAACCTATTCAAAATAAAGGGGATAAGCCGGGCAAGTATGTTTTAGACTCACACGTAAAGGGTTCCTCATACCTATATCATACCGTAATTATTTTTTTATTTAGCAAATCGATGCGTATGCGGATATAGTCAAATACTGGTAAAATAATAGGTACTGAAGTTATTATGCTGATATAAGATTATAATAAAACATATACCTATTATACATATAGAGATATGTATTATATAGGTAGAGTATAAAAATAATCAAGTTCACGGATGCGTCCAGGTGAAAATAGAATTTTATGAGAGTAGTAATAACAGAACTTATGCGAAGATGGGTATTCATTAGTGTATGTTATGAATAACCATAACTTATTCTCAGATCGTACCAGCATACCAACTGTTGAATTTCATAACGAGTAACATAAAATTGTGATAGCTTATGTGCAATTCAATAGCTTCATAGACAGTTTTCTACGATCCTAGTTTAATTAAAAAGTATAATTAAAAATTATATAAGTAAATATAAAAATAATATAAATTAATCCTAGTATAATTAAAAAGCTTATGCTTAAAAGTTAACCTTCTAGTTAATTCATGAAAAAATAGTAATGACAATTAAATTTGAATGAGATTTTCTGTGAGCAAAAATTCTGATTTCAAAATATACATTTTTATTTATTGATTATTATAAGTATAGATAACTGATTGAATTGGCAAAACTTTATTTATTGAATTTATGTCAAATAAAGATAAGTGCAAATTACTAATTAGTTCAGAATTTTAATTTCCTCATCACGTATCACATCATCTAAATATGCATAGGTCATTGAAGCAGGTAATTGCACAATGAAACGAGATAAAATGCAACAATAGAGGTTCAATGGCGAGGCGAGGTGTCGCGGCGCTCATTAGATCGAGCGTGAGGACATTAATGAGACTAGATCGTATCGCATCACATCCACTCGTTCTGACAACACTTTCACTCACTAAGGGCATGCTATAGACCGAAGCGATGAATGTTTATTTAGTGTAAGTATCTTCTAAGACAATAAATCTTCTTACTATAGTGAATGATGACAGTTATAAACTAAACATAAATGAATTAAATTATGGTGGAAAAAGTGATTGCCGCAAGCGGGACTTGAACTTGACTTGATGTTGCAAAGCAATCTTGATAGATGGCGTTGTACGTAGAAATACTATATAAACTCAATCGAGTGACGATTGTGGTGGTAAATTTGAATGCTACAAGCACGACCGCAATAAGCTCAGTTGGAAGAACTTCGGAACGGTATTCCGAGGTCGTGGGTTCAAGTCCCGCTTGCGGCAATCACTTTTTCCACCATAATTTAATTTATTAAGTAAAGCATAGCATGTCAATTGCAAAATCAATAAATTACTTTAAACATAAATGGATGAGAAAAGCTGTAAAATTAGAAAACATTCATACAAACCACAAATGTCTATGTTTGTTAATAAAATATCGTAATAGAAGACAGAAATAAATGTTGTTATTAAGTTTATCACGGTACTTCAAGTATTGAGTAAGTTAGCTTATCTACTATAGATGGAAAATCTATAAGGAAAGCCCGTTTTTGGCTACTGTCTGGCGAGAGGAATACGCCAGTTCATCCTCAGTGGATGAGTAAAATAAAATGCTCTATTGCATAAACTTCTAATGAAGATCATCTTTGGATCATTCTTGGACGCAATGGAATTCGGTATTTATTAACATCTGGTATTCAAATCTGAGCTGCTGTTGCACACATAATTTTGTTCGTCATCGACGCCGCAGGTACGACAGGTGTAACTTTGGTGACAACAGGAAATATTTTTGTTACGACATATAAAATTCACTAATTTTACATAGATATTATTTGATACTTGTTTTCTTATTACCTATCAATAATATCTATAATATTTAAAATAATATCTATCAAGATAAACACAACATTTCAATGTTTTACTTAAATGTGACTATAAGTGCCTATTTATTGCGGTATGGACGCCAAAGCAAATTCTAAAAGAAGTCCATAGATTTGCTTCAATCTTTTACATGTTTTAGTATTAGAATTTTTGAAGTAATTTAGATTCTAGACATAAGTAGAGTATGGGCATTATTGGTATCAAATAAATTTACAAATTAGTTTCTATAATATTACATGATATACATATATTATACAACGTGTTGCAGAAAGGTGTAGTCATAATTTAAAGTTGCATTAGATACGCCTTAAATATTATAAATATTACAGGTACACATAAAAGATGACCTCATAGTAGTGTTGTATTTAAAGAAAATCGATTAATTTAATAAATTAATTAAACTTTTATGAACACATAAAAGTCATAATATCCATGCCTAGTGCCTAGTCACCGGCCATGTGTAACGATGCATGGTCAAATATGACTACACCTTTCTGAAACACGTTGTTTAACAGTTATCGAGTTAACTTGTACAAACCAACAAATATTTTTATACCTACTGGAGAACATAAACGTGCAAAAACATTTAATGAAATTCAGTATCAGTATCTAATCTGAGAAACGTGATTATCGGAATTACCGCTTTTGCGTTTTGTGTTACGATACATGAAATGTGAGTACCGAGAGAACTAGGTTAAACCTACTATTCACTGTCCTGCTTGCAGCCCGTTATGCTAGACTGCGACTGTGCCTGTTATATTTACGCTAAACGTAATAATAGTGCGACTCAGTGCGTACGTCGTTAACGCTTTAGTTGTCTTATAAACCAAATGTTACAGAGATAGCTCTGTAAGCCTAGGCTTTTGGTATAATTTATTTATTTAGTGCACTTCAATTTCATTTATGAGCTCTTTATAGGATGCAATTAGCTTCATTGCATATTATTATAATATAGGTACAATAAGGAAATAAAAATAATATTCACGTACAAATGGCGGTCTTAGGTATTATCTTTTTATAAAGTCTATTAGCTGTGCCCTGCCGTGAATGGTAAGTTTAAAGATGAGTGTTCTCACATAACGCGACGAGAATCATGCCTCGTATTTTATGCTTTCTCACTTTATTTATTTACCCTATTACACTTAACTGTCCATAAATTTGTAGTAGTGTATATATGTATTTGTTTATTATCCCCTTAACAACTGTTGACATTAATAGCTAATTATAATATTTTAGGCAGATCAATTTAATTCTCGGGTTACTATATTTTCTTTATTTTATGGGATTATTAAAAATTTCTTGTTTTGTAATAGTTAAGGCTTTAAAATTAAGTAATATCATAAATTTATGTCTGTATTAAGATCAAATAGTCATAAAATATTTATGATAATTTTGAATATAACAAAACAATTTTAAATAAAACAGCTACGTAATTTTGAAGCTACGTAATTTTCTAATAAGTTACGTATATAAATAAAACAAGAAAGTATAGAATAAACAAATCCGGTAGCTAGCTGACAAGTGACAAAAATTAATTTAAATAATTCCGTTAGAAACATTACAACAAAACTGAAAATGTACACTCGCTATTAAAAACTAAAAGGTTATATACAATTACGCGTAACAAATGGTTACGTCATGAGCACTGCAGTAGCAATTGTACATAATTGCCTCCGATCATCGGCCACTCATTAACCGTAAAATTATATTCTGAGGGGCTGGGCGCGGCAGGTGTTTAGCAGGCTGGTTGTGTATCACCATCGATGGGTAAATAAAGAATAATACTGAACGATTGCCGGTCAACCGCGATGTTCGCTGTACGCGATCTTTATAAGCAAAAACGGAGTCAAGCGTGGGAAACAAATAATTAGAAAAACTTAATCTTCATAAGTATTTATTCTTCTCCATTTGTGTAAATGAACCTTTCCCAAATGATTGGACCGATTTTGACAATATTTTTTTCAGTTGGATTTAATAATGGTTATTAACAATTGAATAAAAATATCCTCAGGCCCATTTTCTCCGCTGCGCATATGCCCAGAGCCTCCCAATTATTAGGGCCCCTCTAGTCCCTCCTCATATTTTTTACGTGAATCTAATATGTTATAGTGGGGCGTATGTCATAATGTGCCCTGGGCCTCTAATAGGTAAAAGATTACTCTGAATATCCTATGATAGAATGATATCTATCGTTTCACATGTTATATTACATTTTTAGGGTTCCGTACCCAAAGGGTAAAAACGGGACCCTATTACTGAGACTTCGCTGTCCGTCCGTCCGTCCGTCCGTCCGTCTGTCACCAGGCTGTATCTCAAGAACGGTGATAGCTAGACAGTTGAAAGTTTCACAGATGATGTATTTCTATTGCCGCTATAACAACAAATACTAAAAATAAAATAAAATAAAGATTTAAGGGGGGCTCCCATACAACAAACATGATTTTTTTACCGTTTCTTGCTCGATACTAATAACGTTGCCTTATGTTGCATAGATAATGGTACGGAACCCTTCGTGCGCGAGTCCGACTCGCACTTGACCAATTTTTCTAATTAATGTAATCAAAACCATATGTGTAGCATACACATATAAATTAGAAATATTTATCACCATGAAATATATATTAATTAAGTACACACGATTTTGCTATCAACACTTTTATAAGTCCTACGTAATAGGTTGTAAATCAAGCACGATTACAAACGCCGATTTGCTAAATTGTAAAGCTTTAAAATGTATCTGTGTGCAAGTTTCATCGAATTCTGTTGTATGTAGATGTAGATATAATAGTTTTTTAATTAAAAACAAAAGGCAGCGTAGATGAAACTCTACTGTAACGACTAATCTATATTAATATTACAAAGCTGAAGAGTTTGTTTGTTTGTTTGAACGCGCTAATCTCAGGAACCACATGGTCAGATTTGAAAAAATCTTCAAGTGTTGGATAGCATATTTATTGAGGAAGACTAAAGGCTATATAACATCACGCTACAACTTATAAAAGCGAAGCATCAATAAAAAATATTTTAAAAACGGGAAAAACATTCTAAATTCCACGCGTACGAAGTCACGGGCAACCGCTAGTCTTAGATACAAAACTATGACTATAATAAATCACTAAAGAGCAAAATCCGTAGAAATTGATACAAGCTGCACGGCTGTGGCTGTGCAATCATAAAGAACTTAAGGACGAGGATTATCTACTGTCTTAAAACTTATTACTCTCTTAATTGTTTGCATAGCTGTTTAAAAGACGGGAACATTCAGCTTTCCCTAGGGTCTCGCAAAATTCAACTAAAGGATAATAGGCAAATAGATTCTGTGAGTATACTAACATACTAACACCCCTGATAAGCGCATCTTCTTCTCAGCTCATTAATGCTATTAGACGTGGGCCTTCTTCACTTTGGGTGGATATTTAGTCTACTTATGCCACTTTGACCTTTTGACTTTTGATATTTGGCATAGAATTTAGTTACAAGTTTTTGTCTCTTACAAAGGATGTAGAAAGATGTAGATGTTTGAAGCCTGTTGCTAATATCCTTTAGCTGTCTCTTATAACCCGTGGGAAGGAAAATGGGTGGTAACTCGTGTATTTTTAATCCGTCACCACACGGACTAAACGACGTACGTATTAGTGCATTGTAATAAACAAAGTGTACTTTTTGAAGATAGAAACAAGGTCAAGCGTTTAAGGTGTTACAGGTTATTACTAAAATAGTTACGTAGGTATTAATAACCATTCTGTGTATTCCTCAGTAAAATTAATTAAAATAAAGCTCATGCATTCACGCTTTATTTAATTAAACTTGTATCATTAATTACAGTTTTATTGATCAATTAAACACGTTACCGTATAACCAGACTAAAGCTAATGAGTCCGATATGATCGTAGATACCACGAACTTTTTCAAAACATATATCAATAAAAAATAGATTAATATATGCATAAAATTAATAAAACTTGAATCTTAAGTTGTATCTTGCTTAACTACTGTTTTTCATACATTAGCTATAAGATACGCTCGTTAAATAAAGGCCTGCCACAAGGATCTCGATTTCGACCGATCTTGTCGTACCGACTATTTCCTGTAACTGTATTATATTTTCTAACACGCTTTTATTGGTTCGTTTCGTATCATCAATATATTTATCTGTGTAACGGAATATTTGAAAGTGATTTAATTACCCACTTGCAGTAGTCGGATTGTTCCGAAATTTTGCACACTTAACAGGGACCGATGACAAATCAATAATTTAAGTTAGGCTTTGAATTAAGCAAATTATTCGGTTTGGCTTTTAAGACGCTCCTTATAACCTTACCCTAAGTAATCTAATAAGATAATCTGTAGAGTCTTCCTACGCTACGTCTTTTAGTCCGTGCTTGCTTAAGAAAGAGAAATGTGCGCCCACCCACTGTCACCTAATTCTAGCAAATCTGTTAGTTAAGTCAATAACCCTAGTAAAATATCACTAATATCATAGGGTTTTCTAGTTAACTAATCTGTAATATACATTAAGAATGTGAAAAGAAGTAAAATATGCAGTGTGCGCCTAAGTACGGAGATTAAAATTACATTACGGACGCAAAACCTACATATTGTTCAAACATTACTCAATTGGCCGCCAGCGGAGGCGCAAACACCCGATATGGCGCTCTCGTGAACGGTAGATTTACATGTACATACAAACAGACATACCGATATAATGGTTCTGTTATACAAAGACGCGACTATATCATCATTGAGTAACACCTTGTGATTGTATTCGACATAGATCTACTTGCAACGTGATACTATAGGCATGCCTTTGTAGATAAGAAGTGAATAGAAACTTATTACTACTTTGATTGCCCACATCATATCGGATCTAAGAACTTCTTTAGTAAGCTGAATAGCGATGTGGTAGTATTACAATATAATAAATAGAGAGTAACTTAAAAAACTAGATTCAAATATACCTAATACCTAAGTGTTAATTATTGTTTACAAAATCTTTATTCGTAACTCTACATTCTGTACAGCAAAGCTTTACATGTGAGCCATGTTGATTTTAGTTCCTATATCTAATTAATGTTTATTAAATAATGTTTAATAAATAGGTAGGTACGTAATCTAAGTGGTCTCCTTCAAAAGAACTTAAGTATTATAAATTTCTAATTATATATCTCATCCTCTCTGAAATATTCAGTCAAAAAGCGAGCATTATTTTGTGACATGATAAAAATCCTTCGATTTTTATATTCAGATAAGGCATACAATTTTTACAATAAAATGAAGCAACCATTGACAAACCAATACAAGTTTTAATGATGTAAAAAAGTTTTGTCCATGCCAGTCCACCAAGAACAACAAAATTGTTTTTCGCACAATGTTGTTTAAACAGGAAGTGGCATTCATAATTTGATTCCTCCGTCTTACTTCTTCGTCAATCTGGTATGATCGTTACAGACCGAGAAGGTTTACACTTGTAACAAAAAAGTTTGTCTTTTGTAAAAGTAAAAAAGTATTAAAAACGAAAATTAGAAATCTATTAAAAGATAGCATATGTCCTTGAATTTGGTGTATTAGGTTTAAGACGGGACGGTTATCGATATAAAGCAATACGCAAATAATTTATATCATTTTTGTTGTTACTGTTGCTGAAAGCAATAATAGAAGAAGTAAAAAAATCTGAATTCCTCCTGCCCTACATATCATTTTCAGAAATATTCTAACGCAATACAAACACGCAATATTTAGTTCCAAACAACCGAAGAAAGTTGATATATAATGGAGCCAAATGGAGCTAATTTCGTATTCGTACCAAAAACGTAAACAGAAGCTCAACGATGTAATAAGTTTCATGCCACTTATGGCGAAGTTTCAAAACTGCCTCCAATATCGGGACTGAACTTTATATCCCTTATTGAGAAGTGCACGATATACAGTCAAATACAGACGACATAAATAAGAGCTCGTGAAGTAATTTATGTGCATAGTAATTAGATTTTAGACGTTTATTCTCCTGTTAGTGTCGTGTTTGTACAAACAAGGCATTATTACTTCTGCTTCTGCCCTTCTTATTTTAAAAGATGTTTTTTTTATGTGTATACGTATGGTAATTAGATTTCAGTCGTTTATTCTTGTATTGCAGCAGTGGTATTCTAGACTACATCCAAGGCATTATTACTTTTTCTTCTTTAGCACTTTTTTCAAACGATAAGTTTCTGTCCTGTCTTATTTACCTTCCAGTCGAAATTGCGAAATTAGTATAACTCTATTGAGTAATTTTCGAGTGGTTTATCGGCTTCTAACTTATTAACCTTTATGTTTTTATGTGAAAAAAAAACTGTTAAAACAATGATTATTACCTAGCATTTGACGAAATAGCCCTTGACTTTTTAGATGCCAAAATATGCTTATTGTGATATACGAACCTTTAAAAATATCTATAGAAGTTAAGAGGCCCACCATGTTGCGTAACATAAAAATCAATTAGCTTTTTAAATGTTGAATGAATAGAATACCCAATATCAACGATATCAACATATCCAATTAAAATTATACGGAAGTTGATGAATACGTGAGTATGAACCACGAACAGATGTGTATCGCACGTATTTTATTATATATCTTGTGAACATAAGTTATGATTAGTGATTAGCATGGTTTTAGAGTTGTTTAAACCTTGCAAAGGCCTCTGCTTTAATTTAATTGACGGGTTTCGACAATTGGTAGAGGCTAGTTTTTGTGCAGGATCGTAATTTGTGTGGTTATTTTGATATTTGTACTATTCCCAAGCATTTCCTATCAGTTTGACACTAGATAGCATTGTATGAATTAGCTGATAATTCTATTTATTGATGTAGAATGCTTAGAGTAAAAGTCGTCTAAAACATTTATGCTCTAAATTCACTTGCAAATTCTAAGCCCTGACTAACTTAGCAAGTTAAATAGAAACTCGCAGTCTTTGTAACAAGCGCGGAAGAGCCATACATGATCGACTTGCTCAATTACCAGTGCATTTATATAAGCCAAATATATTGCCCCGCCGAAAATTTTGAAAATCTGGAACCCCGATATTTATATATTACTATGAATTAATCTACTTATCAACTATATAAAATGCTTAGTTCAAAAACCAAAAAAACACGCTTGAATATCTTGAATTTTTTTTTATTATTGCATTGTCATCGGTCCTTAATATGTGTGAAAAAATTCAGAAATCTCGGACTACTGCAAGTGGGTGAGAATCACTTTCAAAGATTGTTACATAGATAGACGTACCGAGCTAATTAAAGCGTATTGAAAATATTTTCATCGACATATTCCGTCTCTTGTAAGCGAACTTAGTTAACATTCGATTCCTTCTAAGTGTGTTATACAAAACAGTTCGCACATAAATGAAACTGATAGGCCCAGATCGACACACATTCTTTATTCTAGTTACTAGCTATTGCCCGCGACTCTGTACGCGTGCAATTTATTTAGAAAACTTTACCCGTTTCCGCAACATTTTTCACTACTGCTTCGCTCCTATTGGTCGCAGCGTGATGTTATATAACCTATAGCCTTACTCGATAAATGTAGTATCCAACACTGAATCGGACCAGTGGTTCCTGAGATTAGCGCGTTCAAACAAACAAACAAACTCTTCAGCTTTATAATCTTTATATACCTATATATCTCTAATATATAAAATTCACGTGTCACAGTGTTAGTTACCGTACTCCTCCGAAACGGCTAGACCGATTTTTATGAAATTTTACATGCGTATTCAGTAGGTCTGAGAATCGGCCAACATCTATTTTTCAAACTTTTTTTTTTTGTATGGCAAAACAACGTTTGCCGGGTAAGCTAGTATTATATATATAAATCTTCTGTACGTGTGTTTGTAATTGAACTCCTCCTAAACGGCTGGACCGATTTTGATGAAATTTGTTGTGTGTATTCAAGGGGGTTTGAGGATGGTTTAGATTCACAATTGGCTGGACCGATTTTGATAAAAAATTTTGTTGTTGATTTTTACACAGAATTGTATGGCAAAACAACGTTTGCTGGGGCAGCTAGTATTAGTATAGATTATGACACCGACATTAATATAATAGTTAAGATATGAGATATACCTAAAGATACAAACACTAAAATTTTACACACGCAAAATACATCTCAGTTCATTGAACTTCACAAGTTTTTGCTTAAATAAATACCACATCACAGAATAAGTACGAGATGCTATTGAGAATAGTAAAATATTATACGCAAATATTTTTTACTCGAATCGTAATAAACGAGATGCAAACTTCTAGTGTAAATAATCTTTCGTCTCAAATATCCGTTAGTTAAATATAAGAGTTTTGGTATGAACGTTAAAAAAGCTAAAGTTATAAATGAGAATAAAACGCCCTGGTACGCTGTGGTTGCTATAGAATCAGGGTCGACAACAAAGAGGCTCAAAATTTCCAGTAATTAAAGCATTATCAACACATACACTTTACCATATTGTAAGTTACTATTATTACAAGTTAACTGAGCTCAAGTAAGAGCATTATGCTGAGGAAGCGATTTAATATAGAATTAAATCTGAACTTCTGTGATTTTATCAGCAGATATTTCGCACATATACAACACGACACAAAAATTTTGCGCTCTTTGTATCAAATAGGATAGGGCACTAAATAGTAGAGACTTTAATTCTATATTCGCGACGTTATATGAAAGAATACAGGCAAACAATTAAATGAATGTGATGAATTAACTATGAATTTTTAATTCGAGAAAAGATGAATTTAATATTTGTTGTGACTGCTAAATTACTAGGTATTGCAGCGTTAAACATGCTACGCTCATTGCAATATTTCCGTAGTCTATGTAAACATATTAATTCAACTGAACTAAATACACAGTTGAATATTGTTAACAATGCGGTCGTTATAGAGCTCTTATAAAAACACGTAGACAATACCGTTTTGGAGAAAAAAATCCTGGGTATCCGCAGTAATGAGAGAGAGTTACGTGCTTTAAAGTATAGAAAAAGTACAATCTGTACGTCTGTATCTATTACAAAAAAGACGAACATCAAACTAGTTTTACAGTTACGATGCGACGATTTGATTTGCAATGATAGGTACATAGTCGAAGGTCGCCGGAACTCGAGCGCTTCTAATTCCGAATTCGTTCTGCGACTTGATAGCAAACTTGGATGCCGGCTACTCCATAGAAATGTATTCCGTGATAACAATAATAACTCGACGCATATTGCTATAGTCTACAATATTCTTTCACGAGATTTATTGCCGCTCTACATAAATTTCACAGTACATTAATGTTTTTATAAATTCTTTAATATCAATGCTGCGATGGAGGAACGAAATGTAATAATTAATGTGAGATATCTATTTACCGGATATTATTTTAGTAATCTTAATAGTTTTATGGGAAAAAAATCATAAAAATTCAAAATCATACCACGCCTGAAACCCTTGTAATGTAGAGTTCTCTACATCATACAAGTCTCGTGTTACACTTACTTGTTTAAAAAGCTTACAATATATTTTAGTTTTACTATTGCATTAGATAAAAGTAAATGAGCTATCGCTCGTTTATATTTCGATAGTAAGAAAATAACATTTTTATTGTTTCAAGTTCTTCGTTATCAAGGTGTAAGAGTCTAATAACAGTTCGATGAAAACAGCAAGCGTATTGTCAAGTATTTTACGCGCTGACCAATTTTATATTTAATTAATCATGATATGTGTAGCGTCTAATAGTAGATAATAATTATATACAGGTACTTTAAAAGTATGTCATGTGAACATGTCGTGGATATCTTTATTTAAGTATTTGCTATATTTAGTGTTTTGTATAGTATAATAATTAAAGTTAAATTAAGTTGTTTAGTATGATAACAACACAAACACTTACACGATGCTCGCACTACTTCACGCACTAACAAGAAAAACGTACTTTTTAACGCTCTGTTTTGCACGGACATTCGTAAAACAGTTAATTTAGTTCTCACGGTCACTATTTATTGTTTTCGAATCTTCAGAACGAGTTTATTTAAATTTATTATCCCTTTAGGCAACTCAATACATTTGCCATACCTATTGTTTTTAACGCAATGTACCCTTACAATTTTAATACACTCGTATCGATCGGCTTGTTATATAATGAACCTTCATAACTCTTGTGCATTTTAAAAAATGGTATATAAGTAGATTTTTAGCTAAATTTCTAGTTATAATATTTAAGTCCCATAACAATATATATTATTGGAGAACTAAAAGATAAGGCACAC
This sequence comes from Orgyia antiqua, assembly GCA_916999025.1. Classification (NCBI taxonomy): domain Eukaryota; kingdom Metazoa; phylum Arthropoda; class Insecta; order Lepidoptera; family Erebidae; genus Orgyia; species Orgyia antiqua. The sequence goes on from OU779869.1 coordinate 10,097,767, forward strand.
CTAGTTTAGATGTTTTGGCATATCCATTCAATAACATAATAATGTAATCTTACCTTCGTTCGATATAACACGTTTATCGACGATACACTTTCTTTTAATTCACACAACACTTTTGACACGAATTCGTTAATTAGAGCTTTCCATTACGCATTCATAAGTTAAACAATTATTACTTGACACACTAAAGCATAGTTAACTGAGCAGTAGAAGCATTATGCATTAGATAAACAATATAATTGCCACAGAAATCACATTAAAAAATCACATTTTTATCCCACACACATTAAAAGCATACACTAAATAATTACTTTCAGCATTAAGAAAGTATTTAATAAATAAACTAGCGAAAAACAGTCGTTCGAAATTATTTCGGAGCGCGCGAAACAACGAACGCGAAATGAATGCGCGCGCGACGCGCGTGCTTTGCCCGCATGTGCCGACAGCTGACTGAATTGCAATTCAAAACAACGTGCAACGCTTCGAAGCCTTTAATTTTTCATTAAGTATCTCAATCTCATAATGTTTAACATCTTTTTCATCATTTTACTTTTATTAATTAACAAAAGTTTTCTGCCCCCGCGACGCTATAGTAAGGCTTTGTAACTTAGAGGTCGGGTTTGAATCCCAGAACAGGCAGTTGTATTATTTTTTTGTTTGCAAAAGTTGTACTAAGCAGTTCCGGCAGCTCAGAGCCTGGAAACTTGTCCGATAGAGTCCAGAGTCCAGAGGCGTATTTACCCTAGGGCCATAGGGGCTATGGCAAGGGGTGGCCAGTCTGAGAAGGCCGGCGAAAGCCTTTGGGTTTAAAATTTTGCTCCATTTCTATAAATTTATAGGGGGGCTAATTAAATTGGCCCAGGGCGTCAACTTAAAACTCCCGGGGCCTTATTTATTTATTATGCACCAGAGCCACCAGATGTACCATATAGTTGGTACGCGTTCAATCTTGAAGACGCATAAATTTAGCTTTGCTAAATCAATAATATTTCATAAGATAGCCTGTATCAGAGGCAAACATAGATACATATTTCACGCACACATTTATATTAAACACAATGTGGCTTCAAGCCGGGTGAGTAATGTAGACACACTATCTAGTAAATCTGCAATCGTATGTTTACATTCGATCGTAGTCTTAGACCAGACACATACGCACCACCACACTTCCATAGGGGTAGCCAAGTGCCATCTACTACGATCGTGGACTATATAGCTACATGCTCTAAGAAGTGGCTGGCACTTGGGTACCCCTATGGAAGTGTGGTGGTGCGTATGTGTGGAGGGCTTGCCCACTAGGCTGTAGTCCAAGGACGTAAAACTTTCCTGCAGAGTCAGCGATGCGACAGCAATATCAAATTAAATAAATAAATATTCATGGACATTTCAGACAACGTCCTCTGGTCCCAAGCTAAGCTTATATGCTTGTGTTATGGGTACCAGAATACGGATAGAATACATATACTACTTTTTTTTTGTAAATACAACTTATAATACATAGGAACACCCAGACGCAATACAAACATTTGTATGACAATTAGAAAAATCACACAAATGATTGTCCAGAGCGGGAATCGAACCCGCGACCTCTTGATCGGCAGTCCGTTACATGAACCACTCAACCACAAATCTCGTCAAATTAAATTAAATTTGTTACGTGCTCTAGATTCGCTAGTTGTGGTTTAAATACGAAGGAATACAGTATAATCTGTATGATCTAGCTAGACCATTGGGTATAAAAGAGTAATCTACTATATAAAAATAAGTCGGATTTTCCTTCCTGACGCTATAACTCCAGAACGCAAGAACCGATTTCCACGGTTTTGCATTCGTTGGAAAGGTCTCGGGCTCCGTGAGGTTTATAGTTCATTTTTTTTTTTACTTTTTTTTTTGGTATGGCAAAACAACGTTTGCCGGGCCAGCTAGTGTATAATAAATTGTACCTATTCTCTGTATGCAACTAGATGTGATTTATCTACAGAAGTGTGTCGAATTAACAATTACCGCCTTTGTAGTAACGTTAACCGAACATGACCGTTATTGTGCTCTTACGTGGGATTTTAACAAAGACGAGTGGGATCTATAAGATTATAGTGTGCGGCCTATTAAGACCAATAACTTAACTACGATTGATTTAAAAGTATGTAATCGCAAGCTTATTCAAACCACTTTGAATAACCAATGCATTAAATTATTTATTACATATTTTATGAACATAATTCTTCTGGCGTTCGGCTGAAATGAGTAACATTGCTTATATTATATGATCACAACACAAATTAGTTCCGTACTAACGGTCATTTATTCTGTTTAGTGACGGATTAGGGGAGCACACACACCTGCACCACAGCAGTAATTAATACTCATGTTACCTCCCCCAAGATGCTCTAAAATCTATCTAAGGGAATGTTTAGGAAGAGAATGCTTTTTGAAGACGGAAAACTCGAAACTAAACCTTATGGTGACTCGCCTGAGCAGCGCTATGCTACGATGACAAAGAGTGTTGGCATAGTAGATAAAATATCGTCTTAATCATGCCTTTTAAGCGTATCATCAAGTTTCACTGAAAACGTTTATTGTATTTAAAGAGGCTCCTATAAAAGCCCCTTCAAATACTTTTGTATTCTGTTTTTCATGTTTGTTATAGCTGCAATAGGAAAATTCATCCATGAAAATTCTCTAGCTACCACCGTTCTTAATATACAGCCTGAAGATAGATGGACGGACAGCAGTCTTTGTGATAGAGCGTTTTACCTTTTGTTTAACTTTTTGTTAATAGGCTGTTTTACCTTTTGTTGCTGAACTCTAAAAAATACAGGAAGTAAATAAAACCCTTAAAACTTATTTAACAATATCAAATTATATTTTCATACTAGAAAATAGGATGCTATAACAATATTAGAAATCAGTCTCTATCGAAACAATACATTTGACAAACTTGATTTATGGAATGGTTCACAAATCGTGTTATATATAATAAATTATATAATGTACAACTAGCGTACTATAAAGAGAATACACCATGGTCTAATAAAACAGGTATTCTCTTCCCAATGACATACCTACTTGTAAAAATGCTTGTACAAACGAAATTTGTAGTTTTTGAGAACTACTACGTCACATGAACTGAGAATACTACCTATATCTTATTACACCATAGAATATACCATACAAATAGAGTAACTAAATACCTAACTGGTCAGTTGAGATTACACAACATCACTTTATTCCACGGATGCTGTATACGTCAGCTTAGGAGATATCTAAGTAAATTACGATAGTCTGCGCCAAAAAAACAAATATAAACCTCATAGTCCATAACCTCCGTGTGGTGACGGATTAAGAATACAAGTGTCACCATCCCATCTCCTTCCAAGGGTGCTTTAAAAGTCAGCTAACGGATATTGCACACAGATAACATCTTCTGTGTGAGACGGAAAACTCGAAAATAAACCCTGTGCCAACACGCCTGGTCAGCGCGGCAGGGTAGACCATAATCCCTCCCAAAGTGGAGGTGGCCCGTGCCCAACAATGGGACGTAAATGGCCTTGAGAAGAAGAAGAAGAAACCTCATAGCAATACATCAAGGCATACTGGTATCCATCCATCAACCTTTCTCAGTTCACTGCTGGACATAGACCTCCCCCATAGAACGCCACAACGTGCGGTCTTGCGCTAACTGCATCCAGCGGCCCCCGGCGTATTTGACGATATCGTCGGTCCACCTTGTTGGGGGCCGCCCCACGCTGCGTCGTCCGGTTCGTGGTCGCCACTCGAGGACCTTCCGTCCCCAACGGTCATCAGATCGTCGAGCGATGTGGCCTGCCCATTGCCACTTCAGCGTGCTAACTCTTCGGGCTATGTCGTACACACCAGTCCTTCTACGGATCTCCGCATTCCGGATCTTATCACGTAGGGAAACACCGAGCATAGCCCTCTCCATAGCACGCTGCGCGACTCTGAGTTTTGTTATGAGGCCGTCATTCAGGGACCACGTCTCAGTTCCGTAAGTCATCACTGGTAACACACACACACTGGTATAGTAAACTATTATAATATACAATTACCCAACGTTTTGGAGAAGATTCCTACACAGTTATGGGCAGAAAAAAATAGTGCCTGGTGAATTTTATAATGCATTTCGAATATAATAACTCTTAATATTATAATGTCAAGGGTCAATTCCTTACAGAGGTACTCGTAGAAGTAGGATATCGTAACGATAATGGCAAACCGAATATCGATTATAATAAAATTATAAAAATCATATGAAAAATACTATTTATTTGGAATGAGTGGATGTAAAATGGATTCTCAGATCTTAGGCTTAATTGTTTAAGTATTTTTCGTAATTAGATTATATTTTGTTCAAATAGCGGTAAGCATTTTATCGTTACTCTCTTTAAAAAAAAAAACAAAGTTGTTACTTTTTAACTTTTGCCTAACTTGAGGCTCGGATCTATTCGAATTAAAAGTATTGGTCCAAAAATAGCTTAGTACCGAAACTTTCTAAACACTATGACACACAACCTTTCTTATCTTACATAACCGAGGGGTTGACATTACAAGGCAACTCCAGCTGAAATAGGTACTAGATTAGAGCAATGCTCATACTCATTGTATACGAACACTGTCATCCCTGAGTGTGCGCGAGGTGATTTTGGACGTCCAAAATTGGTTGCTACGTACTTAAATATTTCTTGGCTTTATACATAGGTATGTATTAGGTATAGGTATGTATTAGTATTATACATGTTTTTTTTACCTTGAAATTGTAACTAATTAAAATAATAACCAATACTGATTTATATTAAGTTTGCGCCGAGCACAGTTCTCACAATAGTGCATTTTTAAGTCGTTTGAATTTTTTCAACAACAATGTAAACAAATATGTATCTTCCTTTTTCAATCAATTTACACAAATCTTATAAATGGTATAGTAAAACAAGCTAACTTTTATTTAATTCACATTTTTGTAAGAGTTTATCTATATATCGCAACCTTCCTCATGAACTATTCTATTTGTTTCTGACAGTTTTATTAAATTCTCTTCAGCAGTTTTTGAGTTAACAAAGAAACATCTATGTCTCATGTAGTTATTAAAAAGTGTAGAACGTCCTTAGAGTGGCTCTCTGGCTAAAGAACAGCGGGCGTATTATGAGCTTTTTAAAAATCATGCACGTTCCAAGCAGGCCGTACACTGCCTGACTAAATTATGTATTATGGTAAACATAAAACATTTAGTTGAAAAATTTTTGTTAGTACTTAAACTTTTAGTTGTACCTTCACTATAAACATATTAATCTATGACTGTTTTAGCGAACTGGATGGCTGGGAGTTATGTTCATATTACGAATTTGCCGGGCAGTTCCATTCACGGCGTAAGCGGCCTGGGAATAAGAGCTCATAATACGGCCGCAGGCTCCTGTACCTTGGTAGCTTTACAAGAATGTAATTTATTTAATACTTTCAACATTAAATTCAAGATGGAAAACCTAATACATATACAGCTGTAATAATCTGACATGTAGAATATTATTCTGGTCTAATTTTAATACAAATATTTGGGAAAATAAATCATGACAATAAAATAACAACTTAAAAAAATATACTCTAAAAATAATAACAAAACAATCAGTTAACATTCCTACCTGTAACACCAAACTTATTTGAATCCAATCCTACATTAATTAACCCATTCACTTTATCACTATAATCGTCTTCATAGCTTCCATTACAATCGCCATTACTATATACTTTAGTTCTATTTACAAGCTCATCTATAGAATCTAATAAATGTTCAAAGAAATTAGGAAAGCTATCATAACTAGGATACACATTAATATCAATAACTGCATGATTGCCACTTACATTATCAATCACCACATCAAATCCCGCCAAAAGTAAACCTATTTTTTTTCTTAACACCCTAATTATAGTTTTAATTTTATCTTCGTTTAATGTCATTGTTATGTCCGATTTGTCGTGTGGATCTAGAATAGATAATGTTGATTGACTATCCGCTTTGCATACCTCACCGGTACTGTAATAGATTGGCTCTAAATCATCTGATGCATAGAAGTTTTTAAGACTAGGCCGTTCACTAATGTGATATCTGTAAATAAAAGAAAAGACATGTTTAAAATATGATTTTATAGGATTTAAATGCCAAATCCTGTTAGATTAATGCTTAAAGGTGACATTATTATGGCCAAATCAATTAAACCATTAGTGTATGCTTTAGGCTTTGCAGATCAGAAAATTGTAGTATTTTTTTAATAGTTAGATGGCGTTAGGCGTGCGTATCGTACGATCAAATTAAAGGTAGAGTACGCTGTAATCCGAATTGTAAATTAAAGAACATAATAGAAAAATGACATGTCGAGCTCAATGCAATGTAATGGACGCAAACGTTATTGTAAATAAGAGAAAATTTGTTAAAACAATATTTGTATGCAATCAGCAGCGATAGGTTTGTCGAATTACTGGTAACGCCGAATTACCGGGGGTCTATTTTATATTTATCTTAATACATATATATATTTCTTGTGTGCGTGTGTATGTGACTGAACTCCTCCTAAACGACTGGACCGATGTTGATGAAATTTGTTGTGTGTATTCAGGGGGGTTTGAGGATGGTTTAGATTCACAATTGGCTGGACCGATTTTGATGAAATTTTTTTTACACAGAATTGTATGGCAAAACAACGTTTGCCGGCGCAGATAGTATGGTAATAAAATATTTAAATAATTTGCGACATTGAAATGATCCGTAGTATGTTAAAAATTTATTATGACCACTAGATCTACGCGTGCCTCCATTATGAATAATGTATTACGCTGTTGTTTATACATATTTTATTGACATATAAGGCTACATTAATATATTAATATTTTGCGATTGACTCGCTATGCTTTTACTAAATAAACTAAATTATAATGGAAAAAAAAAACAAAAATTATAACGAAAAAACATCGCACGATGTTAAAACTCGCATTGAGATGATTGTAGTGGAAAAATTTGGTAAACATTTGCGTGGACTATAATAGCTCAGATGGGAGAGCGACGGAACGGCATTCCGAGGTCGCGGGTTCAAGTCCCGCTTATGGTTATCATTTTTTCCATTATAATTTAGTTTATTTATTATATAAGGCTAGTATATAAATCCTTCGCATTAACCTTATATACACGCATAAATTTCATATACTTCATATCTTAAAACCGCTATTTGCACAAATTTTAAATTCGGTACACGTTATAAATTAACATAATTATGTCTTGGGGACACAGAAGCCTTTATTTTGATATTATCGATTTCTTAATAAAATCTATTGATATTCGCAATTAATTACTTGTACATACTAGTTGTGCTCTACAGTTTTACTACGGTTGGTTTTTGAAGACATTTTGTGTTTTCAATATTTTAATGCTGGATTAAAAAATAATAAGGGTTCCTTTATTGTGCAAATCCCTATAAAAACAATAAGACAAATTCTATAAAATAATAAGAAAGAACAATTCATTATCAGACCTACTAAGCAAATACAAATCATTTTATAAAAATGGGTTCAGCCGTTTCAGAGTAGCTCAATATGAAATGAGATATTTAAATTGATCCAGTACTTTCGGAGCCTATTCGATTCAAACAATAAATTTTCCGTTCATAATATTAATATAGATGGACGTAATGATAAACAAAACAGCTATAAAATTGTAAAATATAGTTTAAAAATATTAAAATGACACATTAATAATGAAAAATTTTTCCTCACAAAATTATTAGACACGACTCCATTTGTAGTTTTTATTACACAAACGATCCCTAACATAACATTTGCTTTTAAATTTAAAGTTTAACTATCGAATTTATTACTTCCTTTTGAGAATTCAAACGATATTTAAATTAGTCATTTATTATCCAACCCAATACTTATGAACGAGTTTCTAATTCCATAATTAGCAAAAGAAAATAATTAAAAACATGACAAAGTTCTAATATATCTTCTAAATATTTGTACCGTTTAGGAACGATCTCTTGTTATAACATAATTAAAATTATAATGTCACACAGTGATTTTATGGGACTACTTTTTTGTATAGTTATATTTTCCTTGAGTTTTTATGACTCTGTCAAGGATTGTATGCATGTATTGTATCTACCTAATTACAAAATAAATAGCAGTTGAATACAATATTAAGTTTGTCACTTAGTTTATGAGCGTCCGATCTGGTATTCAGTAGATCCAATAGGTTGCAAGTTTTTACATAACTTTATCTTGAACTCATATTCAAGTACCTTTAGTACTTGTATATGAGTGTAGTAAAGTGGTCTAGTGGTTTATATAACGGACTGCCGATCACGAGGTCTCGGGTTCGATTCCCGGTCAGGACAATAATTTGTGTGATGTTTATACTTGTCATACAAATGTTTGTTCTGCGTCTGGGTGTTTTCTATGTATTATAATGTAAGTATGTATTTACAAAAGAAAAGTAGTATATGCAGTATATCCGTATCTGGTACCCATAACACAAGCATAGAAATATAGCTTACTTTGGGACCAGAGGGCGTTGTGTGTGAAGTGTCCAAAGTATTTATAAAAAAAAATTGTATACTCAATTATTAACACCTACAAACCTACTAGAACAAAGTACAATATAAAGATGTTAATTTGCTTTTATACACGAAATAAAATCATTATTATACAAGAAATTAGTATCCTATCTATTTTTAAGTAACAAGACAAATAATTGTATATCGCTTATACCTATTAATTGACGCCGTTTCACTAAAGTATTTACTAGCTGTTTCCAGAGACATCGCGCGAAATTTTGAATGACTGGGCAAGTAGGCGATAAGAAATTTAAAGCAGGTCTCCGCGAAGAAAATAGATATCATCCCGGGATAAATTGTATCCTATACTTTAAATAAGTTAGTAAGTTGTTTTTTAAAATTTTCCCCTTTATTGGAACATAGAATTTTCAAAACGGACTAGTTGTTCATGAGATTAGCGCGTTCAAACAATCAAACCAACTCTTCAGCTTTATAATATTTACTTTTGTATGTATGTGAGCTTATATCTTCCAAACTACGCAACGGAATTTGATTCACGGTTTTTTAAAATGATTCAAGAGGATGGCTTTTTTGTATAATTTGTTAGTTAGGTCTTTAAACTCCACGCGTACGAAGTTGCGGGTAACAAGTTATAATTAATATTCAAAACAAGAGATCGTGCGTAATAGATGACAATAATATTACAAAATGGGTAAAACCACCGTGCAAATAACGTTACTAATAGGGACGATCTAAAAAATCTTCGTCGTGAAGTCAAGGCAATAAATGTTACTCATGCACACCTCCTTGATTTAAACCTTGACTAGGTATTATTGTCGCGCTTTAAAGGCCATATAACTAGGCTAATGTTTGTTAAGGGCCTACATCAATATTATCGTATATCATCGCCGACACGTACATATTACACAGCCAGTAGGCACAGAAAATGAAGAATTAGGGATACTTTTCCTATTTACTCAAAATCTACTAAATATATTTTAATTCTGATTTACATGTTTCTATACATATGTAATAGTTACCTATGTTTTTAAAGTTATTTCATTAGTTAATACGCGATAATAGACCGACAAATGAAAAAAATAAAAAATTTGAGAGGTTGTTTCGCCAAGATTTTCTATCGAGAAAACTTTTTTCAATCGCGTTTCTGAGTTTATGCGATCCTAGATCATATATTGAAAAATTGGTCAAGTGCGAGTCGGACTCGCGCACGATGGGTTCCGTACCATTATCTATGCAACATAAGGCAACGTTATTAGTATCGAGCAAGAAACGGTAAAAAAATCATGTTTGTTGTATGGGAGCCCCCCTTAAATATTTATTTTATTTTATTTTTAGTATTTGTTGTTATAGCGGCAATAGAAATACATCATCTGTGAAAATTTCAACTGTCTAGCTATCACCGTTCTTGAGATACTGGGTACGGAACCCTAAAAATCATGTTTGTTGTATGGGAGCCCCCCTTAAATATTTATTTTATTTTATTTTTAGTATTTGTTGTTATAGCGGCAATAGAAATACATCATCTGTGAAAATTTCAACTGTCTAGCTATCACCGTTCTTGAGATACTGGGTATGGAACCCTAAAAATCATGTTTGTTGTATGGGAGCCCCCCTTAAATATTTATTTTATTTTATTTTTAGTATTTGTTGTTATAGCGGCAATAGAAATACATCATCTGTGAAAATTTCAACTCTCTAGCTATCACCGTTCTTGAGATACAGCCTGGTGACAGACGGACGGACGGACGGACGGACGGACGGACGGACGGACGGACGGACGGACGGACGGACGGACGGACGGACGGACGGACAGCGAAGTCTCAGTAATAGGGTCCCGTTTTTACCCTTTGGGTACGGAACCCTAAAAAACATATACTTAAAAATTAGAGCTCTAGCCATTCAATCTAAAGAAACAATGAAAACTTCGTACATAGAAAAATGCACGAAGCTATTTTGGTATCCTCTTAAACAGTTATTACGAAACACTCATTTTGTGAGATAACTTTGTGAAATTTCATGAATCTGCATTAATAACTCCTAAGCATAATAATCGGCATTATGTTTAATATACGGGAGTTTTCAGACGTCAAATCATTCATCATCATTCTCCTGCCCTTACCCCGTTATTTGGGGTCAGCGCAACATGTGTGTTAACTCCTCTTTCTTTCATGTCCTCGTTCACACAGTCAATCCATCTTTTCTATGCATTGCAACCTGAATACATATAAAGAATTTTCCCCTTGAATTGTCCTTATGATTCAGTACAGAAAAATACTTTTAAATTATATATCGTTTTTACGAAAGAGCTTTAGAACGATATGTTGTAAATACCTCTAATTAACGAATTTTGTAAACCCAAAACCTCTAATTAAGGTTCCTATCAATATGACTCATATAAGGATAGTATGTGATTCAGTTGTTACTATTTGTTTACCTCTATATAATAAAGTTTAAGACCTACCTTACCTAGGCATGTAGCTTAGGTTGCACTGCATTTTATTTTCAATCTAAATGTCTAATGGTCCTATTTTGAGTGAATAAGTAACTTATTTCTGCACTCCTCGCTGGTTGACTGGGAGAAAATGCCGTTGGCATTAAGTCCACCATTGTACATCAATCATTTATTGTGTGCAAAATTGTAAAATAAATAAATAAATAAAATAAGTCGCTCAAGTTTTAGAGAATTTAAAAAAATTATATAAAAATTCGTATAATCGGTTGAAGGTATTTTTAATAATTTTGTACTATTAGTTCGTCTGTAGAATATCTGAATATTATAGCAAAATATAAAAATATATTACAAACCTGTCTCCTATTAGGAAAACCTTGTGAAGTATTGCATTATGATTCACAAAAGTTTGCACAACACAAGGTGACTTGCAAACATGCAAACCTTTTTCATTAAATATAACAATCATTTCGTGCGCAGACTTCGATCCGTGGGCTACAGTAGGTTTACATATGACAGGGAATTTTACACCCCTTTGCCTCATAATCTCAATATTCCTTTCTATATTATTTGTCGTAAATTCTGCAAATGATGGTGTGAATATACCCTGTTTGTGAAATGATGGCTCATCTTGTAGTATTGTGTAGTAACGATATCTGAAAAGAAAATAATTGGCATCAATACGGCGGCCATACTGTCGCGTCATAATCATGTCGTCTAAGCGTTTGATACCAATGCTACGTGCACAACTAAATTTAACTAAAAAATAAAAAATAAACTATAGCGTATTTTGATTAATTGGCTATTTCGTTGTGCACATTTTTATAAATAAACAAAGACGTGTAGCACTCGGGGACTGCCGCGGTAAAGCTATTGCATAGTATTTTTTATCAACTTATGCAATAATATAATTATTTATTTATTTTATTTATGCAAGAATCTAAACTAAAATAAGATTAATAATCCTTATTTACTGATGCTTACATCTGTCCATTGTTTATGGTAATTACAATTATGATAAAATAGCGATTGTCAATCAAAATGTCAATAAAATAAAAACTAACGCCAAAACTGACATGAGTCACCAGCGCGAACAGCCAAACGGCGTTACTGCGCATGCGTACGATGTGTAAGGTTTTTTACGCTATTTCCGTTACCTACGGAATTTAAATTTGGAATTTTGTGGGTTCGGTCTCCACGCTCAAGGCCCGTGATAGAAGCTATGCAATAGCTTAAGACGATACCAAAATAGCGTCGTGCATTTTTCTATGTACGAAGTTTTCATTGTTTCTTTAGATTGAATGGCTAGAGCTCTAATTTTTAAGTATATGTTTTTTCAATATATGATCTAGGATCGCATCAACTCAGAAACGCGATTGAAAAAAGTTTACTCGATAGAAAATCTTGGCGAAACAACCTCTCAAATTTTTTATTTTTTTCATTTGTCGGTCTATTATCGCGTATTAACTAATGAAATAACTTTAAAAACATAAGTAACTATTATATATAGAAACACGTAAATCAGAATTAAAATATATTTAGTAGATTTTGAGTAAATAGGAAAAGTATCCCTAATTCTTCATTTTCTGTGCCTACTGGCTGTGTTAATATGTACGTGTCGGCGATGATATACGATAATATTGATGTAGGCCCTTAAAATCGTTAGTTTATAATATACAGACTTTCTAATAAAAAAGCTCTCTTAACATTGCCGAATTGTGTTATTGACACTATCAATTTTCATTTTTTAGTTAAGTTTAGTTGTGCACGTAGAATCGGTACCTTTGTTACGTAGGAGGAGCCCCTTAATATTGGTTGTTTTCTGGGCTTTAGTATTTGTTGTTATAGTATTTAACTATCATAGTTCCTGAGACACAGACTGGTTACAGACGGACAGATACAGATGAACATACCTACAGGCGGACAACGAAGTATCAGTGATTGGGTCCTGTTTTACCTTTTGTATGTAACCTTAAAAATTAACACATTTTTTATACTAAAGTAAATAATGTCTGACAGAAACATTGAATTTCATAGAAACAGAAGGTAAGTTTGGGATACAAGGAAATCAGAAATACAACAACCATCTGATTTAAAAAAGCCTTGACTCAATAATAAAAACACTTGAAACTTCTAAATGCATGACTGAATGAATATAAAATAGATTAAATTGACCGTTTCCTTTCTTCCTAGATAAATAACGTTTTTGTTACTTTAAAAGACCTTAAACTTTTTCTGAAAGCCTTATAACTTAAGACTAGACAAAAATATCTTTAAGGTTTTTTAGAAATAACTAGCTGACCCGGCAAACGTTCTTTTGCCATACAAATGTCAGGGGGGGGGCAACCCTTAACATTTAGGGGGATGAAAAATAGATGTTATCAGATTCTCAGACCTAACGGATATGTACACAAAATTTCACGAAATTCGGTCGAACCATTTCGGAGGAGTATAATTACAAAAATTGGTCAAGTGCGAGTGGGACTCACGCACGAAGGGTTCCGTACCATTATCTATGCAACATAAGGCAACGTTATTAGTATCGAGCAAGAAACGGTAAAAAAAATCAGTTTTTTGTATGGGAGCCCCCCTTAAATATTTATTTTATTTTTAGTATTTGTTGTTATAGCGGCAATAGAAATACATCCTCTATGAAAATTTCAACTGTCTAGCTATCACCGTTCTTGAGATACAGCCTGGTGACAGACGGACGGACGGACGGACGGACAGCGAAGTCTCAGTAATAGGGTTTCCGTTTTTACCCTTTGGGTACGGAACCCTAAAAACCGTGACAGGAGAATTTTATAATTAGAATTTAGTAAATACAAGTGCATGGTATACCATTTAACTGATAAAAATGTTCGTGAATAAGAAAACTTTATATTTTCTTGAGATGTCTGATGATTGCTACATCTATTAACATGACTCATGCTAATGAATAAAAATGCCGCTGTATTCACTTTAACATGAGGTGTTTTTTCGTGATATTCAATATGATATAAAAGCTGTTATGTTTCTCTTTCTATCCAGCCCATTTACGTCTCACTATTGGGAACGGGCCTCCTCCACTTTAGGAGGGATTATTGTCTACTGTGCCGCGCTAACCAGGCGTATTGACACAGGGATTATTTTCGAGATTTCCATCTCTCACAGAGTGTGTTCTCTGTGTAGAATATCCCTTAGGTGACTTTTACAGCACCCTTGGAGGAAATGGGGTGATGACACTTGTGTCCTTAATCCACTCATAAATGGCGCCACTCATAAATTTGAAAACAAAAGTTATGAAAAATATGGTTTCACTGTTCTTTTACAAGAGATTTTATTTAAATAAATAGTCAAACAAATACCTGTTTAAAAGTATCCTCACATTGTCTAATGGGTCAATGACTGTGATGTTTGGATGATTTGATAAGTACTGTTCCACTTGTCTAATTATGTCTGATGCCTGATAAACACAAAAACATTATAAACAACAGTCATAATATTTAGAAACTCACTTCCTTCATGTGCAACAAGGTGTTATCGCATTGTAGTGGCAAAATAAATTCAACAACAGATACATTGATATTCAGAGTACATATGAGAACATAATATGAGTCAATCCTGAAGCACTATAATTAGAAACCGCTTCCCCTATAGATATACTGAAAAGGACCAACATTGTTAAAGATTTTATAATGTCTTCAAAAAACCATGCAGTCTTCAGAACCTATTGTTTACTACAAAAAAAAATCTAAATTATAATAAGACAAATGTAAAGTGAATCCTCACACAATTAGATATGCTAAACACTCACCTTAGGGTCTCCTTGATCAGCTGTAGCTATTATATCAGTGAGTTTGTGTAGAAATACATCAATTTGTCCTTGTTCCTCAAGTGGTATCTCTAAATCCAACTAAAAAAATGTAAAACATAAATACAATATACTTTTTGAGCCATAAAATATTATTTTACTAGCTGTGCCCCACTGTGTTATAATCTATATTAATTGCGTAAGCTAACTAAGCTATTTAATTAGATAAAAATATTACTTTAAACACATAAATAGCTTAATATTTTCTAACACTTGCGCGACTCATCTGTTTAAATAAAACTACTTTTTACGGATTTAGACGCGTAAAGTAGTTTTATTTAAACATAAATAGCTTTTGAAAATACCCTATTGATTTTGATAATTTTTTTGACATTTTTATGGGTACAGCGGGGTTTCCCTTAAAAGATAGACATATACCCTCGCGGACTTTTTTGAAGAACTATAGGTAACAAACAATTCCTCCATACATTAGTTTGCTGTACCTCACATAGATAAGGCAGCGTTTTCATTAGCACACGCGCATCCGAATTTCTTAGCAAATTTAATCATATCTTATCCAATATAAAGCAAACCCCAACAAATTATGCAAAAAAGCCATCCTCTTGAACCATTCTATCTATTAAAAAAAACCGCATCTAGATCCGTTGCATATTTTTGAAGATATAAGCTCACATAGGGACATACATACAAAAATTACGACTTTGTTTTATATGAAGTAAAGATTTGGAAATTAAAACATGCTAAAATTTTCTTAATTTTTTTACTTATTACTTAAAGTATTATAATATATTAGAATTACTGACAATTTTAACTACTGACAAATCTACAGGCAGCCAAATTACTTCAAGCTAAGTACCTGGGGGTTTTGATTCTGGTTCCTAATAATTAAG
Source organism: Orgyia antiqua (assembly GCA_916999025.1). Classification (NCBI taxonomy): domain Eukaryota; kingdom Metazoa; phylum Arthropoda; class Insecta; order Lepidoptera; family Erebidae; genus Orgyia; species Orgyia antiqua. The sequence continues at coordinate 10,113,490 of OU779869.1, forward strand.
AGGGCGTCAAAGTAAAAAGAAAGTTTGTATAGAAGTTCGTCATTTTTATTAATTTTAGGACAAAGTTGCAGGCAAAAGGCTAGGTTTTATAAAGTTTATTAAGATAATGTCTTCGATTATAAATCTTAACTGATTTCTTCTACAATAAAAGTTAATACTATTCTGAGCAGTTAGTAAACATATTTGTACTTACTTTTAATAGATTATAGCCATGAGAAGCACAAGAATTAATTAACTCCTTCCAACTCACTTTTTGACTTTTTTTATCAGACATCCATAGTCCAATAGTTTTAACACGATGCGTACTGTTTTCCATTGTCTTTACTTATCTATATAAATTAATTAAAAATATAACTACTTTAGAAACTTACGGCGAAAAATTGAGAACTTAAATAATAAACATCATTGATAAAAGAATGAGTAATTATAAATTATACTAAGGTAGAATTATTTTAAATTATGAAAATATAGGTAATATTAAGTTAGACCTATTTAAAAATTTATAATTTTATATTTCCAGAAACACGTAAAAAAAACAACCATTCGTGAATTGTAAAGTGCACAGACTACTAATAAAAATTACGAATATCGTAAAATTATATAAAAAAATTATATTTTCGATATATCGATAATTTTAGGCGATATTTAATTTTTCGATATAACGATGTATCGATATAAAATTTCAAGTATCGAAAAACGATATTCTTTTTTCAGATTGAAAGCATTTATAAGTATTTTCTTTACCTTATTTTTTTTAATAACTTAATATTTTTTTTTTGTTGACTGTTGATTTAGTGCTTTTTAATTTGATACTTATGGAGGTTTTTAAATTTTTTCAAGCTTAGATTTTAAACTGTCCGTCTGTTGACCGACTTTTATAATATAAGCTCGACGCTTGGCTATATGGACAAAGATAATCTAGGCCCATAACTTACAGTGAGTTTGATGACGTGCTATTCACAATCTAATCATTTCGAATGTAATACGGAATACGCATCGTAACTGATCGCGCTCTCTAGAATCTGACTCTAGACTCTCAAAATGCCTTTTGTGTGCGATTTCTACTCGCACTTGTCTAGTTGCTTAATTTGAACGATATATCGATATTTTTCTAATTTAGTTATTTTTATAAATATCGATGTAGCGATACACCCGCGCCGCCACCCGCAATATAATCTTTTTTACTTGATTTTTAAGTTTAAAGTCATCAAAAAGATTGTGAGAATAAAAAAATAAAGCTGTTTCTGGTGCGGCCACGCCATTGAGCATTGTGTTATCTAGAGGTAAATGTCCATGGAGATATCCATAGAGCTAGTTTTCCAATTACAGAGCATAATGCGACTCAGTGCCGCACAATGCTGAGCTATGCTGACGCTTAATTGGAACATGAATTAGTTTTCAAATGCACCAGCAGAGTGCGCTAAGTTCAGTATTGAAAAAAAAATACTAAAATAAAATTGTATTCACAATAAAAGTGTGGAATGTAAAAAAAGTCATTGTTTGTACCTTCACCCATATTTATTTTATTTTAAACACAGCATGAATTTTGATTATTTCCAGAAAACTCCGACGAAAAGGAACCTTAAAACTTTTTTTAACAATAAATAATATTACTAACGATAATATATAAATAAAATTTCAATCAATGCCAATTTAAAGAAAAAATACTTGTTATTTTTCTGTCGCTGAAGTTGGTATGGATTGCACGCATCACTTTTGAGAGTGCTCGATTGTGCGATGCGTATGGATGCGTTGCTGTAATTGGAAAACGGGGAGAGATATCCAATGAAGCTTAATAATCTGTGCCATAAAATGTCAATAATGTCACTCTAATCTAATGTCAACAATGTCATTTCATTCTCCTAAATGGTTTTTGAGGTTAGAATTTTTATCTTTTCGGCAATTTATCTTTTTGAAGTCAAATACATTTTGCGTGAAATACACCAATTGATTTAGTTTATTACTACTATTTCATTAATAAAAAATGTCTGAAGATAGTGTTGTTGCTACAAAGCACCGTCTTTTGGAAATGTTTGCTGAGTTGGACGAAGATGAATTGGACACAATTGAACAATGGATTTCTAGTCTTTCCTATAGAAAAGGTATACAAATCTATAATCAAAGAATCATATGAATGAAGGTCTTCCTGTTCTTTTATCCTTTGCTAGCTAATACGATCTGATAGATATTACGTATAGTGCCGGTATATTATATTAGAGCATTTCATCAATGATGGTACTACAGCATATTAGTTATTTAGTACAATCTATAAAGTCTTATGACTTAAATAGCATTACAACAATAAAACCCAAAAAAAATATATACAGCCAAACATAGACCCTTCTTTTTTGAAGTCTGTTAAAACTATAATTAAAATGCCTGTATAATCTGGTAACTGCATAATCTTTGCTTTCTAGTCTTTATAGTTTATTGACTCTTGTTAATGCCAATATGTTCTATATGCTATCATTTCATTTTATTCTATTCCAGATTTGGAGTATAAAAAATCATTGCAACGTTCTGAAAAAATATTAATATCAATTGGTAACTCTATCAAAAAGCTTGTGCCGTTTGAGGCTGAAATGCCGTCAGAAACAATATCACCACCAAATGTTGGTGATCAAGCTGACTGCAATCAAATAAATACTTGTCATGTTGATGAGTTTCTGTTTGATGAATCTGAAGTGGAAAAGTTGGTGAAAAAGGGGAAACTAAAGAGGCATTTTTGTTTAGATTGCAATTCACGAAATGTAGAGGTCACTATTATATTTTATCTGTATCAATCTGTGAGCAATGCTTGTTGTATTTTATAAAATCTTTTTTTTTACAACTGCATTAAATTTTTTCAGGACTTAATATATATTTCACATTCAATGTCAAGACATCAACTGCAGTATATATTCAAAGTTCTGCTGCCTTCTGACTTGGAGGATAAACAGATATTGGATGTTGGTTCTCGACTGGGTGCAGTTCTCTATGGTGTATGTATTTTTTAACTAACTTTTCATAATTTTTTTTGGACATTCTAGAAACTAATATTGTTCTAGTGAGTACAGATATAATACCTTGTATCTTTAATTGAATAATTAATTATTATCAATATCAAGTTTAACCCACAATGGGCCCTAACTACAGGAGTTAACTACTAGGTAAGAATCTGTGTTACAGGAGCCAGTGACTTTACATAAAAGCTTATTACATTATTGGCCCTACATTTATACAACATGAAGAAATATTTAACATTATCATAATGATCTTTAAATATCTATTGTATGTTTTGATCATCCTTTGTTTGATTGTTACACTATGTATGTATGACAAAGTCTGTGATGTACCAATTATTATTATTTTTAAAATTATTTCTTCAGGCCTATCATTTCTCAAATGCTGGAACAATTGTTGGAATAGAAATGAATAAAGAATGCTGTGATGTCCAGCAAAGGATAATTGATCAGTTTTCAATGGACAGTAACAGAATAAAAGTTATACATTCAGATGTTATGGACAGAAGTGATGTTATTATCAACTCCGATATTATAATCATTAATGTCCTAGACTTTTTTGTAGATAATGAAAAACACAAGGAAATGTGGCAGTTTTTTAAAAAACACATAAAAAAAGGAACATATTTAGTTTGCAATAGAAATATGTCAGATACTTTAAATAATATAGATATGTTTGAAGAACTCATTAACTGGTTAAGTATTTGCAAACCTAACCAATTAGAAAATGAAATATATTTTGATATGGAGGATTGTGGTGAATTATTTTTGTATACAATAAACTAAAATTTATTAATGTTTTTGTTTATTCTTATTATTCTATTCCTGATAACAAACTACAAAGAGAGTATTGCTGTAGTAACTGTTAATACTTCGTGTTGTATGGTTAGATCTAGTTACAGAAATAACGCTGATGGTTGGGCTGTGTTTGAGTATGAAGTGTTATAGGTACAATCCCTCAAATTTTTTTTATTACTGAGTTTTCGCTGTCCGTACATCATCACTTCATCAGGCGGTATTTCTGAAACGGTGCTAGTTTTCCAATTACAGAGCATAATGCGACTCAGTGCCGCACAATGCTGAACTATGCTGACGCTTAATTGGAACGTGAATTAGTTTTCAAATGCACCAGCAGAGTGCGCTAAGTTCAGTGTTGAAAAAAAAAATACTAAAATAAAATTGTATTCACATTATGTAAAAGTGTGGAATATAAAAAAGTCATTGTTTGTACCTTCATCCATACTTACATTTATTTATTTTTTAATACAGCTTGAATTAACTTTGATTATTTCCAGAAAGCTCCGATGAAATGAAAGCCTTAAAAATTTTTAAACAATAAATAAATTTTACTAACAAAAATTTCAATCAATGCCACTTTAAAGAAAAAAATACTTGTTAATTTTCTGTCGCTGAAGTTGGTATCGATTGCACGCATCACTTTTAAGAGTGCTCGATTGTGCGAAGCGTTGCTGTAGTTGGAACACTCAACGTTGAGCATTGTGCCGCATAATCTTAGATTAGGTATTATTATTATATGTAATACCTAATCTAAGCGCATAATGCGCTTTTGTGCTGTAATTGGAAAACCATCGGTGATTGCCACCAAAATTTTACTAGTCTGTGTTATAAATGTTTCTACTCTGTGAAGTGCTGCAAAGTGTGCTAGTCTGTGTCACAGACTATATATATAATATATTGTACCACAGACTCTGTGGTCAATATAATTGTCATTATTTGTCTATGGCGCATTTTGTTTGCAATATTTTATTTTTATTCTAATTCGTTTTCAATTGAATAATAAGATAATTCTGTACGGATTTTCTAATCACATGAAAAACGTTATCCAAAAAGCAGTACCATGTGGCACGAGGCAAGAAAACAAGAGCGGATGATTCGCGGTATGATAGTTGATTATCGAAGAAGAGCGGAGCGCCGTAAGGATTTCTATGAAAAAATTGTGAGCTAATTGTTTGTTACATCTTATATTACGATGGTTTGGATTTATTGCAATTTTGATTTGCATGTTCTCAAATTGCTTATTTAGTGAATAAAAAATGATTTTCCAGAAAGCGGAGCCGACACAATTTTTACAACTTCATGGTCGACCATGTAAGGTTCATTTAGATCCAGCTATAGCTGCAGCTGGAGAAGGGCCCGCTATTATGTAAGTAGAATAGTTTGTTTATAACTAATTCTAATTAGATGGCAATGGCAACTTGCAACATTCTCATATATTACCACAAAAAGAGTTGCATCACTTAAAAGACAAATACTATTGCCATTTTTTCTGCTTTCAGCTAGATACTAGAACAATAGCAGAACTTTTATGTATATTTATATTTTTATACATATTTGTTATTTGAAATTATGTTAAACAGCCACCTAAATCTTAAACTTTTAGTAGTAGACTGATATTGCCATTAAGCCACTTTAAAAGCAGGAACTTTTTTCATATCAACTTAAAACAAAAGATTGAAGATAAAATGTGCTTAGGTACTATTAACTAATATATTTTGGCTGTGTCCGTTGAATGCTGTTCTTTTTCCTGTGTATGAAGGTTACAGTAATAATTTACTAGTGGATGTATTATAAAAAGGAATCACTATTTTCTGAATTGTTAATTCAATTTATACCTTTAAAACATAATAAAATTGCCTCACAGTTTCATTAAAGTAAACTTATTAATGTGACAACAATGTTAACAAGCAAATAAGCTAATCTTGAAGTCAGATGACGTATGTGGAATATCCATAAATATTAAAAATAAAAATAACCGTTCTTGTTTAGGATGCCTTGGCAAGGTGATACAACTAATATGATAGACCGTTTTGATGTTCGAGCACATTTAGATTATATACCTGAAGTGAAATACCCTGATATACCACCAGAGGACCTCTCTCAGGAAGAAAGACACTGTAATTATGAAAGATATAGGATTCTTGCACAAAATGCCTTTTTAGGACTAAGTAAGTTACATTTGCCTAATTATTTTTATTTCTTTTTTCTCTTTCTATCTGCACTCAGCTAAGTAGCTTTAATCAAATTTGTTAGGTTATGTTAGTTAAATATATTTTTTTAAACCTAATGCACCTGTCTTTCTTATTTCTACACTTGCCTTAACTGGCAGATAATACCTTAGATGATGATATTTAATAATTAAATGTTTTAACTTAAATATCTTTATTTCTTTAAGGTGAAGATAAATTTCTGCAACAGTTGGCCATAGAAGAACTATTTGGTGTTACTGTAGAAGAGAAAGAATCACAGAAAGAGAAGCTCAACGAAAAGAAAGGGACGGGTGCTGCAATAGGATACAATTATAATGATCCTGGAGCACAACCCTCTAGTTCTAACGGTAGATTCAGCTTTACTATACAATCAGCTGTGATTTTTGATGGTTACCAATGTTCCACAGGGTAGTGAAAAGTAGGGATTCATTTGGGTATACTTACGGTATTTAGCATTAAATTACAGGCCCTGAGATTAAAAAGCCAGAACAAAAGAAAGAGAAGGATGATCAAAAAGATTCAGAAGAGGAATCGGATCTGGATATGATTGATGTGGACTTGAGCATTGATGTTAATAAAATGGAACCTTCCCAGGTTAGTAATCGTATTACAGTGATATTACAACATAAATTCTAGAGGACAGAATAAAATAATAAATAATTTATTTGCCACAAATTAATTAGCTAAGCACATAAGACTCCTTAGAACATACTTAAAGAAATTGTTGCACAATATAAAAGAAAAGAAAAGGAAAAAAAAATCATATCTTTCCTTCCCTCACATAAATTAGTTAAAGGAGTGCATTGGCATTCGTACTAGGATACCCTGTGCTACGAATGCAGTCACCTTCCCTCGACAATAACTCCAAAACAGATACAGGATATTTCTAGTTTTATTCTAAAAATCCGATTAATGATATTTGTAATTTAAAACTAGAAAAAAAAGGAGGATGTAGATGGCTAAAAGTTTAATTTTATAAGTTACTAGCTGACCCGGCAAACGTTGTTTTCCATACTAAAAAAAAAGTTTGAAAAATAGATGTTGGCCGATTCTCAAACCTACTGAATATGCATGTAAAATTTCATAATAATCGGTCGAGCCGTTTCGGAGGAGTACGGTAACTAACACTGTGACACGTGAATTTTATATATAAGACTAGCTGACCCGGCAAACGTTAATTAGCCATACTAAAAAAAAAGTTTCATAAATAGATGTTGGCCGATTCTCAGACCTACTGAATATACATATAAAATTTCATAAAAATCGGTCTAGCCGTTTCGGAGGAGTACGGTAACTAACACTGTGACACGAAAATTTTATATATTAGATAAGATTTTAATTTAGAATCTATTTAAATTAATCCAAGGGTTATAACAATAAAAAAGCAACTAAAACTGACTTTGTAAAAATGTTAGAAACTAATAAATAAAGAAAACTGTAAAAATCAGGAAGGTAAGGACTGTTCTATCATGTTTTTGCCATCCATTCTTGGATTCAACAAAACCAATTAAAATTGAATTGCAAAAAAATGTATTGCACAGAAAAACTTAATTGACCTTCATAACCAACTAAGCTATCATAGATTCCCCAATACTAACCAATTTCTCTACTACATTCTATCATCTATAATATTTATGCCAACTGGATCCACGCCATCTATTGAGTATAAAACATACTTCGACAGATACATGTTTCTTTTCAAACAACTTGTACTGAATAATTATTTAAAAGCTTATTTAATATTTTAAATATAGTTTTTCTTTAATTTCAATCTATGTTATACTAATGTGTATTTTAAAAGTATTTATTTTGATATTTGTTATTTAACACTGCACACAATAGAAAACGAAAATTATCCCAAAAAAATTATGCATTAGCCTCAATAATTGACGAAAGAGTTTAAGTATTAAATTACAGGCCGGAAGCGGGACTCGAACCCACGACCTCGGAATACCGTTCCGTAACTCTGCCAACTGAGCTTATTGCGGTCGTGCTTTTCAGTAATCAATTAGGCCACCGCAATCGTCACTCGATTGAGTTTATATCGCTTTCTATGTGCATCGTACGTCGTGGGTTCGAGTCCCGCTTGCGGTAATCACTTTTTTTTCCACCGTAATTTAATTTATTAAGTAAAAGCATAGCATGTCAATTGCAAAATTAATAAATTACTTTAGAAAATAAATTGGTTACATAAAATTATGAAATTTCATGCTCCCGTAATTTTAAGTAAAATTTATATTCATAGTATTTGTAATTATGCTCATAATACCTTTATATGAGAACAGGCACATGAGTTAAATGCAGTTGGACCACTGTTTGGGATGGCTGGTTGCGATTTATTCTCGTTTTTAACTGGAGATGCGGATGACGCTGAACATCAAAAACAATTGATGAGAGAGGAGAAAGAAAAAGCCATGTATTCTGGAAGAAAGAGTAGAAGAGAAAGACGTGCACATAGGTTGGTAAAAGTCATATCGGCTTTTCAGCCTAGAAATATCAAACTGGTATAGGTTTCCTCAAAAACTGTAGGGTCTTTTGTTTATGACGACGACAGATAGATTTTTAGTGGGGTTGGAGAAACTAACGTTGTACTCACTCAGTTTATCGATAATTTCTGCTTTTAATAATATTATAAATAATATCCTTTGATAAACATTTTAAAAGCAATTTTATTAATCTTTGACATACATCATATATCACAACAACTCAAAAACGTCTATTCTGTCATTATTTAAATTATAATCAATGGTCTTTAAAAAATAATCTTTATAGTCCCCACAGATTTAAATTGGATATTTACGAATTTTTTTTTTTTTTATAATCTGCATGGAAGCTGAGTCAAAACTAGAAATCCTTATGTAAACTAGCTTAACTTCTTATTCTAACTATCTTAAGTCTCTTATGACATTTACTTTTTTTGCATATCCAATAATTTGTAAAGCATGTACATATAATTAAATCTTAGGATATGTGCAAATCACAGTTTTATTGTTGATGTACATTTTCAGAGATAAAAAACTAGCAACTCGAGTAATGAGTCCACCGAGTTATGCTGCACCATCATCATTTACTGCTCGATCGCCTACCCGATCTCCCAGTAGAAGTCCTTCACCAGAAACTGGGGAGAAAATTGAGTTTATTACATCTTTTGGTGGTGAAGAAGAGGAAACAAAACCTGGTAGGTTGTTTTTATAAAATATGTATATTTTAATTTTAAAAATTTAAACCTTACTACAGTCTATGCCTCTAGGAATAATAAGTATAGCATAATAGTTATAACAGGACTAAGTGTAGTATGTGTGTCTGTTTGTATCATTATTGTTAATTTTGGTTCAAAAACTTAATAAATACAGATTAAAACAAGTATGACAATTATAAGTCATTTAATAGATTATTAAATAATTGGTCAAATTATATTTTTTTTAAATATATTTTCTTTTTTCAAGCTGCGACAGGAAAACCATTATATGCAGATAAATTAAAGCAAAACTTGAAAATGTTATATGCTGACGTAGCTCGTAAACCACGCATGCGGTAAGTATAATTATGTACTTAAGAACTTTATTATGTCATATGTATGGTCACAAATAAAAATAAGTCTGTTCTATCTATTATGGTTAAGAGGATACCAAAATAGCTTCGTGCATTTTTCTATGTACGAAGTTTTCATTGTTTCTTTAGATTGAATGGCTAGAGCTCTAATTTTTAAGTATATGTTTTTTCAATATATGATCTAGGATCGCATAAACTCAGAAACGCGATTGAAAAAAGTTTTCTCGATAGAAAATCTTGGCGAAACAACCTCTCAAATTTTTTATTTTTTTCATTTGTCGGTCTATTATCGCGTATTAACTAATGAAATAACTTTAATAATTGGTCAAGTGCGAGTCAGAATCGCGCACGAAGGGTTCCGTACCATTATCTATGCAACATAAAGCAACGTTATTAGTATCGAGCAAGAAACGGTAAAAAAATCATGTTTGTTGTATGGGAGCCCCCCTTAAATATTTATTTTATTTTATTTTTAGTGTTTGTTGTTATAGCGGCAATAGAAATACATCATCTGTGAAAATTTCAACTGTCTAGCTATCACCGTTCTTGAGATACTGGGTACGGAACCCTAAAAATCATGTTTGTTGTATGGGAGCCCCCCTTAAATATTTATTTTATTTTATTTTTAGTGTTTGTTGTTATAGCGGCAATAGAAATACATCATCTGTGAAAATTTCAACTGTCTAGCTATCACCGTTCTTGAGATACTGGGTACGGAACCCTAAAAATCATGTTTGTTGTATGGGAGCCCCCCTTAAATATTTATTTTATTTTATTTTTAGTATTTGTTGTTATAGCGGCAATAGAAATACATCATCTGTGAAAATTTCAACTGTCTAGCTATCACCGTTCTTGAGATACTGGGTACGGAACCCTAAAAATCATGTTTGTTGTATGGGAGCCCCCCTTAAATATTTATTTTATTTTATTTTTAGTATTTGTTGTTATAGCGGCAATAGAAATACATCATCTGTGAAAATTTCAACTCTCTAGCTATCACCGTTCTTGAGATACAGCCTGGTGACAGACGGACGGACGGACGGACGGACAGCGAAGTCTCAGTAATAGGGTCCCGTTTTTACCCTTTGGGTACGGAACCCTAAAAACTAACTAACTATTATGTATAGAAACACGTGGATCAGAATTAAAATATATTTAGTAGATTTTGAGTAAATAGGAAAAGTATCCCTAATTCTTCATTTTCTGTGCCTACTGGCTGTGTTAATATGTACGTGTCGGCGATGATATACGATAATATTAATGTAGGCCCTTAATTCAAAATGCAAAAGAGTATTAATGTATTTAGAAAAGTGTGTTTAATTAATTATTATATAATTTTGTACCCTCTAACGGTCTTATTCATAATGACTTATCGGAGATCGCGAAAATTGTTAAAACTTGTTATTCATAATAGTCTTTTTACGATAAAACGTTTATTATCTCTCCGATAAAATCTCCGTTTAAACTTCCGATAAGTCATTATGAATAAGACCATTTGTAGTTTAACTGGTTTATAATTTATATCTTCCTTTTTAGATCTTCACCATCAAAAGACAGGCGTTCTCGTAATCAAATGGGTCCAAGAGGTCCTAATTCAAGATCAAGGTCATTTTCGAGGTCTCCGTCAAGGTCACGCTCTCGATCCAGGTCTCGGTCGCGTTCATGGAGACGATCACGTTCTTCAAGATCACGTTCTATATCATCTAGATCCCGTTCAAGGTCATACAGTCCTGTATACAGGAAGACAAGGTCACGTTCCAGGTCACGTAATCGTAGAAACAGATATTCTCGAAGTCCAGCAAAGTTTGTATTTTATGTTTACTTTATGTCATTTGAGAATCAAATATTGTAGTATTTTCTTTTGGAACTAATTAATTTTGTATTTTCCAGTTATTCTAGTGGCTATGCCAAGCGTAATAGGTCCAGGTCGATGTCATATGAAAGGTAAGCTTGTTTTAATGTTAATTATTTTAGTTTAGAGGCTGAGGTGAGTCATTAAATTTACGTTACATAACTGAAAATTTCTTATTTGACCTTTCATTGTTAATAAGTTTTCAGCAATCGTGATCTGAATAAACTATTTAGTTTGATAATTTAAATTTACCAATTTTCGTTCAACATTCGCCTCTAAAAATTGAGATATAATCCAGCACAGATTTGTCAGATGTACACTACATCTGACAAATCTGTGCTGGATTATATCTCAATTTTTGGCTACATCAAGTTGATTGTTTTTTGTTACTTTATTACTAATTTTTAAAACGATATTGAGTTTCCGTTTTCAGTTCTTAGAGATTTTTAAAATTTTATATTTTAATTATTTTAAACAGTGTATGGCTACATCACTCAACTGGCTTGAAGTAACTTGTATATCTATGTGTGTGTGAAATACGTTGTATTTGTGTCTATGATACACGCTAGATTATCGTGAATAATAGACATCTTCTCTTTCCAACATTATACTTGTTTTATTGCTTGTTTTAGTGACAGTTATAGATTGCGAAAAATACATGTCACATGAATATCATATTTTATAAGGCTAAAGTTATGTGTCTTCAAGATTGAACGCGTATGCACTACGATTTTCAATTCGCTAAGGGTGTTGCCATCTAGCCTATGTCATAACTCGCTTAAATATGACAACACCAAAAAAATCAACAGGCCAACAGCAAAGGGCATGCACCAATAAGGCCATAAAGAAAATCAATTTACTATCCCTTATTCAACTTAAACATATTATAATGCGTGTAGATGTTCGGATTCCTTTAACTTTTAACTTTATTAACATAAATCATTTAAGAGGATACCAAAATAGCTTCGTGCATTTTTCTACGTACGAAGTTTTCATTTTTTCTTTAGATTGAATGGCTAGAGCTCTAATTTTTAAGTATATGTTTTTTCAATATATAATCTAGGATCGCATAAACCCAGAAACGCGATTGAAAAAAGTTTTCTCGATAGAAAATCTTATCGAAACAACGTCTCTCATTTTTTATTTTTTTCATTTGTCGGTCTATAATCGCGTTTTAACCAATGAAATAACTTTAAAAACATAAGTAACTATTATATATAGAAACACGTAAACCGGAATTAAAATATATTTAGTAGATTTTGAGTAAACAAAAAAAATATGCCTAATTCTTCATTTTCTATACCTACTAGCTGTGTAAATAGGTACATGTCGACGATAATATTGATGTAGGCCCTTAATACATTACAATAAGTTCTCTGAGCCCTAACACAAGTTATTAAAAAAAAATGTATCTTAATTCTAAATTATGAATGTTATATTAATTCTAAATTATGTTTAAAATATATTGACGATTTTTTATGCTAATGGGAGTATTGGTATATCAATCTTACTCTTAAGACATGTATTATAAGTATGTATTTACAAAAGAAAAGTAGTATATGTATTCTATCCGTATTCTGGTACCCATAACACAAACATATAAGCTTAGCTTGGGACCAGAGGACGTTGTGTGAAATGAACGTCCATGAAATATTTTTTTTTTGTTATTATTTGTAGAAATGATAAACGTCGTGAGAGTAAACCCTCCGTGTCTCGGTACTATGGCCGACGTAAGGAGGATAAGTCTTCCAGCGAACTCTCCTTAGACTCTGAATCCAGTGATTCGGCCGAAGATCCGAAAAACAAGTAAGTTGAAATCAATTACATTGATATTATAAATACGAATGTTGTAATCTTTGTTTACGTTTATGACTCCTTCACACTTATATACGACAAAGTACATAGTTTAATTTGAATGAAGAACAATACTAAGACAGATGACATTCCACAAAACGTACTTTTCAACCCAATAAAATCAAGTGTTTCAATTGTGATTACGTTTATCGAACATCTAGGTGTTATTGTAGTTGTAAGTCATCCCTGTCTAGACTCTAGTCTAGGCCATCAACGTCACACAATGGGTTTGGGCCTCCTCCACTTTGCCAGGGATTATGGTTTTCTATACCGCGCTAACCAGACGTGTTGGCACAAGGAACATCTTCGAGTTTTCATTTTCTTACTGAGAATGTTATCTGTGTATAATATGCCTTAGCTGGCTTTTACAGCACCCTAGGAAGGAAAATAACATCCGTGTGGATTAAGAATACAAGTGTCACCACCGCATCTCCACCCAAGGGTGCTGTAAAAGCCAAGGGTGTCAACTAAGGGATATTGCACACAGATAACATCTGTGAGAGACAGAAAACTCGAAAATAAACCCTGTGCCAACACGCCTGGTCAGCGCGGCACAGTAGACCATAACCCCTCCCAAAGTGGAGGAGACCCGTGCCCAACAGTGGGACGTAAATGGGCTGGAGAAAGAGAAGGAGGACGGAAAAAACATGGCGACGCTTGTATTCTTTCCATCACCACACAGACAGTCTATGGTTTTGTAAAGAGTATGCTGTTTTATGTTCTTTTCTTAATTTTTATTCACCACTTATGACACTGCTAGTGAAAACGTCTAGTAGTGAAACAGCTTTTTAACAAACCCTTTGCTATAGCTTTGTCTCTATTAAATCCTTTATTCCCAAAATATTAACGACGCATATTATATCATTTATGTTGTATATCGCTATTAACAAATCATATAAGTGAAAAACTGGGATTTGAATATTGGCCTTTTTATTATTTCAGAACGGCGTATGGCAATAAACCCAATACAAACCAGAATCAGTTACGATTGTCTGGATCCAGCTCCAAAGTCAGTAAGAATCATTTGCGTTTAAACATTTGTTCTGCTTTCGTTTTAGCACATTTACAACATTAATGAAAAGAGTTTATACAGCTACAAATTATTTTGCTTTTGGGCTCACAATAGATTTATATTTAATTAATAAAAAATATGGTGATTTTTAAAAATCATAATTACTTTTCATATTGCTCATTTCGGTGCAATTTTAGTATATGGCAACAATCCTCCTAAGTGGAACAAATGGAATATGATGATGCATGATATTTATTTTGAGAACAAAAAACAACATTGTTTTCAATAACGCTCTTTGTGTTTACTTTAAATTGTAAGTCAGTTTGAATGAAAAACGTAGCAAACTGACGAAGCAAAAACCCATATATAGATTACAAGTAAAATTTCTTAAATTTTTATAATGCCAATTGGGATTGTTCATAAGTTTCGACCTGCTGCTTTTATTTTATTTTTTTGAAAATTTTGACTATTATCAGCAACTAGTTTCAATATTATTGAAATATTGAAATTAAATGTTGTGACGTCATCGTTGTACGCAATCTGTGTATTACCATTTCTTGATAGACTTAAGAAAAATTGCAATACATCTTTTCAAAGTTGCCAAGTTGATATAATAGGCCAATTTAAACTCCACCACAGAGTAGTATATCCCTAAGAACGCCTTAATATTTTAAGTCCTTCATTTCAAGGGCAAACAGAGATCATTTGCTTTTTTGGAAAAATAATCGTTAATATAGAAAATTTTCCGAAAAAAACTAATGGATCACGATCAGAAACTCTATTCCAAAATGGTTTTCGAATAAAGAGTTAAAAAAATATATGAACAATGCCAATTGGTGTCCGACTGAGATTCACCAAACTAACAACTGCAGAAAAATCATTTTTTGGGCTTCATACCAAAGGCTAAAACGGGACCCTATTACTGAGACTTTGCTGTCCGTCATTCTGTCATCAAGCTTCATCTCTGGAACGGTGATAGCTCTAGCTATCACCGTTTCAGAGATATAAATATAAACAAATTGTGAAATTTCACAATTTGTTTATATTAAGCAACAAATACTCTATCATCATGGTCCTGTCCTTTTATCACTACATTTAGACACAGTAAATAGCGTATAACACTCTAGGACACTAAAGCTTACTATTAGCAAAAACAATATTTTATTAAAAAGTAATACTTTTGGAGACTACCTACATAATTATTACAAACATTACTTCTTTAATGATAGTATAGCTTAATAAATTAATAAAAAGCAGGAACCACTATAGTTTTCCAAAGATGACACTACTTCTTTCTCCAGCTCATAAACGTCCCACTGTTGGGCACGGGCCTCCTCCACTTTGGAAGGGATTATGGTCTACAGTGCCGCGAAACCAGGCGTATTGGCACAGGGTTTATTTTCGAGTTTTCCGTCTCTCACTGAGGATGTTATCTATGTACAATATCCCTTAGCTGGCTCTTACAGCACCTACGGGAGAAAAAGGGGTGGTGACATTTTGTATTCTTAATCCGTCACCACACGGAAATGACATGGCCATTGCCATGACATTGTGACACTACTTGTAGTGTCATAATGTATCACGGCCATCAAATCTAGTAGTTTTGTAGCCATAAAAAATATCCCTATACTCCTTACTGAAAGAACACTGATGTCTTCGACTGTGCGCTAGTTTGGTGCACATTTTTTGAATACCTAGTTATTTGAAGCTAATTATAAAGCTCTATGGTAAAAACAACACGATTTTTGTAGTGAATAAATCGCGCTACATCTACCTCTATAACTTAAAAGATTTTTGCTACAAAAATCGTTATTAGATTTTTTATTAACCCTCATATCTAAATAATAGCTGTTGCCCGCGACTCTGTCCGCGTGGAGTTTAAAAATTTTTCCCCGTTTTTGCAATATTTTTCATCACTGCTTCGCTTCTACTGGTCGTAGCGTGATGTTATATAGCCTAAAGCCTTCCTCGATAAATGCCCTATCTAACACTGAAAGAATGTTTCAAACCGGCCCAGTGGTTTCTAAAATTAGCGCGTTCAAACAAACAAACTTTTCCGCTTTATAATTAGTATAGATTTAGATAGTTAAATATGAAATAGTAAAAACGCTGAACATTATACCGAACCAGGTTGGGTTTCGCATTATTTCTAAGCTATATTCAAGTGTGTGTTAGTATAAATATATTTTTATAACTTTATATGCCTACATTTATATATTTCCATCGAATTACGTAACGCTCTTACTGATTCTATACTATACATACATGCTTCTATATTATATTTATCCAATACTATTTCTCATATATATTAGTATCAAATATTATTGCGTAACAAAACATTTGCATAACAAATTAAATTTCATTCAAAAAATATTTTAATTAAAAATGCCACAAAATTTAAGTTTTACATTTCACATCATGCATATATTTTCTATGAGGTGAAACACGTGAACAACAAAATATGTATATTTTATATTATTTGGCACGATTTGCCTAGCATAAAAATATTATTTCAAACGATGGCCGTAGACAGGGTTATGATTTTCAATTTACCCCATTTCGGGTAGAGATTTTCCCCTAATCCCGCCTTCCTTGACCACGCCCATGTTTCAAACCGATATACCCTTGAAATATAATAAATAATAATAAATAAATATTCACGGACATTTCACACAACGTCCTCTGGTCCCAAGCTAAGCTTATTATGCTTGTGTTATGGGTACCAGAATACGGATATAATACATAAACTACTTTTCTTTTGTAAATACATACTTATAATACATAGAAACACCCAGACGTAGTACAAACATTTGTATGACATTTATGGATATCACACAAATGATTGTCGCAAGCGGGAATCGAACCCGTGACCTTGTGAACGGCAGTCCATTACATGAACCACTACGCCACGAAGCCCGTCATATTGTTATTATATGTTATGTATCATTTATGTATATATATATATTTCACTTATAATTCCAATTTTTTTATAATTTATCAAAGCTTCAATTTTTATTATATGCTTATACGAGGCAGTACTATATAGAAAGTATTGTTCTCTAGTATTTTTAACTATGATATTAATATTAAAAATTTTACAGGGTACGTCGCGTGAAACTTTGACGCTGAAAGAGAAATTGAAAAAGAAAATGCAGGCGCAACTATCAAGGCAACGTGAGTTTTATGTTATTTATTCTTTAAATAAACTAGTCCTTTATTTTATCGGCCTTACAAATCGTGGACAGCAATCCAATTAATTAAAGACAGTTGCATTTTTTCCTGAATGCCTTAATGTCAGTAGGTAAGGTCTGAAGGGGAAAATGTAACTTTACCGCTTTAATTGGAAACCTTATACCAAAAAGCTTGGTCAGCATTGTGGATAAAAATACACTTTCTGTTGTGGAGGAAACTCGGTTCCATATTTGTTTCACTTCTATATTAGAAAATCTTCGACTGAGCTAACTAAACAAAAAGAACCCGGCTTGTTTCCAGGGTCCAGTTTATCAGTAAGATAGGGTGTTTTTTATAAATTGATAGAAATACGGGGACTGAAAAATTTTTCATGTTTTCATTTTGTTTTTTTCATTTTCAATTTATAAGTTATATTCGGTATTTATTTTAGACCTCTCTTACTTAAGGGCCTACATCAATATTATCGTCGACACGTACATATTAACACAGCTAGTAGGTATAGAAAATGAAGAAATAGGGCTATTTTTTTGTTTACTCAAAATCTACTAAATATATTTTAATTCTAATTTACGTGTTTCTATATATAATAGTTACTTATGTTTTTAAAGTTATTTCATTAGTTAATACGCGATAATAAACCAACAAATGAAAAATATAAAAAATGAGAGAGGTTGTTTCGCTAAGATTTTCTATCGAGAAAACTTTTTTCAATGGCGTTTCTGAGTTTATTCGATCCTAGATTATATATTGAAAAAACATATACTTAAAAATTAGAGCTCTAGCCATTCAATCTAAAGAAACAATGAAAACTTCGTACGTAGAAAAATGCACGAAGAATTTTGGTATCCTCCTAATACCAGAGGTATTAAGAGGATACCAAAATATTATGTATGTATGTATGTAATAGCAATGTATTATGCTAAATTAAAAGACTAGGTAATGTCTTAGAATTGCTACACTAGCCTCGAGTAATGGGATGAGGGCAGGGCAACTAATTTTATCTGTGCTTGTAGTAAACTATATCATTATATACAGTGCGAGCCGACAAGCGTGCCGAGGCCGAGAGGTTAGAACGTGAAACTCGTCGTCAAGCGCGCCGCGACGAGGAAATGAGAGAGTTGGCCATCAAACTGAGACGCAAGTCTGTATAAATAATATTACTTGTTTGTGTATTATACCAGAACATAATATTTCATGCAGGAACCTAATCATTTCATGCCAGAACGCAATCACTTCATGCAAGAACAATAATCATTCCATGCAAGAATGCAATCATTTCATGCAAGAACAAGAATCATACCATGAAAGAACATAGTAGTGTTATTAGGAAAGTAATCATTTCTTATGACATTGTAAACATAATTATAAGAATATAATTATTTTATTTACAAACTGACTTGGTAAATGTTGCTTTGCCAAATGAGACATCGGTTTTAAACATTTTCAGAGTGAAAATTCAGTGTTTTATTATTGATTTTATAGTGATTATAGTGATTTTATTATTTTAAATAAGACAAAAATGTCGTTCATTAACCGATCTTTCTATAGAAAGAGTAAGTATTTTCTTAAAAGAGATATGTTTATCATCGAAAAATATATACTGTAAATATAACTGTATCATACTCTCACAGACCTGCCTCCACAAAAAAGTGATAAAAAAATCGGACGATCAACTTTCTTAAGTTTCTTAGGCCTTTGATAAGAAACACTTTAAATTACTATTGTTAAAAACTCAAGTACCAAAAAACATAAATAAACAAAACTACAAACTGACATGAAAAGTATATGCTTTTCGCCAAATGAAATATAATACATGTGTACCTATAATTCAAATATAAAAATCATTTGCTGTTCGTTAGTCTCGCTAAAACTCGAGAACGGCTGGGCTGATTTTGGTAATTTTGGTCTTGAAATATTCGTGAAAGTCCAGGGAAGGTTTAAACGGTGACAAAATATATGGGAATCTAAAATTCCTCGCGTACGGAGTAGCGGGAATCGGCTAGTAATTCAATAAAATTGCCACCTGCTGTTTTCAATAGCGTTTATTATATAATATTATGAAGATGATAGCGATATGTAGATATTTGATCCGGATTACTATTGTCTCTTAACATAAAAATTATGTAACATTTATGAAACACCTGCTTTAAAAGATTTTTATATTTAGGGTTGCGTAATGGAGGTTTTTTTGACGCTACAGCCTCTTGGGATTGTTTATAATTTGTGATCGGCATTATTGATTAAATTTGACATGTTACTTCAAAAGAAAATACATATACGCCAAGTACCTTTTTATTAGACACGACGTAAATTCTCCACGGAAATTTGTAACTCTAAAAAGACTTTTTATTTATTTTCAAGTACAAACACAATTTGAAAATGTATTTATTATTTTACCTTAACACAAGTAATTCCTAAGAGTCAGCCAAGTAACATGTAAATGAGCATTTTGAAATACAAACATGCGTTAAATATCTGGAATTCGAATTTCATTTAATTATTAAGGGCCTACATCAATATTATTCAATATCATCGCCGACACGTACATATTAACACAGCCAGTAGGCACAGAAAATGAAGAATTAGGGATACTTTTCCTATTTACTCAAAATCTACTAAATATATTTTAATTCTGATTTACGTGTTTCTATATATAATAGTTACTTATGTTTTTAAAGTTATTTTATTAGTTAATACGCGATAATAGACCGACAAATGAAAAAAATAAAAAATTAGAGAGGTTGTTTCGCTAAGATTTTCTATCGAGAAAACTTTTTTCAATCGCGTTTCTGAGTTTATGCGATCCTAGATCATATATTGAAAAAACATATACTTAAAAATTAGAGCTCTAGCCATTCAATCTAAAGAAACAATGAAAACTTCGTACGTAGAAAAATGCACGAAGCTATTTTGGTATCCTCTTAATAGGAAAAAGAAAGGAATAAATTAATGTTGAACTGGATGTTTATATTTACAGATAAATGTTAAGAAAGAACACAATCGACTATCCTTACTAATATTATAAATGCGAAAGGAATTCTGTCTGTCTGTTACGCTTTCCCGCTTAAACCTCTAAACCGATTTTGATGAAATTTGGCACAGATAATCTTTAGATCCTGAGAAAGGACATAGGCTACCTTTTATTGTGAAAAAAAAAATCTATTTAAATAAAACTACTTTTTAAGGATTTAGACGCGTATATTTGTTTTAAATTTTGGCCCGACGTTTCGGAGACTTTGCAGTCAACATGGTCACGGGTGAGACTCCGTAAAAAGTAGTTTTATTTAAACAGATGAGTCGCGCAAGTGTTAGAAAAAAAAATTTCTATATTCCACGCGGACGGAGTCGCGCGCAACAGCTAGTAACGTAATATGTGATCTTGTATCCTTTCTACAGAATCCTTTTTAAAAACCCCATCTCACACTTCACCGGTTTTTAAATGAAATGAAATGAAATGAAATGAAATGAAATGAAATGAAATGAAATGAAATGAAATGAAATGAAATGAAATGAAATGAAATGAAATGAAATGAAATGAAATGAAATGAAATGAAATGAAATGAAATGAAATGAAAAATCATTTAATCACGTAGACACAATTTTTTAGAAAACTTATGTGCTTATGACATGTCCAATTTTTTTCCCTACCACCGGTTCAGGACGCAATCTGCTGAGAAGAACCGGCGTAAGAAACTCAGCAGAGCTTTTAATCAAATCAATATTTTTAAATTAAATGTCAATTATACTTACAATGCTATGTCTATGATATTGAATATTTTTTATGACACGTTATTGTAAACAGGTTTGACTATATTTAATTTGTTATAGGCAGCGTGAAATGCGACACCAACAAAATAGAAGATCGAGTGACGATGATTCGGATGGAAGTAGAAGTGGCTCCTCTTCTAGGTATTTATTACTGTGATTTGATCATTTTGCTACCGTTGTTTTTGCCTATATTAGATTTATATATAAGTTAGGAAAAATATGAAAATAAAACGAACATAACTCTTGATCTACAACTACAAACAAAAGGGATGGATGAAAGACCAATGCACGTTGCGGAGATGCGAATGTTGAGATGGATGTGTGGCGTCACGCGAATGGATAAAATAAGGAATGAATATATTAAAAATAAATAAATAAATAAATAATCATGGACATTTCACACAACGTCCTCTGGTCCCAAGCTAAGCTTATAATACATAAACTACTTTTCTTTTGTAAATACATACCCAGACGCAGTACAAACATTTGTATGATAATTAAAAACATCACACAAATGATTGTCCTGACCGGGAATCGAACCCGAGACCTCTTGATCGGCAGTCCATTACATGAACCACTCCATCACGAGGCCCGTCATATTAGAGGAAGTCTGAAAGTGATGCCAGTGACTGAGAAATTAAAGAATGAGCAGATGTCCTGGTATGGGCATGTCATGAGACGAGAGGAAAGTAATGTCGTTAGGAGAGTTCTGAGTATAAATGTGGAAGGAAAAAAGTCTACAGGAAAACCTTGGACTGTGTGAAAGAGGACATAAAGAAAGAGGAGTTGACACAGACATGACGGCTAATAGAAGACTATGGAAGAAAAAGACATGTTGCGCCGACCCCAAATAATGCGATAAGGGCAGGAGGATGATGATTTGACCTTTGACAACGGGAATTAGAAACTAAGCGAAATTATGCTACTTCAAAACCAATAGTGGTACCAATTCTACGGGCACAACTAAACCATACTTAACCAAATTAATTCTGATGGTGTCGAATCACAATTCTGCAATGTTAACCGAACCTTCTTGTTATAAAAACTGTTTTTAATACACCATAGATTTTAATAACCAAATGTGCGCAATAAATAGCCAATTAGTTAACATACACCATATATACAATAGTTGTTTTCATTTTTTAGTTAAGTTTAGTTGTGCATGGAGTGCACCTCCGTATGATGACGGATTGAAAATACAAGGGTCACCACCCCATCTCCTCCCAAGGGTGCTGTAAAAGTCAGCTAAGGGATATTGCACACAGATAACATCCTCTGTGAGAGCCAATACGCATGGTCAGTGCGGCTCAGTAGACCATAATCTCTCCAAAGTGGAGGAGGCCCGTGCCCAACAGTGGGACGTAAATGGGCTGGAGAGGAGAGGAGTGCACGGAGAATTGGCACCAATATCGTATCTAGCTAGAAATACCCAATTTTACACTTTATCTTAAATAGCTGTTGTCCGCGACTCCGTACGCGTGGAATTTAGAAAATTTTCTCCGTTTTTGCAACATTTTTCACTACGGCTTCGCTCCTATTAGTCGCAGCGTGATGTTATATAGCCTATAGCCTTCCTCGATAAATGTAGTATCCAACACTGAAAGAATTTTTCTAATCGGACCAGCGGTTCCTGAGATTAGCGCGTTCAAACAAACAAACAAACTCTTCAGCTTTATAATATTAAGTATAGATTAAAGATTCGTATTTCTGAACCATAATAATTTAATGCTGTATAATAAATGCATAATTAAAAGTAGTTATTTGTTTTGTCATACATAAACCTATGGACACTTATTCTGATGAATTTTATGACTAAGTCCGAGGCTTTTCGAGAGACGAGTTAAGGCCTTTAAGTAACTCGTATAACTTTATAACCCATTTTTCTTTTCAGAGAATCAAATTCTTTGGAGAAGAAACGGAATGAAAGAAGTAAATCCCGTAGTATAACACCAGAAGTTAAAAGAATACCAGTTTGGGAAACTAATAGAGATCCATCGACATCGTTAAATATAGAAGGAAGAACATTATCCAGGCCAATGGAATATGGACATAATTCATATGCAGAACCAAGGAAAAGACATCCTGAAGAATTTAAAGAACGAAGACATGACGATGAAAGACCACAAAGTTACAATCGTTATGAAAGACCTGAAGGCCACAAGTGGGAAGGACACAAGTCTGAAGGACACAAATGGGAAGGACACAAGTCTGAAGGTCACAAATGGGAAGGACACAAGTCTGAAGGCCACAAATGGGAAGGACACAAGTCTGAAGGCCACAAATGGGAAGGACACAAGTCTGAAGGACCCAAATGGGAAGGACCCAAGTCTGTAGGACCCAAATGGGAAGGACACAAGTCTGAAGGACCCAAATGGGAAGGACACAAGTCTGAAAGCCATAGTTATGATAACAGATGGAGGGAAAATAACTTTAGTTCCTCAAGAAGACCGTACGGTTATAGAGGAGGTTATAAAAATCATGGTTTTAGAAATATGGAACAAAGTAGTCCACCACACGATAGCCGTTCAAATGAAGATTCTAAAAGCAAAGTTAAACTTGTTGATTATTGAGTCATATCATAATATTTTATTCTGGTATATTTAAGTACCATAAAAAGCGAATAAATTGGCCTAAATTTCTATGATGACCTGAAGTTAGCCCGTTATTCTTTATCGTGTTTTTAGTTACGAGAAATGTACATAAATATATTATTCATTTCATTATTATTAATTTTCCGCTACATACTTCTTTGTATTCATTTATTCTCTTGCATGTGGTCATATATGCGCCATGGTTATCGTATACAGAATGCCATTTTTAAATTCCTTGATTGAACGAACTGAAAAAAGGCAATAAGTCATCATCATCCTCCTGCCCTTATCCCATTATTTGGGGGCGGCGCAACATGTCTTTTTCTTCCACAGTCTTCTATTAGCCGTCATGTCTGTGTCAACTCCTCTTTCTTTCATTAAAAATAGTTTCTTGCCTGAAAAAAGGCAATAGGTAAGTCTTTAAATTCTATACCCACCATGTTTCAAGGTTTATACCAATATTGTAAATGGAGATACAATATTATGCCATAAATAAACTAAATACGATGATTACAAAATAGCTTTAAATTGCTATTTGCCTTGATGTCATTTTTAATTAAATTTATTCAAATTCGTTATCGGTTCAGTCTCTTAAAACTACATTAAATTTTCTTAAAAAAACATTATTGAAAGTTGAATTATTAAAAGTTGTAATAGAAAGAGGTCGGATTTAGGTACATATATATAAGTACTTACACTAGTTTCATATTCCGAAAGTACAAAATGGATAGTTGGTCGTAGCTGGCGTACTAAAGCGTCCTTATTGCCAAATTTATATCCACGACATCGGATGTTCAAAGTTGCAAAATTATAATGTGCACAAGTGTGAAGGTGCCATTTTTAATTCACAAAACATAGTTATTGAGAAGTAGCTGTTGCCTGCGATTTCGTTTGCGTGAAATTTTTTTTCCCGTATTTGCAACATTTTTCGCTGATGCTTCGCTCGTATTGGTCGCAGCGTGATGTTATATAACTTATAGCCTTCCTCAATCAATGTACCATCCATCACTGAAAGAATATTTCAAATCGGACTTCCGGTTACAGGTATTAGCGCGTTTGAACAAACAAACACTTCAGCTTTATAATATTATTATATACAAGATATAACGATAGTAGGAACGCGTTACTCCTCTTTTTTACGAACGGCCAATACATAAAAAATTCCGGGATGATCCATATTAATATCAACATTTGGATGCAAGTACATAAATCTCTTCTCTAGTCCATTTACGTCTCACTGTTAGGTACGGGCCTCCTCCACTTTGGAAGGGATTATGATCTACTGTGCTGCGCTGACCAGGCGTGTTGGCACAGAGTTTATTTTCGAGTTTTCCGTCTCTCACAGAAGATGTTATCTGTGTGCAATGTCCCTTAGCTGACTTTTACAGCACCCTGGGGAGGAGATGGGGTGGTGACACTTGTATTCTTAATCCGTCTCCACACGGAGAAGTACATAAATAACTCTACCTAAATCCGACCTACTACGGTAATAAGGTACAAAACTAAAGAAATCTTCCATTGTTTTTTATGAAAGCATTATTCTTTAGCAGTTTTTCTGCTTTAATCAAAATACAATGTAGTTATAGTCCTGTAAAAACATTTTAGATAGATATAATTATGCTAATGTTGCATAATATATTGAAGTGTTATCTATATGTAGGTAGTATGTTTTATGTAGTTAGTAGTTTGTTTAACTTTATATAACCAATCGTCGGAATATCTTCAAGTCTGTTCTTGAAGAGTTCTTCTTAAAACGCTCTATATAAAAAAAGAAGTGTCCTATGCATTAAACGATGTCCTTTCCTCAGTTTACGATAGTTAAGCGATAGTCGCTGTTAGGAGATGTTAATACTGACATTAGTCGGATTTAGGAGTTAGTTTATTTTTGAGCATCAAAAAGCTTAACCCTAGCTAAAGCCTGGGTTTTTTTACAAGGTACCTAATTAAAACTTAAATATTGTGATAAAGTTACGCAGCGATGATGTTTAAATTATAAATTAATTGAATCAAGTTTTACAGTTGTTATAATTTGAAATAGAACATAGCAGGTAATGTTAATTAAGTCAAATTTTCTTATGTTTTGCAATATGTACCTATTAATTTTGTCGTATTTTCAATATTTTTATGTTTTTAAATGCACTCTGTTTATATAAAATCTTGTATAGCAGCTCTTTAAAGTAGGTACAATTATTATTAATTGGAATAAAGCAGATTTATATTACATTGCTTTTTATTTATTTCGTATCAAATGGCGCTGTATAGTCTCTGCCTACCCCCGTGGGAAAAAGGCGTGATGTTATGATGATGATGATTTTTTTTTTATTATAAAGGTTTATAAGACTATCCGGAATGTACATGGAAAATTACCGATTTAGACCATTCTAAATCATTCTAAATGTATCACGAAACGGATGGCCGTTTCGTGATACATAACCACAAGCCTCCTAAACGGAAGGCTAATTTTTTCTTTTTTTTAAATCTTCATGGACATTTTATACAACGTCCTCTGGTCCCTAGTTAAGATCATATACTTGTGTTATGGGTACCAGAATACGCACAGACTACATATACTACTTTTCTTTTGTAAAAACATATTTTACATAGAAAGCTCCCAGGCGCAGTACAAACATTTGCATGATATTTTTAAATATCACAAATAATTGTCCCGAGCGGGAATCGAATCCACAACCTCGTGAACCATCAGACTATTTTGTTTTACACCACCACGCTATTCAAACACGTGCTTTAATATTTTGTATTAATTTTTTTTTAGATCCGAAGGTACCTAGTATGCATATGATAGCTTTTTTGAAAAATATCACATGATAAATCCGCTTATTTAAGAGGCATGACGTTGATCGTGTGGTTATCATTACCGTGACCATATTTTGACAAACTTCCACGGCACTGTTTTAACATAAATAAAGTATGTGGTAAGTTTTATATTATCTTTCCACCAGACCACCAGCTCTTTCTTTGAATTTTATATGCATATGAGTACCTGAGAGCTCTCTTGTAATGGCATTCAAGCCGAATGACAAATGAATGAATCGCAGTTCATAAAATTAAATGAACTTAAACAGATATAGCTACTGTCATACCACATAATTATATAGGTAGTATGTATCATCACCTGAAAATAAACTAATAAAAGCTGCATTGACAATAAAAATATAAACATTTAATAATTCTTATAAACACTAGACTATCTAAAAATATTAATTTTGGAAATATATATTACAATAATTTAATAGAATTTATCTGTATGAGCGTGGTCTATTCCTAGTAGACTTGGTATATTCTCTCTACTCCTAATTATTAGTAATGTACTATACATCGACGTGTTCACACGGTATAAATTGGTTATCTGTGATTGGTACCGATGCTACGTGCACAACTGAACTAAAAAAAATTGGTCAAGTGCGAGTCGGACTCGCGCACGAAGGGTTCCGTACCATTATCTATGCAACATAAGGCAACGTTATTAGTATCGAGCAAGAAACGGTAAAAAAATCATGTTTGTTGTATGGGAGCCCCCCTTAAATATTTATTTTATTTTATTTTTAGTATTTGTTGTTATAGCGGCAATAGAAATACATCATCTGTGAAAATTTCAACTGTCTAGCTATCACCGTTCTTGAGATACTGGGTACGGAACCCTAAAAATCATGTTTGTTGTATGGGAGCCCCCCTTAAATATTTATTTTATTTTATTTTTAGTGTTTGTTGTTATAGCGGCAATAGAAATACATCATCTGTGAAAATTTCAACTGTCTAGCTATCACCGTTCTTGAGATACTGGGTACGGAACCCTAAAAATCATGTTTGTTGTATGGGAGCCCCCCTTAAATATTTATATTATTTTATTTTTAGTATTTGTTGTTATAGCGGCAATAGAAATACATCATCTGTGAAAATTTCAACTCTCTAGCTATCACCGTTTTTGAGATACAGCCTGGTGACAGACGGACGGACGGACGGACAGCGAAGTCTCAGTAATAGGGTCCCGTTTTTACCCTTTGGGTACGGAACCCTAAAAATGAACATTACAATTTTCATTTCTTGTCAGTAACAATTCGGCAATGTTAAATCAAAAAAGGTACGCCGGTAAACGTAACAAAAAAATGAAAACAGCTACTATTTGTTTTCATTTTTTAGTTAAGTTTAGTTGTGCACTTAGAATTGGTACCTTATCTACATTATATTTTGTTGTATCTTTATAAACAGTGAGTATTTGGGAAGGTTTCTAAACAGTAGATACGCTATTTAGGTCTATTCTGGAACGAATGTCAATTTAGAGGCAGCGCTTATCCACTGTCTTTGTTCGTATCTTGTATATGTCTTGTCTTGTAACAGTAGACTATCAATCAAAGAACAATATGGCATGCCGCTCTGAATGTAATGAATTGTCTCAGTCCAAAGCACAACAAGTTCTAATCACTGAGTGTATCAACGTCTATGTCTTCGTTATCATCTATGGTGGAAGAATCTGCGTCTCTAACAGGCAAGCCGGCCACTCCTGAGATCCCACCGCGTCCTTCTTTCGTGTGGCGCCATTTCATTCGACGATTTTGAAACCATACTTTCACCTGTAAGCAATAATAGATAAGTATTTTTATTTGTTATCGATTCACAAGAAATTATATTAAGCCTAGGCCTACATACAATACGAGATAGGTGTTATCGTCTTATCATGTGTCAAATAGTTTTGGAGCGATCCATGGACGTTGTCACGTGGCCCTGTTTTGCGAACAAGCAGAAGCAGACAGATGCGGTGGGGATTTCGTTTATTGTCATATGTAAGAATTTATTAAAGTTTAAATAAGTATAGAAAATATTAAGAAACAATCGGAATGTATTTTACGAATTGGGGTCAGCCAAAAAAGGCTTGTTTATAATAGATGTTAGCTCAAGGTGGACATTCCATAACTATATACAGGTGTGGCGTAAATGGTGGTCCAACGCTAAGGTGGTTATAGTTCAAGTATTCACCTATCATAATATAAAAAAAAATTAACAATTTTTAGCCATTTTTTTTACACTACTCACATCTAAAATGCATGATTTGTTAAAAACGAGAAATTAATTTTCAGTTTTTTTTATTTGTTGGTTTATTTTTGGGGTTTACATGAAAAAACGAAAATGTGCAAGTGCTAGTACTCGCCCGTACAACACAAAAAACACACTCAAAAAATAATGTCATTTGTCGAAGTTACATTCTCATTTATAAAATACTAGCTGACCCGGAAAACGTTGTTTTGCCATACTAAAAAAAAAATTTTGAAAAATTGATGTTAGCCGATTCTCAGACCTACTGAATGTGCATACAAAATTTCATAAGAATCGGTCTAGCCGTTTCGGAGGAGTACGGTAACTAACACTGTGACACGTGAATTTTATATATTAGATTTATCGATTTTTTACCAAAAAATAAAAAATAAAAAACCAATGGCAAAAAAATGGTAAATTTTTTTTTTATATGTTAAGTTAATACTTGAACTATAACCACCTTAGCGTTGGACCACCATTTACGCCACACCCTGTATAACATAAAATTGCAAAGAAAATGCTTACAATGTTGCTATTATACAAACGCGGAATTTCAATCCGGATCCAGGATGGTACCTATTTAAACATTTTTAACAATATCAGGAAACGAAGCTGATTTACTCGAAATGTTGACCGTTGTTTTTTTTTCTATTTGGGTTTCATTAATCGAGCGCCATTAGTGAGTTAATGGCTTCACACTACAGAGTCGACCCGGGGGGTAGTGTCGTTTCGTCAGTTGCGCCTCCTACGGTGCCAGTCATGCCCCAAAGCAGTAATTAAAATTAAATATTTCCTAAAATAATAAACTAAATGATAATATTTTTATCGATAGGAGATTATGTTGGTTAGCCTGTTGTGTTAAGTATTAAAAATTTTGATATTAATTACGGAGATATCTGAGATCTGTTATAAATGTAAATTAGGTGTAGCTGTCACTGGTGTTAGTTTAATGTTTAACTTTGTTGATTAAAATTAATTGAATAAATATGTAATAGATACCTAATAAAATGTAATAGATAGCCCCGATTCTCCCAACTCACATAGCTGATCTCATGGGACCCACAGAAAGTTATGTTTTAGGTGTTTTAGGAATCGAATGCAAGATTTCATTTGGTACCTATATGTTCTTTTATACCCAATAAGCAACTATAAAACATGTACCTACCTAATAAAATAATTATTTGTGTGATGACGTTTTAAGAATACAAGTGTCACCACCCGATCTCTTCCCCACGGTGCTGTAACAGCCAACTAAGAGATATTACATCTGGTCAGCACAGTAGACCAAAAACCGTCTCAAAGCGGAAGAAGTTAGTGTCCAACCATAAGACGTTATTATGCTATAGAAAGAGAGCTGTCAGCGTTCATGAGATAGAGCCTGGTGACATACGGACGGTCAGCGATGTCATTAATAGGAACCCTTCATTCATCAATAGGAATGTGTTCCTAGTAGTAGGAACCCTTCATTCATCATGTCATTAATAGGAACAGGATTTCTAAAAATAGCATTGACTATTTATAGTAGGTTTTTGATATTGCAATTGCTCCTAAAGTAGATGAGATTCCAACTAAATGAAGAGAAACAATAGCTAGATCAACTGAAAACAATTTTATTTAGAAATTGTGTTCATAAATCTTACCTGAGCATCAGTAAGACCTAATGTGGCAGCTAATTGTCGCCTATCCGGCTTTGTTATATACTTTTGTATTTGAAATCTTCGTTCCAAGCCTTTTCGTTGAAGATTACTGAATACTGCTCTTGACCACGAGCGCTTCCTCTTGCCGCTCGATGTGACGTCACAGCGAGGTGCAGATGAAGGCTGAGGTGGTGATGAGGAAGGAATTGGAAGTCGATAAACTAGAAATAAAAGAAATTATCGTCTCTTTTTTTGCTCACTGTCATATGAGTGGACAATATAAGTATGACTATATATGTATGTATGTGCGTTCTATAGAAGTTTGTAGATGCCTATGTACCTAGTTAAATTTGGAACACAGCTTAACGGGTATTAATGTTAAAGTCTAAGCATTTTTATTGAATTGCCTCTACAATTCTCTATTTTTATTTAATTACCTGGAGAGCTATCTAATTAATTTTAATATCGTATTTATATTTTTAGACTTGTAGTTATTGAAACAAATTGGATTGGACGAAGTCCTTACGTATGTATATATAATAATATGTATAATAATACATATTATTCATAACAAAATTAATTTTCCATGAAATTACCACTAGAACGATACTACAGCAAATTAAATTAACTATTATTGTGAAGATCATTAACTAGACCAACGAACGACAACGTTCGCTTCATAACAATTAAAATGGTAATAAGTAGGTATGATATTTTATTTGCACAAACACCTATTTATTTTACACAGAATTTAAAACAAAAAAAAATACACACTTAAAAGCTATTGTACAAAGGGCGGTCTTATCACTAATGTGATTTCTTCCAGGTAACCGTATAATGCATAAAATCTAGAATAGACATCGCGGTGGTTGTTGGTGTATTCAACGTCATATATGTATATTAAATTGAATATAAGAATAAATGCATACCTAAAATTAAACAATAAACATACATATACATAAATAATAAACATACATAATATACATAAATACACTAATAAGTAAAAACTACTACAGTATTTATTATTCATCTCTATAAAAATATTAAGATTTATATATAAACACTATTATAACGACAGATAATAATTTGATAGTTTTAGCTTAAAATTAGAAAGAGACTGTGCTTGTCTAAATTTTATAGGTAGTTTGTTCCAAAGTAATATAGCTTGCACAGTAAAGGATATAAAAATTAGTACTATGCTTCGGAACATTTAATCTCAGACTTTCAGATGTTCTTAGATTATTTGAATGTATGCCTCCTGACTTTTTAAAATATTTATCTAATTATATTTAGATTTTTACAAAATATTAATTTTCTCATCTTACTGAGTGTTAAAATAAATTAGTGCTTAACTTATATCCAAAGAAATACATATATATTCGAGTCGCTTTTAGGTTTGCGTACACAAAGATAAAACGAGACTATATTACTATGAGCAAAGTTCAGAGTTCAGGAGATGCCAAAGACTGTAACAAGTGGAGGCGCTAGGGCTGCATTGGTAAACGAAAATGCAACGTCATCAACCACGACTATTCTGCCAAGAATAGGCAATTAAGACGATACCAAAATAGCTTCGTGCATTTTTCTATGTACGAAGTTTTCATTGTTTCTTTAGATTGAATGGCTAGAGCTCTAATTTTTAAGTATATGTTTTTTCAATATATGATCTAGGATCGCATCAACTCAGAAACACGATTGAAAAAAGTTTTCTCGATAGAAAATCTTGGCGAAATAACCTCTCAAAATTTTTATTTTTTTCATTTGTCGGTCTATTATCGCGTATTAACTAATGAAATAACTTTAAAAACATAAGTAACTATTATATATAGAAACACGTAAATCAGAATTAAAATATATTTAGTAGATTTTGAGTAAATAGGAAAAGTATCCCTAATTCGTCATTTTCTGTGCCTACTGGCTGTGTTAATATGTACGTGTCGGCGATGATATACGATAATATTGATGTAGGCCCTTAAGAAGAATTACTGTGACTGTCCGTGTGTCACTTGGCTAACGACAAACGTAAATCTCTGACTTCCATTGTTTGTTATTTATATAACTTTTCTTTGTTATATATAACAAACAATGTAGGTCCTCATTCATTCGTTTGTTCTCTCTGGAGGCACACGCTTATCGTTAATACTTTCTCAATTATTATTTTTATTAAACCGGTTTTTGCTAGTGATGGATAAACTTATCGATAAAAAGTTATCGATATGGAAAGGTTCTTAACGCGTTCTAACTCAGTCGGCAAACGCCCACTCGAGGGCCCAGTTGATACCAGTGAGTGGAAGATTCCGAGAAGAACAGTGAAGTTACCTCAACGAAGTCGTCCGGATTCAATTGAAACAGGCAATAGATTCACAACCCTCTCTAGAGATGAATCTGATGCAGAGACTTTGTCTAAGTTTCGCGACGCAACATCAATGAAAAAGGGCAAAGGAATCCCGCCAATTATTTTAGAAATTGATCCAACATGGACTCATGAGACAATTAGATCTATGATTACGTCATTCTGCAAAGGATTTCACTTACAGTACAGACCTAAGAACAGAGTTGCAATTATATGTTACTCCTCTGATAGCCATCAACTTATTAAAGAAGGGCTACTAAGTAAGAATATTGAGTTTCATACATATGCACGCAAAGATGAGAAGACATACAAAGCTGTTATATTTGGTCTACCTGCCTATGTCGAAGATCTACTGCCCAACGAACTTGCAGCGCTTGGTTTTGACAAAGTGATCGTTCGCAAAATGAAAGTGGCCGTAGGCAAGGAAACTCACTGCCCTCCGTACCTGGCTCAATTACCGCCTGGCACCGACTTTTCTAAGTTTAGACAAATAAAATTATTATGCAACAGTGTCGTTCAAATACGAAAATATCGTAACAATAACAGTTTTGGAACTCAATGTTATAGATGCCAAGGTTTCGGACATTCATCTCGCAACTGTAATCTACCTCCCCGCTGCGTAAAATGCACTGAGCCACATACTACCAAGGATTGCCCTAAAGTATCTCGAGAAACACCGGCTACCTGCTGCAATTGCCATGGCAACCATCCTGCCAACTATCGTCTGTGTGAAGAACGAGAAAAATATGTTCAAAAGTTAGAGAGCAGGCGTGAACGGCTCAGGGTGACTAGTGCACCAAAGCCTCAGACTAAGAAAAGTGTAATAGACGAAAGACCTTGGAACCTAGTTGCTGCTAACAAGACTGGAATTCCTACCCCAACAGATAATGTCCAAGATCAAACTACTGCTGACATGCTGGCTATTCTAATGACTATTAAATCCCTTAAAAGTCAGTTCCTTAGCTGTAACAACATGATGGATAAAGTTATCCTTATTTTGACACATTTAGGTCAATATGTCTAGCTCACAAGGTCTGCGTATACTTTATTGGAATGCCGATGGTATTCGCTCGAAAATATCAGAGTTACTGCATTTGGTAAGTGAATATTCGATAGATGTTATTGCCTTGTCTGAAACGAGAATATCTCCCCATCATAAGCTCCTAACGCCTGGGTATACTTGTTATCGCCAAGATAAGAAGTCTGATGGATCTGGTCAAGGGGTTTGTATATTGATCAAGTCTGACATAGTTCATATACCAATTTCGCTACCGACCGTTCAGAACTTAGAATGCGTGGGAATCCAATTGTCTATATCCTGCTGTAACGTAGCCTTGATATCAGCATATCAATCACCCAATCTCCCTCTATTGCGTAAGGATCTGGACACGATTTTAAATGTCTGTCCAAGGTCTTTGGTGATGGGTGATCTTAATACGAAACACTCGTATTGGTATTGTCCGACTAGCAACAAGCACGGAGAAGTCTTATTCAACCACATGGTAAATAATGACTATGAAGTCATCGCTCCGCGTGATCCTACGCTGATTCACTATCATAGCTCACATATTCCCTCTACTCCGGATGTTATTCTTGTTAATAATGTACACAGCTTAACTGAGCCTCAGGTTATGGTGGACCTCTCGTCGAATCATTTGCCTGTATACTTTACCGTAGGAGGTGAATACGTCAGAATTGACAAGACTATTTATAACTTTTCTAAGGCTAACTGGAAAGGCTATCGGTCCTGTCTTGACCAAAATATCACTATAAACGCAAACAATTTTCAGTCTGTTGCTGAGATCGACCTAGCTACTGAGGTTTTAACCAAATCAATCTTAAAATCACGTGATTTAAATATTCCTAAATCGTCTGTTCATAAGCTATCAAAACTGCCAAGACGTATAGCTAACCTCATTAAGTATAAGAATTCTCTTAAACGAAAAGCCTTAAAGGAACATGACTACTATCTACGTCGACAACTATACGCTAAATTTAATTTAATACAATCCGAAATAAAAGATGCTATAAAAGTATTCAATGACAACAGCTGGGATATTAAATTATCTAAAGTCAACAATCCATCCTCTGACCTTTGGCGCATTACTAAATCCATAAATTACACCCCAACCACGGTACCCCCCCTTAAACTACAAGATGGGCGTTACACAACTTGTGCTCTTGATCAATGCGAAAGTTTAGCTGGAGCGTTTGCTAAAAATATGTGTCTTACACATGACTGGATAAGTGATTCAGATACAGAGATTACAGTTAACATGTCCATGAACTTCCTGCAAAACTATGAGGCTGAAGATCATCCTCCGCTAATCAGACCCTGCGAAATACGGACCAAACTAAGAAAACTAAAACTCCGAAAAGCATCTGGTTTTGACGATCTTCAAAACATTTTACTTTTAAATCTGTCCCAAAAAGCTGTAGTTTTCCTTACTAAAATATTAAATGGCTGTCTTCAGCTTGGCTATTTTCCTAACGCTTGGAAGCATGCTAAAGTTATTGCAATTAGAAAATCTGGCAAAGATGGAGCTCTTACATCTAGTTATCGCCCTATCAGTCTATTACCTAACCTGGGCAAATTGTTTGAATCCTTAATTCTATCGCGTTTATCCAAATCTACTGATCACAGCTTAATGCCTGAACAATTCGGGTTTCGTAGTACTCATTCTACTACACAACAAGTAACTCGAATTGCACAGCACGTGGCTGATAATCTAAATCTAAATAAATCCACTGGTATGATATTGCTAGATATAGAAAAAGCTTTTGATACCGTATGGCACCACGGTCTGCTACATAAGCTTCTCGACAATCACGTCCCCTTCTATCTTGTTAAACTTATTCAAAATTACCTAGCTGATCGTTCTTTCTCTGTACACATAGGGAGCACATTTTCTGAATCCAAATCTATCGTCGCCGGCGTACCTCAAGGCTCTATTCTTGGTCCATACTTGTTTATTCAGTATCTAAATGATATGCCCAAGCAATCCCATACTCATTTAGCTGTCTACGCCGACGATACTGCTACTTTTACGAGTGACAAAGACCCTGATATAATTATTGGTCGTTTACAAATTTCATTAGAACTCTTGAGTGAATTCTTCACGAAATGGAAATTAAAATTGAATTATAATAAGACCGAAGCTATATTCTTTACGAGAAAGAGGTCTTTCCCTAACCGTCTTGTAAAACTAGACAATTACGAAATTCCATGGGGCAAATCAGTAAAATATCTAGGAGTTCTGCTTGACACAAAACTTAACTGGAATTATAATATTACCGTTCTTCGAGACAAGGGTCTCAAAGCATTAAACTCGTTAAGACCAGTTCTGAATCGAAAATCCAAATTAAGTTCTGCTACCAAATTACGTATATATACCACATTAGTCAGACCGTGTCTCACCTATGCTGCGCCTGCCTGGTGTAGTATAACTGACACCAACTACCAAAAATTGCAAGTTATTCAAAACAAAGCGTTAAAAATAGCATATAATACGAAATTTAGAACAAACCTTACGAAATTGCAGTTACAAATCAAATATCCTCCTATAAAAAACTTTATTTTAAAGCTTTCACGTAAATTTTATATAGATAAAAACCCTACTCATCGCAATGTTCTCGTCTCAGACATAGGCAGAAGTCGTACTGTCAACTTGCCATACTCTCGAACATATTGTCGATATCGCTTGCCACATCACTATTTTCTTCACGAGCCGTATACCTAGCGAATGTTTACTTACCTGCTGATCAGTCGGCAGTAGCCGATCGAACTACTTATTTTATTGTACCCACAAAAATAAAAGTTATTACTAAACTTATATTTAAACTCTTAACTTGCAATGTTTTAAAGCATTTCTTTAATAAAATCTGTGATGTACTAATAATGCTGAACTCGCTAAGTTTGCTATTAAAAAAAAAACTGTTATGTTATAACTTCTTGTAAGTTTTGAGACATTTCACTATATTAATGTACATTGTTCACGTTAATAAGTTTATATAGACGCACTTAGTCTAAGGAACATTATTATATATGATAAGAAACAATTAGAATAAGATCAATTGTATGCTATTTTTGTAACAATCTTTGAATAATAAAGACATTTTAAAATCAAAATCAATCAAATCAATGTAGGTAAGTTATGGAGTTGAAATTATCACAATTGATATATTTTTGTGGACACTAGATCAATTAATTGATACTAGAAAACAGAATAAGTAACATTAATATTTAAGCCTCACATCTGGCTGTGGTTAACAATAAATCCCTGTAGATACCTTCCTTTTTATTTGGGAAAAACCTTTTTGAAACTAAAAGGTACGGAATATTGTCTGACGGAATGGTTCTAATATTTACTGGGAAATAATAGCCAACAGCCGGCGTATTATGAGCTTTTTAAAATCATTCAAGTTTCAGGCAGGCCGTAAACTGGCAGAAATAAAAGTTTTAGTTGAAAATTTTTTGTTAGTACTTTAACTTTTAGTTGTACCTTCTCCATAAACATATTAATGTATGACTGGTGGTCATAATACGAATTTACCAGACAGTTCAATTTTATTCACGGCGTAAACTGCCTGTAAATAAAAGCACATAATACGGCCGCTGAACTGGACGACGTCTACGTTTAGCGGAACCCTGCCACTTGTTTCGTTATAAGTAAGGATAAGAAAGAGAATTAATAAATAATAATATTATTAGCTTCTTATTTTATAGAGTTCAATTGTTGATTTGTTACATAATTCTAGTATAAAATCACAATCAATCGGATGTTTTCATTGGAATTGGGTTAGTAAAATTGACAACAAAACACGCTGTTTATTTTTAATTAACAGAAAAAGATTTGTTAAAACGGTTAATGCATAAAACGCAACCAAAATAAAATGTTAATTTAAAAATTTACGTTTACTGAAAATCCAAATAAAAGACATAAACGAGATATGTTGTATTGTCTTTTGGAAAGTATACGTTTGTTTCCGAAGCATGTAAGTAATCTAAAAATGGCAACCAAGTAGATAAAGGGTTCTATTGAAATATTTTTTGAGTCAGGACTTTATTAACAATAGAGACAAAAATCTTTGATAGCAATAGAGAAATCAAAACTTGTTTTACTTTTCGATAACTTCTAAACGGCATTTCCTACTGAAACGTGGAATGAAGATAGTTAATTGTACCAATTCGACGTGCACAACAAAAATTTACTAAAAAAATTATTAATGATTCGAAATTCTGATTTTTAAAAGTCCAAATTAAAAATACCGAAAAATTGTAATTATTTAAAAAGCCGGCCAGCACGCCGAAGTAGCGGTGAGCTTTCAAATCATCTGCGACGAGATAAGCTCGCGTGGGCCCGACCAAAGCCCGTAGCGCCGGAGCTGTGACAGAAACAATGCTTGCTGCCTGCTTGCATGTTACATGCCTGCTTGCATGTTGCATGCTTGCTTGGATGTTGCATTCTGCATGCTTTTTTGTATGCTGCATGCTTGTTTGCATGCTGCAAATCCTCTGTATTATTGATGAATCACTTCGGTCAGGTTAAAGGAAACAAAATATTTTTATTCGAAACAAAATATTTTGTTGATGTTTCGAAATATCAATAACTCAGAATTTTCGTTACTCGGTCTATTGAATCTCGGTTAACGTTAGGAATTTTGAAGTTTCAGAATTATGAAAATTAGGGTAATGATATGTATGTATATTGTTAATTGTTAATGTTAATGTTAAATTATAATGTATAGTTGTTTATGTAGTGTACCCATCAGAATTGGGCTCATTATCAAGGGAAATAATAACTATAGACTAAATATTACAAACGGCTGAAAGTAAAATACAGCAGTAGTCAACGGGTAGATATAGTGTAGCTGTTCGACGGTGAATGAATTTTTAAATAGATCTGTTAGTTTTAGAGCCTATTCAATGCAAACAGACAAAAACCGAAGGTTTTCTCTTTATAATATTAGTTAGTATAAATACTTAAAAGCAACACTTTTAAATATCTTTAATAATAAAATATGTTTAAATCCAAGATAGACCTAACTTAAATAGGTACTGCAGTTTGTGTAATAGTTTTATTTTTATTGAAATTACTAAGTAAGTATTAAATTTAATTTATTATTTTACCATTCACGGCTGGACTTAAAAGTACCAGGCGCTACTTGCCGTTTTAATTTGTAATTCGAAAATAGTATAGCACTGGAGAGTAGGATAGAAGACAGAATAGAGTTGTACAGAGGTTAAAAATAAGTTACAGTAGTTATTTCTGAAGTTTCATCACTCAGAGAGAAGATAATTTCGTAGTTAAAATAAAAAAAAATCGTAATTAGTAAAATAACCAAAATTTTTTTTTTAAATGCCCTTTTCACACAATGTCCTCTGGTCCCAAGCTAAGCTTATATGCTTGTGTTATGGGTACCAGAATACGGATAGAATACTTAAACTACTTTTTTTTTGTAAATACATACTTATAATACATAGAAACACCCAGAAGCAGTACAAACATTTGGATGACAACTAGAAAAATCACACAAATGATTGTCCCTATCGGGAATCGAACCCGCGACCTCTTGAACGGTAGTTCGTTACCAGAACCACTACACCACGAGGCCCGTCGAGGCCCGTTAATATTGACCTAAATTCATTAAGGATCGATCCATTAGGTGAGCTTAAACGATAGTCTTTTAATAGCAGTCTTATTCTGTGCTCTAGCACAGATTACGTAGATAATAAGCTCTGATAAATGAAGGTATACATTGTTTTAGCTTGGGAAACTGTATACTTTAAATTACTATAATAGGTATTCGATTACTGATTGTGTTGCTTGATTAGCTTGATACAACAAAAATAATAATGCAATATTGAAAGAGACACATTTAGTATGCGCACATTAATAGTTAATTTAAAAATAAATTTATCATCAAGATAATTAATTAAATACGAGTATAATAAATTTATTTAACTTATAAAAATGATAATATTAGAGATACAGGCAGAAAAGAATAATAGTAAAAGTGATTCTCACTTTATTTATTGGATGTTGCCAAAACATAACGGAGTACCTAATTGACATGGGTAGGTATAGTCACTCAAAATAGTACGTCAGCAGAAAGGCCAAATTACTTAAGCGCCAAACCTGCATTGCTAGGAAATGAATTTTAAAGGTTTATTTTTTTTTAAATTTGTTTACATTTTTATATTTAGTATACTACATACTGAATACATACTGAATTTACATACTGAATACAAAATTTTATACGATTTTTTTTGCCGAAAAATAAAACTTTAAAATTCATTTCCCAATAACGCAGTTTTGGCGCTTAAGTAATTTTGCCTTCCCGCTGACGGTATGATAGATTATTAATTAAAATTATAGAGGTCATTCTTACTAGTACTTAGTAGTATTATAACGAGTCAGTAATTCTAGGTGCAAAACTAAACTTATCTTTTCTAAAAAAAGAATACAACTGTGGCATATTTTTATTAATTGGCGATTTCGTTGTATACATTTATATTAATTAAAATCGTTGGTCTTTAATACACAGATTTTTTAATAAAAAAGTTCTGTTAATATTGCCGAATTGTGTTATTAACACTATCAATTTAAATTTTTTAGTTTAGTTGTGCATCTAGAATTGGTACCACTATCGGTGTCCTGATCTAGGTATACGTTTTGAAGTTATCTATATTGTGGCTCTGGATCTTTTTAATCGAGATTTTAAAATTAGTTAAAACAATCTTACCGATTAATATGTTTAACATTCTAGGTCTACTGTGCCGCGCTGAACAGGCGTGTTCTGTGTTCGCGTGTTCATATTCATATTCATTCATGGACATTTCACACAACGTCCTCTGGTCCCAAGCTAAGCTTATATGCTTGTGTTATGGGTACCAGAATACGGATAGAATACATATACTACTTTTTTTTTGTAAATACATACTTATAATACATAGAAACACCCAGACGCGGGACAAACATTTGTATGACAATTAGAAAAAGAACACAAATGATTGTCCCGAGCGAGAATCGAACCCGCGACTTCTTGATCGGCAGTCCGTTACCAGAACCACTACACCACGAGGCCCGTCACGAGCCGTGTGAATGCGATTTGTGCAAATAATT
This sequence comes from Orgyia antiqua, assembly GCA_916999025.1. Taxonomy (NCBI): domain Eukaryota; kingdom Metazoa; phylum Arthropoda; class Insecta; order Lepidoptera; family Erebidae; genus Orgyia; species Orgyia antiqua. The sequence goes on from OU779869.1 coordinate 10,154,486, forward strand.
TAGTTGCGCAATTTTATCGACCTCCTTGCGCAATCTTACACACTAGGGTGTATAAAATTGCGTATTTCCCGATTTGTGATTTTTGTTTATTTCCTAAGAAGATAGCATATTTTTTGTTAAAATTATTACAGGAATATGTAGCCAGAATGTCAAGGTATGATTTATAAATGATTAATCTAAAACAGGACGTATATTTTTTTATGAAGCGTTGATTTTAAACTGCGCCGTCTTACACCACCCTACCCTAGGCTACCTTTTATTACGAAAAAAAATTTTTCCAAATTCCACGCGGACCGAGTCGCGGGCAACAGCTAGTTTTAAATATTTTGGTCTATAGTTTTAAAAGCAGCTGTGTAAACAGTAAGGTCTATATCTTTCTTGTTTTCGCCAAATATGTCAAAATTTTCGGTGCGGCCAATTCTAATGGGTCAAAAACTTAACCTAACCTAATAAAATGAAAAGGACTATGGTGGATTTTAACTAATTGGCTATTTCGTCGTACTATTTATATTAATTACAATCGATAGCCTATATAAATAATATAATACACAATTTTTATAATAAGAAAGTTCAGTTAATATTGCTGAATTGTGTTATTTTATTTTTTTAGTTAATTTTAGTGGTACATGTCAAATAGGTACAAACATCTTATATCTCCATTGCGAAATGTGCTTATATATATAGACCCTTCGTTTATATTACTTTTTCGAAATACTGACAACATTTTTGTTAAATCCTGTTTGGTATGATAATACCCACCAGTAGTAGGTCTCAATGCCGGGTGTAAGTGTGTATAAGGTAGTGGCAAAGGTAACTGAAGTAAGGGCGGTTCATCCCTACAACATCGGTATAAGGCAGCAACACACCCCGCACAAGGAGGCTCCTGACTTCTTGGCAATTCCATCACAGATGCACTACCTTGAGAGGAATCATTGTTCCCAAGTATACTATCAACACTGAACTTTAATTTACTAGCTGAAGTAATTTCACCATTTAGAGAAGTCATTGTTAAAAAAATCACAAATTAAATCATCTGAAAGACGTCCGCACGTTAGGCACGCATTGGAAAACTGACAAGTGTCTTGTTATCTGCGCGGGCGCCGGTTGTAGGCGTGGTGTATTTGTAGCAGCGATCTCATTGGTCTTCTTCGCTAGGGCGTAACGCGCATGTTATGAAGTGAACCGACATTGACTGATCGCGATGGTACAGACTGCACATGTTTACAATAAACTTCTGTTTAATGTGTTTTATATGACTTTGCAATTTAGATTCAATTTTATTGGTTACAGCTTGTGTGTTCTTAAAACTCTTTTAAACATCGTATCCTTTATTTCAAAACAGATAATACCTGCTGAACTGTATATATATGTAGGTAGAGTAGTTCCCAACAATTTACCGATAATACCTATTTATTTTTTTTGTATTGAAATTTTCGTGAGTTTGAGTCATATTAGAAATACTATATAACCGGCTAACACTCACAGTTTTGGGATCGAAGATGTCGACCTAGGTTTCGAGCATATCCGATGCTCATCTTCAGGACGGGTGCGTACCTATTTATTTGTAGATTAGGTAGCTGTTGTTATAACCAAATCCATTGACACTATATGAGTGCGATTGTAAATACTTCAGGAAATATTCAGTCACCTACTGTTAGGTACAACTCCAATTCATGTGGAAGACCTGGACCTCCACTAAAGTTCAAGTTAACTTGCATATATTATATTACTAGCTGACCCGGCAAACGTTGTTTTGCCATACAAATTATGTCAGGGGTAGATAAACAATTTGCAATAAAATAATATTGCGACTATAAATTGAAATGTAAGCTATTCTATCTTTCAAGTTGGGTCGAAATGCACACGGTGTGCCAATTTAATTTAAAATCGGTTAAGTTTAGGGATCCATCGCGGAAAAACATCGTGACGAGAGATTTATCTAATATATAAAATTCACGTGTCACAGTGTTAGTTACCGCACTCCTCCGAAACGGCTTGACCGATTCTTCTCAAATTTTGCATACGTATTCAGTAGGTCTGAGAATCGGCCAACATCTATTTTTTGAAACTTTTTTTTTTTTTAGTATGGCAAAACAACGTTTGCCGGGTCAGCTAGTATGTATATATAAAGATGAAAACTAGCCAAGTCAGACCTTAGGCTACAATTTATATATTAGGTAAGTATCCCAAGTTATAAGAAGAAATGGTATTTTATGTTGTCGGAAATAAACAGGACTGACCATTAAATTTGGTACCATTTAGATCTTATTTCTTCTTCTTGAACTTGGCTTGGCATATTTATATTTTGATGGCATTTTATTTGTCCAACTACCAAGGAAGTGGTTATCACGAGTATGATATAAACACACAGCATTTATAATACCTCTCTGATCTTAAGCAATGAGCTGTCGTGATGTTTTAACGTAGGTACCGCTTTACTGCTGCGCGTTACCTTACGTACTTGATGCACTTCGATAGATGGCAGTAAATTTTTTAATGCAGAAGAATAGACTTGTGAAGATACCTGGACGGATAGTCAGTAGGTAGGTAAGTCATATTTACTAAAATTAAAATAAATTAATCGCTATTATTAAGAATACCATCTAATATTTAGCAGTATCGCATTCTGGGGATAATAAGAAATTTAAAAGATAAATTTTATTTATTAATTAACAAAATTTGCTGCTTATCACAATAAATTGTAGTGGAAAAAGTGATCACCGCAAGCGGGACTTGAACCCACGACCACTAGCAAAATAATTAATAAATTACTTTAAAATTTGCTTCGTAAATATATTTGGGTAGGTAACCCAAACAATAAATATTTCTGAATATACAAGGTATTAGTGGATTTCAAACGGACTTTACTTTGCGTTACTAGTCTTATATAGCACCGATGGCTTTTACCCTAAAACGGAGTATGATTCTAGTTCTCGTTGCATTGAAAATAATTTGGTGCTAGGGCATTGACGTCAATTTTACCAATTACTTTGTAATGCATTTAACCTCTAAACAATCACATGCATCCCTGTATTAAACAAACAAGTAATTTTAATATGTATTTGATTTGAGTAGATTGCCGCTCGCCAGTAGCTTTACAGATCTTAAAATAAAACTAAATATATCGAGGGGTACTCGATTACAGTCTTACCTAAACATAATACAAAATGAATCGATATACGAACAACTGTTAGCTTTAAAACTCTCAAATCGATTACAATTTAGTTTATTTTCCTTGTCGAAGAACACCTGTGTTACATCCGCGGCAACAAATATAGATCCCATCATTACGGAGCTTCGGCATGCGCGAGCGCAAATGTTTACTCGATAAGTATCAATGATCTGTGGCTAACCGAATTATTATGCATATAGTAGCTAGCTATAGTTATATAGTTTAGTAATAAAAGGCGCCAGATGTGGATATTGCTATTCTTTAAACGTAACGTTTACAGATATAATACGTCAGAAGTTATTTTCTGTAACAAAGTTTTGGGTATTCAAATATATAAAAACTATATTAGATTTTTTTTTATTGTTATAGGTATAAAACATGCGATATCATTTAGGCACTAACATTTGTATTGGAGATAAGATAGATTTTTCAATCAAACCAAAAAAATCAAGTTATTTCACTAGCAGGTTTCGAATATTACACGCTTTCAATTTATCTATGCAAAAACGGACAAATCGTCGTAATTACTGATTTATAATGCATAAAGCACGTTTTGCTGGATTAAAATATGTATTAAACCTGCCTACAAGGTATCTTAAGTTCGAGACAAGTGCTCGCCAATCTAGCAAAAGTTCAGTTAAATATCATAAACACTTATCTGTATAGTTCACAATAAACCACCCGAATGTCACCGAACGTTGTTACCCAACAACATAGTATGATCCAAAGATTTGCTCAACCTTTAAGTACAACTGAAATATTACTACTGATTTAAATCATGGGTTTAGTTTATTTATTTACTTTGTCATGACAGTTAATTTTTTACTAAGTACCACTGCTTCTACTTTCTTCTGTAGGTATTTAATGCATAAACATACTACTGAAGAAATGGTAATACCTCGAATTTGAAGCATCTCTAATGTTGGATTCCAATCAAAACAGCTGCAACGGGTGTTTAGAACGACTTCCTTATATCACCATTCTAATTCAAATCACTTACCGGAACACACAAATACAAGGAGATTTATTAAGTCTGCTTTTGTTTGTGTAGTAATAAAATCAACGTTAAATCTACCGTATTACGTATAAATAAACGTTATATAATCACTCAAATCGTGAATTTAGAGTTTTAGTAGATTTTGGTTTTGTTAAATTGCTGCTACTGTCATTTAGATTATAGCTACCGTGATAAGCATGGACATACATGGTTAGGGGCTTAAACCCTCTTCCTGAAATGCTAAAAAATACATTTGACACTATTTCCGACTGAAGTCTTTTTTTGCCTCCAAACCCCCATGAAATGCAACTAAGAATTAGAAATAGCCAGGTCAGAAAGGATTTATTATGTGCCTTGGCGCTAGTGTATTTAATCTGCTGAGCAGCTATAAGCTATATAAATTTAATATAAGTAGGTATCGTATAGGTTATCGCATAGGCGCATACCTACCTACTTACCGTACATCTTCTAAGGATATTCCAACCGTAACGAGTCAATAAACAAAAATATTAGTCTTTTCTTTCCTAAAGCCGTTCGACTGATTTATTTTTAGCTACTTGATTGTTAATACTATCTTGATCCCTTTTATGATGACTAAGTGAAAAAATAAACTATGTTAATGGATAGTTTAAATTACAGTAAAATGGTATTTCGTGAGCTTACAGTTGATGATATTGGTATCAATTCTACGTGCACGATTAAACTTAACTAAAAAGTGACAATAACATAGTTCAGCAATGTTATAGAACTTTATTATAAAAACTGTGTGTTACAAAGTAATGATGTTAAATAATATTTTGTACAAACAACACTAATAGCAAATTAATTAAAAAATACGTCATAGTTGTTTTCATTTTTTGGTTAAGCTTAGTTTGGTTGTCCACGTGGAATTGGTACCATTGTTTGCCAAAAAACAAACGGTTACCTACTGTATGCTTATTGTTGTACAATCATTCCTTCGCTCCGCTTTTAAATTAGATACAAGATATTTGTTTTAAATTTTGGCCCGACGTTTCGGAGACTGCAGTCACCATGGTCACGGGTGAGACTGTTTCTGTGTTGTCTGAATCCGTAAAAAGTAGTTTTATTTAAACAGATGAGTCGCGCAAGTGTTAGAAGATATTAGGTACAAGATATTACGGAGTTTTACTTACCTTTCTCTTTTTTAAAATTTAAACTGACCCTGGGCACATTAGAAGAATAGAACCCAATGAGTAAACTATCGGTTATCAATTCATAATTGAGTAATAATAATAACATGTGCCCAATGTAGAAAACGGGCCTGGATATTAATAAATTAATAGATATTTTGTTAAGTTAAAAATTTTCCTTATTACGATTCTAATAATATTATAAATATCAAAGTTTGTGACAAAACAGTAGGCAAGGCAACTATACTATATGTGCTTATCTACGACTGATTTATGCAAAAATCTTCCCTTCTATGAGCTTAGCCTAAATCTAATAGAAGGGCGTAAATGAACTGAGAAAACGCCGTAAAAGTACTTAATCTTATTTTAATAGAAATATTAAAAAGTTGTAATAAACGCTAATAAATGTTTATAATTATAACTATAAATAAATGTTTTAATTAGTTTTAGTAACACATGCATGGCGGAGGTCGTTAATTTGTTATAAATTAATGTTCCATTAATATTACGAGCAATTAGGACTTATATTGAACGCAGAGAAAGCTCGCGTGCAAGAATAGTCTTATACTCAAAACCTCATAAGGTCCAAAGAAAAAACCGAATATATGACCTTCTCTCGCACGTAAACATGTCATCGGGCGCTCTCGTAAACTGTAAGCGGATATTTTTAACTGTAGATATTTAATATTTATTGCGACACAGACACCCAATATGAAAGCCATTCGTATAAATAATTATCTCATATCGAAACTCTTGATATTGAATGTTCGATTCTAACGAAAATGTATATTCATGTTTATTATTCATTAAAGTTATAAGCTTTGATATTCGGTTTTGATAAGATTTATTATTGTAAGTGTTATTTAAAGGAGGTATTGTGTCACAATTCGTGTTTTTGCACAATTGTTATTAAAATTTTAACACTGAAATGTGTAAGGCGTTATTTGGAAACCTATAAATTCCATCTAGACTGTGTTGGTCACCGTGGGTTTCATTGTGTTAGGATTTTGCAAGAGAGAATTGTAATACATATATATATACATCCGTAAATGGATTATAACTATCTAACTATTAATAATCTCTTTATTAGAAAGGCTATGATTGACTGTCCTGTATCAATTCTTTTTATAAATTATATATCTTATTATCAATTATATAAATTATTCTAATACATCTTTGACTTATCAATATTTTTGTCGCCTGTAATAGGTGGTGAAACTATTACTAGGGGCAGGCAGGAGGAGTAAAATGTCTAATCTCTACTACTACTAGTCTAAAAAGAGGCTAAAAGCTAATCCAGCTATAAATTCTGTCGTAAATCCAATAACTGCATTGTTAGTATAATACAGACACACATAAAGAGCTGATAAATGATGGTCGGCTCGCCCACGACATTTTGAACACATATTAATATTTAATTATAGGCGCGATATCATCACAGCGCTATAACTAACTGTTAATAAAATGTATTGTTGACTTGAATTATACTCATAATTCTGTCGAGACGAACATCGCTAAAGGGCTATTGCAAGTGGCCACATTTTGATATAGGCAAGTGATTGAATCAATATTTTTTTTCTTAGCCTGTTTTCCCTCACTATTTGCTGCGGTCCTCCTGAATAAGGTAGTGTAAGGTGAAACCAATATTCCTGGCCAGCATGGAAGACCATGCTGGCCAGGAATATTGGATTCATTAATTTTCTGTGTCTCGCAAGACATGTTCGCATAGTATTTTTTATATTTTATTTAGATAGTATTGTCGGACTGACATCAACAAAATGTTATAGGTTTTTGCACAACTCATAGGTTGAAAATAGCGAACTTAGGAAATTGAAACCATTATGTGACCTATTTTTAGCATAGAATTAGAACATATACTTTTATACTTCGTCCTAGATTTTCAGGAAATAAAAGATACATTCATTCATTCATGTCACTACATAGAGGTAAGTGACAGAAACGATTGTTGTCAACTTGTTTGCATGAGTGTTCTGAATACCTACACGGTGCGTTTCTAAATTGTATTACATATTCACACATCACAAACGATAACTGATATAGAGATATTGTTTATTTACACAAAAGAAAATTCAGGAAAAGTATTGAATGAGTTATGTATTTTTTACTTCCATCTATAATGGCATTTTTATAGTTATCCAACGTCAGGAAAGAGTTGAATTGTGCGAAAACATGTCGTCTTAAACTTCTATTATTTTATTGTTGTAACACACGAATCGGAAGGTCACTAATGTTAAGAGGATACCAAAATAGCTTCGTGTATTTTTCTATGTACGAAGTTTTCATTGTTTCTTCAGATTGAATGGCTAGAGCTCTAATTTTTAAGTATATGTTTTTTCAATATATTATCTAGGATCGCATAAACTCAGAAACGCGATTGAAAAAAGTTTTCTCGATAGAAAATCTTGGCAAAACAACCTCTCAAATTTTTTATTTTTTTCATTTGTCGGTCTATTATCGCGTATTAACTAATGAAATATATTTAGTAGATTTTGAGTAAATAGGAAAAGTATCCCTAATTGTTCATTTTCTGTGCCTACTGGCTGTGTTAATATGTAAGTGTTGGCGATGATATACGATAATATTGATGTAGGCCCTTAACAAGACAATCTCCTATTAAACATTATTTAAAAAAACAACTTCCTAGCAACATTGATTTCCATAATTAATATAAATTATAGAAAAAAAAACATAAACATATTGATAATTTTAACGATCTCTACACATGTAATACGAATACCATTCAGATTTGTTAGTCTCATTCTTGATTAAAATTCTAAATATCTCGCATTTTTGGCGTTTTTATATTGCCTAAAAATGCACTTAAACAAAAAAATTATTGTATTAGTTTATCGATATAACATTAAGATCAATAGTGAATGCTGTGAATGAATACATTAATTTATGTAAATATAGAACTCATTATCAGATATGTGGAATGTTAAATAAGTGCTTTTTATGGATACATTTAAATTTGAGAAGCTTGTTCTAGCAACTTTATCATTCGGGTAATAAATTTGTATTAGCTTGCATTTTGATGAGTAGGAATTTGTAATAGGCTTCTGAAATCTAGTAGTTCAGCATTCGTATTCTGCTTAGTAACCTCTGGTTACTAGGTACAAGCTTAGATTATGGCATAAGATAGAAATGAAATGATAGTAAAGTTTTTTTTATTCATGGGCATTTTACACAACGTCCTCTGCTCCCAAGCTAAGCGTATTCGCTTGTGTTATGGGTGCCAGAATAAGGATAGACTACATATACTAACTTTTCTTAGTTATTTAGCTACCCAAGCTTTGGTGTTCTTTTCTTATCCCTGTGTTGTGACAGGAGATGAAATTCTAGTAACTCTTTTGAAACTGGATGACCACCACATTTAAGTTAACTATGTAAGTATTATGTTGCAATGATTATGCGGTTAACAGTATGTTTCTACTTAACATGTGTTATTAGAATTTAAAGAAATATGTAATAAAAAAATCCATCTTTAGCGTATGACATCGAAATAATCTGAGAACAGAATTCTCTGAGTTCAGTGGTTGGCGGGGTGCATACATGGCCCGAGGAAATGCTTTATATCGAGTCACAAACTCGCGCCCAATAAACGCAATAAATAATTCTGTATCGTGTGAGACTCGGCACGGATCCTATAACAACCACAGCGTATATTTGTACATACAATAAAACAAGCTGACAAAACATTATCATATTAATTGTATTAGGTTCAGTATTTATAATCTCATGTTTTATATAGGTTTATTTTCTTTAGAAATATATATTTATTTATTTAAAAAAAATTTGATCTCAGTATCAAAATTGTAGGCATTGTTTCAGGTGTAAAAAATTTTACTGTGAAAATTCTTGCAAAGTGTCTTGTTTTTGAAATTATACAAGACTGAGCTAAAAGATGTTTTCACAAAAGAATGCTTCGTAAGGTATTACTTCTGGGCACTTAGGAGGCAGTAAATCTTACCAGTCGACAGGAGTGCAAAAACAATGTACCTAACACGAGAAATGTTATTAAACACGAACGTTTGTACTTAATATTCTCTTTGAATATAAATGATTTTTATATAGATAAATTATTTAAATTCTCATTTCTTATTGCCAACATATTGTTCTTGTAATTGGTATTTTTTATTGCATAGATGTTTTTAACCGACCGTTTTGTTTAAATTTTTTTTGTATGTTTTTTGTTACCTATCGAATACTAACTAGGTATATATTAAAATAAAACTCTATAAAAATCCATTACGTCGCTATCCGTCTGGGTGTTTCTATGTATTATAAGTATGTATTTACAAAAGAAAAGTAGTATATGTAGTTTATCCGTATTCTGGTACCCATAATACAAGCATAGTAATATAGCTTACTTTGAGACCAGAGGACGTTGTGTGAAATGTCCTGAATATTTATTTATTTATTTATTACGTAATTTTGAAGATATAAACTCACAAAGAACATACATTAAGATACACAAGCAAAAATTTTTACTCATTTCCCCAAAATTGAGAATTAGTAGGAAATGACTCGAGAGCTAGCAACACTGCGCGGAGATGAAGGGAGGTCCGCGCGGGGCTCGTTTGGGAGACACTACGAATTGCATTTAAATATTGCCGAGCGTTCCTTCTGTATATTCTGTGTTGCCAACTAAGATTTTTGCAATCAATCTTAGTAAGTCATTGAAAACGTTGATATGGTAATTACATTAAATTAGGAACTACCATTATCGATGGAGATATAAAATACATCTATAGAACATGTAGATACATGTGTGTCCTTTTAGAAATTAATAAAGTCATTTAAAATCAATACTTCAAATTATTTTTAATTTATTGAATTGATAAATTAATTAACAAAATTAATCCAATTAAAATTTATAGAGATCATAATTTTTGTTATTATTTCTGATACAAATAATAATAACCAGTCTCTTTGAGACGTGATCTTCATAAAATTGTAGTCATCGAGAATATTATCTTTGTTAAAAATTGTTTAGAAGAAATGCAATTAAATCTATATTCACGTGTATTCCAGTAAGAATGGTTTTGTTATTCGAATAAGTTAACGGTAGAACCCTAAAAATATATAAAAGCCGATAACCGTTCATCACTTTTATTAGTTCCGATAAATAACACGAATAACTTTCCGATGTGATCGATTCTAATGTGTTGTTGTATTTATTGTAATTAGGAGCGAGCTTGGAGTCCGGCGGCGGCGCGGTCGCAGTCGTCCCAATCCCCGTGTGGTGAGGCGCGCCCATCTAATGTATAAAATGTTTATTAAGAACTAATAATATTTGCATAATCACATTTTAATGCTATATTCTATATGAAATTAAATATGAATCGCCCATTAATAATGAAAATTAGCTCAATAAACATATATTAAATGATTTTTTATTACAAATGCACAAAATCATTAACTCCAATCAATAAAATATTATTAACAGCCATCGAGAATAGATATCGCATTAAGTAAGTGGGAAAAGGAAATTGTATTTTTATTACTCTTCGAAGCATACCATAGGATAGAGATTTCAAATTTCAACATAAATAAGTATATCTTGATTTTTTTTTGTTATATTTTTAATTTTCTACTTTGATATTAATTTTATCGTTATTAATTTTAATAGAAGTATTCGTTTTTTAATAACTATTAAGTTTTGTTCGTTTTTCTAAGTAGTTTTACAATGTGAACCAGGCAGGGTATATTTTGTACGACGGAATATTTTAATTGTATGTGATTACCACTTGGTGCTGCACATTACAACGCGAAGGTTTTACTTGTTAGAAAAAAAATTGTTAATAAATATTCGTGGACATTTCTCACAACGTCCTCTGGTCCCAAGCTAAACTTTTATGCTTATGTTATGGGTACCAGAATTGACTACATAAACTGATTTCTATTGTAAATAATGTATATTGTACGTACTTATAATACTTATACAGAAGCACCCGTAGCACTAACTCGATGTCTAAAACTGTACAGCTGTCGTATAATGAGCTCTTATTTCCAAGCAGCTTACGCCGTGAATTGAACTGCCTGCCAAATTCGCAATATGTACATAACTCCCAGCCAGTCAGTTCGCTAAACCAGTCATAGATTAATATCCTTATAGAGAAGGTACGACTAAAAGTAAAAGACGCTGTTTTCGACTGTACAATGCGAGGTAATAACTTATACGAGTTCACTTATGATTTAAGAATTATATCTATACTATTACCAAAGAGGTAAAGTTTGTAATATGTATGCAAAGGGTCTTCTCTCTGGAAGTAATGGTCTGATCTTCAAATTTTTTTCACTAATAGGAAGCTATAGTCTCAAAGTCATAGCTTTTTCTCTTGAAGTTAATTAAACCTAGGTATACTTATTACGTCTATATATTTGAAACTCCAGGCGAAGTTGTGGGTAATAGTTAGTTATTAGATGATAAAAAGAAAACAAAACACAAATACATTTCAATTTTACTATGATAATACTGTTTGATATGATCACTATCCACGGAATCGACATTTAGCCGCGTAAATATGGATCGTGCTTGGTGCAAAAAAGGTGTACGAGGAGTAACAAAAGCTGTGTTGGTGTAAATCACAATAAAAGTCTTGCGAGACGCCTGGGAGGCCGGCGGAGGCAGCGGACGACGAATTATGATTGCCTCGGGACGCTCGTAAAGCACTGAAGTAGCGGGCTTGTACGGTGCACTCAATTTCGTATTGTGTGTTTAATTAATTAGCGCTTAAATGCGACCATATTGCTGCCCGACATATATGATGAAGAACCTTTTATATTATATTAAGAAGAAGCTAAAATATTGGTGAAATGTATAAACTATACTGAAATTAAGATTTTTTTTCAAATGTATGTAGATAAGTAATCATAAGACTAATTAGTATATAAGTAGTCTGTGTTCTAGAGACGTTCTTTTCAAAATACCGTAGATATTTTTTCTTGTAACTTTGTCTCTGTCTTACTGTATTTATTAAATTATAATAGATTATTAAAACTTTAGTTTTCATAATTTTGTCCCATTTAGTGAGTCCTTTAGAACTAGAACATTTTAAACTATAATAACCTATAAATAACAATAAACAATTTTTGTTAGCATAAATTTATTACATTAGGAAAAACATACCAACAAAGATTTGAAAGACGAACGTTGTCATTTCATTATCATATGCGGTAATTTATGTGCGTATTTTGTCATAATATCAGCATAAAAAAATTAAGAAGTAATTTTGTATTAGGCTAATAGGCTTTCGATAGTCTTATAAATCAAATAACTACTAAAGACTAATAGAATATTACCAAAAATAGCAAGTACCTAAACGATGGCCACTTCCTCAATCAATGTTTGTAGGCGTTTAACATGAGTTGTAGAACATTAGTTTGTGATGCTGTGTGAATTTGATGGTGACCCTACACGGTAAAGAGAGTTGGACGTGAGGTGTCCGGCGCGGGCTCAGCGTGCGATAAAGCAAGACGCCGCGGGGTCCCCAGACCTCCAGCATGGCAGGACTTGTATTTGAATAGCATGGATATGAAAGTGTTATCGAACTCTATGAAATTTCAATATTATAAGATTTTCACGTATCTAATTCTGTTCTCTTTTTGAAATAAACTTGAAACTTTAGTTTGTAGCCTATTACTTTAAGTTACATCTCTACCAATGTATCACTGAAAACAGTACCTATTCAATTCCTTGGAGTAGTTTTGACATGACGCGGGTACAAACATGCTAAACGCAGTACATCGTAAGGAAATCTTTTATTTATTATCGTCCTATTTAGATTTCAAAGATTTAACAAAATGTTAACAGGCATTTGTCGTCATATGATAGCCGATGGAGCTAATGGCTTGAAAATTTACAATAGTAACTTGATACTATACATACCATTAACACGTAGACATTAAATTTGATTGAAAAAAATTTTGAACGAACAATCTGAATTTTTGATCAATGTAATACTCAAAAAGAATCATTATTGTAACGACAATCGGTATCATTCCCAGAGCATTATGTGGCTTATCCACAATATTATCTACTTTCAAGTCTCGCGCCCACCATACCGTGTAAATAATAATTAATTTTATTGTAAATGCTTATATTTTATTACAGGATTTGTCAACAGAGTGTGCGATGTATTTTGTTGCCAGAGATATTTATTGTTAGTTTCTTAATGTAATGCCTAAGTGGGCATGTAGCCATACATGAGTGTTGTAACTAGTGGGTTTCTATACAAGCTGATACCAACTGCAACCTTACGAATGCTTCGTGCCATTTCGAATGATAATTTGTAGACCCCGCGTCTATAATAATAATTCAATGTTAGATTGGCATATTAAATGACATTTAGTTACAGTATATTTGCGTATCTATAAAATGGTAATATAAAATCCTGTTTTTGTATAAATTATTTAATTAGTGAGTGGATAAAGTATCGTATTTTTGACGACTTCTAATATTTGGTGTAAAATGAAATAGGCACTAAAGGAATTAATATACATGAATATGTAATTTTATCTCAATAGTTTTTCTTATTAATTTATATTTTTATGTTCTCAAGTTGGAAGTGTATTCAAAACTCAGGAAACATTAATTAGTCCATATCTCGAATATCTATTAATATATATTAAGTTGTTGTTTAAATTGTTTATTTTGTAACAAATATGTAAATCAATGTCAACATCGTGTTACGCGTATCTCACCTTACATGGTGATGGCCGTGTAATTTCTCATGCTCTACGCCACCCCGCAAAGGTATTGGTTCTAGTAATGGTTGAACTGGTGATTTTAACAAACATTAAAGATTTTTTAAATTTCATAAATTTATTATAATAACTAAGTACACATTTAAATAAAACTATATACTTTTAATGGATTTAGACACATGTATTTGTTTTAAATTTTAGCTCTACGTTTCGGAGACTTTGTTGCCTTTGACTTTGTTTCGGAGACTTTTTTCTAAATGAAAAAAATTGTTTTTTTTTTTCACTTTTTTATAATATACACGCGTCTAAATCCGTTAAAGGTAGTTTTATTTAACCAAATGAGTAGCGCAAGTGTTAGAGAATATACACATTTATATTTATTTTCACATTTTCAGTGTAATTAGATTAATTGTGTGTGAAATGTCTGTGAATATAAAAAAAAAATATTCAAAACACACAATTGTTGTTTCCATTTTAAGATAGGTATAAGGTAAGATTTTGTCGCATCAGAATTTGACCTCACTATTACTATGCTTAATTTTAGCTAAGATATAAGTAATAGATAATTTAGTAATAGACTAAGATATTACTAACATCAATAAATACTTTATTATTATTCCCTGGTTCTAAAATAAGTCCTGAACAAGTCCATAGATTTCACTTATCAGTAAGCTTATCCTAAACGGTACCTAAATTAAATTATCTTGCAAATGCTAAAGTGTGTAACCAGTTAAATAATGATATACAGGCTACTAGTGTTAATTATACATGGCTATATTTAGGAGGTGAATGATGGTTGTTTTGAGTCAATTTGAGTTTTATCGGAGTTTTCATTGATAACTAAGTTAAATATGTATAATTACAATTTATAACCAGAATTAAGTACAATAATTTATTAATTTTTGCAATTGACTTGCTATGCTTTTATTTAATAAGTCAAATTATAGTTGAATTTAGTTAAAAATCTAAATATATTGTAGTGGAAGACTTGGTTAACATGTGCGAGAACAATGATAGCTCAGTTGGCACAGTAACGAAACGGTATTCCGTGATCGTGGGTTCAAGTCCCGCTCACGGAATTATAATTATAAAGGGAATTTTTTCAATAAATATTGTGTAATTTGTCTATCTTTAGAGACACAACTAAGAATAATAAAATCCTTAAAACAGCCAATACTTAGAGCATTAAGCCAATAGGAGGTGACTTTATAAGGTGACACCGCTGGAAAGGTACGAGAGCAATGCTCATACTCATTATGTACCGAAACTGTTGTGTTATAGTGTGCGTAAGGCGGTTTTGGGCGGTGCGTGTGTCCAAATATGGTATAACCAATGAACTTACGTTATAGTAGGTATTCGTGTGGGTTACCTCGGTGCCCTCGCCGACGCGGCAGTATTTTTGTCAAAGCAAACACCTCCTGTTGATTCAATACTCGATGGAAATACACAATACAAGGTACATCGATATATTTTATGTTTCCCATAACATTAGTGATCGATTGTTAACTTTCGCAATGAGGTCTTTTATGACACTATTTCGTCGCGAATTCAATTTAGTTTAAAGGGTCTCCAATCGTAAACCTTAGACCTACACATACGCCTATTACAGTATCTGTCATTTGTGTATGGGCGAATAAAAAAGGAAATGGTAAAAAGGCAATTAAAATACCTCAAAGAAAATTGCAGACGTACAAAAGACTGACAAGTGTGTGTAAATAAATGTTCTCATTTGTACGGAAAACAAATGATATACCTACGGCTACGTCGTTATTGTAAATTCGTTTAGAGGGTTACGTAATGTAACCTGGCGTGTTGGCACAGGGTTTTATTTAGTCTCTCACAGAGGATGTTATCGCTGTACAATATCACTTAGCTAACTTTTACAGCACCCTGGGGAGGAGATGGGATGGTGACACTTGTATTCTTAATCCGTCACGGACAACGAAGAAAAACTAACAAAAATAACTATAAACATATAAAATAAGAATATCATCCAAGTATCAGGCAGCAAGAATTTAGTATAGTTAATTTTGTAGACCAGTATTTATAGGCGGCTTCAAAAAGCTTAAACTTTTTTATAATTTTCGTTATATAATAATTTATATTAATATTAATTATTTATTATTAATATAAATATAAATATTTATTATTTATTATATAAATAATAAATATTCACGGACATTCCACACAACGTCCTCTAGTCTCAAGCTAAGCTTATGTGCTTTGTTATGGGTACCAGAATACAGATATGCTACATGTACTACTTTTCTTTTGCAAATACATACTTATAATACATAGAAACACCCAGACGCAAAACAGACATTTGTATGACATTTATAAATATCACGCAAATGATCCCTATTGGGAATCGAACCCGCAACCTTGTGACCGGTAGTAGTTATGAAATCGTTGTCATTACATTTTATAACAATCATATCAATAATGTAATAAGTTTTACTAAAAATAATCTAAACTAATCGGGGTACACTTTGTTTCCCTGGGGTAGAGGTACTAGTACGGGATCCGTAGTACATTTTTTTCACTTGATTACTATCAAGCTGATTTTCCGTGAGTAACTTTATTATGACGAGACGCCCAATAATTTTCTATTCCAAAATCTCGATTGTGGTAGCTAACAGAGGTAACAAGGATAAAATATCGTACTATTACTGGAAGAAAGCAGTAAGTGATTTTTTTGAAATTATTATTTGAAATTTTTGACGCAAGTTCACTTACTTACGTCTTTTTTTTACGGGTAGTACGATATTTTATCCTTGCTATCTCTGTTAGCTACCACAATCGCGATTTTGGAATAGAAAATTATTGGGCGTCTCGTCATAATAAAGCTACTCACGGAAAATCAGCTTGATAGTCATCAAGTGAAAAAAATGTACTACGGATCCCGTACTATACTACCTAGTCCAGGAGACCAAGTGAAATGTAATTGTTGTAAATAAATCAATATGCCAATATATCAAATTACACATTTAAAAAACAAGATATAACTGTAAATTAGTCTGCCTTTCGAAATATTGTACCTACAACACTTATCAATGCTATACAATCTAAATTAACTAATTAATTTTGTCATTAAATGTTGTGCGTATGCGTATGTAGCTAGTTACTTGAGAATGTTTAAAGTTTAATATGAAAGGTATAACACACTACATAGTAATTTATGTTTTATTTTATTACCAAGCAATAAAAAACATGAAATTATCTACAGAAGCTGAGTTAGATAGTTATCTTAAATACAAGAGGAGCTTGTGTTTACACGTCATCATGGAAAGACATGTGGTACGTAAAGCTCTTGTCTCAATGACTTCGTGCGACTGTTTCACCATTAACTACTTACATGTTAAACTTAGATTAAAATAAAATTTTGGAGCAAAACTATTATGATTTATTACGCGAATATTTTATTATTATGTACCCAATCGGAAGAAGCCATATATTAAGCCGGATAATAACAATAATATTATTAATAAGAATCCTCCTCTCCAGCCCATTTACGTCCCACCAATGGGCACGGGCCTCCTCCACTTTCGAGGGATTATGTCTACTGTGCCGCGCTGACCAAGCGTGTTGGCACAGGGTTTATTTTCGAGTTTTCCGTCCACTTGTATTCTTAATCCGTCACCACACGTAGATAATAAGAATCAAGTAGGTATAAATCAAATTAAATAATAAACTAATATCCAGCAATAACATGACAAAAAGCAACTTACATTAACTAACCTCATAAAGTAATTAAAATGTGGTAATTGTGAGATGTATGTTTAGCGTCGTTGTTCATTTCCAACAGAACGCAACTATATAACTAGCAAGTAAAAAAATATATAAAATATGCACGGTGTGGTCTAGTTGGTATGGAAACTATGTATAAAGCTCCGTACGTAATAGCTTAATCACTGATTAGCTTTATTCATTGGACAATGTAGAGTCGCAGAATAAAATAATTATCTGCTTTAGAATGAAAAGTATGAATAGGCTGTGACGATAAAATGAATATAATTATAATATTTTGCAAGACTCCAAACAGTATACTTTAACGAGTTTATTTATTTAAAAAACCTATATGAGTATAAAACAGTTGTTGTAAATTACCAACACTTTTATAGTCGGTAGATAAATAAAATTTATATTTTTATATGCCACGTTATAGCTATTTCGCATCGCACTAACTACGTATGTGGGCACCGGTCTGTAAACACTAGAGCATCGGCGATGACAGACCGAACACAGATCCCCTCATTACCGACTCTTACAAACAAAACGCTTAAAACATTACAAAACATCACAAAAACAAACGCTTCACAACTCATCTAGGACCGTAAAGATTTAGCTTTAAATGTGTTTTACTTTGTATGTAACTAGTAGCGAATATTCTTTTTAGTAGTTATTACAATAGAATCTTTAAAGCGAAGATGCAGCTATTATTAGGTGTTAGCTTGATTATTTGACAGTTTGAAAACGTTTACAGATTGTAGGTATATTGCTTGGCAATCTGGCTTCCTGCTTTTAATGTAAACAGTGTTTTGAGGCTCTTAGGTTTTTAAGCGAAAAATAATAACATCTCTATAGATTTTATGTGCTGTTTCTTATTAAGATGGAAAGGATTTGTAAACATAAGGTTATATTATGTACGAAAATCTTCAAATATTTTAAACATGCGGTGCTTTATTAGGCAATATGTAATATTATTATATTACTTTAGTGTGTATTTTCTTTATGATAAATACAACCGTACAATTCCAGTAAAACAACATCTTAATAATTCAATAAACTCTAGAACTTACACTGTTCAGACACTAAATACATTTTATAGTTTAAAAATACAATACAATACAATATACTTTATTGCACACCAATAATACAAAATTTTTACAATTTATATACAAACGATTAAGAGGATACCAAAATAGCTTCGTGCATTTTTCTACGTACGAAGTTCTCATTGTTTCTTTAGATTGAATGGCTAGAGCTCTAATTTTTAAGTATATGTTTGTTCAATATATGATCTAGGATCGCATAAACTCAGAAACGCGATAGAAAAAAGTTTTCTCGATAGAAAATCTTAGCGAAACAACCTCTCAATTTTTTTATTTTTTCCATTTATCGGTCTATTATCGCGTATTAGCTAATGAAATAACTTTAAAAACATAAGTAACTATTATATATAGAAACACGTAAATCAGAATTAAAATATATTTAGTAGATTTTGAGTAAATAGGAAAAGTATCCCTAATTCTTCATTTTCTGTGCCTACTGGCTGTGTTAATATGTACGTGTCGGCGATGATATACGATAATATTGATGTAAGCCCTTAATGTACAATCGGGGGTCTTATCGCTGTCAGCGATCTCTTCCAGACAACCTGCATTGACATGTCGATTGGACAGTGTTTAAATAATATGTGTGGTGTGTAAATATAAACAAATACATACTAATAAACGTGTATAAAGCATAACATAAATACATATCATATAGAGAAAATAAATAAGTTACAAACTAGTGCTGAAGTATTCAATAACCATTCTTTTGAAAATAGACAGTGATTTAGCCTGTCTTATTGTTAATGGCAATTGGTTCCAGAGGCGCACTGCCTGCACAGAGAAGGACTTGTCAAAAAATTTAGATGTATGTGAACTGGAGATCCCCTCCAGTTGCAGATTTTCTGATGATCAGGGACTTCGTATGAGCATCGCATAAAAACCTTAACCTTCTTTAAGATAAGTGGGGGAACAAGGATTGAAAAGTATACTATAAAGTAAGAAAAGAATATGAGTATTCCGTCGGAGTCGTATTGGAAGCCACTTGAGCTTGGTGCGAAATTCGGAAACGTGGTCATATTTGCGTAAACCAAATATAAACCTAATACAGAAGTTTTGGAGCCGCTCAAGTTTACCAAGTTGCTCTTGGGTGAGATCAAGATAGCTAACGTCGGCATAGTCGAGTACGGAAAGAAGAAGTTATTGTGCAAGAGCAATTTTAGTGGTAATTGGCAAGAAATTACGTAATCTTCTCAGAGATCCTGCTGACGCAAACAACTTACGACTAACTTCTTGAATCTGCGGTCCCCAAGATAGAGTACTGTCTAAAAGAATACCCAAATTCTTGACCGAATCACTTACCGGTATTATCGTACCATCGAGACAAATTTGCGGCAATGAGCTCCTGTTTATTTTTGGTAACATCCTAGAACTACCTATAATCACGACCTGGCTTTTCAATGGATTAAGATAAATGCCATGAGACTTGCTCCAGTCAGTTACGTGGGTCAAATCTTTATTAATTTTGTTGATGGCTTCGAACAGTGTTTCCAAAGGAGGAGAAAATACATAAGTTAAAATAAATAACCTTATATACAAAACACTTTCACAATCAATTATATTACGTGTGTATTAACTTTTTAAAAACAAATAGTCTTCTTCATAATGACTTATAGTAGGTTTAAAAGTTAGCTAAAATCGGTTCGCGAAAACTGTCAAAACTTGTTATTCATAATAGTCTTTTTACGCTAAAACGTTTATTATCTCGCCGATAAAATCTCCGTTTAAACCTCCGATAAGTCATTATGAATAAGACCATAACTATTTAACTTATTGTTCTCGACGTTCACTCCACTTAGCATAACCTTCACATACTTGCAGTAAAGCCGAAAACAGTTCTTCAGGTGGTACATCTAACAAGTTTGAACTTGGAATCCTAGTTTCTCTCCTTTTCCTCCCATAAGACGAGATTTGCGCCTGTGGTCTTTTCTTTACGAAGAAAGAACTCGGAAGCGTCGGAGTAGGCATTACACCACTATAATTATGTTTTGCTTTTAAGGCGTGCACTATCAAGCATAGAAGGTATCCTGCAAAAGCTAAAAATGCCAATGTAGTCACTGATATAGAGAATATATTGCCGATCTTGCTCTCTTTTTTATACAATGCCTCTTCATAATCCCCACGTTTTACTGGCGGTTGCGCTTGTACAGCCATTGCTTCAGCTCCAAATCTTTGCAAATATGATGGTGTTGACACGGTAATGTTGTCATAATCGGGTGTAACGAGATCTTGTAGTGATGTTTTTATTTGCAGTAGCTTGTCCAAAGGCAGTTCGTTAAGTACCTCCATGTCGTTCGTTAGTATTTCAGCCGCAGTAACACCAAGTATGGTAAATATTAAAAACATTGTGCCACGATGTGATTCATAAGACGTTAGGTGTTGAAATAACGTTGAGATTGTTCACGTTCATGATCATTGTGGTCTACTAAGCGCGACAAACGTGTAGCGGTCGTCATAAATAGAGCACTCTATTTTGAAAACTCTTAATAAATGTCACGCATCTTAACCTTATGGTTAGAAAAATAAACATACGCATCATCCTTAATTTTAAACTAAATACTAACTCTATAAAGTGAAGATGTCTCACTCTAATCCCGAATCGGACAAATGCTTGGGGTCTGAAAATCACTACCTATCTATTACAAAGTACCTCACTACGTCTATCTGCCTAGCCACGATGATCTTAAATATTATTGAATTGATTTTGATGCAGCTTTTACCAATTAAATAAGATGTTAAGTAAGTTTTTGTTTTAATTGGTTGAAATATTGTTGTAAATTTTGAAATCAGGGTTTCTTTTTTTACGTAATCCCAAGAACCGGCAGTACCTTTGGAAACGTTCATCCAATACGCTGATTCATTTGAGATATAAGAGTAGCAAATAATTATGTGGTAGGAAAATCTAATTAGACATACAAAGAAACATAAAAATTTTGGCAAAACATGGTTTGCCGAGACGAATATAGCTATATAGTAGCTGATAGGTATAAGAAGGTAAGTAGCTCGGTTTGAATAACAATCTATAGTTATGTAGAACTAGCTGTTGCCAGCGGCTTTACACGCGAGAAATTTTGAAAATTTTGCAGCATTTTTCATTGCTGCTTCGCTGCATTGCTGGTCACAGCGTGATGTTATAGCCTATAGCCTTCCTCGGTAAATGTATTATCTAACACTTAAAGAATTTTTCAAATCAGACCTATAGCCTTCTCCGGTTAATGGTTCCTCAAATTAGCGCTTTCACACGAACAAACTCTTCAGCTTTATAATATTAATATATTATAGATTGTAGAGTCGCTTTAAGAAAAAAAGAGGTTGGTACCTAGAGTTGTAGTTTACTTTACCAGATGTGTAATATTTTTTTATATATTTATTTTTTTCTATATAAAAAACTATACCTTATACATACATACCTCCTTATTGCTTCTATTGTTTGGTAGACTTGGCAGAGTTACGTAGCAAGGAAATATTAGAGCATTATGTACAGTACGAGTAAAAGAACTGTGGTATTATTTATAGTTTGTTATTTTATTTATTTGGAGCAATAAACAGTTTTACTTTACAATTTAATATATATATATAACAAGCTGACCCGGCAAACGTTGTTTTGCCACAGGTAACAAAAAAAAGTTTTCAAAAATTGATGTTGGCCGATTCTCACACCTACTGAATATGCATGTAAAATTTCATAAAAATCGGTCAAGCCGTTTCGGAGGAGTACGTTAACTAACTCTGTGACACGTGAATTTTATATATAAGATAATCATATTGATAAACGTATAACCCACACATTTGTTCACGAATCTTTATCTTCTTTATCTTTACTTCTTATAAAACAATCAGTCCGCAGTCGAGGACGAATGCGGCGAGGTGGGTGAAGGAGGGGCGCGCTGCCCCCGCGCGTCACCTCAGGCCCCGATAGACATGAACTCGCGCGCCTACTGTAGGTAATCATAAATAGTTTAAAAAAACTAAAAAACACGCTTTATTTAATCGAATTATTGCATTGTCATCGGTCTTTGACAGGTGTGCAAAATTTGAATAGAATCTGACCGTTTAAAGTGAGTCAAAATAGCGTCCAAAGGAGTCGGTTACAAACATACAAACATACAAACAAACATACAAGTGAAGCTAATATAAAGCGTGTAAAAATGTGTATAAATCAGGGAACAGCATTTCCATTACCCATTCTGTCTCTAACTTGCTTCCTGTTTCTTTAATAAGATATACATAATCGATGTTGTGCGAGTAATAAAGCTAGTAAAAATATATTTTCAAGAGAAGTAAAAGAAGGATTTGATTAAGGAATTTAAAAAAGTAAGACAACGCCATCTGTTAGAATATTGAAAGAATATTAATGAATCAATGTTATTTATCAATGTACAGCGCTGGCTCTAGTAAATTTTCAATATAACCGCAAATGATAAATTAAAATATTCTATATAAATACAGCCTGTATGTTTCTAATTATTTGAACATGTTATGCTCTACAACTGTACAACAATTGCGGTAGCGCACTCATTACAGCAAGAATCCAACCATGGAACATTATGTTCTGTCACACGATTTCATTGTATTTCGAACTATCTCATGGAGATGGCGTTATGTGTGCTCAGTGTGTTTCTGATTATTTTCCACTTAGTTTCTTGCGATGAAAAAAATAACAAAGAGGGATTGATAGATCGTATTAACAATGGAATGAAATTTGCTACAGATTTTCTAGGTAAGAGCTATCTAATATTTACTATTTATTTCGTTTTATAAACCTGATAAGTTTAGCAAAGATACTGTGTAAAAATGTATCTGGTGTTTGACTTAAATTCGGGTAGTGCCTATAATTTCAAAAAGGTCACAGAAAGATAATATAAAAAAAAATCGTTTGCTATGTTTAATTACAATGCTTTGTGCATTGCAATCAAACATAAATACATATACTATTTGCACAAATAGGATTTCATATGAGTCATTAACCTTGCTAGCTACAAACATGGATTTCTAGAAAATATATTTACCTAATGAATATTGTGTACTCAATCTTCTTCGGCAGTAAGCATAATTTTACAATATTTTTACTATGTGTAGGTATCTTCCATTGATTATTTCAGGTTCCGAATCAGTCGCTCTAAAAGTTGCAGAATTTGTAGTACGAGCATTTCAAACAGGGACTAACAAACCCCAAGCAACGAACAGGCGGAGGCCACAAAATGATCTTCATAGCGAAGAACCTTCACAAAATGCATATGGTGAAAGTAATTTTTCTACGGAGAACAAAGACCATGACATCAATAAAACCGAGAGCCCTTTGACGCCTCTTCGTCATATAGTTAAATTGTTTGGATTGCAGCCGAGTCAAATAAGCGCTGTTGCAGTCAACGCTCTGGTCTTCGTAGCTCAGTTGGTCAGTATATTCCCAAAAACAGCTTTATTATGTTCATAATTTAATAATTATTAGTTATAATATATTTCTATCTTCATCGTGTTTATAAATTAAACGACTTATGGTCTTATTCATATTGACTTATCGGAGGGTTAAAAGTTCGCTAAAATAGGTTCGCGAAAATTGTCAAAACTTGTTATTCATAATAGTCTTTTTACGCTAAAACGTTTATTATCTCTCCGATAAAATCTCCGTTTAAACCTCCAATAAGTCATTATGAATAAGACCGTTAATATATACACATGATATATATACCAAAAAATGAAAATTGTTGGGTAAACTTGACTCTACATATTTTTCAGATATCGTCATTCTTCGTAGGACCCAAACGTCAAACTAGGCCGTTCAGGTCAGATGACCCCTTATCATGGATTCGAAATAAAAATTCACGTCGACTTCAGGAACTTCTAGATGATGCTAAAAATGAATCTCTGCCCCAGACAATAGACGAATTAATACAACTACAAGGCACTGCTGAAGAAACGAGTTGCATTCAACTTCTAATGTGTAAAATCACCCCTTTTATTGCTAAAATGCAGAAAACTGTGTTTGCTAATGATGGGGTTAATGAAGAAAGATTTGTTAAAGATTTCCGTGGTTCTTCTTCCTTGTATCGCCATCTACCGACTACAACAGAAATTAATGAACGTAGTGACATCTGTGAACGAAAGCATAAAGATTGTAATCTAAATGAATGAGGTGACGGGCTTCGTGGTCTAGTGGTTCATGTAACGGACTGCCAATCACGAGGTCTCGGGTTCGATTCCCGCTCGGGACAATCATTTGTGTGATTTTTCTAATTGTCATACAAATGTTTGTACTGCGTCTGGGTGTTCTATGTATTATAAGTATGTATTTACAAAAGAAAAGTAGTATATGTATTCTATCCGTATTCTGGTACCCATAACACAAGCATATAAGCTTAGCTTGGGACCAGATGACGTTGTGTGAAATGTCCATGAATATTTATTTATTTATTTATTTATTATAATAGAGACCATTAGTATAATATTCTAGAGCTTTAAATTGTTAATTTCTGTTTAACACAATTTGTGAAATGTAATTGTAGATACGTATTCGTACTGATGAGTATTTTAGTGTTTGTTAGTAACAGCAGTAGACTGTATGACCATAGAAAAACAAATATTGGACTAATTAAGTACATAATAGCACTCTTGCAAGACTCGAGTTCGAAGTTAGATTAATTAATTAAGACCATTTCCTTTAGTAGTTTAGTTTGTACAAAATAAGATTACGCAAGGCTACAATATAATACACCAGTTGTCATTTATAACTAAATATGATAATTAATTGTACTGAAAGTTGTAAAATAATTATTTTTATACTGAATAACATACATATAATATTTATTAGTGTTTCACCGGTTTCATTTTATTTATAATGTAAAAGTACCATAATTTCAATCACAGTACCTATCATTGCTACTACCTACGCACATGCGTGTTGAAAACACTTTACATATCAAACATTATTCAACAAGTAACCAAACGAATTACACATTATAAAATCTTTGTAATTTCCGTGTATCTAATAGAAAGTTTGTGCTAATCACTATGTCGATACTTACACAGCCGATTAACTTACATCATGATGTGCTAGAAACATCATATACTAAAATTTATAGGATTTACGATAAAATTGTATAAAACACTGTGTATTGAAGTGTTTATATCAAAGGTTATGCCCATAAAATATAAACCATCTTTCTAATATCACATCTTAACCGTAAAGTCGATGTTAACATTTTTTTGTAACTACTATGGTGACAAACAAAGCATAAGGCCCGCCTGATGGTAGTTTGGATGTATGGCATAGTCCTAAGTTAATTAGCAGTGCTATACTAAATAAAAAAATATGGGTCAGTAGAGAAACTTCACATGTGAAAGTCATGAAATTGTAGAGACGTAGAGATATGATAGTACAGAGAATAACTGATTTATATGATGTTGTAGTATACGATAGAATATAGTCTGATGATTATCAGATGAGAGTATATTGATGGTGGTACTGATAATTCATTAACATCATGCATAGCTGGTGTTGCATATGGTGGTGGTCTTGACGATTGAGTTTTAAGCTAGCTAGCAACGCTACAAAACTTTAGCTATTTCAAAGTAAATGATATATTTTTAGTTTCAGTATGCAAAATTATAAAGCTCTTTTTTAACGTCAGAAGCTGTACCAAAAGCGAATCCTGTGGAGAAAAGAGACGAAACTCCATGGATATTTTCCTTTTCATTGTTTTTTTTTTGTAACAGTCCAGTACTTAGGAAAGATCTAGTATTTTCTATATTCTATTCTCTAAACTAAGTCCTAATTCTTTAAAATTATATCTCGATATCTCAATCACTGCTAAACTGCAATTAATGCAACATCTATTACCTAAATAAATTTCAGTAAATGAGTCAAGTACCTAGATTAGTAAATTAGTAACATGACATCTTGGCGTCACAACACGCACCGGTCATTGGGAGAAAGTGAACGGGGCCAATGACCTCACTGCCCAATTCCATCCTCAATTACCCTAGTACCTCAGTGTGTAGAAAGACATAGTAAATTACAGGCTAATTTTGAAAACTGTTTTTGCTTTAGAAAAGTATCTAATTATTTTCATACGTAGAAAATTTACTAAAATTATACAGGTTTTTTAATGACTAAACGATAGATAGATAGATAGAAAACTCTTTATTTGTACACCACAATAATACATTTTACTTACATAATAATTTCTTAAAGTAAGGTATTGTACAAAGGGCGGCCTTATCACTAGTGTGATTTCTCCCAGGCAACCTTAGGATGGATAAAAGTATCTAGGATAGATAACGCTGTTGTGTGTGCTACATACTAGTGTAAACTACATAAGCTACTAAACCATAAAATACACAATATACTTAGATATCTAGAATACTATACATACAATACATAATAAATAAATATACAATACTAGCTGGCCCGGCAAACGTTGTATTGCCATACCTAAAAAAAGTAAAATAATAAAAAAAACCTCACGGAGCCCGAGACCTTTCCACTTATTCCACGACTTATTTTTATATAGTAGATATACTTAAATCTAAAAACATACACATCAAGAATTCTTTACTCTAATGATAAATAATAATGTAATAGTTTAATTTTAAAACTTGCAAGTGACTTGGCTTGTCTTATATGCACTGGTAGTTTATTCCATAGCAATATAGCTTGAACTGTGAAGGATTTGGTATAAAATATGGTCCCATGCTTTGGAACATTTATTCTCAAATTTTCAAGTGTTCTTAGGCACTTTGGGTGTGTTTCACGACGGAACACGAAACGGTCTTAATAAAACGACGATGAAACGTGAAACGATGTTAATAAAGAGCTAAGAAAATTTCCCGTACCGACAATAAAAATATGGAATTGCTGGGATCAGCAGTATTGCATGCTGATATGAAGAATTTAGGTAGAGATGATGATTTTGACATGTCTATTTAACTTACTAAATCAAATTATAGTGGAAAAAACGATCACCATAAACCGCCGACCTCGTAGTCATTCCGTTGTCTCTTTTATCTCCATTTGGACTACTATTGATTGGTTGGGAATCACCAATAAATTATCTTTTAATAAGTATATTCCTTCGATTAGGTGCGAAGTATACTTGTTAGTGTTGTTTAAATTATGTATTGTAATCAGTATTCTTAATTATGCAGAAGCGTGTGTATGTATGTGTGCGCTCTGAAATTTAATTAAACATAAAGTAATAATTTGTATAAATATAAACAAATGGAAATTACAGAACTTTCTCGTTACTCAATTTCTATGAAGACGAGTGTATAAAATGTTATCTGATTGTTATGATCATTCATATTTTATGTGTTTATTTTTGTGTTATATATAAATAGCACTTTCGTTCTAAGTATTATAGGTACATCGTAAAGGGTATATGCATGCGTGTAAAATTGTAAAACTACTATATCATGTGAATCACCAACAAGAAAATAATATGAAAATAAAACTTACAATACTCAGGTTGGTAGACTCATTAAGCAGGTGTACCAACATATTAACTTATAATCACAGCAGTGCGTAGTCCCAAATAAATAAAGAAAAAAAGACAAGACTCCTATAATGCTATTTTAGTTCTTGTATCAGTTAGTATTCTTTGCGAAAAGACGCTACAATTTGCAATTCATCTCTTTGGCATATAAATATTTTCTGATAAATGTGTTCACTTAATTTCCCACGAACAACGTAAGGGTATTTACTAGGTATACTACGCTTAGGTGAGGTCCCAAGTCTATCCATTTTCTGATCCTCCGCCTGCCTAAAAAAAAACTCGGCTAAAAACAATTCTGCTTACTTGAAACTCATCATAAAATATGATTGGAAGATGCATACATATTTAAAATCTGTCATCATCATACAGACATTACAATTAATTAAAAAATATATTATCCCCACACTAATTCATACATTTGCTTAAAACAAACAAAAGTATTTAGCGGCGAAATAACGAATGTCAAATATTTAAATTAATCGTTTCATAATAAATTATGTAACAATTAGATAATATCTAGGAGATCGATGACCGAACGCAGTGAGTGGTATTACACAATAACTTAGGTGGTTAACTACTTATAAGAAAGAAAGTTTGTTTGTAAAAAGACCTAGCTCTTCGAGACTCTTTGTTATTGATTGATGTGCGTTTGCCATTGTTAGTTTCGCTGTACTAGAAAAATGTGAACAGTCTACCTTTACAAGCATTGTGATCGTACAGTTCTCGTGAAAAAAGAAAATAAAATTAAGAAAAATAAAGTTACGCTTTAACGATGAAGAAAAAGATGATTCATGCAGTATTATGAATGCTACAAGTGGCAAAAATGTTCGTTATGAAGTAATTGATTAGTTATTTACTTAATTTATATTTTTATGAAACAAAGTAAAAGTAAGGTGAATTATTTTATCAGCGTCTTATTATAACTATTAAAACATTAACAATAAAATAAGTAACATGAACATTACTCGTAGCGTCGTCGTAGCAAGATTGAAATTATGTGTTACAATAAATAATTTGCTTAAGGGCCTACATCAATATTATCGTCGACATGTACATATTAACACAGCTAGTAGGTATAGAAAATGAAGAATTAGGGATATTTTTTTTGTTTACTCAAAATCTACTAAATATATTTTAATTCTGATTTACGTGTTTCTATATATAATAGTTACTTATGTTTTTAAAGTTATTTCATTAGTTAATACGCGATAATAGACCGACAAATGAAAAAAATAAAAAATTAGAGAGGTTGTTTCGATAAGATTTTCTATCGAGAAAACTTTTTTCAATCGCGTTTCTGAGTTTATGCGATCCTAGATCATATATTGAAAAAACATATACTTAAAAATTAGAGCTCTAATTTATTATTTTTTTTTCTTTAGCTCTATTCAATCTAAAGAAACAATGAAAACTTCGTACGTAGAAAAATGCACGAAGCTATTTTGGTATCCTCTTAATTCAAAAACTAAAAAACACGCTTCGAAATCCTGAATATCTTTTTAAATAAATGCACTGTCATCGGTCCTTGATAATATGTATGCCAAATTTCAAATCAATCCGACTACTGCAAGTGGGTGAAAATCGCGTTGAAAGATTCCGTTACATAGATTAATACATTGATAGATACCGAACTTATAAAAGCGTGTTACAAACTATTTTATTACTCATCTATTTGATAAAGTTCAGCTAAAATATTTTGCATCAAGGAGCTGCAAAGATCTACATGTAGTATGCGTTTTAAATTGTTACCCTGACTCGTTCCTGGGAAAAATCTTTGTCAGACAGGTCGAACCTATAAGGTTTTCGTTTTAGTTCGAAAAGTGTAAACCCTTAGAAGTGTAAAATAAATAACTAAAAAAATACATTGCTATTTAAAATGCGAACGCAAATATAATACATACTTTCATTCATATACTTGCAAATATACAGTCTGTTATATGTTTAAACTTATCTCTTCCTCCTACACTTATATAATAAACAGCGACAATATAATTAAGTAGTAGGTATGTTATGTATATTTTAAGAGCATTTTAAATCGTCATGCAACAGATTTAACTTGTAAACACAAATTTAAATAAATGTATTCTCTTCTCGTATTTCCTTATGCTTTCCTGTTTTCCGATGTTTTAGAAAGTGTTGAGTAAATGTAATTTTAGCTTGACTTATTTATTAAAGAAATAACAATTCCATATGGTGTAATATCTCATAATAACTAAAAGAAATTGAATTTTAACGGATACACAATGTCATCTAGCCCAAAACCAAATAAATTTTTATACATTCCTACTCATAACAACCACCTCTAAATATATTTCTAACGTATTCGAAAAAGCTTTACTTGTTCTCTCGAAAAAGATGTACTTTTCACACTATGTAGACTGCTATTATGGCAGCTATAGGCATTAATAATTTCTTACTAGTGAATATAATATAAGTATGTATATAGTATAAGACGTTCAAAAATATGTATATTATAATGGTTTGTCAAAGCAAGTTGGCAGAGAAAGTGAGACGACGACGGAGGTCGGTGGGGCTGGGGCAGGCGCCGCGTAAAAAGTACCCAAATTATGTTTAAAACAAAAAAATATTAAACAACATTCACTTGCGACGGAACGAAACTCCACGAGTAATTGTTTTAAATTTTACTTAATATACGTAATTAGTTTAGTTTATATACGTTTTGTAGTCATCGGTGCGTCGGCAATCATTATTGTAAGTATACATACCTACCTAGTATAACTACTTACATAACTCCTTTCAAATTAGGTTACGATCCAGAAGATATCACCAGCGCCTAAAAATTAGTTATAAGGAAGATAGAAATTTAAAATAATTTATGATAGTACCTGAATGCCAGAATTACTTAGTGCTCATTTAATATAATTATCATTACAATTTGGGTAATTAAGCAATTCCTAAGCTCTTCATAGAAAATCCACAGCGAAGTCGGTGCCGATTGTTGATTGATATTTTCTATGACAGCTTTGGTTGACCTCGATAATCATTTCTTAATGGTATTCTTAATAGAAGTAATGCTATTGCCATACAATGCATACAAATAATACTAGAGAAACTTCTGTTGAGCGGTCTGAGAAATATTTAGGTACAAATTACATATTGTTCTAATCTTTAATGATTCAATGTTAGAAAATAGTTAGCTTTAGCCATAATTAACAGTTAGAATATGTCTATTATGGTTATAGATGACAGCAAAGAAGAAAAGACGCCGTCTATTTCCATTTATAAATTCTTTATATGAACTACTTGAAGACCACCACACGGAATAAAATCTCACTTCAATTTTGAAGACTTGCATCAATGTTGATAAACTAAATTTTTAGATAGGGAATTTTAAATCTCACAGACTGTTCTATTTATGTAGCTACTGATGTTTTTCCTTCCCGAACAAAAGTTAATGAGGTTTCCACCTTCATGATGCCAAGTAAGAGTTTGTTTCACAAGCGCTAATGAATGTCGAATACTTGCTAGAAATCGTGGTTTCATCCTTGTTGTATATAAAAATATCAAGACCATCAAGTTGGGTTTGGTAGTACTGATAATCTGTGTTTTGTACCAAAAAGCAAAGCATTTTTTAATAATTAATAAAAAGACCCCTTTCTCTGAGATCCTTATCATTGTTTATTACTCTATCTTATCTGCTATGTTCAAAGCCTTTTGGACATAGTAGTAATATGATAATGTAGTAAGTAATAATTATCTAATAATAAGAAGGTAGTAAATGTTCTCACTGTGGTGACGGATTGAGAATACAAGTGTCACCCCATCTCCTCCCAAGGGTGCTGTAAATGTCAGCTAAGGGATATTGCACACAGATAACATCTTCTGTGAGAGACGGAAAACTCGAAAGTAAACCCTGTGCTAACACGCCTGGTCAGCGCGGTACAGTAGACCATAATCCCTCCGAAAGAGGAGGAGGCCCGTGCCCAACAGTGGGACATAGATGGGCTGGAGAAGAAGAAGAAAATATTCCTTAATAATTTCAATTTGATTTAACTTTATGCTGTGAGGTTTTCGTGTCAGGTTAAGTATCTACCTACTTTCGCGAGCTAAGTCTCATTGCAGTTTAATTTGTTTCAATGAGCAAGCATTTTAATACCATACTATCAAATCTTTCGTGCACAGCTTGGGAGATATGCTATTCACTTTGATTGATGAAGAGAAAACAGCAAAAAGGTTTTCATGTGTTTTTGTTTGTTTATCGTTGAATGTAAGCCATGCTTGCTTTTTACAAAGAAAAGCTTACATACATTCATCAAAACTTATTAGTCGATAGATCTACCGCTGTAGATAGACGTAGTATTTTCTATCTATTCTGTGGTAGATAGTAGCGCGCAATTATCCAGGACAGGGTCATATTTTAGCTACAGGATGCGCTGGCTTCAGGATAATGAGGCCCCTAAGAGTCGACTAGGTATCAATTACGATTTCATAATGGATGAAGTAAGAACTGTAGAGCCCTAATCCGTGGAGAAAATGGGCCTATTCCCAGAGATTATCGTGTAAAACTCATTTCTTTTTCAAAGTCAAAGATTTTTATTTTAAGTAGGCAAGATATAAATGCTCTTTTAAAAAGGCATTTTTTTTAATATTCTGCATAAAATAAATTATTAATATTCGATGTTTTCATAAACAATATCCAACCATGAATAAGCACATCGCTTGTTTTTTTATAATTATAAAACGGTAAATAGTAAAACATGCCTCATGTTATTATACATAATAAACAAATCGAAACGGTGACAACTCAAGCTGTAGTACCTCAATATTTATGTATTAGTTACTTAACTTTCAAACTTGACACATAAAGATAAATACACTACAATTAAGGTGTTCCGCACGCACCTATTCAGGGATAGTCTTCATACATATATTATCTGTGATACAATTGATACCGTATTTAGTATTTTGCAGATGTCTTTATCATTATTGTCAACGTTAAACTAACCTTTATTATTTCTGATAATATTGGCAAACGCGTATAGAAAATACTAGATCATCGAGATAATAATTATTTTTTCATTATAACAAAAAGTGTTTATTTAAATATTCCTTTTCAGAATGAATGAAATGAGCAAACCAGCTCTAGCGGTCTTAGGCTTTAGATTAATCCTGTTTAATATAAGAACTGTCGGAAAATTTTGAATCAAAAAGTAGGTAAAGGCGGAATCGAACTCTTAAAACAACGCAAGTGTGTAATCATAGGGCTGCTGGCTATATGTGAAGACACATTATAATTTGCAATAAATATCTAAGGTAAACCACCTCTTTCGTCTGGAACCATGGCTAACATCCGGCAAAACCCAAACAATGTTAGATTAACAAATAAAACTTATATTATTAAATTATTCAGGCAAAACTGAGTCATTAGCACAAGTGACAGCAATTTGGACATTACATCCAATTTCATTGAAATTGCTACACAAAAATATATTAGTTATCATTTTCGATGTTAACAAGCTTAATTATTATTAATAATTAATTTAAACTCTTAACATTGAAGAGACACTCAAATAATCAATACTTATATAAAATGTTAATATTTTGATAAAGATTTTCCACGTGATAAGAAAAGCGTTAATAAATTTCACTTGTACCTTTCTCAGAATATTGGCATTCCGCGTATGTAAAGTATGAATACAATTTTAAGAATCTGGTATATATAACACACCTATATATACATCGGTTAACAATCTAGTAGTAGACTTGAAGCAATGATGGCACTTAGCCATTAGATACGGTCTGTACAATCGTAGGTAATCTATTGTGTTTCATACAAATGATGCGTTCTGCTTCACATTGGGCGCAGTCTCTTCACTTTCTATGACTGTGACATTGCAACTTGCTGTTTATAAACATCAAACATTGCCATTGTTGGTATCGGGAGTGAAAATATACGTTATTAAGGGCGTCACCAAGGGACAGTAGCTCCCTCTACAGAGTCTAAACATATTATAAATATATATGCATACAAAATTTTGTCTTGTCATTGCTCTTTTTGGTGCTGCACATGATAGTTTGAGATAGCATCTTAATGTTGTTAGAGTCATCTAAGGGATAATTGATAATATAAACAGTAAACATGATCTATTAGAGATTGAAACGCCAACAGGTCTGGTCAATTGGATATAGTCGCCCATAATTACCCTTCCGACATGGAGGACTGATCCCAATAGTAGGAAGTTTGAAACGACAAATTAAAATAGCCTAGATTGACTTAAGCAAGGGTTTACTTAAAACGGAAAACATAACGTTGCAATAGGTATCGCATAGCAATGTTTAACTATCGGATTGGAATGTGGCGTATCCTTTTAGGTCATGTTGACTTGATAATAGGCTGTCATTGACAGTAAGAACGAAAGCTAACATTTCGCCGATGGCCTACTGGCCTACTACTCAGCGCACTTTGTTAACACGTCCCATTATATTTATTTACACTAGACTTTTTAATGATTAGTACCTTATCGACAACAAACTTGTTCGAAATATGAAAGGATTATAAATAAACCATTTCTTCTTAGCTTTCAATAAACACATTGGTCTTCCCACACCCGGCTGTAACCTGACCATAAAAAACATTACTATAAAATCATAGCTAACTTTGCTATGATCAATAATATGAATGGTAGTCATGACACTCATGACAGAGAAACTTAATCTTAGTTATTTGCCACGAAGTATAGATACAAGGAGTCCGAACGTAATGTTGAACGAATGGTCTCAATTTAAGGGACAGATTTTTTGCCGGTAGAGCGCGCCATTTTTCAAGAAGTACTCGTTTGAACTATTGACACCTGTGGAAAAAAATATTCTGAGAAACGTGGAGTTAAATATAAGTTTTAGGAAATTTTTAGAAATTTTTCGAGTGCTTTAAACCCAACAATACAGAGAAGGTCAAGAGATATTCTGATATTCTATAATAGCATCGGTACGTCCTGAATACTAGCGCAGCCAGTGGCAGAAAATAGAACTATGATCTGGGTTTATTATTGTGTACACGAAATATTATGGAAAAGCCTATACCGTTCGGACTCCTTGTATCTATACTTCGTGTTATTTGCATTCGGGCCTCGTGGTCTAGTGGTTCATATAGCGGACTGCCGATCACGAGGTCTCGGGTTCGATTCCCGGTCAGGACAAATATTTGTGTGATGTTTTTAATTGTCATACAAATGTTTGTACTGCGTCTGGGTGTTTACTATGTATTATAAGTATGTATTTACAAAAGAAAAGTAGTATATGTATTATATCCGTATTCTGGTACCCATAACACAAGCATATAAAGCTTAGCTTGGGACCAGAGGACGTTGTGTGAAATGTCCATGAATGTTTATTTATTATTTATTTATTTATTCAAAAATAATATACATATAACATAAGTAACATTAACCTGAATATGTATTCTTAATCTTCTATCTTAAAGAATTCGTTCCATTATGTTTTGTTAATAGGTACATTAGAATTGTGTCTATCAAACTATGATTAACTTCATAAATAAACTTTCACATATTTTACCTCGTTATGACTATAACATATAAAAGTTGTAACTATATAGATACAAATTTTAGTCAAAGGATTAAATAATAATTAATTTCCCTAATTCTCTTAGTGTTCATATGCCTTGACCCGTTTTCATCAATTCAATTGTATAACAACACTAGCTGATGCCTCCTACTTCGTAAAATTTCCCGTTTTTCACTGGTGTTTCGCTCTTCTTGGTCGCAGCGTGATGTTAGATAGCCTAAAGTCTTCCTCGATAAATTTACTATCCAACACTGAAAGATTGTTTCAAATCGGACCAGCGGTTCCTGAGATTAGCGCTTTCAAACAAACAGACAAACTCTTCACCTTTATAAGATTTGTATAGATTTCTTAAAATGGCCGTTTACAATATGTACATCCGATATTTAGGTACTACCAGAAATCCACCTATAAATTATAATAAAAAAAAAATGTACGCCTGTTTAGAAAGTTTACCTGTTGTATGGGTATACTATGGTGCCTATTCTATATGCAGAACTAAACTTAACTTAACTAAAAAATGAAAACAGCTATTGCTGTATCTTAAATGGTTCGCTATTTTTTTGCACACATTTATATTAATTAAAATCGTTAGTCTATAATAAACAGTTTTTATATAAAAAAGTTCTGTTAACATTGCCGAATTGTGTTATTGACGCTATCAATTTTCATTTTTTAGTTAAGTTAAGTTTAGGTCTGCACATAGAATAGGCACCTATATGTCACACAGTCTAACACTTGTAGCGATAAAACTGCGGTTATAGATAGGCAAAATTGTGGTTATATCAAATGTGACAATTCGTCGCTTTCTACAACACATTCACACTTCTTCAAATAGTCTATTTATATAACAGAATACACTTTACTGAACACCATAAAATACATATCAATTAACTAATGTTTAAACATTACAATAGACCATGCAAAATTGGCGGCCTTATCGGATATTACGATCTCTTCTAAACAACCTTATTTATACACCCAAACCTTATAATAACAACTTATAAACTTTATTATTATAAAGTTTATTATTATTATAAAGAGTATTTATTTTGTGCGTAGAAGAATCTTACAAAATATAAGTAACTATACAGTTAATACCAATCTTACATTTAATTCTATAAGAAACTTAATAAAAAATATTTCAATAGGTCGTCTTAATCATCTTAAGTCCGTGCAAATCAAAGCTCTATTAATTCCAACAAATCTAAGTATTAAAACATGGACAAATAATCTGTTTAAGTTTAATGCCACCTATTACTTCTTGGTAGAACTCTTTCACTCTTTGTTGCATTAAAAAATCGCGTGTGTCATACAAAACGATTCAGTTCTATTAACTTTAATGTAAAGAAAGCGTGTATGTTGAACACTGTGAAATATAAAAATACACCTTCCCATACAACCAATTTATTAATCTTACAGAATCTATTTCATTTGTCTAACGCTTACTCCACTTTCTACAGATAATATTTATATGAAATTACAGTGCCAGGAAGTAGTGTCAGTAATTTGACGGACGGAAGTCCTAGATAGCTTTTAGAAAGAACTACTTAGCTTTCTGTTTGCATATAAAATAACGAAGACAACTGTATACACACTAGAGATATCTACATATCTACACTATAACCATTCTTTATACAATAGAGAAATATAAAACATCTATTCACAGTTACTCCCTTAGATTTATTTATCTTTCATAAATTTATCTTCATATTATATTACTAGCTGACCCGGGAAACGTTGTTTTTCCATACAAATGTCAGGGGTGGACAACCCTTACCACGTGGGGGTATGAAAAATAGATAGTAGCCGATTCTCAGACCTACTGAATATGCATGTAAAATTTCATAAAAACCGGTCAAGCCGTTTCGGAAGAGTATGGGAACGAACATTGTGACACGAGTATATTATATTAGAAGATAAGATTCAGGAGGAATCGTGTTTAGGTAACTAAAACCGAACCCGTTGATGTCTTTACAATGAGCTTAAAGTTGTCATTATTTACTTTTAGACGTGCTGCTACACAAATATTATATAAATACTAGCTGACCCGGCAAACGTTGTTTTGCCATACTAAAAAAAAAGATGTTGGCCGATTCTCAGACCTACTGAATATGTATGCAAAATTTGAGAATAATCGGTCAAGCCGTTTCGGAGGAGTACGGTAACTAACACTGTGACATGACACGTGAATTTTATATATTAGATATACTTTTTATTAGATTTTTTAAAACAGATTCCAGTATTCCCAAATATGTGAGCAACAGAAATATGTTTCTCTGATATTAGTTCCGTAATGTATCCGTAAAGAACGTGATGAATATACCAAACAAAACTTGTCACCAACAATGAATCCTAAAGCTAAGTGATGGGAGTCTTATCGATTGTTCTAGTTAGTTATATACCCGTTAATCAGTCGAAAGAGGATATATTTTAACACGCTTTTTATAAGTTCGGTATGTATCTATCAATGTATTAATCTGTGTAACGGAATCTTTGAACGCGATTTTCACCTACTTGCAATAGTCCGATTGATTTGAAATTTTGCATACATATCAAGCACCGATGAAAATGCAATTATTTAAAAATATATTCAGGATTTTCAAGCGTGTTTTTTAGTTTTTGAACTAAGGAAATTATTATTTTATTAGTAGTCCCGACGATACGCAATTCCATTTGGGTAATATAAATTATAGATCGTTGAACCCATACCAGACAGATGAATTGAATGAACTTGACTAGTCCCGCCCTCTGTGGTTGTAATCAAAACCACTATGGGGACGTCAATGATTGTGTGCCAGATCCCAAGATCCGTATACAAAGAATAGGTACTAAAAGTGATCAGTTATTAACTTAAATATGAAGCTCAGCAACATGCACTTAGTCTCTGCTTTCTCTTGAACTATGTAAACTTATTGTTTTATTTCAAAGATTGCGACTCGGCTCTGCGACACACTGCCAGCAGCAACTCTTGATTTGTATTTAAGAATTTAATTTTGAGAGGTAAAGAACAGGGTTAGAAACTCTTTTAGTAACACAGTTCATACGTACTTAATCGAAATGGGTTAGTGACATATGATTCTTTATCGGTTAACATATTGACCATCTTCGTTATATACACAAATAAAAACACCTTGATAAGTGTTCATTCAGCAGTAAAACATACTATATTTAAACAAGAGCAATAAACTGTATTAACGAAACAAGTTCTAAGTGTAGTTATGTAGAATTTATAACCTAATTGATACAAACCTTAATCAAGTTATTACGATAGTTATCAAAACAGCAGTTTAATATTTGGTTCAGTGGAGAAGAGAAGTAGGTGGACAAGTTGAGCTCGCATTCCAACTTTACAGTTACCCTCGAATGGCCGCAGCTACATGCAAATTGACAAATATTACCGGACACGCGGCATTGCACACCAGGTTGCTTTCATCTATGAACTATTTATTCTAATCAATTATCGTTCTTAAGCAAATAATTAAATTAAGACGGACTTCGTGGTCTAGTGGTTCATATAACGGACTGCTGTTGACGAGTTCGCGGGTTCGATTCCCGCCTTGGACATTCATTTGTAATGTTTATAAATAAAAAAAATAAAAAAATAAAAAAAAAATTAAAAAAAAAAATAAAAAAACCTTTATTGGACCTTAATATTACTATTACAATTTTGGTTTCCTGACCTCCAAACTAAGTAATGCAACTTGTAATATGGAAGTCAAGGAGAAATAAAAAAGGAAAATGAAAAAATATAAAAAAAAAAAAATCAAATAAATATAAAATAGAAAGGAGAATGTCATACAAATGTTTGTTCTGCGTCTGGGTGTTTACTATATATATTATGTATGTATTTACAAAAGAAAAGTAGTTATGTATTCTTTCCGTATTCTGGTACCCATAACATGCCAAAACACAAGCATAATAAGCTTAGCTTGGGACCAGAGGAAGTTGTGTGAAATGTCCATAAATAATATAAATATGTCTACCTAGGACAAACAGTCCAGTTGGGCAAATCTAACTTCGAGAAAGAGGTCAACCGGCGAATCCAACTCGGCAGGGGCAGCGTTCGGGAAGCGCTTAGGCACATCTTCACGTCCAAAATACCTCAGTGCCTGAAAAGAAAGGTCTTTGACCAGTGTGCGTTACCAGTGATGACTTACGGAACTGAGACGTGGTCCCTGAATGACGGCCTCATAATAAAACTCAGCGTGCTATGGAGAGGGCTATGCTCGGTGTTTCCCTACGTGATAAGATCCGGAATGCGGAGATCCGTAGAAGGACTGGTGTGTACGACATAGCCCGAAGAGTTAGCACGCTGAAGTGACAATGGGCAGGCCAGATCGCTCGACGATCTGATGACCGTTAGGGACGGAAGGTCCTCGAGTGGCGACCATGAACCGGACGACACAGCGTGGGGCGGCCTCCAACAAGGTGGACCGACGATATCGTCGAATACGCCGGGGGCCGCTGGATGCAGTTAGCGCAAGACCGCGCGTTATGGCGTTCTATGGGGGAGGCCTATGTCAAGCAGTGGACTGAGAAAGGTTGATGGATGAATGGAATATAAATATAAATAAAAAAATTAAACCCATAACACAAGCATATAACCTTAGCTTGGGACCAGAGGACGTTGTGCGAAATGTTCATGAATATTTATTTATTTATTTAATTAAATCGTAAGTCTTGTAATAATTATTATACCACTATAGTGGCAAACTAGCATACGCCTGATGGTAAGCTGTCACTATACAATATAGACCTCTGCAACACCAGACGTATCACTGGCGCCGTCTCCGATTCTAGACATTTTTTACTTCCTGTTTAGAAGAATTCCATGTTGCAGTCCAATAAAGAATACTCAGCTGCCATTATTCAATCCTAAATGTAATTTTTTAATCCGGATTAGCTAATAAGCTTTAGAATTATTTCAAAACTGAAGGAAATGATTGAGTGAGTGATTTCTGGCACTCTACAAGTCTAAAAATTTGAAACATTAAGTTTCTCTTCGAAACAACTTAAAACTAATATGAATAAACGCAGTGTTTACGCAGGCAGAAATCTCTGGTACTATCTGATTAGCTGGTATTCATCATATGTCGTTCCCTAATATTGGGAATGTTTGTAAGGCAAAAAGAAATAAGTTTTCTCTATAAAACATATTGCCTCTTCGATAATATATTACACGTCAGTTTTTCATATGTGTATATATTAAATAAAATATAAACAAACTATAGTGAGTTTACGTTTCATATTTAACCCTCTACTTACTCCGAGGTCACTTTCTAAGCATCGAGAAAGTTATTCACTACTATTACCTCGTGGGATTGTTTTATTACATATCTTTTACTGAGAAATGTAGCTAAAGGTATATAATACGTCAAAAGGATGTAAGCATAAGTTTGCTTTTGATATGAACTTGGAATTTCCCGAATGTGAAAGTGAAATGGCATGCAATGAATCATCGTTTAGGTCATTGAACTAACAATCGTATCCTCTTGTTTTGTTTTGCATCACCAATGCAGCTCAATGGCTTTAAGAACTCTTTAGAGAGATATCTTTTATACTATTAATTTGACCTTAATCTTAGTTAAAGGCAACGACACCGAGTATCAAACAATAGAGGCAGGATATAATAGTTGAGTATTGATAATAAATTGTATGCTGATAGCTGAAAAACATTTCTGTTATGGCAATAGACTGAAATTATATAATACTAACTGTTACCAACGACTTCGCACGCATGGAATTTCGAAACACTACGAACTAGTACACTTACATAGACTAGATATATGGGCTATTAGCACTCTCTGAGACTAGCATCACATTAGTAAAAAATTATGATCGGACCATAACTTTCCGAGATCGCCCCTAAATGTGTATTACAAACTTTACCTCCCTATTAATAGTATCGATTGTGTCGACTGCATAGTGTATAAAGATGTGAATAAATAAAATTATCAATAAAATATCCTGTAGATTATGCCTTGTACTAAATGTTTCTTTCTGGTCCATATTTTTTTATCTTACATTATTACAATAATAAAACCATAAGTTATCCTCAATAAGTTCGTTACGTACACACGACCTGTTTACTTCAAAGGAGCTAGCGAAAGTAATTTCGGTTTTTACTTGCATACAACTTTCATTTTTAATAATTTGTTCTCAGTAAAAAAGAACGTAATTTGAATACCTTGTAAAAACTGAAAACATATAATTTTAATTAGTTTGCATTTAAATTTACATTAACTTATAGAAGAATAAATACCTATTACAGTTTATATCACACTAGCTGTTGTCCGCGACTTCGTTCGCGTGAACTTAAGACAATTAGCCTCGTTTTTGCAACATTTTTCACTGAAGTTTTGCTGTTATAGCAGAGTGATGTTATATAGCGTAAAGCCTTCCTCGATAAATATACTATTCAACAATGAAATATTTTTTCAAATTAGAACCAACGTTTCCTGAGATTAGCGCGTTTAAACAAACAACCCTTTAGCTTTGTAATCTAATATATAAATCTAATATATAAAATTCACGTGTCACAGTGTTAGTTACCGTACTCCTCCGAAACGGCTTGACCGATTCGTCTCAAATTTTGCATACGTATTCAGTAGGTCTGAGAATCGGCCAACATCTATTTTTCAAAACTTTTTTTTTTAGTATGGCAAAACAACGTTTGCCGGATCAGCCCGGACAGCTAGTATTAGTATAGATTTTAGTCTTTAGGAACAAGGAGTAATTAAACCACGGTCAAATGTTTTATTAATTTATTATTTCTTATTATAAAGATAGATGTATCTGAGTATAAAAATGATTGTCCTACTATTCTACAACCGGACTGTTTATAAGATTCGCCGATTATTATCAACGCACACTACGATGCGCACTAAAACCTGTTCTCGCTTTGCTTAGTAGTCAATAAACATATAGATTTTTGGAAAAGAGCTAACCGAAGATATAAAAATAATTTACTCACTGAAAGACTGATTAAAAGTCGGGCTCCACGAATTACCTGAAATCAAAACTACATTAACAATGGTATAAAATATCCTTTATACATAAATGGCTTTATTCATAATGACTTAACGGAGGTTTAAAAGTTCGCTAAAATCGGTCCGCGAAAAAACTTGTTATTCATAATAGTCTTTTTACGATAAAACGTTTATTATCTCTCCGATAAAATCTCCGTTTAAACCTCCGATAAGACATTATGAATAAGGCCATAAGTCCTTATTCTTTAAACACAATAATAACAGAAAATGTAAAATAATAAAAAAATTGATAATTGTATGAACGTCGATAGTAGATAGAATACTGGAAGATATTTATCTTAATTAAGAATCGCTACACAGAATGCTACAAACCAAGTGCTAAGTACCCTAATAACTGCCCATCCTCAGGTAGACCTACATAGTCACATCATTAATTTACGTAAAAACTTTAGAGTTTAATAAATTAAATTATGGTGGAAAAAGTTGCATAGTATGCAGTAGTATGCAAAGCAATCTTGATAGATGGCGTTGTACGTAGAAATCTACTATATAAAAATAAGTCGGGTTTTCCTTCCTGACGCTATAACTCCAGAACGCACGAACCGATTTCCACGGTTTTGCATTCGTTGGAAAGGTCTCGGGCTCCGTGAGGTTTATACTTCATTTTTTTTTTATTCTTTTTTAATAACTTTTTTTGGTATGTCAAAACAACGTTTGCCGAGCCAGCTAGTACGATATAAACTCAACCGAGTGACGATTGTGGTGGTAAATTTGAATGCTACAAGCATGACCGCAATAAGCTCAGTTGGAAAGAGCTTCGGAACGGTATTCCGAGGTCGTGGGTTCAAGTCCTGCTTGCGGCAATCCCTTTTTCCACCATAATTTAATTTATTATGTAAAGCATATCATGTCAATTGCAAAATCAATAAATTACTTTAACTTTAGAGTTGATTATGGAGGTACACGCTATTTGTCTACGGGCCACTTTAACAATAAAGAAAATAATTTTAATAATGGTTTATTATTTTGTGCATTAGTTATGTCGTTGTGAGATTTATGAGATTAAATTTTCAACGCACCTAAGATTATTGCATTATATGATCGATAAATAATGTACTTACTGAAAAACTTACAAACATGAAAAACATCACAAGCTAAATTTAACGTGATGAATACAAAATAAGAAACTAATTATAGCCTACCAAGTAATTAACTTCAAATTGACAGCTTTGAGTTAATTTTATTAAGCACTTAAAGCGTGAGAAGCAAGAATATAAGCTATTGAATGAAGGCGTCACCTGCTACAGTTTCCACGAGACACTACGGCTTTTCTGAGAACAATATCAGGCTAATCACCATTCTATCTCAATGAGTAGGTGCAATAGTATACCGTGGAAATTATTTTTGGTTATCGTCATAAAACTAACTGATTCCCGCTACTCCGTACGCGTGGAGTTTTAGATCCCCATCTAATTTGTCACCGTTTAAACCTTCCTTTGACTTTCACGAATATTTCAACACCAAAATCAACCCAGCCTATCAAAATTGATTTTTATATATAAAAAATAATGATCATAATAC
Organism: Orgyia antiqua; assembly: GCA_916999025.1. Taxonomy (NCBI): domain Eukaryota; kingdom Metazoa; phylum Arthropoda; class Insecta; order Lepidoptera; family Erebidae; genus Orgyia; species Orgyia antiqua. Next base: position 10,198,971 of record OU779869.1, read on the forward strand.
AAAATAAAAACCACCCAGTCTAAGCCAAATCTTATTAGACTTAATAATTGAGATGACTTAAAAGAATCAGTAATCTTGACGTTACTAAACATAAAAAATACATTAGTATTCATGGTTATGGACATTTTTATTATTTGGGTTATTTTATGATTTTAGGTTAATTGAGAACAGTCGATCATTTAATCACCAAAAATTTTAGAAACCTAAAGGGGAAACTGGAATTGGGGACTCTATTAGTAAGGTGTTCTGATTAGCGATTAAGAGGGTACTGTACTCCTCATTTAGGTATTTGCCTTAGGTATTGCTATCCCCATTTCCGAGCGCCGCGGAGAAAGGAACAAATATAGATGAAGCGGATTTTACCTACAAATTCTTTGAAAAAAGACGTTTCGTAGTTCCGTTTTTTTTTTCGCGAAAGTTAAACCGATTTTAATAATTTTTGCGTTGTATTATAGATAAAGAGTATATCTATGCTTCTATCACTTTCTTTTGTGGTAAAACTTTATCAAATTTGTGTGATACACGCTGCAACTTTACCTAAAGATAACCGAAAAAAGTGGGTTTTTCGGATCGTCATATTTCTTTTAGTTATTATGTTTTGAAAAAAAAAGTGATAGAAGCATAGATATACTCTTTATCTAAAACTAGCTGTTGCCCGCGACTCCGTACACGCCGAATTTAGATTTTTTGCCGGCTTTGCAATATTTTTCATTATTGCTCCTATTGGTCACAGCGTGATGTTATATAGCCTATAGCATTCCCCTATAAATGGACAAACTAACAAAAAAAGAAATTTTTCTAATTGGATCAGTAGTTCCTGAGATTAACGCGTTTAAACAAACAAACAAACAAACTCTTCCGCTTTATAATATTAGTATAGATATAACGCAAAAACTATTAAAATCGGCTTAACTTTCGCGAAGAAAAATCGGAAGTACGATACCCATACTTTTGTATGGAGCATAATTTGGTATCGTACCGTCTTAAGGGAAACTGCAGAATGTACTCTACTATAAATCAGACTAGTTATGTTTTCTTAAACCCCGTTTAAAAACAGACATGTGGTATTGGGGAGTCATCGTAGCAGGATGATCATTCCAGATCTTGTAGGTATGTGCGTGGTAGAAACAATCTCTGGAATCGCGCGGTAGTAAAAGAGATTGAATTAAGCTTATAGGGTGCAACATGCCATCGTGTCTAATGGTGGAGTTGTCATTAAAATAGAAATAACCTGTACATACCTGTACATCATTTGATAGACAAGAACTGACGGGAAGTAACGATAAATCTATTACTAAAAACTTACCCTTTTGAAGCTTTATACCTGACTCAATTCTTTCCACTTGGCAAAGTACCTGTAATAAAGAAACAGAACCATTACTTTATTGTTATTTCATCATCAATCTTTCTTTCTCCTTAAAACTTTTCCTGCCCTTTATACGACCTACTTGACGCTATCGCCAGTTCATTGCGTGCTACACAACGCGAATCATAATAATAAGTAGATGCCGTAGCTAGATTTAAAACTGTTGTTCTTTAATTATCCCATAATATATGGGATAATCAAATAATCTTAATATGATTGAATAATTTTGCATTATTCTACTAGGATACGAGTCTATTTCCTAATGTATATTGTAAGGTATATAGTAGTTATCACACTAACTAGGTACGATAAGTATCCTAGTTTGGGTTTATTATGATGATGAGTTTGGGTTTATGACAAGATTATAATATATTTCCTTAAACTTTAGATAAGTATGTTATGAATAGGTACTCTAGACAGATTTTTGTTTTCAAGACAGGCAAATCACTTGCTAAAAAGATATGCCATAAATAGGTTTTATCTATGGCAAGGTTTCTCCCTACGTGACATATGAAGCAAGTACGTTAAAAATACTGCTATATATATTGATAACGTAAATACGTAACATGCGTTGTTACGCAGCACGGCGGTAACCAAATGTCCTTGGCAAGGTTCAACCGGGAACAATCTACCCAACGGGATGGGAACAGGTTGGACACACAGACAGATGGACCGACTAGCACAGTTAGCCCACTGCCACCTTATCTGGGTCATCATATATATATAGTGAAGTTCAAGGCGCAACGCTCATTGCAAGTTAAACTCTCTCACAAGCAACACGCACTTTCACCGGTGACGATATAATCAAGTGGAAGATACCAGTGGATCAGTGTTACAGTGATACTATACCACCGAATCTCAGATAAGGTAAGGTTTTTTGAAGGTCCTTCCCTTATGCAGTGAATATATTTAAGTGCTTGTGGTAAACATGTGAAAGTTTCGGACGTTGAAGTGACTTCATGGTTTATTATCGATAATGTGTTGCACAAGTGATTTGGTGATCCTGTTTTATTTATGGGAAAAGCATAGATTTGATATGTTACAGTTTGTATACCTATAGTGAAAAAATTTAATTTCTGTGAACATTAATATTTTTTGTGTATATTACGTATACTTACTTAAACAACTTTGACATATCGTGTGTTACAAGAAAATAATTATTTTCGATCGTAAAGGACTCTCAAGTGCTTTACAATATACATCGCCAGTCTTTCAATAAATTCAATCATATGTGCAACGTTATTGTCAATAATAAAGGAGTTATTTTATATCTGTGTTTGTGTCTGATACTTCTTCAAACGTAAACGACTAGGTCACTTTTGATATATCATCGTATTTGGAATGGTGGCAGTTTACGTCCTGGATTAACACACCGCAGGAGCCAAATGTAACTCGTAAAAAGTAGTAAAGAATCGCGTATAAGTATAGTGTTCTAGTGAAATGATCTAATGGATAATAATCAGATTACAATTTCTTTCAGTAGTGTGATATACTTACAATAATCTATGTTTGAATATTTTGTTCAAACTATACACCAATCTACCCATTGCATTGGCATGTTACGGACAGATAGATTATTGCATAAATAATCCTTACTAATTTATAAGTGCGAAATCCGGATGATAACCTAATAATAATTTTGACGAGCTTGAGTGTTAATGTGTGGAACGAAACGATAGCGCGATTTAAAAAACGTACAACGCCATCTATTGAGCAAAAGATTAAACTTCTGTTTGTTAAGGATTGATTTCTAAATTTCACGCGTACGAAGTCGCGGGCAACAGCTAGTAAATATTATAAAATAAAATACAAAGGACGATCTTATTGCTATGCAATCTGTATCCTCAATGAAAGAAGAAACCGCAGCAATGAAGCTCACATAAAACAAAATTCAAAACAGTTGAATTTTTGTGTAACATTTTAATTCGTTACTCTCTATGAACGGAATACTTATGAATATATTTTTATATAGTAAATCGTTTCAATACCAAACGTGTTAGCATATTTGTTGTAAAAAATTAATCTTTTTAACAAAGCAACAGCGATATAAATAAGATAAGCATAGTAGTTATAATTTAATCAAAATTTCAGACAAAATTCCTTAAAACAAAATTAAAAAGAAAGTAAGCACAGATCATCGCATTGAAAACAACATATAGTATCGAATAGAATACAAACTAAACCATTTGTAATGTTACCGTATAAAAATAAAGTACAATGTCGTGATAATAGCAAGAAAATATAATACTAAGTGAAACAAAGATGAAAGGCGGTGACAAAATTTCACAGTTATTATATTAAGAATACTCCACACATTATAAGTTGGACGGATTGTCATGTAAATACGAACCTTCGCTTTCTAAAATGTGAAAATGTTCGCATAATATGACTTAACTAGGCATTCAGTGTGGCAAATTACAATAAAATAATTTCCTGGTCGCATAACAAATAAAATATACGTTTTGATTAGTACAAGCCGTAGATTTGCGAATAGTCCATTTAAAAAAAATCATACGGTAGCTCGTTTAATTGACCAATTCATCAAATGGAGCGTATTAATTAATTTATCATGGAACAATGTTCAAGTTCAATTTAAACCAACAAGAAAAGTAAGCCACCGTTGAGGAAGAACGCATTCTTCACAGCATAACTTTCTTTTAGTTGCTAGTCTTTGTAATATAAGAAACACGATTTAATATTTGCATTTAAAAACAATTGCGTAAGATATATTTTTAGAAAACGACTTTCAGAAAGTAATCGCAGGAAATTTTGTTAGTGATATGAAATAATATCAGGCGATAAAATTAATTTTAATATCTTCTAAGAGTTCAGCATTTAACGAGATATAGCTAGGAATAGACATGGGACAGGATAAAAAATTTAATATTTTCGAATATACTCAATCTTCAAACGAAAGGAGTATTCACAGTTATTAGCCATGATAATTTTTTATGTTCTTGTATTATGTTGATAACAGTTTGTAAGCATAACATCATGTTTGTAGTGTTATGTTATACCTAACACTGAGTGACTGAGTGAGTGGTTCTGAAGTAATTAAAAGTCTTGAGACGTGCGCCGGCGCTGTTGAAAGTGGCAAGGAAAGCTGTTGCGATCAGAATGGTCAATAATCCGCTTGCGTGCCAACTACCCAGTTTAGTTTCTCGCAAACCGACATAATTATACCCGTATGTAACAAAACATATACAAAATATATTTTAGTATATTTATCTTGTAAATAATATGTATGGCCTTAAAACTGATATTATGCAAAAACTGTCTTATTAGTTATAACTAACATGAAATTTTATTTCCTTTAAAATTGAAAATATAATTAAGTATAAAAATATGTGTATACAATGTATCGAAAAAGCTATCAATTGCCTAAAACTAGCTCCGTTTAAACTTCGACGTGCCATTAATGAGAGGTTAAGAAAAAAATTGCTAAATGTATTTCCACCAAATGAAAATTACCTATGAAACGAAAATAAAAGCAGATATAAATCAGTGATGATTAATCTTGACCGTATCTGAACCAAGCGGAATGCTTGATACACCCATATCCAAAAAACTTTAAAGTGAAAGTTGTCGGCGGACGTGAGAGGCAATCTCGTCATTCACCGGCGTCGTTGGGTAATCGAAATGATTTTAAAACGAAAATTACATACCGACGCTTCGCCGCCTTCTTCGTCTGCCCCTTTTGTAGGACGTAACGTATTCAGAAGAATTTGAATGATTTTCACTTCTCATTCAATCTGTAAGTTGTTAGGAAACTGATTGCATCAAAATTTGGTTAAATAAATCGACTTTACATAGTATAAAACATACGTCGCTCCCCCTGTCCGTGTGTTTAGATCTTATAAGCTACGCGACCGAAATTGCGGCTGTTTTCAGCAAGAAGTTCAGTGATTCAAAGTTTCATGTATGGATAATGAGCAAATGGCTTTAATTGCATCATTAATCGATAAATTCAAAGACGTGTTAACGCTTAACGCAGATAAAGTTGCGCGGGTCGAAATAGCTCTGAAGTAAAAAGAAACATATTCTGGATACGGACGATTAAACATGTGGAACAAAACTCTAAACATGTATAGACAAAGTATGTTAATTGTATTTTATTTCAAATTACATAAATCACAAAACCTACTCACAAAAATATCAGCGTCATTTATTAGTTTTATTGCTTATTAGTATACAGATAAGTAGGTATCGACCCAAATCGAACATGTACATCTTGAATCAAGTGTACGATTTACCGTAACGAACGATTCGCATTATGAGCGCGATATAACGGTGCGTACACGCATCATTGTTTGTAGAACAGAGCCAGTGGCTCATTAAAACTATAACTAGACACATGACCCAATGATACGTAATTCTGATATCATAAAAAACTAAACAATGCAACTCTACTTTTATCACCGTTATCTTAAGCTACAAATCTCCATCTCAATTTGAAATTAGGTAATATTTTAAATATTAGAACTCTTTTAGATTAAAATTAGATTTTGATGAATGTTACGTTACTTATATTTAATATAATGTATCAGTTTATAAGACAGGTTCAAATATTTTTTGATAGATATAAAAACAACCTTAAAATGCTGTTACAAATTATTAAGCCACGAATAAACATAGCATAAAAATTGAGTTCCATGTGGTGTGATCATTATTCTATTAGCCTCCCTTAATATGTAATGACAACTTTAAATTCATCAATTTTATTTTTGTAAATTTAATTAATTCCTAATGGCCCACTGATGGTAATCCCCGTCCCCTCACGTGAGCAACATCCGAAACGTAAGGAATGTAAAATCAAATGATGATTGTATTATTGCTTACGTTTACACACGATACATTCCATTATTCAAAAGTAAATAACTATAGTTGCGATGCTTCAACGAAGTATATTTATTACGAATGAATAAATTTCAGTCGTTCATATCCGTATACCGAACACGCACGCTTGCAGACTTACGGATGGTTTTAGAAAGCGGATTGCACGCTGGACCGGTCACAGAGTAGGCAAAAGCAAAAAATAAGCGGAAGATAAAACAAGAACGTTTTTGGTGACATAACAATATTTTAAGGAAAATAATTTATTTTAATTAATCATATAAACATTCTAAGAAAGGCAGTTAAGTAACATTATTAAATTTAATAGATTATAAGCAAAATGTACAAACACAGTTATGTCTATGTTATACAATGTAGTAAAACTGTCAAACATTAACGCAGACCATGTAGAATCTACATAGTCTGCGTAAAATGTTTGACAGTCAGACTTAGGATTAAGCCTATATTATGGGCATCTAATTTAATTTAGAATATGCAAGCCGTAGTTACTTCTCCACTTTTTTCCACAAGGTACGCGCACGATGGCTTTTTATGCAACAATCATGTCTCTCTCTCCGGCACATTAACGTTCTTTTGTTGGGCACGGGCCTCTTCCACTTTGGTAGAGATTATGGTCTGCTATACCACGCTGATCAGGCGTATTGGCATATGGTTTATCGAGTTTTCCATTTTTCACAGGGGATGTTATGTGTACAATACCCCGTAGCTTTTTTTAGCAACCATCTTATGCCAATTCAAATACATAAATAGGGCTTCCCATGTTCGGAAAATTGTCATGGTGAAATTCGCTTCATATTTTTCCACGGTGAATTTCCGAAACGTTAACCTTGCACGGTAGTGGCACACACACGCGACCGGACCGTGTAGCTTTCACTCAACGCCATGTTCGCCGACGCTTTATGCGATCACGCTGTTCTGCGTCACTTACTATTTAATATTATGTTTAAAATCCTTTAATTAGTAAACACTGAAGGAAATTAAGCATTTAAGAAAAATATTGAGTATGTCATTTTTGCAGACTTCTGAGTAAGCGATTTTGCAAAATTTTAATCAACACAGCAGATTATTTATTTATTTATTTATTTATTTTATTTATTAAGTTAATGACAACAGAGAGCTCAGAGTCCAAATACTGATCAGCTGACATTGGTGTTTGAAGGTGGTTAAATATCCAACCACCACATTATGATGCTCCCAATATTGCTCGTGATGTGAAAAACTATATTGTCAAGTACTATTTATTAAAAAAGCTTATTGCATTATAGTATGAATGTGCAATTCATATTTTGTAGTAAAGTTAATCTGAAAAACTAGCTCACAAACTCAAGTAAGTATAGTTATATACAAAAGTAAATAAAATTTGCACCTGATTACGATATCACGCGTGGGACACGTTCGCATGATACGATCACAGATAAATATCGGTCACTGAATCAATATGTACCAAATAAAAAAATACTGAACTAAAAACATTAAAACAGGAATTGACGGGTGCAAAGATTTAGCTAAGTTATAAATCAGCAATCGACGGGTGCCAATATTTCGTTAAATCTAGTTATCCCGAACATAGCAGATTTTGAGGGCTTCAAACTGAAATGTAGAGAGTACCTCGTACTGAAATCTCTTACTTAAGAGGATACCAAAATAGCTTCGTGCATTTTTCTATGTACGAAGTTTTCATTGTTTCTTTAGATTGAATGACTAGAGCTCTAATTTTTAAGTATATGTTTTTTCAATATATTATCTAGGATCGCATAAACTCAGAAACGCGATTGAAAAAAGTTTTCTCGATAGAAAATCTTGGCGAAATAACCTCTCAAATTTTTTATTTTTTTCATTTGTCGGTCTATTATCGCGTATTAAGGGCCTACATCAATATTATCGTATATCATCGCCGACACGTACATATTAACACAGCCAGTAGGCACAGAAAATGAAGAATTAGGGATACTTTTCCTATTTACTCAAAATCTACTAAATATATTTTAATTATGATTTACGTGTTTCTATATATAATAGTTACTTATGTTTTTAAAGTTATTTCATTAGTTAATACGCGATAATAGACCGACAAATGAAAAAAATAAAAAATTTGAGAGGTTGTTTCGCTAAGATTTTCTATCGAGAAAACTTTTTTCAATCGTGTTTCTGAGTTTATGCGATCCTAGATCATATAATATATTGAAAAAACATATACTTAAAAATTAGAGCTCTAGCCATTCAATCTAAAGAAACAATGAAAACTTCGTACGTAGAAAAATGCACGAAGCTATTTTGGTATCCTCTTAACTAATGAAATAACTTTAAAAACATAAGTAACTATCATAATATATATAGAAACACGTAAATCAGAATTAAAATATATTTAGTAGATTTTGAGTAAATAGGAAAAGTATCCCTAATTCTTCATTTTCTGTGCCTACTGGCTATGTTAATATGTACGTGTCGGCGATGATATACGATAATATTGATGTAGGCCCTTAAGTAATAACTGAAAAAAAACAGCGGTATTTATTTTAGTCCTTCGGTGGAATACGCCAAAATCTCATTTCGAAAAGTATTTAATTTCCACCTCAAAATATATACTTATAGGCATCATAAATATAGAATATGTAAAGAAATAGAAAATGAACTCAATTCATAATGCGATAACGAGCTTTATGAATTATGTATTTGGGCAACTAAAACATAGGATGTTGCTTCCGCTCAAATCAAAAACTGGAACAATGTTTAATGGTCGTCTTACTCCCTCTTACGTAAACTAAAAAGAGAAAGTTTTGTTTATTTTTCAGAGGAATGATAAAATGAGACGGTAGGTAATCAAGAGCCACAATAAAACAAAATTTATGCTACGGACAGGAAATAGAATATTTAAGGCTATATTTATACCTATAGCAATTTTTTTTACAAAGGACGTTTGCTCAATCATAAATTGAAGATGTAAAATGTTGTTCTAAACTCTATATTTCGATCGATCCAGGTCAGTTATATATTAATAAATATTGCACTATACATAGAAGAACCAGCTTGAATTAGCTCATACATAAATCAAAGGACCAGACTGCCCATAACAAATAAATTTCACCAAGACCGTGAATAAAGTAGTAGAGAAATTGTTTTATTATCACCGTATTCTTCTAAATAAATGTCATCTTACAGGAATGTAGGTCGTTTTGTACGTGAAAATCCGTAAAGATCGAAAGTGAGGTTAGTTTCTTATTCCAAAGGTTCAGTCACTTCTGCCGGGGCGAGGTTACTAGGTCTTAGAAACTATGCCAATGTATACCGTGAACCCACAAATTATGAACAAACAATATTCTAGCTGTCTTTAAAGCTATAGGTACAAAGGTACAAGCTTTGAAGACCCCAGCTTAACGTATATCAAAGTCATAAAATTTATAAATCTTTTGACTAACACGTAATAAACTGGTACATAGATCAACAAATTAACAATATTTATTATCGATGTAATTTTTGCTTCTCTGTCCTCCTAGTAAGTCTAACTTACTTTGTTCATTCTTCTTATCCTGTTCAATCCACTATTTTGTGGAACGCACTACCATCCGAGATCAGGAGTTTGTCAAAAAAGACACAAACATTACATGACAGTCAAAGCACTTTTGCTATAAAAATTGGCCGATTTGTCCCAACAAGTCTTCTGTGTCTGAGTATACGTGTCTATATTTTACATTGAGAATACCTTAGGCATTAAGTCCGTCTGTAAACATCTTCCGTTTACATAAAGATTAAAATAAATAAATAATTTACAAACTTTCGACTGATATAAAGATAAAAGTGCCTGTAGTATCTTTCGGTCGTTATCGTCGGTAACGCGTTATAGAATGCGCTGTAATACATAAGGCCACATTCTACAACAAAAGCCATCACCAACGTTTACAATAAAAATAAAAGATGACTAGGCAAGTCTAGCAACAACAAATTTCTCCAGAATCTTGAAAGTACGCTGTCAGCGACGACCAGCGCGCCTTAGTTGTTTACAAACGACAAACATAATACACTCGTAACATATACACAAGTACATTAAGGCCTTTAAAACTTTGGCACTTAACACGTATAACTTACAACATAGCAAGAACAAACATAACTATAAATTACATAAGTAACAATAGTAGTTTCACCAGCAGCAACAGAAATTCGCTAGCCAAAAACGAAACCACTACATTGACAAATGGAATGAGAATTTAAGACTCCCTTGAGTGATCTAGAAACCTCATCTCAGTTTGGTTAGTCACTTGAAGCTATATGAATAATAGACCACTTAGAAAATACTGCTAGCTCCAAGTAAAAGATATATAATCATGTAATGCAGATTATAATGAATAAAAAGACAGCCTATAAATAGAATACTGTTGAAGTATCACAATAATAACACGTTTACCACTCTCGTGTCACAACATATTTTCAAAATAAAACCGGACGAACAGTCCAAGCTAAATAATTTGTAGGCACAGTACATTTTTGTCGGTCGAAGAAAGTAGACCGTAAGATGTTTTGATGACTAGTGGACGGTTGAAATTTACGTCAATTTATATAACTAACACTTATTATGTATGCTAAGAGGTGACATCCGAACAACAGTTACCAAAGACCGGGTCACCTGCAATCGAGGGTTGTGGGACATGCTTGTAGCTACTTTAAACCGGATACGGGCGCGAAGCCAAGCTCTGTTTAACACACACATAATTTAATAAATACTAAATACGGAAAAGTAATGTTAATCATTAAAAACATATTTTAATTTAGTTTGTCTCACACTTAAAATATTTCAGTCACTTTTAAGATTGGAAATGTGATGGTGTATTTTCATACAAGCATATTTTTTATTACTATAAAGTCCTTTTTTAGGGTTCCGTACCCAAAGGGTAAAAACGGGACCCTATTACTGAGACTTCGCTGTCCGTCCGTCCGTCCGTCCGTCTGTCACCAGGCTGTATCTCAAGAACGGTGATAGCTAGAGAGTTGAAATTTTCACAGATGATGTATTTCTATTGCCGCTATAACAACAAATACTAAAAATAAAATAAAATAAATATTTAAGGGGGGCTCCCATACAACAAACATGATTTTTTTACCGTTTCTTGCTCGATACTAATAACGTTGTCTTATGTTGCATAGATAATGGTACGGAACACTTCGTGCGCGAGTCCGACTCGCACTTGACCATTTTTTTTTAAATAAACTTTGATTGATTATTAAAATCATTTCGTGGTTGGTATGTGACTGAAATGACTCGGTGTACCTATCATTTAACTGCTTCTTTTTGCTGTACGTAGGAATTTGGCAAAAATTTACACTTTTTGTCGTATTTCACAAATTAGTTTGATTTTCACACAACACGCGACTTCTATTTGGAGTTATTTTTAACTTAGCAGTTACTGAAAAACTGCAAGGGCTCATTTTCGACAGATACCCTAAAAATACCTAGGTAGGCACAAAGCCAATGTAAACAAACTGTTCTTCGAAATATTATATAAAACAGAAAGTAAAACATTAAGAACTTGTTTTTCTACATACATCCTCTAATTAAAGACACTGGCATCCTCGTAAAAATACAGAGAAGGCGACGTGAGGTGCCACTTTCTAAGCAACTCTAAAAGCAGCCAATCAATCCGCGAGAATCACTCATCAGAACACTTTCTAATCAACGTCTATTGCGAGAGAGCACAATTATTTCTATTTAGAACATTCACATCCACCATAAGTAAAAGGACGCGTCAGAAAATTATGTAGACGCATTAAAATTGTTAAATCTCACTTTAATTTAATAACACTAGTAATTTATTTAATTGTATAGAAATTACATAAGTTTCTAGGAAATTTGTAAATATTAACATATTTGAGTCACGTTTCTTTTACAATATTATTTGTTTATTACAAAAGATTTCGCCCAATTGCAATTAAGTGCAAATCTCGATTTCTCAAAATAACTTTATCATATAACCCTTGACAAATTTATCAGTGTTAAAATATCCGCAACTTTGGCAAAACACATTTTTGGCCACCTTCAAGGGATATGATTGTTGCATGTATGTACAATGTACATGTGTACTGTGTAAACCTGTTTCAGTATCACCTCGTATTTTTCAAAATCATGTTGAAATCCGTCTCAAAAAACGCTGTTTATATTTCGGAACACTAATAGTTAAGACGAATCTAACGATAGCATATAATGTTTCGTAGGAAAACCATGAAATTCTTACCTGACAAATAGGTATTATGTTAATTACTTACGTGATAAACTTGTGTTCACCAGGACGTTTCTCTTGTTCACAGATGCATCACAAAGTGGCAGGATGGGCGCTTTTGGCGCTAATCAGTTCATCAACTATCCTCCACACGTTGGCCTACCCGCAGCATGTTCCCCTTATAACACAAGTATGTACTTACCTAAAGCTTTAACCTGTATTCGTATAATTTGGAAATTGTGTATAAGCAATAAAGAAAATACCTTAAAAAAATTATCCAGGATATCTTAAATCAGGTCTATACGACAATTTACAAAATTATGGTACTGTCATCGGTAAATTTTGAGATAAATGTAAACATCTGATAAATTAATATTAAATATGTTTCAAAATCAAGTTAACTAAAATAAAAACTGCGTAAAATACAACATGTAATTACATATTATATTTACAATCCCCAACATTAAATAAAGAAATTTCGATGTGCTCAATTTACAAAAATTTTAAATCCTATGATTTTTTCAGGCAACTAGTAGTGTAAGAACACACGGCCCACAATATTACAGTAACTCAGTGCCACAACCGGAACAAGTTGCTCAGGAGCGTAAATTCGCTGAAAAATCAAACGCATTAAAAAAGGTTGCGTTGGATGACATCGATGAAATACAAAACAACTCAATATCTGACGGAGGGTTCTCTTGGTCGAACATGCTTGGTGAGTTGCCAGCATTAAAACAAGATGTTCTAGGTATTAACCGACTTACTAAACATCAGAATCGTTGTAGTATGCTTTTTTCACGCCAGACAATCCAGCTTGAACATTTTATGCTATTTACTTTATTAAAATCAAGTAGAATATTTTTTTTAAATGTTTAATTATTTTAGGCATGCTGATGCAAATGATATTCAACCCAGGCACGACAGGACCTAACAAGAGTGACAATTTTGATACTGACTCAGTATCGCCATCTCCTTGGGCTAACCTATTCTCAATGGGTCTCAAAATTTTAACAGCTATTCTGGGAGGTGGAGCATCAGTAAATGATGGCATTGACAAAGTAGACAATGCCTCTTCTCCTATGCAGGTACACAATATAAGCAATAACTATTTTATACTATAATTTTATAACTTCTAAATACTCGTACTTATTTATGCTACATAAGCTTGAATTTATTTTATGTATTAAACCAAACCTAAATAATATTTATTTATTTTATATTTACTGATCTACTAACATAATATTTTTGTAGATAATTATTCATTCATATTAAAGATATTTCAATCAAACAATCACTTAATAGTGTAAAAAGCACGAAGTATTTTGACTATCACTTGTAGCAGGCTACTAGGCATTATCCATTCAGTAGTAATTAGAAACCCTTAATCATTACCAATAACTAGAACCTTCAGGTCCAGGGATCGCCTCATAGAAAGTTACACCGTGTTTATTATATTGTAAAAATGGTATAGCATTTTATTTCCTTGAGGTTTTTCCTATCACTGGAATGTAAATAGTAAAATTTGGTTACGGAGACGGTATTGCTTCTCGCTTGCTTCAGGGTATATTGGCTGCTGTTCTGTCAACGATGCTCGGTGCAAAAGATCCCGACCAGGTCGCCTCCATGGCAAAGCAGGCTGGAGAGGTACGCTACCCATCCTTCCTTATCCTTTTATTTAAAAACTATCATAGTATCTATTCACCAATTTTCTATAACAATATCCAAACAAAACATACTTTAAAGTTCACGTAGACTGGTTATAAGGTTGAATCGTTAATTTAGTAATAATTTTTTTAGATATTAACCAATTATTCCTTTTCTTTCCAACAGTTCATCAATATCGTTGTCAACCTTTTGGACGCTTTGAAGACATCATTCTCTCATAGATCATTAACTGCCCGGTCCATGGGCCGTAAAGACTCTGTCAGTGACGCCGCACTTGCTGGTATTGCCATGCTCAAAACATATGTGAGGTCCTTTGGTACCAATGACGATAAATGCCTGCAGAAGTATGTATGCGATGCCAACACCGAGTGTTCTGACGACATAGGATCCAAAAGTGTCTTCTGTCAGTTTGGAACGTAAGTATCAACTATTTTTGTAACAAATAATATTCAGATGCAGAAAATCTTTTAAGGTAGCTTTCCGTATAGAAAACAATCAGAATTATGCATTTCACAATCCAATTACGTCTGTATCATGCAGAACTTTTCTTGGATTTTTTATTGTAATCGTCAAATTCGAACTCGATTTACCAGCGAAACGCTTTAACTTTCCCGAAGTTTTATTTTAATATGTACTAGAAAACATAACTTAAAAAAATTGGGCTCATATTCAACTTCGTACACATTAACCTACTAATTAAAAACTCATCTTGTAGCTACGCGGCAAGTTTCGTATTGGAAAGGCAGTCTGGTGGCACATTCGACGATTTCTACGAAGCTGGGCGCCGGGGTCGCTCAGGTGTCGACTGCCGACAGATGTATTTGCAGTGCAATGAAGTTTAATGCCAACAGAAAACTCCGCCAAAATATCGTTTAGTGCGACTTCAAATTTAGTGATAACAAATCTATAAATTACGTTCGTTCAATATTTTGCCTTCTTAAAATTTGAATATTCCACAATTTTTTCGAACATAATTTATTGTTAAAATGTATAAATAGTTTAAAAAAGTCAATACAATAAATTCAAATTAAGCGAGTGTGAAGATTGTAGAAACTATTGACGCAAAGAACATAACAGCATAATAGTTGTTCAAACTTATCCCATCGCACTGATGAAACAGCGTCAACTAGTGTTTAAATAATTTATTTAAATTATTTATTTATTTAACTTATTCTAGAATAAAAGAGATCGTTTTGAAAGGTATAAATATCTTAACATGTTATATACAGTCCATTCCTTGAACCCTTATTAAATAATGATTATATTAATATTTGCTATAGGTAGGTATGTAGTACCTAAGGTACATAAATGGCACATTGTTTATTGTACAAGCGATGAAATTATCCGCCAGTTTTTTCGATAAATGACGACTGATGTAAAAAGTTATTTGTGATATAAATAAATATTTATATCACTTATTAGTTAGTATTTATGTTTATGCGCGACTGAATGACTGAGGACGTCCTTGTGTGCTTGTGATGTAATATAATAAAATAATAATACATATTTGCATTTTTATTACTGAATCCTTCCGAACTCCAACCACTGCGTATCTTGTGACATAGAAAATTGTATTGTCTAGAAAATGTCACGAAAATACCGCTATAATTGCACGAACTAAACAGAGCGTATGCACTCATGAAAGTAGAGACACATCACTGTCAGTAAAACCTTGATATTCATAGGCACTGTGTGTCTGTTGACAATCAAAATGACTTTGGAGAATCTGTTATCCCAAATAGGAACGGGAACGAAGCAACTAACGGACAGGTTAGTAACAAAACGTATACTAAAGTATAGTAGTCAGCACGCACATAAAAAAGTGATATTATCGTATGCAATAATACATGACGAAAATATAACTAAAATCTAATTTTTTATTTAATAATAGACGATAAATAAAAACAAGAACGCAGCACTAATAGTAGTTAACTGTAGTGGTTACACTAAGTTATTGATTAAATCGAAATAAATTAAGTAACAAAAGCAATAAGATATTTAATTTAAACAATACTTATAATGTGAGATTTCTTGTGTGTTATTTTTAAGCGATAAAAATTCCCAATAGAATTAACCATACATAAGACATGTAGGTAAAACTTTGGGTAAAACCTTAAAAATATTGATTCGTGTACTTAAAGAGAATAAAAACACGAACTAAAACCTCACTTTTCCTCAATAACACCTGGTTAGGAGTTGTATTCTCAAAGGACTTCTCACGAAAAAAGCGTTACGGTCGAATTGTTTCGACTCTTAGGTCGCATAGAATTTATTTATACCTAGGCTTAAATTTTATCTTTTTAATCTGTGATTAAAACAATGATATTTTCTCCCCAAATGCAATAAGTCGTCCTGTCTGAGGTCTAAAGAGCACCATTACATATTTCCAAAAATATAAGCAAACATTTGCTCAAACATTCAGCAAATCACAAAAAAAATATTAGTCATACGTTACCCAATTGATATTTTCAAAAAATACTTACCCTTGTATAAAAGGTCCTTGTAATCTGTACAGCACGTCTCAAATCATCTTGCAGCTTTCATAAATTACTGTAGGCAGGTGCCTAAATTAAATGAACTCGCTACATCTTAAAAATGTGGCATACAACGAACCGTATCTACTCTATATAAAAGGCGACCCGCAGCTTTTAAGAAAAATTTTAAGCTATACACATCACATCAAATGGTAGATATGAGCGCAGCTCAGCCATTTGTAGTTATTACTGGCGGCATGGCAGACAGAGCGATGACATATAATTAACAAACAAATTTCTAACGGTCGATTTGTTCAGACATAAATGGCGCGTTGCAAATTTTTTTTCGTGTCTCATATTCACATGCCTCGGGGTCACCTCGTAACTCGCGCAACTAACTACGCTTCTAATACTATAAAATGTTTACACAAAAGACAAGGATTAAGATAAATAAATTTTGTCTCCCAGATATTCAGAGTACACAGCGCCAGTTCATGAACACGACCATCATGTATATTACGCATACGATCCATCTGCATCTGCGCATGGTCCTGTTGGACCATCAAAACAGTAAGTAACAAACCTTTTCTACCGATTTTCGCGTAGTCATTCCACAGTACGTAATACATATAATCATTACAATATGCAACACGAAAAGTTCGTATTAAGTGTAGCAATAAAAACATTTTGCATTCTAAACAAAAAATCCCGTAGTAAGCATAGGAATGTCATTACACAAACTAAACCAATCCGTAATCATGGCGATTGAAGTCTGTAAAATATCGTGCAATAAAATAAGTAAACGCGATAGAGTAATTTTGTATGATTAAGAAAATATTACATTTTGAATTCTTTAATATAAATGATGGCTAGTATAATATGTATTAAGATCCTTTACCACAGATATCTTTTTAAGAAAACGTAAAACTCGTAGTCTAAGTGACTTCTAAAGGTATTATTTACTTTTTCTTTTTTATTATTTCTGGTATAATAATAATTGATACGCAATATTTTTACAGCCATTTTGGAAGCGGACACAAAAGCAGTGCATCAATGTCGGCACTGACGCTGCTCGCTTTTTTATTTTTTCTACATATTCTACAGCAGTGCATCAAAGATCACATGGTAGATATGAGCTCAGCTCAGCCAGTTGTAGTTATGACTGCCGGTAGGGAGAGCGATGCAAATATACAAAAATCGGTTGCAAATAAAATTGATAAAACAGGATTTACAAAAATAGATTACGAAACAAATCTTGAAAGTGATGACAATAAGAATAATAAAATAAGTGATGTTAAAAATCCTTATGATCACGATGATAACATAAATAAAAAACACGTACAAAATTCAATGGATGGAACAATGAAATATAGTGAATGGAAATCAAAATATGATAAAATTTACGCAAACCGCAGTTCAGTGATTTCAGGTTTTATTAATGCTATGGGTGCTGATGACTGAATTATTCGACGAATTTACATGAAGACTACAAATAAAGCTATCATGTTACTAGGACGAATACAGAACACTAGCAAACTATAACTTGAAACACCGCTTTAAAAGCTAATAGTAGAAAAAGGATACGAATGGAATGAGCGATTTCCGAATAAATATTTATTCAGTTCATAAAACTTAAGAGCTATTTTACTGAAATAAATGTATCTTAACCTTCATAAACGTTATTATGCATTCTATTATCGTAAATGGTCATCATCATCATTATACCACTCCCTTGGCTTTATTTGCTATTATACTTCCACCCAATTGACCCTTTTAAAGGACATCACCGATGACATCGAAGTACTTATGTCCTCTTCCCACCTTTCACTTACCGCCACCGTGATATAGGCCTTTCGTTAATCATCTGTCATCCATTCTTTCCACCTAAGCAGTTTTTTCTACCATATAACTACAACCTATTTCGAATTACAGCGTTCTAGGACTTCATTCCTTAATCAATCATTCAAAACCCCACCGAAGCTTCATAAAAAAGGCATTACCACAGCATTTATTCTACTTTCATGTTTTTTCTTCCACATCCAGCGTTCGCTTCAATACATAAGCGTAATAAACAACATGGTCATGGTGGATAGCTAATCCATCAGAAATCGCTTGATTTGTTGCAACAGCAAGGATGGTGCCAAGTACGTTTACGGAAACGTGAAAGAATGGTCGCAGTGGAAAATAAGCTGTATTTTCCATTACAACTATTGCTTCTACATTTGACGTTTCCGTCTCTTGTAAACGCACTTCCACCGATAACGTAAATAGAATTTGATTATCTGAGGAAAGACACTCGATAGGCAACTCTAGTTAAATCTACCAGACAACTATCAATGTACCAATGTCGTACAAATCATAGCATAGACAGTAACACAAACACACATAAACCGTAGTAACACAAACGTAGTACACATAAACGTAGTAACACAAACACACATAAACCGTATTTACAACGTGAACTTCATAGAGGCCTTGGAAAGCATGCTACATAATATTTAATGTAGGGAAAGCTTAATTTATAGTAATCCACAGCTCTTATCATAAAGTAGGGATCGAGCTAGATCTAGATAGAGCGTCCAACAGTTACAACACGCAAAAAATTAAGTAAATTTGTTTTTGCTATAGATAATTTATGTAATAGTACAGGTAATAAAAAAAACTGCTTTATTACTATACTTTATTTGAAAAATAAACCATTACACTTGTCTAAGCCAGCTTCAAGCAGTGATGTGTGCTAGGCTTATACCTACTTTCTAAAATATTATAACAGATAGATACAAGCTTGTTGTCAAAGGACAAAGACATAAACGCCTATTTAGGAATTACTTACACCGAAAATATGTACCTACCCACTCTTAGAAGAAATAAAAGAAACGACTAATTTTATATTATTTAAAATTGGCATATTTGTTGTAAAATGTCTAAAATAATTTGGGCAGAACGGAAATGTCTAGTTTAAGCTCTCTCTCTCTCCAGCCCATTTACCTCCCACTGATGGGCACGGGCCTCCTCGACTTTAGGAGGGGTTATGTTCTACTGTGCCGCGCTGACCAGGCGTATTGGCACAGGGTTTATTTTCGAGTTTTCCGTCTCTCACAGAGAATGTTATCTGTGTGCAATATCGCTTAGCTGACTTTTACCTTTGGGAGGAGTTGGGGTGGTGACACTTGTATTCTTAATCCGACACCACACGGAGACCGTTTAAGCTATACTTTTTATATTTATTGTAGTTCAACAAATACAATGAAAAATAATCTGAGTATTTTTACTATATTATGTCCCTATTACGAAACATTAAAAAGGGTCTAGCTGAATGAATTACTTATGTGTAATAAAATTTATACATCTAGGAGAATTAGTAACACTACTGTGAAAGTATATTTAACTATAAGATATTTCACATTCACGTACCTACCTACATAAAACTCACAAATTCATTCACAATAAAAAACAAAATACTTCGACGTTTTAGAATTGTAATAGTCTTAGTAATTATTAGGTCGAATATTACCAGATTATTTTTATGTAAATTGTTTCAAAGTTATTATAAAAAAAGTATTTTTAATTGGTTTTAATAACTTAATGACGTCTCACTCTCTCTATGTACTTAGTTTGAGTGAGAGCACTAGAACCCATAGTTGGGTCAGTCATTCTGTTCCAATCAGTTTGACCTACAACAAATCCAATGGCGCGCATCTTTTCTTGCTGTCTTCTCTCTTCAATGTCTGCCCACCGTACCTGTTTCAATATTACATGATGAAACCCACTGTCAGATGATGATACTACTTATAATAAAACTCACCTCTTAAAAATTGTATAAAATAAATAATTAAATCTTGCTTAATCCCCAAAATATCTTTTCCAAATTATTAATTTAATGTTAGGAAATTTTTACAGTAAGGTTTATTGTTAATAATTTTTTTTTTCAATCAACTTGTGATTGTCAAAAAACTATCGACGTTCTTTTCGCAACATTTTATAATAATTATAAATATTGATTGAGTAACCACGTCAAATAAAACACAGTTGAGTAAAAAGTTAATGTAATGGTAAAAAAAGTTACCAGTTCTGATATTCCATCATTTTAAATATTTTTTCAAATATAAAAAGGGAGGCTTATTATGTTAACTGCCTTCGTCGTTCTTAGAACGCGGGTAACTTTTTGTTAAATGTATTTTCATAGTGCAGGCCAAAAATCAAAAACAATAAATCCGATATAAACGCAAAAGTTAAAATCCGACATATTACAATGATCATGTCGCGAACGAAATAAATAAAGCCAGTTTGTCGGCTTAATACCGTTTTACATAAATAATGTTTTAATAAAACGACATTAAAAGTCAATTCATTATAAAACAAGCAATAAAACTTAGATATATATATTTATAAGTATTAATCATACTCACAGATTTCTTTCCCGGTTTGGCTGTGGTTGGTTTCCAGTCGTCTAGTTGTAGGTAGTCCTCCATTGATAGTTGTGATGACCGGAGGGGTTTGCTTGTGCCGTCGAGCCGGGCTATAACAACATAAAAACACAATTAAAACACAATAATAACAATCACTAAACACATTTTTCTCCACACAAAAATATATACATATACCGAGAATCGTAACTTAAACTAACTTAAAGGTAAATTAAATATATCAAGTACACCAGAAACCTACCTAGTTGTACTGCGTCGTCCATCATTTCCCATTTGGATGTAAAAATGTTTTCAACCTGTGATTTGCACCTTACAACTTTAGTTACAATGCTGTAATAAAAATTATTAATCCTATCCTAACGAAATAACTAAAGAACTAATTAAAATAACTAGGCAATGAATTTTGTAAGCCCCACATAACTAACCCATATCTTATATTAAAAATTCTTGAAATTTCATGTCTAACGGATTAACGATCCTTGTGTCCCACCAATTTTTATAAAACTCTACTTTATTAGGAAATTCTTAATAGCCTGAAAAATTTCTCCTGATAAAGGTTTTTACTCTATAACGCTAATTTCAACGTATTTAATAAACCGATGACGAAATTTGGATTATATGTATTTATGCACCACAAGCATCCTTAGAATAAAGGCGACTTAACTCGAAAATATGCATACACAAAACGCATTTTAATACAGACCACCCGTATTGAATTTCGTCTATGAATTAAGCATAAAAATTATAACAGCTCATATTTTGCCAAAATTATATCCAAAGGCAAAAATACATATATCAGTAAAACTAAACCGAAAATTAAAAAAGAAAATAATAATGCCTAAAAAGGGGAGTAGATTTGTGGGTATTTGTAAAAGTAATTTTATAAACATTCACTTGATCTTGAGGTCTCACCTCTGGTTCTTGTGCGTCCTCCATAACAACTTCCATATCATCAGCGTCTTCCATATGAACCTCTGTAATGGCCCCACTCTGAAGTAACGTTGTCGCATCAAGTTGTATATGATGGGCCGGTGTTGCGTAGAAACGTGCGCAAATGACTTCAATATCACTTAATTTTCTACTGTGTATATTACGCTTATAACATAATTGCGGGTCCAATTCCATAGTACAAACGTACGCCTATAAAATAAATAAAATGCATGAACTAAAAAAATAATTTAAATCAAAACATTACATGGTCAAACCAAAATTTATTAATATACCTAAATAATAAATAATAACCAGAATGAGTTTTCAGTCTCACAAAATTAAATTCTGGTTAGACCATGTAATGTTTTGATTTAAATTATTTTACTCTGATCAGTGTGGCAAAGTTTGCCAAAAATCCTCCAAAAGAAGAGGCCCGTGACCACCACTGGGACGATAATGAAGAACAATGTTATGACATACCTGGAAATCATTTTGTCTCGCCAAGTTCCATATATCAGCATAACTCTTCAATGTGTCATTAACAGCATCGTAAATTACAAATGGGAAATAACCATCTGTCAAACATCTCTTATATGCTCTCTTTAAAGAATTTGTATAAGCCTCCTCATTTTCCTCGTCATACTCATATTTGAGAGTTGGTTTCTTTACCTAAAAAAATATTATTTACTTCAAATCTCATTTAATTTGCTTAGTTTAAAAACTAAAAAACATTCATGTGTCATTAGCCTTTAGCATGTATGCAAAACTTCAGATCAATCCGACTATTGCAAGTGGGTGAAAATCACTGAATCCATTACATTGATGGAGACTGAACAAAGCTAATAAAAAGCATGTTAAAAAGAACTGGTACTAAACTTGGGTACATTCTTCAGGCGTTAACTCAAAAAAAAATTCTTAATGGAAAAAAAACTATTACCATTTTGCCAGTTGTAGGGTCTTGTTCCTCAACTTCACCTTCTTGCATGAAATAATCATCAATAGACATGATCCTGACAGTTTTACCGTGCTCTGCTTCTTTATCTCTTATTAATTTAGCTAAAAATGATTTACCACTACCTGGGGGCCCTGTAAAACAATCTTTTTAAGTATTTCACGTAAATAATTAAAAAAAAAATTGTCAGAATAAAGAGAAAATTCATACCTCTTAAAATAACTACGATTTTTTCCGGCCTCATTTCACGACCAGGTAATTCTAATAAATCGTCAATCATTACTATATGTTTGGGTTGTTCAAATGATTTAGCTGGTAGAATTTCTTTTTCTTTAGCACGTTTGGATGACATATCACTATCATTCTCTCTACTTAATCCTCTTTTTCGTGAATCTCTATCGCGACTTCTGCTACGATTTCTACTATCACCTCTTCTTTCATTTCTTCTACTATCATCTCGCCTATCATCTCTTCTGATGTCATCCCTTCTATCCCCGTCTCTTCTCATATCATCCCTTCTAATGTCATCCCGTCTTACGTCATCCCTTCGATTATCATCTCTTCTGTCATCCCTTCTATTATCATCTCTTCTCGCATCGCGACCACGATCTCTATCTCTATGGAAATCTCTATCGTAATCCCGGTAGATCTCTCTCTCTTCTCGTCTTGAGAATTTATCACGATCATCCCTTCTTCTATCATCAAACCTACTATCTAATCTTTTTCTATCATCATCAAATTTTCTCCTGTCATCATCTAATCTCCTTCTATCATCATAATCATCTCTTGGAGCACCTCTTGAGCGATAATCATCATGTTCTTGCACACGTGGTGCTCGCCTTTCAAAGTCTCTACTATGATAATCACGAGTATACCTGTCTCCACCATAGTCTGAGTCTTTATCAAATCTGCTTGGTTTCCTTGAGTATATCTCATCAACTTCTTTCTCAAAGTCTTTCCTTTTATCATCACCATCCTTAGATTTATGGTTGTAATCAAACATATGAACAGGTTCAATAAAATCGCGAGCTATAATAAAAACAAAAGTACATACATAAAAACCTATTAAGGGCGAAATAAACTCACACCTACAATAAATGTAATGGTCTTATTCATAATGACTTATCGGAGGTTTAAACAGACATTTTATCGGAGAGATAATAAACGCTTTAGTAATACTATATTACCGGCTAACACTCAGTTTTGGGATCGAAGATGTCGACCCAGGTTCTATATATATATAGGTAATATAGTATTTCTAATATGACTCAAACTCACGAAAATTTCAATACGAAAACGCTTTAGTGTTAAAAGACTATTATGAATAACAAGTTTTGACAATTTTCGCAAACCGAATTTAGCGAACACCTCCTATAAATCATTATTAATAATTGAAACTATGGGGGTTTCTTTTTTGTATACAAGCCTAAAATCATTTTTATCAATTTAAAATGCACATTTATCTAAGTGTTAAAAATTCATATGCAAAAATTTAATATTAAGAACTTTTTCTAAATACAGATACATAGCTATTAAATGTTGAATGATCAATTTCATTATGTTTTCTACAAGCAGCCAAAATTTATTTATTTTTATTTATTTATTTACATACATGAAATAAATCTATTGTAACAATTCACTATAATCTATCGTAGTTGTTGTAGACATTAGGCAAGTTAATTAATAAAAATTTTACAATAGTAGCGGATAGTGAACTGTACTCCTAAATAGGCTACAATGGAGCCTGTGTTAAGGATTTACAGTGCCCATCCCCCACAGGGATATCCAACATTAAAGGAAGGTATACATATTATATTAACTACATAGGTTTTTCTTTGTACATAGATACTATTTATAAACTGATTTAAACATTTCGTATGTGTACGATTATGCGTGTGTGTATATGTGTGTGAATGTGTGCGTGCATTTGTATGTTGTGGTTAAATGGTCTTAGGACCAGAAGTTTGCCTACTTGCAAACCATGTAACTATAGTAAACAAAATCTTAATAACCATACCTTTTAATCTTAATGGCATGTGTTCATATTCAACTATTACAGATGGAGCGAACATGGGCTCATCTACCCATTTAGGTCTTGCTGGTTGGCTAGGAATTGGAGCAATATTGTTAATAGCATTCAAGGGTATCCTTTCAGCATTGCCTGGCACAGCTTTTGAAAAGTCTTGTATAGATTGTTGTCCAGGTGGACCTCTTGAATAGTCATTGTGCTGTCCATAACCTTGTCTGTTATAATCAGAGATATCTTGTTGATCCATACCCCTAGGAAAATCATTTGAAGGTGGAACACCTGTGGAGTAGTCATTTGCGCCCATACCACTACCAGAAAAATTATTTGACCCTGGAGTACCTCTTGAGAAATCATTTGGACCTGATGGACCTCTAGAGAAATCATTAGGTCCTCTAGAAAAGTCATTCACATTTTGTTGACCGGAATGTGATACATCCCTTGAATAATTATTTTGACCAGACATTCCTTGTAAAAGAGGTTTGATTAGAGGAGGAGGGCCAGTCATGTTTGGTCTACCAGGTGGAATCCCTCTATCAAATGACTGGCCCATATTATTGCTACCATACTGTGCATTACTATCATAATCATTATATTGATTTTGTGAGATCTGTTCCTCTAAATTTTTCTTTAAAAGAGGTGGAGGCCTATAGCCTTGCTGTTGATTAGATGGCATAGGGAAACGTCCTGTACTGTTATGTGGGGTATTATTTTGTCTATTATCAAATTGTTGATTACTATAATTTTGATTTGTACGACCCTGATTATAAGTATTCACTTGATTGTTACCAGTATAATTACCACTCTGACCAGGTTGAATTGGTGGTGGATTATTCAAGGATCCAGGTGCAACTTGACCTCTAACCATAGACAGTATGTTCATGATTTTTTCATCACCAAGAATATTGTTTATTCCTTTTGAAATTTTTGTATAATCTGGTGCTTGGGGCTTATTATCTTCAGTTATGTCTATTACATCTGCTGATCTTGATTTCATTGCAAACTTGTCAGTTTCAGGTACCAAATCTAAACCAGGAATCCCTTTTTTATTAGACTCACTTGCCAGTAAAAAGCTCGGTTTACTAGGAGCCCCACTAAAACTATCCTTAGGATACTGATCATTAAGATATCTCCCATCATCTTTGCTCATAGTGTTACCTTTGTTGTATGCATTCTGATTTGGAGGATTGTTGTATTGTTGCTGATATGGAATATTATTCTGTGCCATATAATTTGATGAGTTTACACCAAAATTTGATACATTATTTAAGTTTTGAGTAGATTTGTTACCATAATTTTGTTGCAATGGTTGTTGTTGGGGTGGTGGCTGAGAAGTATTCATATTAGTTGCAACCACAGTATTAACTGATTGAGGAGGCTGTGGAGCCATCCCTCCTTCCATAAGGCGAGCTTTCTTTTTGTTCATCTGCTGGCGCCTTTCTAAAAGCTGTGCTCGACAAGCTTCAAACTTTTCCTCATACTCTTTGTAAGCTTGTTTATCAGGATGGTTAACATTATCTTTCCTCCATTTCTCAATTTCTTCCTCCCATTTCTGAAACTGAATGTCAAATAGTCTTTCTTCCTCTGCTAATTTTTTAAGAGCTTCAGCATTAACTGAAGCTGCAGTTGCAGCTTGTGAGAAAGGTCTATTTGAGTTATTAGCTTGTTGATTACCAAGGTTGACATTCCCAGAATTAACATTTTGTTGAGTAACAGGAGCAGGAACAGGAGCTGGCTGACTTTTTGGATGCCCAAATAGAGGTTGATTATTTTCATGTGGTGGTGGAGGTGGTGGTTTATCTGGAGGTGGTGGTGCTGGCGGCGCGTTAGTTGGTGGCAAAGGTGGCATATTAGCTCCCATAGCTTGAATAGCTTGCATTTGCTCCGCATACTGCAAATATATATGTAAAAAATTAAGCCAATTTCATCATACCATTTTGATTGAATGCCGCTCTGTAGAATCAAGGCATTCACTTGTCATAAAGAAAGTCCTAAAGCAGATTTAATTAATATAAAAAAATTTTAGGAAAACCATAATTAATAAATAAATAAACGCAATAGTGGCTATAACACGAGACATTATTCGCGTCAAAATTGAAGATCTAATTCTAAATTATACCACGAATAACGAATTGACAGAGCTGTTCTCGTGAAACACAGGCGTGATAGTTTGGTTAGCTAAAATATCATATCGAGATGAATATAATAACTAACCTTCTCGCCATACTGGCTTTGCCATTGCGCATATTGTTGTTGCCATTGAGTCCATTGCCAATTTTGCTGTTGAATTGCTGCCCATTGCTCTGGAGTATAGGATCCCATGCTCATATCAGGACCCATAACCATCCCTGAATTCCAAGGCCCATTATTCGGCATGGGCCAGGACATTTTAAAATTTATTTAATTTGACTTTGCAAATAAGATTTTATTAAATATTTATACCAGTAATGGCGTATTACAACATTACTGAAACAAATCGGCCAATCAATACAAATTGAAAGAAGGTGGCCGCCATTTTGATATAAAACCACAAACGCTAGATTTGACGTTGACGTGAGCATTAAAAAAAATACTAGGGATGGGCAATACGAGAATCGAGTACGACAGTATTTGCTTGAGTACTTGGATCATTTTGATAAATTGATTCGTGTGCTTCAAAAATAGGAACAAAGATAATGCTAATAGATATTATATTTAAACGATATAAATAAAATCTAGACATCTGTATTTTACCGCAATAGTTCAATGGGCGGCCTAATCGCTTAAATTGATTTCCTCCAGGCGACCTGAGCATGGACATTATTGAGGCGTAAGTGGAAGATATAGGTGCAAGTTTATGCCTATTATACACTACGTAATATAATACATTAATTACAATTATAATACATTTATTTTTATTTTATTTATTTGTAATTATTTTGTTGTGTTAAATATTTGTTTTTAGTTTAGTTTTTCTTATGGGTGAATGTGTTTATAAAGTAATCTTTTAAAAATGTAAATAATAAGATGATGAATAAATAAAGAGAAAATATACACATATACTTTTTAAATACACATACACACCATTACATAATTCATAAATATAGTAGGTACTAAAATAAATAAAAAGTTTATAGGTGTTTATTTTAGTAGTTTATATTATAAACAGCTAGTTATATTTTAAGTGGAAAAATTAAATATTCTAAAAATCATAGAGGCTTTAGGAAATTTAAGACTTTTTGAAAACCGAGAAAGTTGCCTACCATCGTCTTGTGGGTACAGTAACAGTTAGAAAGCAACGTACCTTGGAAATCTTTTTTATTATTTTCTATAACCCAATGACACGATCATTGCGACGGACAAGACGGGCCTCGTGGTCTAGTGCTTCATATAACGGACTGCCGTTCATGAGGTCTCGGGTTCGATTCCCGGTCGGGACAAGTATTTGTGTGATGTTTTTAATTGTCATACAAATGTTTGTACTGCGTCTGGGTGTTTACTATGTATTTGAAGTATGTATTTACAACAGAAAAGTAGTATATGTAGTCTATTCGTATTCTGGTACCCATGATACAAGCATAGAAATATAGCTTACTTTGGGACCAGAGGACGTTATGTGAAATGTCCTGAATATTTATTATTATTAAATATTATTATTGCCGGAACCGGCAAGTGATATGGAGACAACAAACTATTTATAAAAAAAACTTCGTGTTATCCTATACAAAATATTTTTTACTTACTTATGCGTTATTTTATCAATAAAAAGATCTTGAAATTCTTTATGGCAACTGACTTGGACCAAGAACTGTAGAAAGTGGCAATAACAAAATAGTTTAATTATGGTTGCAGTAGTACTAAGCGACAACTTAAAAAAAACATGATTTGGCGTCCATTATTTTAGAGCATTCATCCAACAAGAGTTGGCATAGACAGGCGACCCCCGCAGAAAAAGGTACAAGAGCAATGCTCATAGAGTATAAACAGTGTCGTCTCTTAAAATACGTGGGATGATTTTATACGATCCATATGCAGCTACCAAAGCAGTAGCGGTTTGACGCTTGTGTGTGTTACCTTGGCACATGTCTGACTTTGACACACTGTGCGCATCATGAAATTACGCTCTCATATTTTTTTCCGAACATAGCGAAAGAAGCAAAACTTTAAAGATTATTTGTTCGTTGATTTCCACTTTGTGTCTTTTCCAAATATAGTTCCCGAATATACCATATATAGAGATTCTATGAATTTCTATCCATCCATCCATCAACCTTTCTCAGTCCACTGCTGGACATAGGCCTCCCCCATAGAACGCTACAACGTGCGGTCTTGCGCTAACTGCATCCAGCGGCCCCCGGCGTATTTGACGATATCGTCGGTCCACCTTGTTGGGGGCCGCCCCACGCTGCGTCGTCCGGTTCGTGGTCGCCACTCGAGGACCTTCCGTCCCCAACGGTCATCAGATCGTCGAGCGATGTGGCCTGCCCAGTGCCACTTCAGCGTGCTAACTCTTCGGGCTATGTCGTACACACCAGTCCTTCTACGGATCTCCGCATTCCGGATCTTATCACGTAGGGAAACACCTATGAATTTCTATGAATTTCTATATGGATATTTTATTAAATGGTGTATGTAGTCGCGTGAGCAAAGGGCTCACGGTTCTTGTTATAGGTTTAAGGTATGATTTTAAGAAAAATCTCAACAATTTTCACAATTTATTCCACTTTTCACAATATTCGATTTAAGAACACAACGAGAATTACTAATAGAAATAGTATTTTTTTATTTTTAACACTGAATCTAAAGTTTAAGTTTTTAAAGAGTTATGTATAGGGGGGTACGCTTCCAGGAGAGTCCACCAGGCCTCCGAGTAAGAGGAGACACTTATCTTAATTTGCGACACCGGAACAGCCGAGACGGCGCGCGGCAACGCTCCTCTTATATATGGCTAACGGGGGGGTGCGCTGACGGCCGGGGGAGGTGAGGTAACAGCTGAGTGAGCCTATGTACTAATGTACTACCTGTTTAAATTCAAGTAGTGTAACTTCGCTTACTCATTGTTTATTTTATAATGTTAATTAGTGAGAAGACTGGATCGTGTAATACAGTTTCTACTAGCACGGGATCCAGAGTTATGTAAGCAAAAATTGTAATCATTTTAGAAAAATAAAATAATTTAAATTTTTTAATTCATGGTACCTTTCATTGATAAATGGTAGTCCGATTTACATTTATTTTTTCTCTAACTATGCTTACAATCCCTTTTGAAAGTTGCGAATGATTATATTTTCCGAACGCCTGGGCTTCAATAGCAGCTTAACGCATGTGGTGCAGGAACGTGCAATTTTCGTGGATTCTAAACGCATATGTGGGCACTTTTATTGTTATCTAATAAATATAAAATATAATTCATCATCATCATCATACCGTCACGCCTTTTCCCATAAGCTTAGGCAGAGCACCATCAGCTGCGATCCAAACACCCATTCTTCCATAAGTGACAGTGTAAATTACACTAATTTCTATTTTGATTCTATTCATCAAACATGGAATAAGTGTTTAATAAATATCCGCAAATTTAAACCGATTTAAATCGATTTTGTGGCAGCGGTAACGAATCGATTAAATTTTGGCATCACTATGGAACGACGCCATTTTCGCTTTGGACTTGGAGGTGTTAGTGTCGGACAATTCTTTTTAATTTGATTTTAATATTATAAAAACAGTTATTTTCTTTGCCGAATCGTCGAAATTAAAATGCGGTTTAGTTATGAAGTTCGGAAAACCTAAGTGTGATTATAATAGTTCTATCTAATAGCGATATATTGTCTGCGCGGGAAATGTGACTACGTCCGCTATCATTTTAGTCAACAAGACGTACTTTATTGGAAAATAATAACACGAGTAATTTCTTGCCATGATTCCCAATAGAACACGCGAGAGCCGAAGAACCAAGTCAGCGAAGCTACCAAAACACTTAAAACGCTTGTTTATTCAAGGAAAATGCCGCGAGTGTACAGTGGTTGTTACTCGAATGGACTTTGCCAAGATATTGGGTAAATTTACCAAAGTGAAGATACAATATGAAAGTACTACACCTAAAACAAACCAAAACTCTCAACTGGCATCGTCGAAACCAACTTCAAGATTAAAATGCAATGAAAATGGTATGGTTCAAATACGCAGAAATGCGTATAACGAACACCCAGTTAAAGAGTTAACAAATTCTAAAAAAAGTAAGGCGATGTCTCCTCGTTCTACACCCAACATTTTGAAGGAAAATAATAGGTTAAAAAAAGGAATACTTAAAGATAAAAACACCACTAACAATAATAATTGTGGTAACCTAATGAGAAGAAACAATATAAACATAAAAGAATATGGTATTGTATTTCAAGATCCATTACTACATGTGCATAATGGTAATGAATTGAGTTCCAAAATAACATTATCAGAATTAGTATCTCAAATAAATGACAGCATACTCCCTTCCGATGACTGGTGCATTGACTTTTTCCCTAAAAAAGGTGAACTGAAGGATGATAAAGTGTATGATCGAATAGCAGCAGAATTGGAGGACTTAATGTACAATGAAAAGCCTGCAAAATCTAATGAAAAACAAGGCACAGTTGATACCAAAGTCGATGATTTTCCATCTATAATGGATATTCTTAATGACAACACTAGAGATGTTAAAACAAATGACCAATGCCTAGAATATAAACCTAACTTGGAATCTAGTGATGTTGAGGCAATGCTCCTGGGTAAATCAGATCCAATAACTGATCCTATTCCATCTACACCGATGGAGGTTGATAATACTGATGTAAGGCATCTTATTGAGGATGTCGACCAATTAACAGCAAATCAAGACATTGGAACTCTGGATTCAACTGATAAACTAGCTGATATTAAACCGGAAGAAATTGAGAACCCTCATAGTCCATCGATACTTGATGAAGCATTAAAAAAGGGTATAGAAGAACATCTGCCTAGTACTCCAGTTAAATTGGTTGAAGAACCTGTTTTAACCAAAGATGATGTGAGTTCTGTTGAGAATGCAGAGACTAAAATAGATATTGAAGTTAAGTTGATTGAAACAACTAATGACTGTAAAGAAACTCTGGACACAACAGCTGATTCTAATGAATCCAATATGTCTGTAGATAACATTGAAATGGCTGCTGAATCCAAAGAAGCCTCAGAAACAAGCAGCAAGTCTGAAAACATTGAGGAAACCAATAAATCTGCCAATACAATTTTATCAACAAATGAATCCAAAGAAACAAAACAAATATGTTCATTGGCTTCAATTGAAGGTATAACTCACCTTGTATTCAAAAAAACAAAAGATGGTAACTGTTATAAAACCGTGACATGTCCGAAAAATTTAAAATATGAAATTGAAATCAATGGAAAGTCTGTTGAATTTCTTGGTGCACCGAAGTTCATATCTAGTTTAGAAGACTTACAAGTTTTATTGCAAATTGTCAATGAAAGTGAACTAGATAACTTGTATGTACTATATTGAAGTGGAGTGTGAATAAAGAAAATAATGTTACATAATATATTATGGAATAGTCTCATTATTACTGTTATAATATAACATTTGATAGTGCCTCAAATGGTAAATGGAGGTATGGAATGCCTTCGATATCTGTTACATTTTGTAACTAACAGATTATGATATTTTAACATTATAAATGGAAGCTTTATTGGTTTGTTCCTTTTTATGCAGCATGTTTTGCATTGACATAAAGTACTATCGAGTTATGGCCTGCGTTTTGTGTAGTATTACTACACATGAAGAAAGCAAAATCTATAAAATTCTAAATCTTTATCATATAATGTTTAAAATGTCTGACTTAAATTTTAATATTATTATTTTATTGTATTAGCACAAATCACCATAATACTAAAGGGAATTTACTATAGATTAGTTCTAATTTCATTTATTGCCTACACAACAATAGCTCATATTAATACACATTACAAAATTAATTGATACAGAATTTAAAATAGCAGTGGCCTTTTTAAAATTCTAAAACTATTCTAAAATTAACATTTCTAACTAAAAATACCACACACATACAAGTATGAGATGCAAACAGCATGAATTTGCAGGCAAAATCTATATAATTAAACCATTTGAGGAATTTTTATGTTATCCCTATCAGACCATTATCTGATTATTAAAAGGATAATTTTACATTGAGTACAGAATGGTTATTTTCTGTATTTTGAGAATTTCAAATGGAGTAATGTTACAACTAGGCAAAAAAGAGTGGAGAATATAGTGGCAACACTGAAAATAATCTCTTCAATTATAAATTTCGTTATTTAACAGAGACTTAAAATAATGTTGGTTCTAAACAATCAGTAGTGATAAATGTGAATAGCTAAAATTCATGTCATAAATTGAGTATTGGTATTGATATGAAAAGGATTTTAAAACATGAATTTTTTAATGTATTTTAAAATATGGTTTGTTGGTAAAGTCATTAAGTTTAAAGTCATAGATTTACTTGTTTGCGAAGTTCTATTTGTTTTTCTTGTTTTTAACAGGAAATATAACTGGCTGATTATTGGTGTTGCCATAAACATTTATTTTATTCTACTGGCAGACTTTTTTGCCAAGTTTTGGTATGTATTATTTTAAAAGATTAGGATATTGCAATGTAGCTATGTAGCTATTTTTAATAAGTTTAGGAGTTAATAAAAAGTTTATGGATATTTCTTAGTTTATGTGTCAGAAATGATACTTATGTTAGTACCAGCCTAGGCGGAACCTACCACTTCAAAAGCCGCGAGATTGTTGCGAAAGAATGAGGCTAAACCTGATCAAACTAATTTATTAACATTTTTTATATTACGACATCGCGACTTCAAAATTTACGGAATCTATTGTGGCAACACCACAAATTGTAATAACGATTAGCCAGCTAAAGAAATGCAGGTAAAGATCGTAAACATTAATAAAACGTGCTTCTGTGTTAATTCTCCCTTCTGTTCCCTGAGAAAAGGAGGTAAAAGATGTTTTCTCGTATCGTTAGGGCCTGTAATAATAGGAACATAAAAATATTAATTATGAATCTAAAACATGTAAAAAAGAAGTTTGGCTCTCAAAATAAGTGAGAACGTTTTAGTTTAGTTTTATAAATAACAGCTTCGTGAAATCTAGCTCGCATCTCGCATTAGAAGATGGCAATGAGGCGATCCTTCTTTAACATCGTATCACGAAATTACCTAATCTGTGTACCTACCTTACCTAATCTATATGTAGTGTTGCCGATGATAAACGGACATTTTACCGGATTATTTTTTAACGACACCTTATAAAAAAACTACTAATGTCATCATCATAGCATCACGCCTTTTTCCCATGGGGGTAGGCAGAGACTATAAAGCGCCATCTGCTACGATCCAAACATACTTCCTTAGCTTCATACACATTCATACATCATACACTACTAATTTAGTTAACAAATGATGGTTAAAAACGATATTACTGCAGATGGACATTTGACTTCCATGGAAGCAACTTTTTACTTCTAGTTTGTGATGCTGTTTCAATATTCGGCAGTCGTTACGCTCGCTAAGAGACGGCAACATCCGTACACAATAAGTACCTATGAACATTTAAATAAGACTACTTTTTACGGATTTAGACGCGTATATTTGTTTTAAATTTTGGGCCGACGTTTTACCTATGATCATTGTTCTCGTACCTTTTTCTACGGAAGTGGCCCTACAAAGTCACCTCTTGTTGAATTAATTCTCTAAATAGGTATACTATATAATTAAGTACATATTGTGAGGCGAATGAATTGGCTTTGAAAGATAGCAATATTCGTGACCCTTGAGATCTAAGTTTAGTGCTCACCACAATTTACGCTGAAATAGCACATGTACTTTATTAAATATGTTATACGGGGTAATAGTCGTTTTTCAATAGGGTAATACTGATTTTAGTTATTAAAAAATGGCTTTTATAATATTTTTGCAAAAATTACATAAAATATTTACCTATTTCACTAGATAAGTCCAAATAAATAAAACTATTAAGTGTTTAGCTTAGAATTAGAAATGTAGAGCCTTGATTTATTTTAGTACAGTAATATATAATTGTATACATAGCTTAAAGTATTAAACTAACAGGAGTTGTTTCAATAGTATATGGTTGCTTTCCAATTAATACAAAAAGTGACGCAGTGTAACGCAGTGCTCGATAAAGCGCTTTCCATCAACGACACTTGAACACAGCCGTACACTGTTCGACACTCGAAAAAGTGGTGTTTTGAGAGTAAACATATTTGGTTTGGCTGCTTATATTTAATTTATTGAACATTACTTACTTTAAAATTATAGTTGGTTCAAATAATTATTATTAAACAAAAGTAGTATTATTACAAAACAATTATTTATTTGCCCACAAATTGTCAAAGTTCTTTAACTTATTGGAAGGTTATGTTTATAAATTATTGAGCCAAGACTTTGTCAAGGAACTTGCATTTAGGTAAAAAAACGCCCATAATTTTGCGATATTGATGCACTCTAGTGTTATTTTGAGACAACTAGCTGTTTCATTTAAACTTTTACACAGTGTTTGGCAGTGTTTCACAATGTAACGCAGAGTCCCTCTGTGTTAACTAAATGGAAAGCAACCTATTTAAACAAATCGGTGGGGTGCCGGGGATAATGCACACAAACAATATAACGTAATTTCATTTTTTGCTACGTAGACCCTGTGTGAAATGGCTTCATACACTCTAAGAGACAACAGTGTTTGTACACAATGAGTGTGACCATTGCCCTCATACCTTATTCAGCGAGGAGATGGGGGGTCACCTGACAACGTCAGCTCCTGTTAGATGAATGCTCTAAGATATATAAATGTAAAATATTCTCCCAAAATAACAGCTCTTGAAAGAAATGTAATTTCTATTTATTAGATCGCCGCATCTGGTAACATAATACCTATACTGAAATTTCGAAGTGACTGAAATTAAAATAGTTTCATTTTCCTCGTTGGCTTAATAAAAATGATAAATCTACTTTAATTTCTTGAGCTGAATTTGTGTGTTGAAATTTTGTGAAAACGTGCTTTTTCTCTATAACTTAGTTACATTAAGAACTATTGTCATAGAATTATAATTGATATTATTCAATAAATGTTCTTCTCATTATTAATGGTTATTTTTTTCAATCCTTAATAATATTATAAATTCAAAGTAACTGTCGCTCGACGACCCGACGTACGTTAGGGGCGGAAGGTCCTCGAGTGGCGACCACGTACCGGACGACGCAGAGTGGAGTAGCCCTCAACAAACGGCGACGGCGTTGGACTAACGATATTGTCACAACGCTCGACCCCGATAGCGCAGGATCGTGCGTTGTGGCGTTCTATGGGGGAGGCCTTTGACCAGCAGTGGACGGAGAAAGGCTCATGGATGGTGTTTGTCGCTCTTTCACGCCAAAGCTACTGAACCGATCTAATTGAAATGTGATACGCACACACTCTCCGACCTTGAAAAGGTCTTCGTCTTCACTGCGTATGAATTCGTGGGCAACAACTTGTGGCCAAAAGTAGTTTGGGCGAACTACGTGGCGTATTGGTAGTGTAAGTGCGTGGGAGTGACCTAGGGTTCGATATCAACACAGGAAATATTGTTTATGTGCACGGGTATTTTACGGGTTAATATTTTGCGTACATAATATATAGCAAAGACGTTAAGCTTAGTTGGCTGTGTTATTTAAACCTGCGTATATTACCTATATAATAAATAAAAAAATATTAAGTCATGTAAAGCACCTAACTGAAGTAAAATCTATGATTGCATCCCTTTCAATTAGTTATTTCTAAAAAATATTGAGGGAGAGAAAGAAGCTACTTTCTCGATCGTTTTTGAAGTATAATCTTATAACTTCGAAAACAATAATATCACTAAAAATGTGCAGAATTTTTAAATACTGCAACACTGAATAAAAAGTCAGCGTGACAAAACCATTGAGTACTAAACCAACAGGAGTAGTTGCACACGCTGTTTTTTCTAAAGATACTCCCAGATTGGTCTATCTATAGGCTTAACGGGGGAAGGGGTTAAATGTAACCAAAAATACTGAAAGTTGTACAAAACTAGATTTTTACCCGTTACCGTCGAGTTTCCTGTATTTTTTTATACCTAAACGAAACCACAGATTTTGAGAGGAAATTGATTGGATGATTATTATATTGTATAGTTTAAGTTCACGCACAGATATATCTGAGCGTTCACATATGGTCAATGTTCATTATTCAGAGAGCTTGAGGGATTTTAGCCTTAAATTGCCCCGTGTTGTATTAGATGGTTTCTTTCTCGAAGCGAGTAATATCTTACGCACAGATATATCTCTCCTCTCTACCTGTGCGTATAGCTGTGTGCCAAAGAAGTTACATAAATTCTTTGCTGTGTGCTTACACACATGCAGAGTACCACCCCGCCGTCCGGCCCCCTATTATTATTATTAAGTTGCGCGTCCGGAGGGGGCCGACGGGCCCCCCTCCTTTCTATTTATCAATAAAAACCTTTGTAGCTGCTAAATTTTAATTATAATAGCTATAGCAAAGAAAAAAATACTGTTTGATAGGTCGAAATCACATAATATACAGAAGGAGCGCTCGGCAATATTTGAATGAATCGTAGTGTGTCCCTAATCGAGCCGCGCGCACCTCCGCGCAGTGTTGCTACCTCTCGACTCATTTCCTACTAATTCTCAATTTTGGGGAAAATGTGTAAAATTTTATTCTTTACTTTTTATAAAATTAATAAAGTTATTATTTTATATGTATATTCTTTGTGAGTTTATATCTTCAAAATTACGTAATGTATTTTTTTAATATATACCTAGTAGCATCGATAAAGTATACCTAGTAGTATTCGATAGGTAACAAAAGAACATTAAAAAAAACACAGACGAATTGAGAACCTCCTCCTTTTTTGGAGTCGGTTAAAAAACATACATGCATTAAAAAATACCAATTACAAAAACAATGTTTTTTCATGAAATCAATACTTTTTAGACCAAATTTTAAAAGCAAGTCATCTATATGATCTATAAAATTTTATATAAACGTTACATACCTATTCAAGGGTTAAATATTAAAACTAAATTAAAGTTAGTGAATAGGTGGCAACGATAGGTTGTGCACAAATTATAAACAAGGGAGAATGCTTTACCAAAAAGTGGCAACACATTAAGATTAGGTTCGCCCAGGACTTTTTGGCGGGAAGTCAAACGAGGCGGCAATAATTTTTTTCAAATTTTTCATTTTATTAATTTAATAATTAAATACAACTAAACTATCACTTATTGATACGAAGACGATGAGCGTCTGCAGTGGCGCTGGCGGCGAAGAGCCGCCAGAACCAGGCGAGGCCAAGAAAAGAAAATTCTACAACGCAAATTATGCTGGAGGTAACGATTCTAATAAATATAAAATCTTTACCAAACCTAATTATAAGAGACTTTTCTTAGAAAACAGCAGCTCTGAATTCACGGTATATGTTGAATCAACAGAACAAGAGAAAATAGGTAACAAAAATCCCATAACTCTTACAAATTTAATAGCAGAGCAAGTCAAAGATGTGTTAGGGGTGCATAGAATAAATGCTCACAAAATAGGAATTACATTTAGAAAAGCTTCGGCTGCTAATAACTTCCTTAAAATGGAAGATTTTATGTGGAAAAATAAAATGAAGGCATTTATTCCTTCTTACTTAACTGAAAAAATTGGTGTAATAAAGTATGTTCCTAAAGAATTATCAAATGAAGAACTATATAAGAATATTGTTTGTGACGCTGAAGTAGTCTCCATTAAACGATTTATGCGTAAGGTTGAGGGTAAACTAGTACCTCTCAACACTGTTGCCGTTACTTTTGCATCAACCTCTCTACCTCAGTATGCGTATTTGAAACTATTTAGATATCAAATTCACACTTATATTCCTCCACTTCTTCAATGCTACAAATGTCTAAAATTCAACCATTCCGCTAAGAACTGCAGAGGTGAACAGTACTGTTCATCATGTGCTGGACGCCATTCATATAAAGAGTGTGATGTCGATGAGATCATTTGCATCAATTGTTCTGGCAATCACCTTGCTATTTCAAGGGAATGCCCTATCAAAAAACAAAAAATTGAAGATAAGAAAGCAAAATTTAACATGCAACAACCATACGCTAATATTGTTAAAAGACCATCCAATATAAATGACAAAAATTATCCACCCTTGCCAATACCACAGTCACAGCCTTTACCCAAAACTAAAGATAAGTCAAATAATGTTTTAAATTTAAGAGAAGTTGCAAGCAATGATATAATTATCAATGCTATAGTAAAATCACTAGTTACACTAGGTAACAAGAGTGACTCTGATGGGCCACTCACACATAAGAAAATAAAAGATGTATTTTTATCTAATTTAATTTAATGGATAAATATTTAAACATTTTACAGTATAATATACAAAGCTTACAGAGCAAAAAGAGCCTATTACAAAATTTACTAAATGAAAAGAAAGTAGATATTTGTCTTCTTAATGAGACTTGGCTAAAACCAAGCTCAACAATCCCACATTTTCCTAATTACAATTTCATACATAAAAATTCAAAAAATTCTCATAATGGTGTAGCTATTTTGGTAAACCATCATATAAAGTATAAACTAATTGATACAAGATTTTCAGAGTCTATACAAAATATATGCATTTCTATAGAGACAGAATTAGGACAAATAGCAATCCTTTGTATATATAGCCCACCCAGTAACAGATTTGATTCAACTAAGTTAAAAGACCTTATCAATAATATACCTAAACCATGTATAATAATGGGCGATTTTAATGCTCATAGCATAGCCTTTGGATGCCGTAGTGATAACAGTAGAGGTAGATGTTTGTATAATATAATTGATGAGTTTGACTTATGTATTATGAATGATGGTGCCACAACAACAGTTCCTTATCCCAATAGGCAAGCATCAGCTATAGATCTTGCTCTTGTCAGTCCTTCACTCGCACATTTATGTCATTGGTATGTTCATGACGATCCCATGGGCAGTTATCATCTTCCAACTTTACTTGAGATAAATGTTCAGCCATCCATGTATGACACCTCACCACCTGTAGATCAAGAGAAATATATTTACAATAAAGCAGATTGGAACAAATATTATAGTCTTTCAGAAACTTATTTTACACACATAGATATCAATGAACCACCTATCATAGCATACAATAACTTTGTAAACACTATAAATGATTTAAGAGATAAAACAATTCCAAAACGAAAAATTAACTCAAATACACCTATAAGAAAACCAGTACCATGGTGGAATCAGAAATGTAGTGATGCTGTTATAGAATCAAAAGCAGCATTAAGGTATTATTTTTCTGAGCCTACAATAGAAAACTGGATTAAATATAAAAAGTTAGATGCTAATAAAAAACGAATATTGAAAGAAGAAAGAAACACTTCATGGCAAGATTTATGCAATAGTTTTAATAGGTTAACACCAGTTTCTAGAATATGGGAGTATATTAAAAAATTCAAAAAGATTGGCACTAATCGAAACAAACATTTTAATGATGAGTGGGTACCAAGTTTTATAAATAATTTAGCTGATAATAGTGAAGTAGATACATCTAGACTAGAATACTTGTTTGAAAATGCTAAAGTAAACACCACTAATGATTTTCTCACAAATAAGTTCAACATGGATGAATTGAACATATCTTTAAAAAGTAGGAAAGACACTACACCAGGATTAGACAATATACCATATACGTTAATTAAAAAACTACATTTAAATGCACAATCCATTTTACTAAACATTTATAATAAATTATGGGAAAGATTAATTGTACCCGAGTCATGGAAAACACAATGTGTCATACCAATATTAAAGCCTAACAAACCTATAAATAATGCATCATCATACAGACCTATCTCTCTGTCATCTTGTTTGGGTAAACTCTTTGAAAATATGCTAAAGTTAAGATTAGATTATTTTATTGAATCCAATAGTCTACTGCCTCCTATACAATTTGGTTTCAGAAAAGGCAAAAGTTGCTCTGAAAGCTTCATATCTTTATTATCAGATATAAGACAAGTTAAATTAAGTCATTCTAATGCAATATGTGTCTTTCTAGATGTAAAAGGTGCTTTTGACAATGTAAATATAATGGAACTAATTCAAGTATCTCATGATATAGGTATGCCAGGACACATCTTAAGGTGGCTATATTGCTTCCTGAACAATAGAACAGTTTATGTTAAATATAATAATAAGTTACATGGGCCTAAGATTGTTAATAAAGGTACAATGCAAGGTGCAACATTGTCCCCATTGCTATATAATGTGTATGTCTCAGAGATATTAAAATATGTAATTACACCAGGTGTAAATATTTTACAGTTTGCAGACGACTTGCTTTTGTATAGTATAAATCAAAATGTGGAAACAGCAGCAACAAATATTAATAATGCTTTAAATCAATTGTACAGTTATTACCATACTAAATTAAAGTTGGAAATAAGCCCAGAAAAGAGTTCAGTTTTGATTGTGAGCAAAAATTTAAATGCTCACAATAATGTAAAAATTATTTATAACAATACAGTAATTCCTGTAGTTAAACACCAAAAATTTCTAGGGGTCATTATTGATGACAAATTAAAATTTGATGAACACATAAAGCACATAAGCAAAAAAGCATTAAGAGGCATTAATATAATGAGACACCTGGCTGGAACTTATTGGGGATCTGATCCTAAAGTAATGAGTATGCTATACAAAAGTATAGTGAGAAGCCACTTTGACTACAGTAGTTTAGCTTATATGAATGCCAAAAGCACCTTATTAAAGAAACTGGATGTCATACAAAATATAGGATTAAGACTAATATGTGGAGCAATGCGATCAACTCCAATTAACTCATTAGAAATAGAAACATGCATACCTCCGTTGGTGTTACGTAGGTTAATGTTGGCAGAGAGATTTTTATTGAAAGTTCTTGTTTCAAATGATAACCCTCTAACAAAGAGAATAATGATGCATCCTGAAATCTCTCTGTCAAATTCTGTTGCAGATAGTATCTCAGCTTCGTCTTTGGTAGAAGGATCCTTGCCTGAAATCCCAGTAATATTTAAATATGTAAATGATAATTCAGAAAACATTTTTAGAAACAATATTTGGCCTTTATATAAAACCTCCTATATCAGTCTTATTACTAGTATAAATATCCATTTAGATGCAGTAGGTAATAAATTTGAATTTTTAGAATTTAAAGGCAATAGACCTGAGCACTACACCATATACACAGATGGGTCCAAAACAAATCAATATGTAAGAGCAGCATATTATGATCCACAGATGCATTTCACTAAATGCATAAACTTAAACACTGCATGCAGTATATTCACTGCAGAAAGTTGTGCCATTTACTGTGCATTACAATATGTTAATAATTTTGTAAATAATGTACATAATGTTCTTATAGTAACTGATTCTAAGAGTGTTTTATCTGCTTTAAAAAATGTAAATATAGATTTTAAGCTAAATTATATAGTGTATGACATTAGGGATATTCTTAAAGAATTACATGATAACCACATAAATGTGGAATTTGTATGGGTACCTTCACATAGTGGTATTGGTGGCAATGAAATAGTTGATACAGCAACCCGATCAGATCATGATGAAGACCAATCAGAGTTAGTAAATGTACCATTTACTGATTACTACACACTGTACAAAAAGCTTACCAAACAGCTGTGGAAAGATTACTGGGCTATTACCCTGGAAAAGAAAGGCAAATGGTATGCAGAGATTCAGAAAGAATTACCTGTAAAACCTTGGTATTATAACCTCAAAAATATCACTAGAAGATTTATAACTATTATCACACGCATGCGATTAGGACACTGCTTAACGCCAGCTCATTTACAGAGGATCCAAATTTATAACAACAGTTGTTGCCGTCATTGTGAATCTGAAAATGCCGATTTAGATCACATTATTTTAAGATGCTCAAGTTTTAATTTGCAACGGTTGATTTTAGTGAGTGAATTAAGTGACATTACTGACAGTGAACAACAACAAAGTGTACCCTGCCAAGTCAAGGACATATTATCAAATAAGAATTATTATAATGCATTGTTTAAGTATATTCGTGATACTGTAGAAAAAATTTAATGTAAAATGTTTAGTTATAGGTAAATAAGTATTTCTAAAATTTCTATTTTAAAATTTTAATGTTATTGTTATTACTTTGTAGTTTATTTAATTAGTTTGTGTTTTTAATAATGTATCCGGCTGAAAGACTTTGTTTCTATGGTCATGAATAAATGAAAAAAAAAAAAAAAAAAAGATTCGCCCAATTCGTACGTGGGCGAGTCCAATTAAAATAATTTAAATTTTAATAGATACGTCATTATTCGTTCGTTAGTGGTCGAAATACGCAGATTATACTTACATATTTCGAAAATGTGGAACTATTATTATCAAGATTTAAATAAAACTAGGTAAAGAATAAGATTTAGTAAAAAAATTAAAAAACTAAATTTTAAATCCTTTTTTTATGCAAGAAATACTACATAGTTATTTTACCAGCAAAGTATGTTCCCGTCAAACTAGACTTATTCCCGTTTTTTTTAAATGCATATGTTAATAATTAATTATCTATAAATAAGTCTATGCGAAGATTTTATAGGAGAGTTATTAAACGCTTTAGCGTAAAAAGACTATTATGAATAACAAGTTTTGACAATTTTCGCGAACTTTTAAGATACTCCGATAAGTCAATATGAATAAGACCAATAGTAGATACGAAACCCTCAGCGTGCGAGTCCAACTCGTACTTGGCCGGTTTTTTATTAGATATTAATATATCTTTATTATATTATCTGTGCTATAGATAACCACTGAAATTAAAATTCAGCAATTGTTAAATAAAATTATTAAAGTGAAGCGCGGTGTTGCAGACGTCATTGATAGATTCCGGCCTTTAGGGACTGACTTGTGCTTATGGGTAGGTATATAATATAGCTGTCACGTGTGGCACCTTCCTATACGGTATTTTATATTAGACTATATTAATATACCGTAATATATCGTTTGCTGCGCCTTAAATGAATAGCTATACACGTCGTGTACGCCTTCCTTTGTCATCACTGTGGGTCATTGAACTGACTTAATATTAGCAGGTCATTTTACGTCATTATTATCTTCGTAAACTTGACATACTATTTTTTTTCTATATTAGATTGGCATTTATTAAATGTTCGCCTTTCCCTTTTAAAAATATAATTTATTCAATCGTGTAAAAACCTGGTAGGCACTAAAAGGCTTTAAAAAAGAAACAAATAGAAAATAAATATATTTATTAAAAAAATATCTATATAACAAT
Organism: Orgyia antiqua; assembly: GCA_916999025.1. Classification (NCBI taxonomy): domain Eukaryota; kingdom Metazoa; phylum Arthropoda; class Insecta; order Lepidoptera; family Erebidae; genus Orgyia; species Orgyia antiqua. The sequence goes on from OU779869.1 coordinate 10,243,295, forward strand.
GTGCTTATACTCTTTATTAAATACATCACATTTATCTGGATAGCTGGTCTGTGTTCCTTCCCTCGTGACAGACAGTGTAGCAATATGGCAAGCAGCGCCAATTATTTGATGCAATGGTTTATCTTTGTGAAAAACTAAGTATACAGCCAAGGCACCGACAAAGGCATCTCCTGCTCCCTGTTAAAGAAAAATATATAACGGTTAAGTGATAGTTTAAATCGCGCAAGAAGGGTTTTCATTCTGTTTCATGATCAGATTGTCTAAGCGTATCATCAAGTAAGACTAATCATGTTTAATAAATTTAATTACCTATAGTTGAAAAACAGATCATCGCATGTGGGACTAGAATCCACGGCCTCAGGTGGTCAAGTCTACTATTTTTAAACAATCGTCATAACGACACGACGCAACTGCAATCCCATTGCCATTGAAGTCAAATGTCCGTAGTCTGCTATATGAGTTCATAATGGTCGTTCAATGGCAATGAAATTGTCGGTCTCTTTTATCTATGCAATGAAGTTATCGGTCTCTTATATTAGGGTTCCGTACCCAAAGGGTAAAAACGGGACCCTATTACTGAGACTTCGCTGTCCGTCCGTCCGTCCGTCTGTCACCAGGCTGTATCTCAAGAACGGTGATAGCTAGACAGTTGAAATTTTCACAGATGATGTATTTCTATTGCCGCTATAACAACAAATACTAAAAATAAAATAAAATAAATATTTAAGGGGGGCTCCCATACAACAAACATGATTTTTTTACCGTTTCTTGCTCGATACTAATAACGTTGCCTTATGTTGCATAGATAATATAATGGTACGGAACCCTTCGTGCGCGAGTCCGACTCGAACTTGACCAATTATCTATGAATTGTGTTAGAATGGCATGTATGTGTTGCCGTTTTTAAAAAATGCGTTAGTTGAAGTGATTTCGAAAAACTACTAATAAATTTAAACATATAATCATGCTAGACTTCGTTTAGATACGAGTATATTTGTACACACTATTTATTAGTATGGAAAGCAATGTGAAGTATAAGAGATTAGTAAATTGCAATAAATTACAAAGAACATTTAAATTAAATGCAACGAGTTTAATTGTCAAGCTGTTACATTGTTTTGCTATACATTAACTCAATTATTTGTTCTGCTGTCAAAGGTTTAAATTTGTTAACACTCTCCTGATTACATTCCTTTTCCAAAATTTTCGGTCCTTTTTGTAAATATTCCTTCCCTAATTTTTGAATATGGCAATAGCAAAATGTTGCCAAAATAGTACTGTGCAAAGAAGTTCCTAAGAATGGTGACCCTTGAGCAAATTTTGTCAGAAGGAACGTTTTAACAAATTCGTCGTCGGATGAATCGATATACGAATTCACGTTGTCTCTCATTACCCGACGAGCTCGACGACGTTGTCTGCATTTTATACGTCTTTTTTCCACAGTGTTGGCTAATTGTAAAATATTTTGGCGCGCGGAATACATCTCGTGGATGTTTTAATAAATAATTACCTATCTAATTTTATTCGCAAAGATCACTACACCAACAAGAGCAATGGTTGCCGTTGTACATGTGACAGGACAATTTCTATCTAGATAGATAGAAATTGTCCTGTCACATGTACAATTTTTATTTCTGGCAATCTGTCGACACAGGACCATTTCAAAATATTACTGTCAAATTCAAAATAGCAGACTACCGAAACATTTCAGTCATTGAATTGCCATTGTGTACGAGACTACCAATTTATGTCACTTTCACAATGGCAAGTCAATGATGAAGTCGTAATGGCACCACTGTGACAAGAAAATAATAGTAGACTACCAAAAACTTCACAATGGCGCCATAATGGTGCCATTGAGGTACAATTCTGACACCATTGAAATACCCGACTCGGGGTCCAGAATACTGTTCCGTCGCTCTACCGCCTGAGCTACTACGGCCATGCCGGTGATAACCAATTTCTTTATTTGTTTCTCGATTGAGTCTACACCGCAATTTAATGTGCAACGCTTTCACTGTGTTTATACTTTTTCCACTATAATCTAATTTATTATGAAAAAGCACAGCAAGTCAATTGAAAATTACTGATAATGTTTTTTTTGTTGTTCAATTTTATTTACAGTATTCAAGTTTCTTGTGTTTGTTGTTATAGGGGCAAGAGAAATACGTTACTATACGTTTCAAATGAGAATAGGATTGGCAATGACCTTTAGTTGTCAAAAGTGATTAAAAAGGTACTGTCAGCAACATAACTTTATTTGCGTATCAATAATTCTTTTTTTCTTTTACCTAATCTCAGTAATTTGAAGCGAAAAACGTCTTAAATTATTTGGTACTATTAGTTATAATATTATTTAAAAAGAAATACTATTTTCTTTCAATAATTTCGTTGCTGGAAACAATGATATTAAGTTGAATTGCCAACCGCCATTTTGTTTTTGTTGGCGTGCCTTGTCGAGAATATGAATTATAAGGAATTATATTTTAAATTCTGCTAGTTATGTGGTTGTTTCCCGTTAAAAAAAAAAATTTTTATTTCTCATTTTTTTTGTATGTTAGTGTTGTTATTTTGAACTTGTCGTTATTTGTTATTGTTTTTAATTGTATTTGTCTCGCTAACTGCTCAAAAATTAGTAAACGATAACGATAAAGTGATAGATAAATTACATTATAAAAATATCTTGTTTTGCTGACCCTACCAAAATTGTTCTAATTGACAACTATGACGTCACAACATGGCGTGGTGTCAATCCTATTCTCATTTGAACGGCATAGTACCTGTGAAATTATCAATCATCGTACATGAGCTACACCCTAGCGACAAACGGGACAGCGTAGTCTCAATGAAATGGTCATTTACGCACTTTACCTTTCCGGCTGCGGGGGCAACCTTCGGGCTTTGTGTGGCACTCCCGGCTCATGGTGCCGGACTACGACTACCCACTAAGCCCCACGGTGTGCCACTCAGGTATTACCATGACTCGGGAGTATTTCGGTGGTACTTTCTATTTATCATTGTTCACGCCTAGAAATTACTGGTTGAATTTGAGATCTATCGAGGAAGGTTAAAGGCCATTTAACATCACGACCACTAGCTGCGAAGTAGATGAAAATGCTACCCAGTCAATATTTTCACAGAAAATGTCGTGGCAATCCTAGTTATAAAATAATGAAAAATATTCTGAAATTATTTAAAATATTATTCCCTTACAGTTGTATCTACAGGTACTACTTCTTCACAGTAGACATGTATTGTTTGTTGGTCTTCTTTAGTCATATAAACAGCTCCTTCTGATCCAAGAGTGATAATCACTATCTCACAGCCTTTATCCAGTAATTTTTTTAGAGCATTTACAGAATTTCTGTAAAAAAAGAAAAATGCTTCCCAATTTAAAAATCCGCTAGAACACAATTTGTGATATTACAAGTCTACTAAAAGAAGTTGTTAGGGTTATACAAAGAGAAAATAATTATAAGGTAACTATAGAACACTTGAAGATTTAAGCTCATATAGGGACATACATACAAAAATGAAGACTGTTTTATAATATTATTATAAGTAGATAATGACTCACTTAACATCAATCTGTATATTGGTAAGTAACTCAGCTTCTGACTCGTTAACACAAAGGATTGTACAGTAAGGCAATATTTCATCAACGTCAGATTGCGCTGGTGCAGCATTTAGCAATTTGATCTGTAAGTACAAATATTAGCAACAGTAAAATAGCCATTACGTGAGCCTGGCAATAATCCGTTAAGCCCATTGGCTTAGCGGATTATTGCCAGGCTCACGGTTGCCACAAGGAAAAAAAAATTAAAATAAAAACAGTAATATCAATTGTCTGAAAAATTAAAGATTTTTATTTTGTGGTTTATGAAAAAATACACAAAACCTGTCGAGAGCGAGGGTTCCATACCTACTAGACTGAAAAACATAAATAACTGCATTCAAATAGACAATTAAGCTTAAACCTTACAAACAACCTAATTTTGTAGGTAAACTACAGGGATTCGTCTACATTTCAGCTACTTCATAAGTCGGTAACGACGAGGAAGCAGGCGAACGTACGTGCGTCGTCTCCGCCCTGGCCTTGCTCGGCAGAGCGGTTCTGCCAATATCTGCCAGACGCACTTGCTTGGCAGTCTCCTTTAGCAGCACGCCTTCCCTAAAGTCAGGACCTATCGTTGAAAGAAGCCTTCAGCGACAAGTCCCTGCTCCAGGGTGAAGGCCGTACGCTGCCTGCCAGGCAGCGCAACTGTCCAGTGTGTGGCACCCTGTGTCCTAGGGCGCATCACAGAACTTGCAAGAGGGCGAGGACCCCCTCCTAGCAGACATTCTATAGCTACTGACATAACTACTCCAAGATCAAAACTTACGCCATTCGCTATTTTAAAAGCTTGTAAAGTGGCCTTAAGTGGTGTCTCCAACTGTCCTATTAAAACATCAGCATTTTTTATCAATTCTGCAGAATTTTCAACATCCTCTTTGCTAAGATAATTATTGGCACCTGGTACTATTACAATTTGATTTTCGCCATTATCAGCAACAGATATTTGTGCTATACCTGTAGATACATTTGATGCAATGTTAGCATTTGTTATATCCACACCGTAGCTTGATAAATTTTGCTTATATTTTTCACCCCATTGGTCATCACCAAGCTGAAACAAGGAAGTAAATTATTTTTTTGTAATGGATATTACACAATGGGTGAACGTCAGGTTGTCTGGACCAACATAGAAATCCAGTGTTTGGTATATACTAAAATTTAGTACCTTTCTAGTACCTTTTAGTACCTAAGTTCAAATATTTAGTACCTCGATAGATTTCGAGAAAATGAGAAAAAAGGTGGTCCAGACAACCTGACGTCAGGTTGTCTGGACCAATTTTTTTTCTCATACTTGCAGACAAAACAACTGAATTATTTTGTTGTCAGTATTTAGTACCTATTTAGTACCTTCATTATTATTTTTTTCAAAATTTTTTGACATACCAGAAGAGAGTTAAGCAAGTTTGAACTTTTCCAGTACTTGGACATTTTGCGAAATATAGGACTTATATCACTTTCTTATGGTGTATACTTAGATACGTTTGCGTTGCTGATTGGAAATCATACGTCCTGAACAAGTTGGGACAAGTCTGATATTTACCTTAGGTCCCAAAATAAGCATAATTTTTTTCTTAGGTTTCACAGATAAGGATTCAGCTCTTATTTTTTATCAATGCTTATAAATAAGTTACGAGTAAATAAAACGTTTGTTTCTCTCACAATGTACTTAAAATTACATGCCTAAAAAAAGTACAAACTAAAATGTTTAAATGCCTTCCGTCCGTCTGTTACCAGGCTTTATATATTGAAATCAACGCAGAGAATAACGTGAGTTAAGTGTGGTTCAGGCATTTGTACCGTATGAAAAAAATTGTCTGTATTTATGTTGTTTATGTGCGAATTCAAACTCAGCTTTTATAATAATGAATAAGTTTGAAATTATTGATATATGTAGTTTCTTTTGTTTCCTTTCTAGGTTTTAGGCCTTCATCCGACTTTAACTTTCCTAGATTTATAATAACTTTCAATCTATATATCGACGACGGAAAGGCAAAATTACTTAAGCGCCAATTTGTCGAAAATGACTTATATATATACCATTCGCCTGGTTTTTTTATCTGCGTCGAATTGTCTAGGTTTCTAAGCGATTGGAGAACTTTCTTGGCGCTTAAGGTTTCCGAAAAATGGCCAAAATTTTTTGTCGCATTGCTTAAGCGACACAATTTGAGGTCTTTTTTTAGGTGTGTCCCATAAGCCATTTATTTTCAAATGCAAAATTTATAAGTTATATTGGCTTCCTAGATGATCATCGCGAATAACTGATACGTAGCTTTAACTTTTCATGTATATAGAATTGTAAACTTGGTACGCATTTTTGCCTTTACTAATTTTGTTGTTTATCTCGTGTTGGTAAAGTTGCTTTGCCCTGATAAAGTGGGTAAACAGCAAGTAAGTAATTTTGACTTATTGCGCTTTTGATAATTGAGGTAGCTAAGAAATTCAGCTTTGCACAAATTTACACACTACCTGACGGTTAAGTAAACATGCTTTACGTAGTATTATCACACCGGGTGTACATCGGCACATTTGAATTACTACAATTTGGATAAAAACATGTCGTAATCAAAAGGAAAGCCGATAATTTTGAAGTCTTCAAAGGTTAAAGTAAATTGGTAGTACCATTTCTTGTAAAAAAATACGTTTTAGTAATGTTTTGGTCACTTTATTTTTGTACTTAAGTCAGTTTTCGCAGTGTGTTTTTATGAGTTGCGAGTTATAAAACTTAAAATAATAGTAAAACTATGATAAATTGTGAAAAAGTGTACCTCTACGGCATCTTGAATATCAAAATAAAATCTGCTGATGAAAATATGTAGTATAAATAAAAATTAAGAAAGTCACCCAATCTGTGTGAATATCAATAATGATAATATAGATTAAGACAAAGATATTAAATATGAATATAAAGACATATAGAAAAACGTAATAAAAGAGATGATCAATAGGTACATTGAAATAAAGATGATGACAAATGAAGATTTTGTTTGGAGCTCAAGTTCTTGGGAAGGTTCAGATAATTATAGAAAGAACAAAATGATAAAAAATTAAATAAGGAGAGAAGAACGAAAAGAAATCAAGTTAACAAAACAAAAAAGAAAAAAATTTTACAATTTTATTTTTGTCATTTTTAAGCAACAGACATGTCTGTTGCTTAAATGGCTGTAGCAGTGGGACTTGGCCTCTTAATGTAAGTCTGAGGACGCCTGATCAGTATTACGAGACTTACATTCAGAGGCCAAGTCACACTTCTACAGACGATTTTAAGTAACAGATATTAGTTTATTTATTTATTTGGACAAACCAATTACTGTTACATAAACATTTACAGTTAATTACAATAATTTTTCATTTTTTTTTTACTCAAATGCACAGCATTTTAAGGTGTCACATTATGCACTTGATTGTGACGCTTAACTATTAATACTAATGATAGGTATTAATATACGTACATATTTTAAAACAAGTAACATACATATTTACAATAAAAGTAACATAAATATTTAAAAATTAAAATTAATTTTTTTTTTTTTTTTTAAACTTTATAACTCATTTCCCAACAATGCAGTTTTGGCGCTTCAGTAATTTTGCGGAATTTTGCCTTTCCGTCAACGAATGTATAGTACTCACACAAAGTACACATAACAAAGTAAAATTTTACTATAAACTGTGAAATTTTTAGCTTGAGAGCTAAAATTTTCGCATTGTTCTAAAAACACAATATTATTTAAGGCATTTAAACTTTTTAGTTTGTACTTTTTTTATGCATGTAATTTTAAGTACATTGTGAGAAAAACAAACGTTTTATTTACTCGTAACTTATTTATAAGCATTGATAAAAAATAAGAGCTGAATCCTTATCTGTGAAACCTAAGAAAAACATTATGCTTATTTTGGGACCTAAGGTAAATATCAGACTTGTCCCAACTTGTTCAAGACGTATGATTTCCAATCAGCAACGCAAACGTATCTAAGTATACACCATAAGAAAGTGATATAAGTCCTATATTTCGCAAAATGACCAAGTACTGGAAAAGTTCAAACTTGCTTAACTCTCTTCTGGTATGTCAAAAAATTTTGAAAAAAATAATAATGAAGGTACTAAATAGGTACTAAATACTGACAACAAAATAATTCAGTTGTTTTGTCTGCAAGTATGAGAAAAAAAATTGGTCCAGACAACCTGACGTCAGGTTGTCTGGACCACCTTTTTTCGCATTTTCTCGAAATCTATCGAGGTACTAAATATTTGAACTTAGGTACTAGAAAGGTACTAAATTTTAGTATATACCAAACACTGGATTTCTATGTTGGTCCAGACAACCTGACGTTCACACACAATGGTCCCATTCTACATACACAACTAAACTTAACTAAAAAATGAAAGGAAAGCATGGTGTATTTAGGGCGTTACTGAAAACCAGCGTTGTGGGGTCAAACCCACAACATTATGCTGAGTGACATTCTATTGTTTCTCATGGATGATTCAACATTATTTTTTATTTAAATATAAGTATTTTCTATGTTTGTGACGCCAATGGGAAATAATAAGTATTTTTCTTTTTCCTTTCTATTTTGATTCATTGGCTATTTCATTGAACACATTTATAATAAATAAAATCTATAGTCTATGTTTTATCGTTTTTATAATAAGAAAGTTCAGTTAAGGGCCTACATCAATATCATCGCCGACACGTACATATTAACACAGTCAGTAGGCACAGAAAATGAAGAATTAGGGATACTTTTCCTATTTACTCAAAATCTACTAAATATATTTTAATTCTGATCCACGTGTTTCTATACATAATAGTTACCTATGTTTTTAAAGTTATTTCATTAGTTAATACGCGATAATAGACCGACAAATGAAAAAAATAAAAAATTAGAGAGGTTGTTTCGCCAAGATTTTCTATCGAGAAAACTTTTTTCATACGCGTTTCTGAGTTCATGCGATCCTAGATCATATATTGAAAAAACATATAAGTACTTAAAAATTAGAGCTCTAGCCATTCAATCTAAAGAAACAATGAAAACTTCGTACATAGAAAAATGCACAAAGCTATTTTGGTATCCTTGTAACATTGCCGGATCATGTTATTGATACTATCAATTTAAATTTTTAGTTAAGTTTAGTTGTGCATGTAGAATTGATATCATTAACTACATATTGTAAAAAACTGATAAATATATGCATGATTTAATTTCATAAATTTATAACCACTTGTACTTAATGAAGTGTTTTTTGTTATACAGCTTTATAAATAGTAGACTTAAACCTATACAAATTTTAAATAGCTATACTGCTATACACTACCTTACAAATCATATAGGTGTTACCACCCAATTTGGCAGCAGCAACACATTGATTAGCACCTTTTCCACCAAAACTGGTTGTAAACTTGGTACCATGAAGTGTTTCTCCCGGTTTGGGTAATCTTGGAGCATAACTAAAAATGTCATGAGTACATATTTAGTTTTTTGTTTGCTGTTGCCTGCAACTTACCATTTTTGCAACATTTTTCATTTCTCCTATTGGCACATGATGTTTTAAAATAGCCTATGCCCTTCATGGTTAATGTACTATCCGACACACAAAGAATTTTTCAAATAAAACCAGTAGTTTCTAAGATTAGCACACTCAAAAAAACAAACTAATAAACTTTTTAATATTAGTATAGACATTGCAAGTTTTGTTTTTAGAAGGCCATGAGGAAAAGGTGTGTGTGATGGCACAATTAAGACAATAAGACCAAAAGCCAAGGTCAAACGATACAAAACCACCACACTACAAAATTCAAAGAATAGCATAAAAGAAACCAATAATATCCACAAATGGCATTATAGCTAAAACATCAGGACCTGTATTAATAGAGACATAATTTTTTTTTATAACAATTGTTTATTTTAGCAATCTTTTTATTGTACATCTCGCAAATAGATAAAATTAAAGTTTTATCATAGAAAATATAATAATAAGACAGATACAATAATACATACGTTGTAAAATCAACACCGCATGATCCAATAACTACAATGTTGGAATTTGTTGACGACATACTGATATAAGCTGTAACTGTTTGCGACAGAGCTGGTCTCCAACTAATATTCAAGAGATGTACAAGATAGTAACTAGGTACTGGAGCATAAAAAAACAGTCTTTATGTTATATTTTCTAAGTCTTTAAGTTACTTACAAAACATTGTAGTTACTTTTCTTATTATAAAACTCATATATCGCTTATCGTATGCGGCGCGCAAATATGATAACAATATGTTAACGTAATCGCTGATTTTATGTAATAAATAAATATTGACTGATAAGCACAACTGATAAGGTACACATATAGAGTAATATGTGAAATAAAAGTAATCGGACAAAGCAATCTTGCAGTTCAAATGTTTCAACGATTTTGAAACAACTCCCTCTAAATATTGAGTCCAAATTATATAATATTTCCATTTCCTTCCCCATGTACATAGAGCAACACAGGCCGCCGTGTTGCTCTATGCCCATGTATGTCGGATCTAATCTATCCATTTATTGTTTACTACATCCTTAGCAGTTCCTGTGGTCTGACCTTGTTGTATATAAAAATATGACGCTAGCACACGTACAATGTAAAATAAACTAGTTTTCAGTATAAACATTTTTAATGACTGACAAATGTCACTGCAGAATCATACATCATAAAAGTTACATTAAGAAGGTTTCGTCTTGAGGTTACAACATTCCTCCCCATCCAGATTTAGATTTCCTCAATTAAACGTCGTGGAGGACGGCCCTGGCGCTGGCTGCGTCGAGGTTGAGGTATTGTAACAGATGCGGTTGGTGTAGCAAAAGATGGAGATGAAGATGTGGATGATGTCGATGGTGAAGTTGTCAGCGGCGTGCACTGATATTTAACTTAGGGTAGGCAGTCACAAAAACTTTTTCTTTTATAGATTTTTAGCATAGCCACGCGACGGATCTCTAAGTCGGAAACCATGCCAAAAGAACAAATTTAAATCTGAATATCCCGAATCAGTCCACACTGTACTAGAATTACTAAACAATAACTACGTACGTACATACATACGTACATGTACGTATGTACATACGTTTCATAACTTTTAACATGAAATTTTCGAGGTACAATACCTTTTAGCTGGCTTAGTTGTCGTAACTCGGGTAAATCTTTTTACTGAAAGACATTTGTGAGAACTTGTTATTTTTAATTTTTAACAAACACACACTATCAACACACATTTCACAATCAAATAACATTTTAAAATCAACAAACGAAAATCCATACAATTATTAAATTATAGAAACTCATTATTAAACAGTTCAATGAATCACACGAAAAAATAAAATGGCCTCCGTCGAACCAAAATATTTCTGCTATTTAAATAAATAAAACCTTACTAAACAAAAATGCATACGTGATTTATTAGACTTCCGACTATTATATTTATTCGGATTATAAGTAACGAACGAACATTGCCGAATACTCGCGATAACATCCGATCGCCAAAGCAGGCCGCAGGATTTTCAGTGTAAATTGTCTTGGATATGTAAGCCTGTGTGCGTTTGCGAACTGTGCACGGACACCAAAATTTCTACACACATATGAACTCATGGCAGGCGGGCGGCGTCGAGCTTGCTAGCTACGCTAATATTATTCCTTCGCCAAACGCCTGGCAAAAAGCAATTTGCAAGCACATATTGGTGCTATTTATGAATTATTAGGCGTTTTTAAGTTATAATATTTTGTTTAATTAATAGTAAATAAATGAATAAAGTCATCTAAAACATACGAACGTTTTATTAAAATATCTGTGAATGGCAAGTAAAGCAGTGCCTTTCTGCTTATATAGAGCGCACGCCCATGGAAGTTGTGGGTGACATGAAAGGAACTGAAGACGTAGGAGATGGGGATGTAGGTGGTACTGAAGTGGATGGTGTGTATGAAGGTGTCTTGCATGGTGAAGGTGTAAGGTTTGTGGATGGTGAAGATGTGGAGGGTAAGAGAGCTGTTGAAACATGTGCAGGTGACGTAATGGCAGTAGTAGTGACAGTTGAGTTTTCAGGAGCAAGCCGTGGCCTCATGTGATCAGCATGTTTTCTTTTTTCCACCCCATCAGAAGTAGTAACCACATAAGAATATCTGTGCTTCCGGGCTGCAACTGTTGCAGGTTGCCACTTTTTCTCTTGTTGTGTTTTGATGTAGACATCATCACCTGGTTTGTATGTAGGTATTGAAGAAGACATGATGTTGGCCTTAACTTGTTGATATTGTAACGTCTTTCTCTTATTTGGTCGGATATTTGATAAGACGCAGTTTAGTTGTCTACCAAACATCATTTGTGCCGGTGACTTGCCCGTAGTGGTATGTGGAGTGTTCCGATAACTGAACAAGAACTCCAATAATCGACGCTTTAGTTGACTTCCATCACTTGAAACCATTCTATTCTTGAAAGTTCTTACAAAACGTTCCACTAATCCGTTTGTGCGGGGATGATACGGAGATGACGTGACGTGTATGATGCCCAGGTTTTGACAGTATCCTTTGAATTCTTGTGATGTAAGTTGGGGACCATTATCAGACACGATCATCTGTGGGAGTCCAAAGGTGCTGAAAATGTCATCCAAAACAAGGCATGTTTCTCATTGGTCTTAGTTCACATCATTTTGATAGTGCGTCACATAATACCAACCAATAACTGCCCTCGAATGGACCAGCAAAGTCTATGTGAACTCTTTCCCAGACTTCTTCGGGTACAGACCAGGAAAAGATTGGTAGTTCAGTATTGGATGGCCTATTTTCCTGACATCTGGTGCATCTTTTGACAAAATTTTCGATGTCTTCGTCAATTGATGGCCACCATACATAGAAACGAGCGAGGGTTTTCATGGCAGAAATACCTGGGTGTCCTTTGTGTAAATAGTTCAATACAGTTTTTCTGAGTACCTCAGGTATGACCATCCTGCCTTGCCACATTAAGATCTTGCCTTCTACTGATAGCTCGGAACGTTTTCTATAGTAGTGTTTTATCTCTGAACTATATTCTAGTTCCCTCCATCCGGTCTTCAGGCAAAGGCAAACGTGCGACAAGTTTTGATCTCTAGATGTTTCATGGCTCAATTTCTCTTCACTTAATTGAAGGTCCGCAATTCTACTTCCTAGGAGGCGAATAGTCGTTCTATGTACAGCACTTTCAACTGGAGAAGGTTCTATTTCAGGATTTGGTAACCTGGACAGACAGTCAGCTAAAATATTGTTTTCACCCTTCTGGTAGCAAATATCGTACTGGTAACTTCCAATTAGAAGAGCCCATCTTACAAGTCTGTTATTTACTAGTTTCGGCAGGTTACGTTGATGTCCCAAAATGTGAATAAGTGGTTTATGGTCTGTTACCAAGGTAAATTTTGTTCCTCTCAAATACTGGTCAAACTTTTTGATTCCGAATAATATGGCTAGAGCTTCACGGTCGATGACAGAGTACTTGCGTTCAGCTGGTCGAAGTTTCCGTGATGCAAACGCTATAGGTTGCTCAACATCCTTGTTTTTATGGTAAAGAACTGCACCAACTCCTTTTTCAGAAGCATCACAGGCTAAGAAGAGGGAACGATTTTCATCGAATGCTACTAGTGGTTTTGATGAGGCAATACTTGTTTTAGCATTCTCGAAAATTTGTTTTTCGTACTCGGACCAACGCCATTTGTGTTTGCCGCTGGTAAGTTCATAGACGTCTGCACATGATCCGTGAAGGTGTGGGATGAACCTTTCGTAATAGTTGATGAGACCAAGGAAGGACCGTAATTCTTTTGGGTTAGTTGGTTGTGATGCTTTAGTAATTGCATCAATTTTCCCTTTTGTTGGACGTATTCCGTTTTGATCAATTATGTGACCCAGATACTCAATTTCTTCTTTAAGGAAACTACATTTTTTTAGGTTCACTTTGAGGCCAGCCTGCTTAAGCCGGCTTAACACAGTGCAGAGTGTACGTAAGTGTTCATCTACGCTCTTTCCTGTCAGTGCAATGTCATCGAAATACACTGCTACGTTGGGTATGTCTCCGAATAGTTGGTCAAGGAAATTTTGAAAAATTTACGGTGTTGTCGAAATACCGAACGGCATTCTGTTGTACTGGTATTAACCCTTATGAGTTGATATTGTTAGGTATTTTTTTGAATCCGGGGCTATTTCAAATTGTAAATAGGCATCTTTGAGATCAATTTTAGAGTAGACTATGACGCTTGCTAGCTTTTGGCGTAAGTGGTCGAAGATAGGCACTGGATGTAAATGTTTTGTCAGAACAGGATTTAGTGTAGTGCTGTAGTCTCCGCAAATTCTGATATCGCCTGTAGGTTTTAAAACATTGAGGGTAGGTGTGGCCCACTCTAATGCAGTTTGGTTTGGGTCTACCTTATGTATGATACCTGTATCAACTAGACGGTCCAGCTCCCGTTCAACATTTTTCTTCATGCTGAACTTAATAGGTCGTGCAGGTAAGTGTACTGGTTCTGCACCAGGTTTAACGTGGATGTTAACTTGATAGTTATTAACTTTGCCTAGTTTACCATCGAAAAGTTCGTTGAATTGCTTCAGAACTTGTTTCAAAGTTATTGGATTTGTAGTTTTGATTGAATAAACCGGTTTTGGAAATTCCATTCCAAATTTTTCGCTCCATCGTAGACCAAAAAGCAATGGATTTGCATTTTTCATGACTACAACTGGCAAAATTTGTTGTCAACTTTGACCTTAACGTCCGCAATACCTTTTGTTTTTAGTCTGTTGTTTCCGTATGCTTTGAGTTTGGGTCCCCTGGTTAATACTGGTGATCCGATTTTTTCCCACAATTCAGTGTTGATAATGGAGTAAGAGGAGCCAGGGTCCCAATCCATAGTGCAGTTAACACCATCAATGGTCACATCAATTTGTTTACAATCTTTGTTTCGAGTGGCGTAAATACTGCAGACAAATTCGTCCTCTTCCTCACTACTGTCCATTGAGTCTTGTGTACAGCTTGATGTGGAAGCTTGGACATCGCTTACCCTTTGTAGTTTTCGTTTGGAAGTATAATTACCCGTTGCTGGTAAAATGTATGCTCGTCCTGTTCTGATGCAACAACTTTCAAAATGTCCCTTAATATTACATTCGTCGCAGATGTGGTTCTTCGCGGCACATTTTGCGATGTCATGTTTGTCATTTTTACCACATCTAAAACACTGTTTAGAATGTAACTTCCGTTTTATATATGTCTGTGAATCTCTGGACTTATGAATACGTTTTTTCTTTATTTTGTTCACAGTGACAGATGGTATATCATGCTCCGCTTGTTCCCGTGACTGAGCAATTGAAAAAATTTCTTGAAATGTGAAAAAATTTCTCTCGTCCTGATTCCTGTAAATCAGGCCACTTTTGTTTAAGATCCGTTTCTAAATCTGTATGATTTAATCCTGTAGCGAATCTGTCTCGCATTTGTCGTTCCAGCAGATTATCTTGGTAGTTACAATCTCTACTTAGACTTTTAAGTCTGTTTGCGTAGTGCTCCATTGATTCGGTGGGTTCTCTCGTGCAATTCCAGAATTCCACCAATGCACGGTATCTTGTTTTCTTGATTTTGTACAAATCTATAAGCTTAGA
This sequence comes from Orgyia antiqua, assembly GCA_916999025.1. Lineage (NCBI taxonomy): Eukaryota > Metazoa > Arthropoda > Insecta > Lepidoptera > Erebidae > Orgyia > Orgyia antiqua. Next base: position 10,258,540 of record OU779869.1, read on the forward strand.
GCATATGTTATCGTACGTGCTTGATTCAAAATTTGGTGTTAGGGCTATTTTAACTTCGCGGAATGTATCTGGTGTTAATGTGTTCAACAGGATGTCTTTTTGTAGTTTTTTGTCAATCACATTGAGAGTTTGGCATTTATTCGCAAAAAAATTAAGAAAGTCTTCAATTCGGCAATGTTCTGGATCAAATTTCTCCATATTAAAATTCTTGATAATCATCATCTTGTCGTTAGGTGTATGCGATGAAGCGCTCGTCACGCTCTTGTTTTGTGTGTCATTCCCTTTATGTACTGTTTGTACCAAAATCTTGAGAATTTGTGTGATTTGTTCCTGCTGCGCCTGTTGAGCACGCAGGAACTGTGCAAATTGTTCGTCGTTCATTATAAATCTATTATTTTCCTCGTCGCCAATAAAATAAACTAGTTTTCAGTATAAACATTTTTAATGACTGACAAATGTCACTGCAGAATCATACATCATAAAAGTTACATTAAGAAGGTTTCGTCTTGAGGTTACAACACAATGGTCATTGGAGGAAAACAGGAACCTTTATCAAGGAAATAAAGAAATGAAATAAAGTAAGTACCTACTAAAAAAAAGCGTTGGTGCAGCAATATCATCGGGAAACGTGACGTACTACGGCTAGGGCCAAAATTACGAGGGCGATAAGTCGGTTGGTAAGTCAACCAAGTTTTGTTAATTCTATGAAGCTTCCCTCCTCTGAATAAATGCAACAGACTAATGCGTAATTGTGATTGTGACTGTCACTTTTCTTCCAATCAAACGTAACACGAAGTATACTTCGTGAAACGTAACTGTGAGTTTCCACTAAAAACATTAAACATGCAATGTATCGAAACTTAAGGGCCTACATCAATATTATCGTATATCATCGCCGCCACGTACATATTAACACAGCCAGTAGGCACAGAAAATGAAGAATTAGGGATACTTTTCCTATTTACTCGAAATCTAATAAATATATTTTAATTCTGATTTACGTGTTTCTATATATAATAGTTACTTATGTTTTTAAAGTTATTTCATTAGTTAATACGCGATAATAGACCGACAAATGAAAAAAATAAAAAATTTTAGAGGTTGTTTCGCCAAGATTTTCTATCGAGAAAACTTTTTACAATCGCGTTTCTGAGTTGATGCGATCCTAGATCATATATTGAAAAAACATATACTTAAAAATTAGAGCTCTAGCCATTCAATGTAAAGAAACAATGAAAACTTCGTACATAGAAAAATGCACGAAGCTATTTTGGTATCGTCTTAACTCATATTATTAATTATGTAATAAAAATCGCACTAATATCACAGTTGTTTACCGACGGTGCTGGGAAACAATATATCGAGATTTTAAACAAGTTGCGAGGCAAAGTTTAACAGCAGTGTGAACGTCAGCCATGTCAAATCTTTAAACAAACCTGTCAAAGATTATAATTTTAGTCAGTGCGAACACAGACAACAACAAATCTTGAATGCTGTCAAAGATTTTAATAACTAGTTTTCTTGAGTGCGAACGTAAACTCGACAAAACCAGTTGTGTGATTGGTTTGACAGTGTTAAGAGGATACCAAAATAGCTTCGTGCATTTTTCTATGTGCGAAGTTTTTATTGTTTCTTTAGATTGAATGGCTAGAGCTCTAATTTTTAAGTATATGTTTTTTCAATATACATATGATCTAGGATCGCATGAACTCAGAAACGCAATTGAAAAAAGTTTTCTCGATAGAAAATCTTGGCGAAACAACCTCTCAAATTTTTTATTTTTTTCATTTGTCGGTCTATTATCGCGTATTAACTAATGAAATAACTTTAAAAACATAGGTAACTATTATGTATAGAAAAACGTGGATCAGAATTAAAATATATTTAGTAGATTTTGAGTAAATAAGAAAAGTATCCCTAATTCTTCATTTTCTGTGCCTACTGGCTGTGTTAATATGTACGTGTCGGCGATGATATACGATAATATTGATGTAGGCCCTTAATGTTGAATGTAAACTCTGTTTAATGATAATCAACTGTGCCAATATTGCACACTTATTTGTTTAAGCTGATTTCTAAAGACAAATAGAAATAACATGTAATGACTAAAACAATTTTATATTTCTCTACACTATTTTAAATTATTATTAAAGATATAGTTCATAATCCTATAAAGTTTCAATTCACAACAGGTTTCACAGTTTTCTTTTCCTCTTCAGTGTTTTTGACAACAGGTTTGTTAAGTTCTTCCACATTTTCAATATCTTCCTCTGGTTTTTCTGTATTCTTAGAGGGATCTAGATTTTTAGATTGCCAGTAGTCAAACTTGGCTGCATCTAATAATACATTTTGAATTAAATACTTATTATTGCCTTGTCGCTTAATAAGGTTAGGATATGGGTTTCCTCTAAGTTCTAAAACAACTTTATCCAGTACTCGAGCAAACTGTGGTTTTGGTGCATTATACATTTTGGTATAAGATAAATTTGAACTTTCATATCTAGGAACTAAGACTTTAAAAAGCTTATGGACAAGTTGTTTTTCCAGAAGCCAGAAATCTGCTGCTTCCATAGTTGGTTTGTGGCAATCTCCATGGCGTATTGCTTCTGATATAAGCTGAAACATTAAATTGTTTAATTAGATGTTCTGGTTTGGGTAATTGAATGAAAACAGTCCTATGTGAGAATTACTTTTAGAAGTGAGTTGTACTTACTCTTTCTGTATACTGACGTGCTTCATCAGCTCTATTGTGATTTAATTCAATTCTTTCATATTTTATCAAACCAGTCACAGTTTTACGCAACTTGTCTAGTCTCCCTTCTGGACCTTTCGGATTTTGAAGTTTGCGATATTTTGGTGGCACTGTTATACGAAGTTTAGAAACTAACTTTGTTACCTCAGCCTGGTTCATATTTTTTGATAATGTAAGCACTTGATCGTAAAACTTTTTAAGTCACAAAATAAGCTTCAAATTATGTTGTAAATCTATGTAGCATCCTTGTCACTTGATATCAAATTAAATTTTCACAGATTACGGAAATATTCAATAAAATAAATTAATTTTTCTAAATTCTTTATTTTAGGTTATGTCACAGACTAATAAGTGAAATACTGGCACAGATTAATTAGTAACTCTATGGTACAGATTTATAGATGGTTTTCCAATTACAGCACAAGAGCGCATTATGCGGCACAAAGCTCAACGTTGAGTGTTCCAACTACAGCAACGCTTCGCACAATCGAGCACTCCCAAAAAAGATGCGTTCAATCGATACCAACTTCAGCGACCGAAAATTTACAAGTATTTTTTCTTTAAATTGGCATTGATTGAAATTTTATTTATATATTATCGTTATTTGCTAATAACGATAATATATAAATAAAATTTCAATCAATGTCAATTTAAAGAAAAAATACTTGCAAACAATGAATTCATACAATGTGTTCCTACAGCATACAGTGCTCTGTATGCTGTAGGAACACATTGTATGAATTCATTGTTTGCAAGTAGACGTAATGTCAACAAGTCTGCGAATGCATAGAGACCATTGTGCTAGCCACCTAAGTTATTATAAACAAATATATTTATTACAGTATGTATGGTCCTATTGTTTGTTCGCCAGCTAATTTATTACATACTAATACAATGAATTCATACATAATATGTATGAATTCATTGTATGCAACACTCAGCGTATCAGCAGTTTTAGGAATACATATATAGAAACGATTGTTCTCCTTACCTATATAAGCTAATATTATATTAAATATCTGGAGTCGCAAATAAACGCCATTCAAGTCCGGACGTATTTCATTTTATCCTCTAACCGACGACACGACATATAACCCTAAAATTCTAGTTTTCCAATTGCAGAGCATAATTCGACTCATTGCCGCACAATGCTGAACAATGCCGACGCCTAATTGGAACATGAATTATTTTCAAATGCACCAACAGAGTGCGCTTAGTTGTGTAGAAAAATTCACATTATGAGTGTGGAATATAAAAAAAGTCATTGTTTGTACCTTTATCCATACCTACTTATATATATATTTTTTAACACAGCTTGAATTAACTTTGATTATTTCCAGAAAACTCCGACGAAACGAAAGCCTTAAATTTTTTTTTAACAATAATTAATATTACTAACGATAATATATGTATAAATAAAATTTCAATCAATGCTAATTTAAAGAAAAAATACTTGTTATTTTTCTGTCGCTGAAGTTGGTATCGATTGCACGCATCACTTTTGAGAGTGCTAGATTGTGCGAAGCGTTGCTGTAGTTGGAACACTCAACGTTGAGCATTGTGTCGCATAATGCGCTCTTGTGCTGTAATTGGAAAACCATCAGTGGTAGCTTGGGTAGGTAATTAATAAACTCTATGATTCTGTATGGTATTCTGTAATAGCATAGTGTAATAGACACCTGTCACTAGAATTGCAAATGTGTTACAAATTTAGTTACTGTCGCCAGATTAGGCGACTCCCGCGTCCTGTCTCCTTTAAATTTCTCTTATCTTTTATTTTTTCATTTGAAATAAATTCCATACTTTGCAACTATATTAAAAAACATAAAATTAAATTGTAATAATTAGACACATTATATATAAAATGAGTATTATGTTACATTCCTAATTATGTTAATACAAAACCCTGGCGGAAAGTGACTTGTCCTAAGATAGTCACATATGGGCCATTAAAAGAAGAATTGAATTGAATTGAATTCAGATTGGGCGACTTTTTGGTTTCATCAACGAGATTTCTTTTGTTTGAACCAGTGTTTTTCAATCTTTTTGATTTCGCGACCCCTTTCCAAGTTGAAATATTCCGGCGAACCCCTTGTGCTAAAGAAAAGAAAAATAAAAGCAAAGAATTAATTAAAGGACCATATACTTTAGTTAAGTAATGGTTTTTTTCCTATTTGTAACCGACTTCAAAAAAAGGGGGAGTTCTCAATTCGTCTGTTTTTATTTTGATTTTCTTTTATGTTTGTTACCGCATAACTTTTAACTGGGCGAAGCGATTTTATTAACTATTTTTCATTTGAAAGCTGGTGGTTCCCGTTTGGTCCCATTGGCACCAGGTCAGGATTAGATGGTTATCTCTTGAGAAATCGATCAAACCCTCAAATTTCAAAGGAACATGAAGCCGGTTCAACTATTTTTTTTTTAAATACTCAATTCTGATACATTTATTCACGCAAGCCAAACGTCAACGTTGTGTGGTAACACTGGTAACGATGCATCAGCGACGCGACGGCAACTTGAAGCGCCCCGCGCGCTCCACCCCAATTTATTTTGTTTCATTACTTTCATTCATATCACACAGAGGTCAGGTAGCTATTAAAAGGAATTGACAAGAATTCTGGAACTGAGAGCTGAATTGTTAATGTTCTTATAAGCCGCAAATTTTCTGAACTTACTGACACTATTTGGCTCTTGAAATTAGAATTTTTGATAGATCTTTTCAGCCACTTTAACAATGCAAACAAGAACCTCCAAGGAAGAAAAGAAAATATTTTAATAAGCTGATAATGGGCGTAGATGGCTTATAAACCCATTTTTGGAAATATCCATAAATCAGGCTGATGTCACCACAAAAAAAGAAAGAGTCGTGTAGATTTAGCTGCTAATGGAATGCTGAAAGTAGAATTTCACACGGAGTGGCAGATCTATCTTGGATAAAAAAAACCACGAATATCGAGAGCTGGAAAGTACTGGCAACTTAAGCTCTTAAATTATTAGTGCCCTTTGCCACTTCCTATTTATGTGAACTGATATTTTCTTTAAGAGGATACCAAAATAGTTTTTGCATTTTTCTAGGTACGAAGTTTTCATTGTTTCTTTAGATTGAATGGCTAGATCTCTAATTTTTAAGTATATGTTTTTTCAATATATAATCTAGGATCGCATAAACTCAGAAACGCGATTGAAAAAAGTTTTCTCGATAGAAAATCTTAGCGAAAATACCTCTCTCATTTCTTATTTTTTTCATTTGTCGGTCTATTATCGCGTATTAACTAATGAAATAACTTTAAAAACATAAGTCAAATCAGAATTAAAATATATTTAGTAGATTATGAGTGAATAGGAAAAGTATCCCTAATTCTTCATTTTCTGTGCCTACTGGCTGTGTTAATATGTACGTTTCGGCGATGATATACGATAATATTGATGTAGGCCCTTAATGGTCTTTGCATTAAAACTAAAAGAGAAATAGACTCAATTAGCAAATAATTCGATTACTAACGTTTCAAAAATAACACCACATCTTGAAAAACTTTTGAAAAATAAATAAGCACATCCTTCTCGCTATCTCACTCACTCAATAAAGTTGTGTTTTTGATTTATGATAAATTTATTTATATTATTGATTTATGATATCTAAAAGAATAAGTCCGGTTGACTTATGCTTTAAGCAGGCGACTTCCCCAGTAAGACGTCGCAACCCCCTAAGGGGTTGCGACCCACAGATTGAAAGACACTGGTCTATCGTGTTAGGTTCTAGCGATATTTGAAATAACGACATTTGCTGTGGTTGTGTTGGCAACATTTCTAAAAAGTAAACAATAATTGTGTAGGTAGGTATAGTGTTCATGTTTTCATTAAAAATATAGTTAAAGATGATTTTTTAATAATTATTACACACAAATAATCAATAAAGTGAAATAAAATAAGCAATTTCTAAAAATTCATCAACATGGATTTACCCTCTACTGAACCAAGCCCTGAAAATGGCGTATATAGTTTACTTACCGAATTGTGTACAAGAACTTCAAGTAAATACTGTAATCAAAACCGTATATCTCAGAAAAGACTGATGAATAAAATGAGATCTAGTGCATATGAGATTATACTGAAGAAATCTTCAACCAAGTTATCAATAAAAGAAGGAGAGCCGATTGCTGATCTTCTGTCTTATTATTTTGTTTATCAACGTAATGTTAGAAATATCGCCGAGTTCAAAAGATCTGTGGAATTAAAGAAAGTTATTAGCACTCTTCGGCAAACAGATTTTGGTGATAGAAAGTGCGATGTATTTAATGTTATTAGATTTTTAATAGGCATCAGCAATACTATGAAAGAAGATCTGTCGGCTGAGATTTTTCAGGTAAGTTTGTTGCTACTCGTTTTTATCGACCAAACAATAAGTTAAAAATAGACTGCTATGTTACAGTATTGATTAAATATCCACTATAAATAAAGTCAGGCTGGAATAATATTCCAGTTAACAAAAGTATGTCGATTTAGACATTAACTCATTTTTTTTAACAACAACTGATGTTGTTAATAAATACCGTACTTATTATTACTTAGGGCCTCGTTCACCATCTTCAAGTAAAGCGTTGATTAGTTACTTATCGATTAGTGTTAATTGTCAAGTAATAGTTTCGAGTATCTTCTGTCAATTTAAATTTTTTAATCTTAAGAGGATACCAAAATAGCTTCGTGCATTTTTCTATGTACAAAGTTTTCATTGTTTCTTTAGATTGAATGGCTAGAGCTCAAATTTTTAATTATATGTTTTTTCAATATATAATCTAGGATTGCATCAACTCAGAAACGCAATTAAAAAAAGTTTTCACGATAGAAAATCTTGGCGAAACAACCTCTCTAATTTTTTTTATATATAATATTTTTATATTAACATGTACGTATACACGTACATATTAACTGTGTTAATATGTACGTGTCGGCGATGATATACGATAATATTGATGTAGGCCCTTAAGGGCCTACATCAATATCATCACCGACACGTACATATTAACACAGCCAGTAGGCACAGAAAATGAAGAATTAGGGATACTTTTCCTATTTACTCAAAATCTACTAAATATATTTTAAATCTGATCCACGTGTTTCTATACATAATAGTTACCTATGTTTTTAAAGTTATTTCATTAGTTAATACGCGATAATAGACCGACAAATGAAAAAAATAAAAAATTAGAGAGGTTGTTTCGCTAAGATTTTCTATCGAGAAAACTTTTTTCAATCGCGTTTCTGAGTTTATGCGATCCTATATCATATATTGAAAAAACATATACTTAAAAATTAGAGCTCTAGCGATTCAATCTAAAGAAACAATGAAAACTTCGTACGTAGAAAAATGCACGAAGCTATTTTGGTATCCTCTTAAGATTACTGCTACTCGAACGTCGTGAACGTCGCACGTGTAGATACTGGTGACTTTAACTAGCGATTAGTCTACTTGGCGCTTTACTTGAGAATGGTGAAAGAGGCCCTTAGTGATGTAATAAGTAATAATAAAAAAGCTAGCATAGTTTTTGTAAAAGAGCAGTCAATTTACTCATAAGAAATTTCCATATACAGGGCGTGGCGTAAATGGTGGTCCAACGCTAAGGTGGTTATAGTTCAAGTATTCACCTATCATATAAAAAAAATTAACCATTTTTAGCCATTAGTTTCGGAAATATGATTTTTTTTATTGTTTTGTAAAAAATCGATAAATATTTTATAAAAGAGAATGTAACTTCGACAAATGACATTATTTTTTGAGTGTGTTTTTTGTGTTGTACGGGCGAGTACTAGCGAGTACGAGCACATGCATTTTCGTTTTTTCGTGTAAACCCCAAAAATAAACCAATAAAACAAAAACTGAAAATAATTTCTCGTTTTTAACACATCATGCATTTTAGATGTGAGTAGTGTAAAAAAAATGTACTACACGGCCATTGCCAAAAAAAAAAAAGGTTATTTTTTTTTATATGATAGGTGAATACTTGAACTATAATCACCTCAGCGTTGGACCACCATTTACGCCACACCCTGTATATCTATTGTGCAGTAAATATATTACTTGTCTTTAATAAATCAAAATTATCATCATGAGCAGAACTTGAATCCACAACCTCAGAATACCGTTGTGTTGCTCTTCCAACTGAGGTCTCATCTTTTCCACTATAATTTGATTTTGTTAAGTAAAAGTATAGCAAGTCAATGGGCATTGTTCATATTTTTTTAAAACTCTTAATTCGAAAACCATTTCGGGGAATAGAGTTTCTGATCATGATCCATTAGTTTTTTTCGGAAAATTTGCTATATTAACGATTATTTTTCCAAAAAAGCAAATGATCTCTATTTGCCCTTGAAATGAAGGACTTAAAATATTAAGGCGTTTTTAGGGATATACTACTCTGAAGTGGAGTTGAAATTGGTCTATTATATCAACTCGTCAACTTTGAAAAGATAAAGTACAATCTGTATTAAGTCTATCAAGAAAAGTTTATACACAGATTGCGTAAAACGATGACGTCACAACATTTATAGTAATATCTTCAAGAATTTTTAAAAAAATCTGTATAGTGAATATTTCAATAATATTGAAATTAGTTTCTTAAAATAGTCTATATTTTCTAAACAAAATATAAAAACAGCAGGTCAAAAATTATGAACAATGCCAATTGCAAAAATTAATATTACTTGTGTTTAAATAAAACTACTTTTTACGGATTTAGACGCGTATATTTGTTTTAAATTTTGGCCCGACGTTTCGGAGACTTTGCAGTCACGGGTGAGAGAGTCTCACCCGTGACCATGGTGACTGCAAAGTCTCAAAAGTAGTTTTATTTAAACAGATGAGTCGCACAAGTGTTAGAAAATATTATTACTTGTGTTTTCAGAATCCTTTCACATTTGGTTTATTTGAAGACATGTTGCCAAAGCCTAAGAGAGAAGTGTTTGGCTCACCTGAACCATATTCTTATTTTCCATCTCACATTTTTGAGTTGCCATTCTCATTGAAGCGTGATGATACTGCACTAGGCAGACACAAATCACAAACTTATACCGAATACACTGTTGAGAGTTTCGGTTCCAGTTCATGTAAGTACCTATACTGTTATTATTGTATTTTTTATACTTTTAAGATGGCAAACATGCTTATATCCCGTTGATGGTAAACAGTTACTGTCAGTAGTACTGGACGTATGGCCAAATATTTTATAAATATTTTATTACTTATTATGAGTTATTACTAACTTATTTACTAATAAAAAAATACATAGCTAACATGAAATCAACAATTTAAAAAAAAATCGTTTTTAGCCATAAATAAGGGGATATAAAAAAATGGTATTTCTTGAATATTCCACAAACTACTAACTTTCAGCCATACATTGAGGGTGTTAAAATTGTACCATTTTTGCTCTTCTATCTCATCCGGGCTGGAGCAAATCGAATTACCAATAACCCTGTATATCCAGTTTATTAATATGAATTAGTTTCATGCCTGCTATCTAGGTTTATTGAGTCTATCACTCGGCTTATAATATCTTATTTCACACAGTTCTAGTTGATTCAAACTCTCCACTCCAAAATGATGTTAAGAGTTTCCGCAGTCCAATGTCAATGGCATCTCTGACTTCAACTCACATGTCACCATATTCTCAAGACACTATGTTAAACTACCCGAGATTGATTGCACCAAGAGACTTGAGGATACCAACATCTTCTAGTGATGTAAAGGTAAAATATTATACTTTTGAATAACTTTCCTGTAGATATAATAATAATATAATTAATAAGCTTTATTTCATTGTAACAAATAGTTCTTTTTTTACCAAATAGATTTCTTAAAGTGCATTTTTTCACTTTGGGAGGGATTATGGTCTACTGTGGCGCTCTGATCAGGCGTATTGGCACAGGGTTTATTTTCAAGTTTTCCGTCTCTCACAGAGGATGTTATCTGTGTATAATATCCCTTAGCTGACTTTTACATCACCCTTGGGAGGAGATGGAGTGGTGACACTTGTATTCTTAATCCATCACCACACTGAGAAGTAATTATACAATTCTTTTAATATTCTTCTTTATAGGTATCATTAGCAAGTACAGAGATAAAGACAGATGTAAAAGAAGTGTTTAGTGCTAGTTCAGGACCACCTTCAGTAGATATATGGGAGCTGGCCTCTCAAATTGATAAGAATATTCCAGAGGACATTTGGGACATTGTTGGTAAGATAATCTTTTGTTATATGTACTTGTAATTGACACATGCTCGATCTTACCTATGGCGTATTTTCGTAGTGTAATTACCTATTTTCGTGACCCATTACAGCGTTTCCTATTTTCGCAGTGTAGTTACCTACCTATTTTTGCAGATTAATTAACTTATTACCTATTTTCACAGTAGTTTAAAATCAATTGCCGTGGCATTAATTTGAAATACTCAATACTCATTTATTTGTAATTATTTTTACACGTCATTATTTGTAAGAATTTTCTAATTTAGTAAATAATTTATAAATATTTATGTCGGCGTGAGTATTTTTCATTATAATAACAGCATTTATGTTAACAATTAACAGAGAAAATCTAATATACAAAATTTCCATGTCACAATGTTAGTTACCGTACTCCTCCGAAACGGCTTTACCGATTTTTATGAAATTTTACATGCATATTCAGTGGGTCTGAGAATCGGACAACATCTATTTTCAATCCCCTCACTGACATTTGTATGGGAAAACAATGCTAGCCGGGACAGCTAGTAATATATAAAAATAGAATAGAATATTCTAATGTTATATAAATGTCAAAAATACAATAAAGTAAATAAAGATAAAACAAACAATTAGATAATATTACTATTAATTATTCACTTTATATTTTATTGATTTATGCTATAATAGATCAAAAATACTCAAAATACTTTTTGTTGCAGCAAAAATGCCTAAAATAGAAGAGAGACAATTAATAAACTCGTCATCACGTGAAATGCGTTTCTGGCGAGAAAATTACGCAGGCGATTCTTGCTTAGATGTTATTAGTGAAAAACAGTTTATTAGACATATCATGTATTTAATAAGTAAGTCAATATGTTCACTTATAATAATTGAGACTAAATTGATTTGTATAAAACATTCCTCACTCTTTTATACAACGTGTTTCAGAAAGGTGTTGTCATATTTGACCATCGTTACACATGTCTGGCTGACTAGGCACTAGGCATGGATGAAATTACAAATACTAGTTATATTATGACTTTTATGTGTTCATAAAAATTTTATTAATGTATTAAATTAATCGATCTTCTTTAAATACAACACTACTATGAGGTCATCTTTTATCGTAAGGTTCAATCGCATTCAATAAACCGTAAACATCTCATAATTGATGCGCTCCTGGTAGTTATTTAATAGTAGGCAATAAACAAAAAAAACTTACCAACTGTGTTTTTGTATGTGTAACTGTAATATTTATAATATTTAAGGCCTATCCAATGCAACCTAAAATATGACTACACCTTTCTGCAACATGTTGTATAACAGCTTTTTTGTCTTTTAGTTGGTGTTGAAACGAGTTCTTTTCCTTTCAATTGTGAAACAAATAGGTTTTATATGAAAGAAGGTTTAATATTAGAATGTATATCAAAGGAACATATCAGAGGTTACATATCTACATTGTTACATGTAGGAACTTATTATAGACGGCTTTATAACTTTGCGTTCAATCAATCTTTAGAAGATCATTTTCATTCTCATGGATTGGTTTATGAGGTAAGATAGTCCAATATTTCTTCTCATCATTATAATAATCATATAAGCCACGCAAATTGGTAATGCGCTGGAACCTTGTCAAATTAACGCCCTTGTGACGTCATCAGCAAAGAAAAAATACAGCTAACAAAATGTAATATTCTCATCTATACTTCACTATGACGTCACCAACATGGCCGCCAGGCACATTACCAATTTGTGTGGCTTATAACAACACGCCTTTTTCTCATAGAGGTAGGCAGAGACTAGAGCGCCATCTGCTGCGATCTAAACACACTTCCAGCCAAGGAAGTATATTTTAGTTGTGTTTAGAAACTTTTAAAAAGATGAAAAGGAATATTTTGAATATTTTGGATATGTGTTTATATTATATTATTTAGCGTTATATGTAGTTTATAATATCTTCTAGTACATCAACAACTACCACTCTTTCCTGCAGGCATGTCTCCATCCAAAGCCTGGTAGAAATCGCTATTAGCGATAAGGCCGCCCATTGTACTGTGTTAATTTAAGAAATGTCTAGTTAGTTAAGTTTATGGTGTACAATAAAGTGTAAATAAATAAATAAATATGAGGAATAAAAAATTGCGTTTGTCAGTATAAAAATAAAAAATATAGCTACCTACATATTTCTTTCGTAGATAATGCGTTCCGTAGCATTCAATTATAATAGAGTTTTTAAAAAAAAAAGTTCGACTGACTGCATGTACCTTTGAAATTTGAGGGTTTTCCTCGATTTCTCAAGAGATTACAGTGGAACCACCGGCTTTCAAATAGAAAAAGAGTCATTAAAATCGCTTCGCCTAGTTAAAAGTTATGAGGTAACAAACATAAAAAAAAAATTGGTCAAGTGCGAGTCGGACTCGCGCACGAAAGGTTCCGTACCATTATCTATGCAACATAAGGCAACGTTATTAGTATCGAGCAAGAAACGGTAAAAAAATCATGTTTGTTGTATGGGAGTCCCCCTTAAATATGTATTTTATTTTATTTTTAGTATTTGTTGTTATAGCGGCAATAGAAATACATCATCTGTGAAAATTTCAACTGTCTAGCTATCACCGTTCTTGAGATACAGCCTGGTGACAGACGGACGGACGGACGGACAGCGAAGTCTCAGTAATAGGGTCCCGTTTTTACCCTTTGGGTACGGAACCCTAAAAACCAAAAAAGCATACAGACGAATTGAGAACCTCATTTTCATTTCATTTATTCTTTATTGTACAATAAACATAGTTACAGTTACAGATAAAAAAAAATTTAAACAGAACATTCATAATTAATGTACAAAGGCGAGCTTAACTCAGACATGAGTTTTCTTACAGCTTACAGCAAACCCCTGTTGAAAGAGAAGTTTGAGATTAAGGATAGGCATGCACAACAAAAGTAATTAAAAGTAAAGTAAAAGTGTTATCCTAAATTTTAATTAAATTCATCAATAAAAATTAATCTACACCAAATACCAACACATAAACCTACATATACATTTACATAAATATTAAACTAATCAATACATATTATATAATATACCTACATAAACAAATCCATAAATAAATACTCTTCCTTTTTTTGAAAATATGTCACGTTATTGTTAAAGGCGGCAAGAGAAGTAGTAAGAAGATATTTGCTAGAGTTCCGTTTAGTTGCTACAGATATATACGATAACTGTTTTAAAGCTAGCAACGAACGATTAAATTGTATGCCAACATTACTACAAATATTATATCATATGGAACCTTTGAAATACGAGATTGAAACTATGGCTGCTATTTATAAAGTTGATCAAGGTTTGTATAAATTATATAGCTAACTAGCTGATGCCCATAACTTCGTACGCTTAGAATTTATCAAATAAACCTTAACAAATCATACAAAAACGCCATCCTCTTGGGCTAATCTATCTATTAAAAAATACCGCATTAAAATCCGTTGCGTAAATTTAAAGATATAAGCTCTCATAGGGAAACACATACAGAATAAAAAAAAAATTTCCATTTGTCATTTGCAATCAGCCTTTCAGCTATAAGCAAGTGTGTTATTTGTCCTTTGGCGTGAGATGCGCAGTTCTCCAGTGAGTACCGCATAATTGGATATAACTTTTATAGTATGACCTCTAATATGTGGTGCCTTTTAAGGCGTTTGTATGTGATGGGTTGCATGAGCTCCAACACCATCAAGTTCGGATGTTTTGTGAGTCTTTGCATATATGCCATCTCTGTTCTCTGTATCTCTTGTCTAACGGTATTTACTTTTAGATAGTCGTGCACTTCGGCGTTGGTAATGAACCATGGTGCGTTGCTTATTGACTTTAGTATTCCGTTTTGTAGTCGCTGGATTATATTCATGTTAGATTCTGCGGCACTACCCCATAGTTGTATCCCATACGTCCAGATTGGTTTTATCACAGCTTTGTAAACTAACAATTTGTTCTCCATTGATAATTTAGAATTTCTTCCAACCAGTAGAACTTTCTAAAAGTGATATTGGCTTGGTCTCTTTTAGTTTTTATGTGAATTTTCCAAGTGAGTCGCCTGTCCAGGTGCATACCCAAATACTTGACTGTATCTTTATGTGGTAAGTTGCTGTTACCCAGTGTTACTGCGGGACCCTCGCCTTTTTCAAGCGTGAAAGTTATTTGTGTGGATTTGGTTGCAACAGCTGTTATTTTCTACTTAGTAAGCCAGTCATCGATTTTATCAAGTGCTATTTGGAGTCTTCTTGAGGCTACTGCTGGATCATTATTGCTGGCCATTCACATACCAAAATAACGACTTTGTTTTACAATATATAGCTAATGCCCGCAGTTTCACACTCTTTTTTAATTACTAAGCCCCCCTCCCCCAGTATACACAAAACCTTTACATATTATACAAAAATGCCATCCTCTTAAACCACTCTATGTATTAAAACGACAACGCAACGAAACGATTTATCAAAATGGCAAAAGACCGGATTAAATTCGCCTATGGATTCGCCATAGTAACACTTTTATTCACAAAATAAAAACGTTTTCAAACTCAATCAATTGCATTTTCATTGCTTTGTACTACATTAAAGGATTTGAGTTGATTGAAAGGATTATCTGAAAAGATCTTTCTTCTTAAATTTACCCGTAACACGAGCATATAGGCTTAGTTTGGGACCAGAATATGTTATGTGAAAATCTATGAATATTTGTTTATTTATTATGTACCTATTCCAAAATTTTGTTATTAAAAGTTATGTTTGCTATAGTATTCTAAAACATTCTTACAGATGCCAAAACGTCAATACCACATGGAGCAGAACTGATGTCTTATTTATTCAACGAGATATCATTGATAACACATAAAAATACAACATTTACTGTATATAATTCATTTTATACGGTGTGCAAAGTGTATTTTAAGTAAGTTTTTGTATTGTTTTTCAGTATATAAATGTCCTATTGAGCATTGATTTTTAAAATGAGAGGGTTTTTAGTCTATGGTATTGTATGCAGGCTTCGTGTTTGTATTGGGCTTTGTTTCTAGTTTTTGTCAGTCCAAGATTAGATTTTTTTCAGAAATGAAAAGGACTCAATAAGGGGTGGTGGCTTGTGTGTTCGTTATTGACTTAATTAAATGTAAACATACGGCCATCTTTCTGCCATGTTACCTTGGCTGAAATATTTATATGACTATAATTATAAAATACGAATGGAATTTCGAATCACCTCTTTCTCATAAAATGTAGCCTGTGTCCATGTAATTGCTCGGGCTCAAGACTATCTCTGTACCAAATTTCATTTCCATCTGTTCTGTCTTTGTGGAATGAGAGAGTGGTAGATAGAGTTACTCTTGCATTTATATTATTAGTAGTGTCCGACTGAAACTGGTTTTCCGGCCAAAACCGAAACTCACGTGGTCGAGTATAAAATTTCTAAAAATACTGAAGTTTGGTGCATTTTACCTATTATTTTGCATTAATTAGGGCATGAAATGGAGACACAGTAGGTATATTGAGTTCTTTGGAATCATTTATTTAATATAATTTAAAAAAATAATAACATTTTTATTATTTTTTAAAATTATGTTCTCATAATTCCCGAACAGGGCCGTTAAAGCCTTGCCGCGGGAAACGAAGTTAGGCGAGCATGGGTGTGCGTGAACTGCGATACAAGTTTCGGTTTCGGCAAAAGTTTCGGCCGATTTTGGCCGAAACCGAAACTGCCACCGTAACTTGATTTTTGGCCGAAACTTTCGGCCAACCGAAACCGAACTTTCGGTCGGACACTAATTATTAGTAACGATAAGTTGTATTAGATTCCTTTTTGTGTATTTACGAGTTTTTTTATCATACTAGCTGTTGCCCGCGACTCCGTACGCGTGGAATTTAGAAAGTTTTCCTCGTGTTTGCAACATTTTTCACTGATACTTCGCTCCTATTAGTCGCAGCGTGATGTTATATTATGATATGCGTGATATTATGTTAGCTTTTTTTTATTCGTATATGTATTTTTTTGGTTGTAATTTTATGTATTTTGTTGTGTCCCCATGGGGGAGGAATAAAAACTTTCTTTCTTTCTTTCTTTTTCTTTATAATAATATAGCGTATAGCCTTCCTCGATATATGTGTAAACACAGAGAGAATTTTTCAAATCGGTCCACAAGTTCCTAAGATTCAGCTTTATAATCTTCTTATATATAAAATTCACGTGTCACAGTGTTAGTTACCGTACTCCTCCGAAACGGCTTGACCGATCTTTATGAAATTTTACATGCATATTCAATAGGTCTGAGAATCGGCCAACATCTATTTTTCAAACCTTTTTTTTTGTATGGCAAAACAACGTTTGCCGGGTCAGCTAGTATTAATATAGATTTATTACAATAATTGCAGGTTTATTGAAAGGTATATATTTGAAGGAGAACTAGACGATACATTTAATGAGTTTTTCATACGCAAAGATAATCAGTACGTAAACTGTCGTTCAAAGAGGTATTGGGACAAAGGTTTTCATATAACACAAAGTGTTGCTATACCACAGTTTTTAAAATCACTTGCTAAATGTATCCTGTTGTGTGGGAAATCATTGAGGCTGTTGAAATTGTGTAATCCTAGTGTAAGTATTTGCTTAATATTACAGATTAAAATAAAAATAAATTTCTAGGTAAAATATGATGTTAAAAAAATATTGATTTGTATAAATTCAAAAATTAAAATTAAAATTAAAAATTAAAAAAAAAATAAAATTGATTTATATAATTGTATAATTCGTTTCAAATGAGAATAGGATTGGCAATGACCTCTATCTGTAAAAATGATTTGAAAAGTACTGACAGCAACGAAACTTTATTTAGGAAATAATAAAGTATTTTTTATGTTTTATCTAATCTCAGTAAGTTGTAAGGGAAAAAACGTCTAAAAGTTTTGAGTGATAATACTTATAACATAATTAAAAAAGAAAACTATTTTATTTAATTATTTCGTCTTTGTAAACGAAACATATTATTACATATATTATGTTCAACTACCAACCGCCATTTTCTCGTTGTTGTTGTGCCTTGTCGAGTTTTGAAGCTTGCTTATGTTTTATTTTTAATGCTGTTAGCTATGTGGTTGTTCCCCGTTAAATAATTTAATTTTTTGTTATTTGTCGCAGTTTTTGTTTGTTAGTGTTTTCATTTTGTATTTTTCTTGATTTGATTCGAAAATGAGTAAAAAATGACGATTACGTGATAAATAAATTATATTATAAAAATATCTTGTTTTGCTGACCCTAGCAAATTTGTTCGAATTGACAGCTATGACGTCACAAGAAGGCGCGGGGTCAATCCTATTCTCATTTGAACGGCATAGTAATATACTTTAGCAATAATCTGTCCGAAATAAAAAAAAAACTGTGTATGACTAATTAGTACTTAATGTACACTGGAACAAAGTATATTTAATACGTATTTTTATATATTTCCAGGATCCACTAGTCCTTCTAATATCTTCTGATCATCCATCAGTAACGTGTTGTGCTAGTTTCGAAGACCTAGAACGTCAGCAAGAAGTTCTAGATGTATATAGGACAAGGTGTTTGTTTGTCAGCGGAGAATTAGTTACATTCGATCAAATATTATTGAAAAGAGAAGCTGAAAAAAAAGCTTTTACTGAAATGGCGTCGTTAAAACAAGCTGAGACTATGGAAAAAATTATTGGTAAGTTAATTTAGATGGATTTATTGTGTGAGATACAGTGGTACCGATTCTAATGAAAATTGATAATGTCTATAACGCAATTCGGTAATGTTAACAGAACTTTTTTATTAGAAAAAAATATAGATTAACGATTTTAATAAATAAAAATATACAAAACAAAATATCCAATTAATAAATATATGCTGTAGCAGTTTTCATTTTTTAGTTAAACTTAGTTGTGCACTTACAATTGGTTACCAATATGAAAGAGTAAAAGGTTGATGAGAATATGTTGGTTGATAGTTAAGTAGAAGTTAGAAGAAAAAAAAAAACTCTATATAATTTGGGGTAAGGGCAGGAAAAAGAATAAGAATTTATATGGACTTAATAAATGTGGAACAATGGTGATAATGCTTTTGTTATAACAATTGCTAATTAATACATATTCGAATTCATTCAAATTCGGTCCAGCCAATTCCGAGATAGAGGATTACCTTAAACAAACAGACAGACAGACGAACAAACTTTTTTTAAATTAATGTTTGGTAGGTATTTTAGTAAGCATCTGATACGTTTTTAGCGTGGGTCGCTTGACTACTGCTGGATTAAAGCTGTTGATTTATGTATAACATGCTGTTATAGCTTCTTGAAAAAATTTTTTTTGCTCTAGCGGAGCGCAAGCGTCTAGCACAACTAATAATAGCTGAAAAACAACATTCGTTACGAGTACTTGAAGCTGCAATGGCTGAAGCTAAAGCAGCTAAAAGTAAAGCGAAACAACGGGAACGTAGACGATACGAATTAGAACATGCTGCGGAAAAAGCTACAGAAGAAGTTGATTCAAGACTGAAGGATGTTGAAAGGTATGTTACGTAGTCTTGAATAAATATTGAAAGAAAGTAAGAAAGATTTATTGTTGCCAAACATATTGTGAAATCCAGATGACAATAATACACACAAAAAAAATATCTATATCTACACTTATAATAAATCTGTAGAGAGGTCAATTCTGTACATGAAATATATTTTCAAAATAACTATCAGGGGGTGATTAGTGATCGATACTGATGCCAAAAATGCAATCAGTAAAATTTTTGTCTGTCTGTCTGTCTGTCTGTCTGTCCGTCTGTATGTTCCTTATAGAAACAAAAACTACTCGACGGATTTTAACGAAACTTGTTACAATTATTCTTCATACTCCTGGGCAGGTTATAGTATACTTTTCATCACGCTGCAATCAATAGGAGCAGAGTAGTGAAGGGAAATGTTGGGAAAACGGGAGAAGTTACTCCGTTTTTTAAGCTTCCGTCGCGTGTGCAGCCTTAATGGTTAAAGTTACATAGAAATCATGTATGACGAAAATATTCTACATAAAATTGTCTAAAAAATATCCCGCAACAGCATATATCTACATTTTATGGTTGACTCACAATAACACGTGTAACTCCTGATAGCTTAGCTGTTCGGAGCATTCTCATTATATTTGTTTACTACTACTACTACTACTCACGCATCCCTAATTTAAAAAAGTTAACATTATTACCTATTCAATAAAAAAAGAATCATAGGAATCGGTATAGAAACACCAAACTTATACATGAAATAAGCCATCGCTCCGTCGCACGTGAAAATTTTCTTTATTCTACGCGAACGGAGTCGCAGGCAACAGCTAGTATTAAATAATATTATATAAATGATGCGTAAACACAGTGCGCAAGTTCTAGTCGGCAACAACAGTATTGGTAATTATTTCTTTAAGTTGTATTAAGACCAACAAAAACAATAAGGCTTGCTTTTAACAAAACTTATGACTACTTACAATGTGTAAATTATAACTACAGTAATAATATAACTAAATACTTTCAAATTAGGTGAAGGCACTGATGCAGAAAGGAGTCTTGCTAGACAATGTTTGTCTTTGTATAGTCCATCGGTTTTTTTTTTCGATTAGACTTCACCGCTCCAGCCGACAGTTAAGGCCGGGCTCGACCGCAAAATGAGCGAGGTCATTAATGAGCTCGCTTAACTCGCAACGATAATTTTCATAGTTGAGGCTCGACCGCCAAAGAGGCTAGCGGAGCGGTCTGAGAGTGAAAATTATCGTTGCGAGTTAAGCGAGCTCATTAATGACCTCGCTCATTTTGCGGTCGAGCCCGGCCTTTAGCTTCGTCGGAATGCTTCTGAAGCGAAGCTGTGTTCTATCCAATAATAACTTTTCTTACTTATAATTATGCTTAGACTTATTGTGTATATATTGTGTATATCAAGATACTATTGGTTATATTATATATGGTTATATTTTTTGCAATGTTATTATTCGTATTTTCACATGTTACCGTTATATTTTTAAAGGAATAAAATAATGGCTTATTACTCAAAACTGAATATGGAAGTAGAGAAAAGTAAAATGCATACAGAATGGAAAATAAAACGACTACAGCTCGATCAAAGTAGGATGCAATTATTATCGACTGAAGAACGAAACTTAAAAAGAGAAAAACTAGAGTTAGAACATCAAAAGAATGAGGAAATAATGGCAATGTCTTTACAAAGCATTGAATTTAACAAATCAAGTGAAGAAACTGTTGAAAGCAATGATAATCTAGATTCAAATATAGATGAAATGGCTCAATCTGTTCAGTCTGTTACAATGCAAGATGTGGAAGAAAAGATACAAGTTCGTGAATGCGAAGAAAGTACACCTATAGCTCAAACTTCCGTCATGAATGCGATATGTAATGTCGCCAAAAGCTTCTTCGGTGTATCTAAATCTTTTGAAAATCAATGTGATAACAACAAGCTACTAGACGAACAAGGAAATATTGTTACGAAAACAAATAATGTAAAATATACTACATCATCAAGTGATATAGGTAGTAAATTAGATGCTGTAAATGACAATATACAGTTTCATATAGCGAAAAAAGAAGCTTTAATTAATAAACAAAACGTTATGGCTCATGAATTTGGACGAATTGATAATGATAATAATAAAGAACTAAAAAATCTACACTCAGTTGATGAAGAAAATAACGTCAAAAGTGATTGGACAACATTTGATTATGCGAAAAGAAATAGACTAAAAGTACTTGGGTCTGAATTTGATATAGTGCCAACAGAATCTAAGATAATCATATCAGAACCAAAGACAGATGCACACAAAGAGGCATTGTTAAATAAGCGAAAAGTGTTAGGTGTTGATTATAATCTTCCTGCAGAACCGTTTATTTTGAGAGAACCAGTGAATCA
Source organism: Orgyia antiqua (assembly GCA_916999025.1). Classification (NCBI taxonomy): domain Eukaryota; kingdom Metazoa; phylum Arthropoda; class Insecta; order Lepidoptera; family Erebidae; genus Orgyia; species Orgyia antiqua. The sequence goes on from OU779869.1 coordinate 10,280,463, forward strand.
AGCGCAAGAAGAAGCTCTTATTAATAAGCAAAGAGTTTTAGGTCATGATTCTGTCCCAGTGTCTGTTAATTTTCGTGAACCTGTAAATGATGCACAAGAAGAAGCAATAAGAAATAGAAATAAGATTCTGAGTTCAGAGTATGAAAATACTCTAGCTCAAGGTGTAGTTAAGAAAGAAAGTGCAAAGAGATCAGGGTTAACATTGAATTTGAGACCTTATGGTGAAGCTACAGTTAGTCTTGGTGTAACGCCTAATGCAGGTGCTATTACTCCGGGAGATTTGTTTCCAAGGGTAAGTTTTTTTTAATATTTAGTACAAGTAAAATTTAGGCAGGATCAGGAAAACAACGTGCTTATGAGGATACCAAAATAGCTTCGTGCATTTTTCTACGCACGAAGTTTTCATTGTTTCTTTAGATTGAATGGCTAGAGCTCTAATTTTTAAGTATATGTTTTTTCAATATATGATCTAGGATCGCATAAACTCAGAAACGCGATTGAAAAAAGTTTTCTCAATAGAAAATCTTAGCGAAACAACCTCTCTAATTTTTTATTGTTTTCATTTGTCTGTCTATTATCGCGTATTAACTAATGAAATAACTTTAAAAACATAAGTAACTATTATATATAGAAACACGTAAATCAGAATTAAAATATATTTAGTAGATTTTGAGTAAATAGGAAAAGTATCCCTAATTCTTCATTTTCTGTGCCTACTGGCTGTGTTAATATGTACGTGTCGGCGATGGTATACGATAATATTGATGTAGGCCCTTAAATATGTGAGATAGATTTTTATTAGCTTTTTACATGTTTGGTCCAGTTTCACACTTGTTAATATAGTTTTTCTCTGGTATTATAGTTTTTGACCTATCATTGTCATAATACCGTTACGCCTTTTTCCATGTGGGTAGGCTGAGGCTATAGGGCGCCATCTGCTACTTTCTAAAGATACTTCCTTGGTTTTGGCATTTTTAACACGCTTATAATAAATATTACTTCGGTAGGTATCTATCGATGTATTAATCTATGTTACGGATTCTTTGAAAGTGATTTTAACACACTTACAGTAGTGGGACTGTTCTGAAATTTTACACACATATTAAGGACCAATGACAATGCAATAATTTCAAAAAATATTTAGTATTTCAAGCGTGATTTTTTTAGTTTTAGAACTAAGCAAATATTTGAAGTATTTTTGAGTTATCTTTTGCTCAGCCACCACATTGTATTAGTTACTTCAATTTCACAATCTGTTCAGGTATTTAGACGTACAATAGAACAAATTTTCAGTAATTTTTTTATTTATAAAATAACTAAATAACATATTTTCTTATAGCTGGATCTTGAAACTCCAACCACAGCAGATATACCACAAGAAGCAGCGATGACTGCCGACATATTTACTCCACGCAGTGAAACTAGTAAAGATTTAGAAACAGAAAAATCAAAAGATAAAGACTTTATAACATCGGACGGTTTTAATTTCACATTAATCGATGATGACAATGTTGAATCGGAAATAACTAGCGAAAACCAAACAGCAGACATGACAGATATTTCCCCAACAAAAAGTATAGAATCACCACAAACTAAATGCTTTAAAATAAAGAATTTTTTGAATATAATAGATGGGACTTATTCTCTTGATGACTTTGATCCGTTCGGTGTAAGAGATTTGAAAAACTTTACTAAAGATCATTTGACAAATAGAATGGATTTCGAAATGTCTACTTCGTGTTATACCCATCCATCTGTTATTATGGAGGAAGTGAAGAAAAAACCATATGCAAATATATTTGCGTCGCATTTTGATTCGGAAAAAGACGAAAAGAAAATTAATTGTGATAATATAGCGACGCTTACGGCTTGCTTGCAAAGATCTGTTATGCTTCCTTTAACATATCAATTGGAAGTCGTTAATAATTCAATTTTAACTTATTTTCTTGTGAATCTCGATATGTATGAGCATATGAAGAGTTTAAAAGATTATTTCTTTTTAATGGATGGAGAATTTTCTAGAAGCATTTGTCATAATTTGTTTGCAAAGTTGGTGAAAACGTTGAATCCTCAGGAATTGTTGAATTTTGCGACTTTGCATAATATATTGGATAAAGCTTTAGGATCTTCTATATCACGTAAGCTTATTTATTTTAAACTTTGCACGTAACAAGTCTAAGTCTTTTCTTGTAAGAATACCGTAATAAAAATTTACCGTTATTTACTTTTGAGCTCTATGTGACTTGTAGATGTGTGGTCTATTAATATGAAAGTGACCTAACTCAAAAAGTGCTCTAATCTCATTTATTTTAATTATTTTAAGAATATTATTTGTTTATTTAATCTGCCAAGCTGACCGGGCGTGTTGGCATAGTTTCGAGTTTTCCATCTCTCACAGTGGATGTTATCTGCTTATATTATCACTTAGCTGGCCTATACAGCACCTTGGGGAAGAAATAGGGTGCTGACATCCTAATTATATTATTAATCTGCAACCACACGAATATTTATTATTTAACCGGCTACAATTCCAATGTGTGATGTGATTAAAATAAAATTTTTCATTTCAGATGTTCACAAATTCTCAGAAAACTTATCGTTCACAATAACAGAATCTCCATTAAGTTTTCAGCATAGTTCACCCGATGTATTGCAATGTTTGTCTTTGACATACACTGTTAGTTGGCCATTAAATATTATATTATCACAAGAAGCATTGTTGAGATACGCTAAAGTATTTCAGTTTTTGATCAAAATGAGAAGAATATTCTGGGTTCTTGGTGAAGATTTTGAAGTAAGTAATATTAAGGCGGGTAGCCTTGTATATTAACATCAACACTCTTTATTATTTTTCTTATTTTTAGGGACCCATAAATTAAAAGAACTGTCAAAAGATCATTTGGTCGTTGACGGTTTGTATAACGCCAAAAATATTTATTTTATTTATTATTTGAGTTTTGAAGGTTCCACACTTTATCTGCGAATTTGCTGACGGCCCGTCCATCCGTCCGTCTGTTATCAGCAGAAGTCGGAATTAGGTGGAGTTATTTATGTACTTGCATCGAAATGTTGATATTAATACAATATTACGAATAAATAATAATAAAAAACTCAGAAATAGACTAATAAAACAAACATAATTAACATAAAATTTTTATTAGTTTACATTAATTCACAATACAAATTATTGATAGTCGTAATTAAGCAAATTCTCATACGCATATTTCGCCTTTTTTATAAATACGAGCGAATACTTTTCTTACTGAATCAGTCGCTAACAACTTTTTATTTAAACAATCACGGGATTTTTTTTTTGCTCTTAAAAATTTATCTCGGGTATTTGAGGCATTTCCACTTTATTCTTTCGCTGTATGAAATCAGTGTAAGTACATGAATAACTTTACCCAATTCCGACCTTTGGTTATCAGGCTGTATCTTTGGAATGGTGACAGCTAGAGGGCTTTTTTTACAGGGGAATGTATTAACGCATACCCACTCCTGTCATTGCGGTCATCACCGTCATCGTAGTACTGGGTAATGTCGGACTCATTGCCCAGGTGACCCGGACAACGAAATACCCACTAAACCTAACTGCGGCGCTCTCCATATCTTCCTGGAGTGCCAGAGGTTCCCTGTTCTGGATTTTCTGACGTCCCGACTATATATATATATATATATCCTCCGTGTGGTGACGTATTAAGAATACAAGTGTCACCACACCATCTCCTCCCAAGGGTGCTGTAAAAGTCAGCTAAGGGATATTGCACACTGATAATATCCTCTGCGAGAGACGGAAAACTCGAAAATAAACCCTGTACCAAAACGCCTGGTCAGCGCGGCACAGTAGACCATAATCCCTCCAAAGTGGAGGAGGCCCGTGCTCAACAGTGGGACGTAAATGGGTTGGAGAGGAGAGAAGAGAGGAATATGACGAATATATTATCATATTATTCACACTTCGTATGCAAGTCCAATTCATACTTGACAGATTTTTAATCAGTAATTTTTATTATTACAGGCTTTAAAACTATCAGTAAAATTATCAAAAAAACATTCTAGAAAGTTGTTAAAATCACCGCAATACATTTCAGTACAAATATACAGACATATTATGGCTTCTATGATCAGAGCATTAGACAATTATATAGTAACTACATGTATTTTAACATCTTGGAAAGAATTTGAAAATGACTTAAAAAAAGCACGAACTTTGGATGATTTGAACGAATGTCATGTGGTATATATAAAAAAAGTGTTGTTTAGATGTCTGTTGAATAATAGATCTACTCCTGTTATGAAGTTACTGAATGATATTTTCACTGTTATATTGAAATTCAGTCGTGTTTTAAAAGCTGGGTAAGTAGAATATATATTTTTGGTAGCTTCTTCCTGCTAGCTCCTAGCTTTATGTGTCTCCTTTGAAAATGTGTTTCTATTATTTATACGCTCACACTGCTAGTTCGACTTTTAAGTAATTTCCAAGTAGTGTAACTATGATATCACCAACCTATATTATTTTTTATGGCGCTAATTTTGGCATTTTGAAGTGGGCGGGGTGAATTCAACTCCTAACCCTAAGGTGAAGGGAGGGGAGTTGTTGCTAACTTAATTCCTAACCTTTCCAGTATACAGTCTACATTGGAACAACGAGACTCGGCTAGTAATATTCTATAATTAAGTTAAATATAATAATAGACTTCATAATTTACATAACCGAACTTGTTGGAATTTTAATTTATAATTGGTTAGAAAAATCAAACTTAATAAATCAAATTATAGTAGAAAAAATAATTACCACGACTTCGGAATACCGTTCCGTAGCTCTGCCAACTGAGCTATCATGGTTTTCGTACATGTTAAAATCTACCAACACAATGTTAGTCAATTGAGTAATACATCACATCGATGTCATCGCGTAATTTGATTTATTAAGGGCCTACATCAATATTATTCAATATCATCGCCGACACGTACATATTAACACAGCCAGTAGGCACAGAAAATGAAGAATAAGGGATACTTTTCCTATTTACTCAAAATCTACTAAATATATTTTAATTCTGATTTACGTGTTTCTATATATGATAGTTACATAAGTTTTTAAAGTTATTTCATTAGTTAATACGCGATAATAGACCGACAAATGAAAAAAATAAAAAATTTGAGCGGTTATTTCGCCAAGATTTTCTATCGAGAAAACTTTTTTCAATCGTGTTTCTGAGTTTATGCGATCCTAGATAATATATTGAAAAAACATATACTTAAAAATTAGAGCTCTAGCCATTCAATCTAAAGAAACAATGAAAACTTCGTACATAGAAAAATGCACGAAGCTATTTTGGTATCCTCTTAAGTAAAAGTATAGAAAGTCAATTGAAAAAATTCATGAATTATTGTCATAATTAAATAAAATAAGTAAATAAATATTCACGGACATCTCACACAATGTCCTCTGGTCCCAAGCTAAGCTTATAAGCATGTGTTATGGGTACCAGAATACGGATTCTTATAGAATTACATAATTATGATACATTAATAACATTTATTGATTTTGGAATTTGTGCACACAGTACAAAGCATTATGTAAAAAAATATTGGACAAGACATGGCTGTACAAAGCCATACATTTGAGAAATCTCTTCCAGCAGACCCGCGAGAGATTAGTGCGTAAAAAAAGAAATTTTTATTTGTGCGTAGGAAGGAAACTTTGAGAATAATATCTAAAGAACCTAAAATAAATAAACATTGTTTTTTTTTTCAGTGAATGGCTGCAAAAAGAACCAAATGGTAGTTTTACTCACACAAGTTTTGCTCAACTGGTCGAGTTGTTTCATTTGTTTGAGAAATTAGCCAAATATCTGCACAAAGTTGTAACAAAACTTATGGAATGTGGTTATCAAAGACATTTAGTAGAACTACTCACTATGGTTAATTTGAATGGTTATTATGAACCGGAAAAGTCGAAAGATGAACATAATTCTACTATTAAGTCAAATACATAAAAGTTATATAGGACTCGTGGTGTAGTGGGTATTCTAACAGACTGCCGTTCACGAGTTTGGGTTCGATTCCCGTATTGATTTGTGTGATATTTATATTTGTTACATAAATATTTTTACTTGTTCCCGCTGCCAATAACCGATATTATCATTTTGTTATATAAAATTAGATAGTAAATAATTATTATAATATATGTATTAACTACAATGGTAATAAAATAAAATAAAAATGGTTATTAAACAATATGTAGCTGTTGCCCGCAACTTCGTACGCGTAGAATTGATTAAATTATACAAAAAGCCATCCTCTGGCATTACAGTAATGCCAGAGGATGGCTTTCTGTATAATCTATATCTTTTAAAAATATCTTTTGAAAAAGGGAAAAATCTTAAAATAATGATCTGAAAATAAAAAGAAAAACAAATACAAAACTAGAAAGTTATGACATAAAGTATTTGTACTTAAAATAAAGTAGATCTGACGTAAATAAAATAAACTCGAATAAACTGGACTTATTGCTTGCTTTTATTTAACGTATTTTCTAGGTAATTTGTTGTTATTAATTGTTGCTCCTGTATTATAATATTTAATTTGCTTGTTATATAAATAATGTCCATATTGATAATTATTGCATTTAATGATAAACATTGATTTTAAATAATATCCATTCAAACACGTATTGTTGTAAGGGCATCACAAACGGCATATCAATATATTAATATAGCGAGAAAGAGACAAGAAAAGACAAAGAAGAAGGAAAGAGACAATAGAAAAAAGACAAGGTTTGAATTATAGGAATAGATTAAGAAATCTCGGTGTCCCTACTAATATTATAAATGCGAAAGTAACTCTGTCTGTCTGTTACGCTTTCCCGCTTAAACCGATTTTGATGAAATTTGGCTCCGTGCAGTCTAACCCTGAGAAAGGACATAGGCTACCTTTTATTGCAAAAAAAATCCCAAATTCCACGTGGACGGAGTCGCGGGCAACAGCCAGTCTTAATATATATCTGTCTGTTATCGCCTCGTCTTTATTTATGTACATGTCTCTTTCTCGCTATATTAATATGCCGTTGGTGACGCCCTTTAATGTTTTATATACGCGTTTAAATCCGTAAATATTAGTTTTATTTGAATGAATGAATCGCGCATACATAGAGTATTAAACCAACAGTTACACAAGCTGTTTTGTTTGACAAATGTGCGGCCGAGGTAACTCGCACTAAAATGCGCCCAAAACGCCTCACTAAGAAACCACAACGTTCATACAGAATGAGTATGAGCATTGCTCTCGTAACTTTTTCAAAACAGAATGAGTATGAGCATTGCTCTCGTAACTTTTTCAAAAAGTCTCCTTATAATGTAAGTCCTGTTGGGTTAATGCTCTAAGCTAGCATGTGTTACAGAATACTATGATACGTAATGGTTTTTTTTGTTAAATAACATCCCACCTTAATACTCATGTGATAATTGTTTAAAGACGATTTTAATTTTTAAGTTATTTAGCGCTAAGTATTTTTATATGTTAATAAAATTGTTAACACGCTTATTATGTTATAATTATTGTATTTTAATAAATAAATATTTTTATTATTTAACGTTTTTTATTTCTAAGAAACCATGGAAATCTATGTCTAATAAATCTAATATTAGATTTCCATGGTTTCTAGTAGCGATCAGCGATAGCGCTATGTTGACGCAATGCGGACGTAACGTGGGGTGTGGATTAGCCCTTACCTGATATTTGACATAGCGTTCTTTAGCTTTTTATGAGTAGGCAGAGATTAGAGCGCCACCTGCTACGTTTTTCAAACTTTGTTTACGTTGATACATTGGACAAGATCCAATTATGCATCCGAAAATATGAATATACGCACGGTTGTTGGAAGTACCATTTCGTTTTAATGTATCAGTATGCGTTAGTAATAGTGGTCGCCATCATTCATGGTTACTTTTTCTTAAATGGTAAGTATTTTTTTTTAACTTATATTCTTTAAATAAATGGATACTTTTTGAAATAGCGCCATCTAACAGATAACTGATAATATACTAACATGCGTTACGTCGTTAATTTTAAGTGCTGCCATCTATCGTCGAGTAGTTATTTGCTAATTTATTAACGCTACCTTTCTAGAAGTAGACAGAACTCAATGTGTTTAATTAAGGTAGTATTTTACATTTTATAAACACTTAGAACCTGCTTTTAGTTGTAAATTTGTTAAATTAAAATAAAAAATTAGCTTGTTGTTGTATCTTGTATTCATTTTAAACATATTTTATGACTTTACTAGTTGTTTAGTAGATAGATATTATGTTTCTGATAATCACCGGTGCGATAGTAGCGCCAACATTTTCCTTATAATCAGGGTGTGTTTTCACGAATACTTCATTCTACCGCAATTCGTCCTAGGGTTAACATCCTATGATAATAAAATAGATTTGCAACATTAAAGTGAAAGCCGGCAGTTCCTGTAATATCATTGTTTCCTAAGAAAAATAAACTAAAGACTTTTTGTATTAAATATACGGCAGTTTTCGTGTTAATTACAGAAATAATAGTGTAAACAAATCTTTATTTACATTTATCGATCGGAGTGTTATTTAACACGAATACACTCGGATTTTCGCGTGACTGAAGCCTTTATATTACCAAAAACGTTAAAACACAAGAGTCACGGTCACCGCCGGCGAGATGGCGTTTATGATGCCTGTAGTGAAGAACGACTGGGATATTTACAACTCTCAGAGATCCCGGAGGACATCAGAATCAGCAGAGAAGGCAGGTTTGGGCGGTGGTCGAGTCCGGAAAGTGTCAGAGTCCCGTTCAGAGGGACCAACGCTGTCTCCGCGCTCTCACCCGATGAGCCCTCACCGCAGCGCGCCCGCGATGCGCTCGCTGTCGTACTGCAGAGCGCCGCCGTCTCGCGCTTCGCTCCGCACCGCCGTCGACAGCCCCAACAAGGGCTCGGCTAGCCCGAAGTGTGTACCACGCGAGGACAAATTTCACAGCAGGTTGGTGGAGAAACTAAAGCGAGCGTTGGGTCGCTCGGAGTCTCGGCGAGAGGAGAGAAGCTCGTGAGTTAACCAGTGCTTGTGTGCAGGGCGCGCGCAGAGTCCCCCGAGCGGCACTCGCGCTGCGGGGCCTGCGTCCCCTACCTGTGACACGAGCCGCCCGCGCCGTCACACTATCTGTGATATGTTCCCGATAGTGAACGACAAGAGATGAGTAGACACTTGTTCGTGTGTTAACTAACCGGCTGCTATAGTGTACAGACGCTGACAACTCTACATCTGAGTGTTACATCGACACAATGCAATAGTTTTAGTTCATTACATACAGTTCGCTTCTTAACCATTGCATGCGTTCGTTAGTCCTTTCGTCACCGTACTCATAATGAGCAGGTTGTCAAAATTAGGTTGTTAAAGTAGGTACGCTGTATGGATTTTAAGACTGCGTTTAGTTTAAGCATACCCAGGGGTTCGATGAGTATTATTTAAAAATCACCCCGGAGGTCACTAGATTGTAGTTTTGGCAGTTTGTGAAGGGTATCTGTGATTCATTATTTGTAAGTTGGATTAATTTATTTAAGTTGCGAGGAAATACAAGCAATGTTATCATTTATTGATTCCAATTGTAGCGTGTAGAGAATGTTGACATCCGGAAATGGGAGACTTTATCCTAGTGGGTTTGAACCTAAACAATTAGTTCAAATGTCTTTTATGTTAGGTGCTCCATTTGGGCGTTATAAAATTGATAACATCTAGAATGACAGCCATGGAGAGTTACAAGATAGTAAAATGCCTACATTCATTGTAATAAATGTACCTTACTTATGTTAATCGAAATGTGTACGTGTAGTGGCAACTGTCGATATTGATAGGTAAATTATTGTAAATGATGTTGTGTACGTGTTGTAGTCATCAATGTTATAAAACAATTATTATATTTATTTGTGGGAGTTCCTTCCAGCAACAAATTGTTATGATTTTCGCTTGATTCTATATCATGTTAACTGATGACTGTATTTGGACCAGCTTCGTCAAATAGTATTAATATTGTCAGTGAAACTGAAGTCTTTTATAGTGATTTAAAAGTAAGATGTTACTTATTAAGGCATATCTCTTTACGATGTTGTTGTGGGAACATTTGGCAGGGAGTGATTTGATTTTGCATTGAAGTTCCTTAAATCTATTAAACTGCCATTAGGTAGTTAGTAGGCCTATTTGTAATTTATATATGACACATTTTTGTATAGTATTCAATTTGACACCTACCATTGATTGAATGTTTTAGTAATAACTATTTTCAATGTGCATGTGATCTGATGATTAAAAACATTAAATCAAATATAAAGCTTATTTTAAAATGAATCTTTTATTTTATTTGTTGTTTGCACCCAGTTTATGAACATAACTAATACAGGTGTACTATGTTTGAAGATATAACAAGGTATTACTAATGATATCGGAATGCCAGAATGGAATATTGGCACTTCACTTTCTTGGCACATATAGGTATTAAACTTACGTGACATTCTTAATTCTCAATATTATTTCCACGTGTAATGTCTTTATTGATAAACTACAATAGGTTCGAAAATACTTAGCTGTTTTGGAGCTAAAGTACCTAACAAGAGTTATTCCCTAAATTCTTCGCCTTTTTGCCACAATTTAGGGGTAGAAATTACCTAAACGTAAAAAGATTCTTTTAAAAATATGTAGTTCGTATGTTTTTCTTTCATACATTCTTATTTAAGTACATGCAACGTTTAGTCACCTTTAATTTAAGCGTGTCTTTCTGTTAGTGGGTAATGATTTCTTCCTACAACAAAATTTAAAACATTAATTGGCTTTATAATTAGAAGTACTTAATTGGGAAGACTTAATTGTTACCCAATAAACATTCAAAATTAGCAGCTGTAAAAATATGTTTTAGATCGAATTCTTTATATAATTCCTTACGAAATATTACGCCACTAAAGTGATAAAATATGTTTTTACAAAGCGTCCTAAAATAATAGAGAAAAAATGTTCTTCTTCTAAGACGTTGAACAAGAATACTTTAGGTGGGTCATTCACTTACACTATTATGTACAACAGCCCGAGATGGTTGCTCGATCTTTCTCGAACCCTCCCGTCTCCCGAACCTCGCTTACTATTCTAAGATGTAGTAAATTAAGTACTAAATCAATATTTAAGGCATACATTTTCATAGTATGTATTTCCATTTTTTATAGTAATAATGTTCTGGTTTTAATTATTTTATCTAAATATATTTTCAAGTTTACGATATCTTGGTCAATGAAAGTAAAACTAACTTAAAAGTATCCATAATTCACTACTGTGTGTTTCGACTAATACTAATATGAAATAATAATATTAACTCAATGTATTTCTGTCTTCATTTATGCTCCGTGTATGAGTAATGTCTGTAAAATTATTTTCGAATCCCCATTAATGTAAACATATTAATAACGCGCGTTCTAATTTCCAAGCCGTAAGCTTTTTGCTACATAGTTGCAGATCTGGATCAAACTTTGTAGTTAAAAAGAATTGTATCTGGATAGAGTTTGATCAACTTGTAGGCTCTACATCTACATACCATTTTTAAGGACATTCTTAATTTATGTTAATGTATATACTAGAAAAAGATATATTATTAACAAAAAGTGTCTATTTTTAACCAACTTCAAAAAAAGGAAGAAGTTCTTAATTCGTCTGTATGTTTTTTTATTATGTTTGTTACATCTTTACTTTTTACTGGGCGAAGCGATTTTAATGATTCATTTTTTATTAGAAAGCTGGTGGTTCACGTGTGATTCCATTGGCCACAGACTAGATGATGGTTATCTCCTAAGTAATCGAGGAAAACCCTTAAATTTCAAGGACACATGAAATGGGTTCAAATTTTTTTTTTATATAAGTACCTAGTTTATTGTGTGTAACAAAACAATTTACTGCTAAGTTGTTTCCTTTTATGTAAGCAATAGCTACGTTATGTAGAGTTTTATCTACATATTACTTTTAATAAACAGATAATAAAAGTCATAAAACTATACTCAATATAAAAAAATTGGTCAAGTGCGAGTCGGACTCGCGCACGAAGGGTTCCGTACCATTATCTATGCAACATAAGGCAACGTTATTAGTATCGAGCAAGAAACGGTAAAAAAATCATGTTTGTTGTATGGGAGCCCCCCTTAAATATTTATTTTATTTTATTTTTAGTAGGTATTTGTTATTATAGCGGCAATAGAAATACATCATCTGTGAAAATTTCAACTGTCTAGCTATCACCGTTCTTGAGATACAGCCTGGTGACAGACGGACGGACGGACGGACGGACAGCGAAGTCTCAGTAATAGGGTCCCGTTTTTACCCTTTGGGTACGGAACCCTAAAAACAAACTATAGATGAAAATAATATTTACATATTATAATTATGTAACACGACATTGTATTAGGGTCTTAAGTAACCTTTTATTTAGTTTATCATTATTTTATTTACATTCTGTTACTGTACGAGTATAACGCATGCCCTACGTTTTGGTAATCTTAGACAACTTCCTTCCTAGCACCAAAGCAGAAAATAGGCCTACACTTCAAGAAAGTTTTGGCCTGCTATGCCGCGCAGACCAAAGGCGTATTTTGAAAATTACCACCCCAGGCGTTTTTATTTGACGCCCTGGGCCAATTTAATTAGTCGCCCAAAATTTTAAATTTGAAGACCTTCGCCGTCTTTTTCAGGCTGGCCGCCCCGGGCCATGGCCCCTATGTCCATAGAGTAAATACGCCTCTGGCGCTGACAAGGCATGTTGGAATTGAGTTAAGTTTCAAGTGACGGATGCGATGATAAATGAATATCATTCGGTGTGTTAAAAAATTTTAGAAAATATGATGCAATATTTTCAGTGATAAATTTGTTTCGTATCAGAATAGAGTTTCTTAAATAGTGTGTATATTTCAATCAAATTTAACAAAATCCTTAATTTTGTATAGTGTATATTATTATATAAAGTGAAGGATTAACTGTTTTAATTCCAGAGACAGTCCTACTAAAGCAGACAAGAAAAAGATTAATATTTTTTATGACTATAAAAGGAATTAAGTTTTAAAGAACATACTATACCATCCCAGTGACATCTGACACAAGCTGGACAAACTAAAAATAAGCAGCAGATACCAAAATACACTGTCTAAAAGCCTATGTTTATAAATACATTTGACGGCCCCTAACTCTTGTTTTTTGTACAGCTATTAACAGACAATAACTCTACACAATAAACATATACTTACCTATTTAACTTGTATAGGTACATAAATTCTTAAGTTTGGTCATAGTGAGGGTGCTTTATAGCTTGTAATCATTGTTTGGATAGTGAGTCGTTTTGAGCATTCATTTAAAAACCTTTTTATTTTCTCTCTCTCCAGCTCATTTACGTCCCACTGTTGGGCACGGGCCTCCTCCACTTTGGAGGGATTATGGTCTACTGTGCCGCGCTGACCAGGCGTGTTGGCTTCTTATCTAACACGCCTGGTCAGCGCTGCACAGGGTTTATTTTCGAGTTTTCCGTCTCTCACATAGGATGTTATCTGTGTGCAATATCCCTTAGCTGACTTTAACAGCACCCTTGGAGGAGATGGGGTGGTGACACTTGTATTCTTAATCCTTCACCATACGGATCCTTTTTATTAACAAGCCGAAATCCATACTTAATATTATAAAGCTGAAGAGTTTGTTTTTTTGAACGCGCCAATCTCAGGAAACACTGGTCCGATTTAAAAAATTCTGTCAGTGTTCGATAGTACATTTATAGAGGAGGGCTATAGGCTATACAACATCAGTGAATAAAGTTGCTATAACGGGGAAAATTCTCTAAATTCTGCGCGTACGAAGTCGTGGGTAACTGCCTAGCTGGTTAGAGAATAAAGCGTAGAGATAGTAAAGCATGTGTACTTTTGCTCTTAGAATGTGGTGAGATAAATTTTTATGAGTACCAGTAGAGGTATTATGCAATATCATTCAATGATTCAACAAGGTCATTTTAAATAATTTGTGAGTATCAAAGTAGTACGCATTAATAAATAAAAACAGGACATATCGTATGATAATGATATAATCAATCATACAATAACATCTTATCATTTAATTAATTCTTTTGACACATAATTTAGTAAAATCATTTTAAACACATTTAATGTCGATTTAATTTAGGGCATCATGTAAAATGGTGACGCTGCACACGGCAAAAGTTCCGGATATTTGAGTGTAACAATCATGTATTTTCCCAGAAAAAAATACACTGTAATATTTTTTTTTATTTTTACTTGTTTCCCCTAACAACGAAACTATCCGAACCCTTTACAAACCCTTACAGGAGGTTCCCCGGGATAAATTCGGAAAATCCTGGACGGGTGGCAGCCCTACTTTAATCAAATATTTAAATATCAGACAATCATTAGTCTACTACTACATGTCTTGTCAATTCCATCTAATAAAGAAGCGCTAAACTCTAAAGAATCAAACCGCACGTACTGATAAGATAGTGGAAAATTCCATGCGATAAGTGCTTACGAATTGAATAACCATGAATGAATCATTGCATTTTGAGGCTATAAAATTTCCGTAAAATAATGGCAAGTATTGCTGAAACAAAATTATGGAAATGTTTTTATGACTGTTGGTCTCTCGCCTTGAATCTGCTCTCGGTTATTTATAAATGCATATACTAATTCCATTTCTTTATTTTCTTTATAAATGAGTTGATTAATTCATTTAAGCTGTTGCCCGCAACTTTGTACGCGTGGAATTTATAAGCCATCCTCTTGAAACACGCTATCTATGAAAATAAACCGCATCAAATTCCGTTGCGTAGTACTGGAGATATAAACAAGCACACATAGGGACATACATACAAAACTCATGACTTTGTTTTATGATAAGTAAAGATTTTGCTCCATCCCTATAGGTTTCTCAAACTCTTAAATAGATAGGTACCTCTGTGTTTTATGCGATAAATTCAGGGCATGATTTAAATTATTTTTACTAGCAATCTAATAACTTGTACAAAAGAGCCATCCTCTTATAGACCAGTGCCGATAATTTTTAAAACAAAAAAAAATAATAGTAGGATGAAACCCATTAGAAATGGAGGAGAATATTATAAAAATGATAGGAAAAATAATTTACGGGCGATCTGAGGTCGGGAAGGGGTTGGAGGGGGGGGGGGGGGGGTGTTTAAGGGTAAAAAATGGTTTTTCTCGATTTCCGGCAAAAATAATAGTCCCATGGAAAAAAGTCGATGTAGGTAATAAAAAGATCTAAAACTTTTGTATTCACACTTTATTCACATAACTTCAAATTTATGTGAAAAATTCAAAAAACCAAGTTTTTGGTTTATTCTTTTTATTAATATCGAAAAAGCACCCTAATTATTTTGCATTAATATCGAAAAAGCACCCTAATTTTCAATCGAAAATACACCTGTCTAAAATCAGCGTTTTTAAAAAAAATTGTATGCTTCCTGTTCTTTAAAATCTCTACTTTCCGATGGTAAAAAAAAATATATATTTGTTACTATAGAAAACCTTTTCAGAAAATGCACTAAAATATCATACAATTTTAATCTTAAGGTTATATGTTACGTTAAGCATACTATTTTTTAAAGAAAATATTACTATTTTTATGTTCGAGTTGATTGATACAGATAAAAATAGAGATCAATCAATCAACTCAAACATAAAAATAGTAATATTTTCTTTATCTACCTTAAATCTATCTTCTAATCTACCTAAAAAGTTTATAAATATTTCTCACTGGTGTGAAGGAAGGACTTAGAGTTACGAACTGTTTCTTTTTTGTGTGCTCCTGTATTTTATTATTAAGTATATTTGTAAAGTGGTCTACGGCCATGGTGATGTCGTTCAGTTTATATATGTGTATATAAACTGAACGACATATATGTATAGGTCGGTCCAGTCAATTTTCGCAATGGTTTTAATTAAGTTAGGATAATCGAATGTTATTTTAAAGGATGTCTTTGGAGGCACACAAAGACATCTTTCTTGATTCCTATAATAATGGTGTCGTGATCTGTAATTCCTGACTCCCATATTGTATGTACCTATTTGTACACAGTAAACATACTTTGATTTTGCTACATTCTGTGAACATAATAATATCTACCACAGCTATGTATGAGGTTTACTTACAAAGACAATAAAGTGAGCTTATCTGTAAAGATAAAATTCTGTTCAGATTTGGCTTGTAATCCAAACTATCCAAAAACTCCTAGAGGTTGTACTCAAAAATGGCGTATGTCCGTGAAATTTTTTTATGACGCTTATATGTATAAGTTCAGTTTGTATCTATCAATGTATTAATCTATAACGGAATCTTTGAAAGTGACTTTAACCCACTTGCAGTAGTTAGATTGACCTGAACTTTTGCACATATATCAAGGACCAATGAAAATGCGATAATTTAAAAAAATATTCAGGATTTCAAAGCGTGTTTTTTTTTTGTTTTTGAACTATGTAGATTTTTATTTATCTCTAGGATGTTTGCAGATAAATTTATGATTTTGGAATACCTCTAATGGCCAGATGTTTTTTAACGATGCAATATATATTGTACAAAATATAACAAGAGTCATCTAATGTTAAAACAATTGGTTTGATCAAGTATAAAATAAATTTATTGTTCATACTAGCCGATACCAGATCGACAGCGGATTGTACTGAGTGTGTTTAATAAACTAAATGTAATCATCACAGGAAAATATTAAACAATTGTCGTGGTAACATTTTGTGCAGTTGAGGAATTTAAGACAACATTTCTGTCTTCAAAATTTACAAAAAGTTCTTTTTTATTTGTCTTCTTCCTTTTTTTTAGTTTTGTATTTTAGTGATTTTCTTTTCTTCATATTAGAAACATAAAACAATACTAAATATATAACTTAATTATTATGATATAGAACAATATTTAAAATTCATATTTCCTGGCTTTCTAGCTGTGGTCTAATCTTAGCAAATTGTTCAGTTTGATATTGTACTGAATCGCAATTATTTTTTGTATTTAAACCAAGTAGAGACATAATAATATCTCTATCTATAATTTCAAGTAAGTACACATAATGTATAACAATTTTTTCTGGTGTCACCTCAGAGCCTTTCTCGCGTCAACATTAATATCGCTATGTGATAAATATAAAATATTATTCTTTCAGTGGTTGCAAAGGTTATTCAATATCCCTGAACTACACACAGATATGAAGTGCGCATAAACAAGATTCGCGACGGTCGTCTGGATAAATTTAGATGCTTAAATTCCTCTTTCGCTGTTCAATAGGCATTTGTGTCAATGTAATTTCCGCAGTTGCTTTTATTTAGTGTTTGTTAGTGTGCTAATTTCAATCAAGACTTTATTGGCCAGTTTTATTGAGGTCAGCTTCTTGTGTTCTATTACATTTTCTTAACCTAATAAAATAGACGTTCTGAAATAGGGTTGTCACAATAAGTACATTCTTAACGGGATTTCAACCAAATTCATTGCAACCCAGTTATTTGTTATTCTGTCACTTACATTTTTAAAAGATTACAAAAAGACTGACTCATAATAAAAACCAACTAAAAACAAACACTTAACATAACAAAGTAATTACAATAATCTGCTTAGCTCAAAAACTAAAGAATACGCTTGAAAATCCTGAATATATTTTTAAATAATTGCATTGTCATCGGTCCTTGATATGTATGTAAAATTTTAAATTAATCCGACAATTTTATTGTAAGTTAGTGAAAATCACGTTCAAAAATTCCGTTACATAGATTAATACATTGATAGATACATACCGAACTTATAAAAGGGTGTAAAAAAAAGAAAATCACACAATAATCTTTTAAAAATACAAAAAAATTGAGCTCCACTGGCATCGGGAACAAGGTCCAAGCTGTTGGTTAGGGTTTAAGACACGTTTGCAACCTATAAGCTGGTGTTAAAATAAAACGAGACGAGAATAGAGTTTTGTTATTGTGGCGTCTTGTGACTCTAATCATTCAACATTCATTCAACTGTTCAATCAAGTCGTAATTAATCTAGAATGAATCAGTTCTGATGAGTTATTTAAGGTGACACACTAACGTCATTCATTAAACTATTTGAAATATGTAGATAGGATATTACTAAGTACGGAATTATGACGATAATGTGACAAATTGTATTATATCCTTTGCATTGATTATATTACCTGTCTCATTATTTCACTTCTTAAACACAACATAAGCTTAAAAGACATTCATTGAAACATAGCTTCAAAATATCTCATACATAAAATTCTCGTGTCAGTCTTAGTTACCACACTCCTCCGAAACGGCTTGATCAATTTTTATGAAATTTTATATGTTTATTCAGTAGGTATGAGAATAGGCTACTTATCTATTTTTCATACCCCTAAGCGATAAGGGTTGTCCACCCTTTTTTTTTTCTTTTTTTTTTCGACGGAGGCCCCTGACATTTCTGTTGCAAAACAATGTTTGCCGGGTCAGCCAGTAGAAATATAAATTTTTAAATATTAATTTTAATTTCAAAGATGGCACATTTCTTTTAATATTTCTGTTATAACAAGAAAAGCTCGTTAACTTAAGCGTTAAATTGCACTTAATCGTAAACTTTTAAGTGACATTTTATTACAATGATGAGCGATATAAATCTTCCAAGTAATACAAAAATTCCATAAATATCTCATCATCTATTTTTCTTGGGGATTTCGCTGTCAAGTCATATAGGTCTATGACTCGTTAGCTTGATTACAAAGATACTACGTCTTACTTTAGTTTAGTAGGTTATTTTCATTACCTGATTCATAGGTATGTACTTAGTATTAGATAAACTTTATTAATATGACGTATAAACATATGACGAAGTACTGATGATCTGTTTATTTTTATTGTTTACGCAGTGTGATAATTTAAAAAAAAAAAAAAAATGGAATGTTCCAAAACTAAACGTTCATGATGGCTACAAAGAGAAAAAAAAGACGTGTGGGACTCGCGGACTGCCGCGGTAAAGCTATTGCATAGCATTTTTTATCAATTATAATTATTTATTTATTTTATTTATGTAGTATTCTTTTTTTTTTGTTTTTTTCTTTGATATTAATTGAAGTTACACTTTTTGATCTTTTGATCGTGACAGACAGACAGACAGACAGACAGGTCACCTGTCTGTCTGTCTGTCTGCCTGTCCGTCCGTCGGTGTCAGGTTATTTTCGTTAGGGAATTTCTGGATTCGGTCTCCACGCTCAAAGCCCGTGATAGAAGCCATGCAATCGCTTAAAAATATATACGAAAAATAGGAATGCGTGTGTTGGTCATGCTTAGAAGACAAAATACAAGTGCTATGTAGCAATAACCTCAAATATAAGGGCAAGAAGAAAAGAACGTTCTAAGAATTTTAATTTAATTTGTTATATTGTTTCAACCCACTACATCGGAATTCGGTCAAAAGGTACTTGTTATCATGGTTCGGACTATTTTTAGAAGCTGAAAGACTGGCGTCTTTAATCTTACCTATTCAAATTTTATCCTTGACGTATTTCTAACTCGCAAACAATTCAATTTGTTTTAGAACGGCGTACATTCAAATGACGTAAAATGCCAGATTGTATCAATTAATACGAATAAAGAAGTCGTTATACTATTGATAAGTGGAGTGCCTAAACATGAAACAGAATAGACTTGCAAGTGCTTTAAACATTATGCAATAAATTCACGTCTTGCAATTTTTATAGAATTGAACTCAATTTATTAGTATTTGGTGTTTCTATGTATTGTAAGTATGTATTTACAAAATAAAAGTAGTTTATGTAGTATATGCGTAAACTGGTACCCATAACACAAGCTTATAAGCTTAACTTGGGACTAGAGGACGTTATGTGAAATGTCCAATAACATTTATCTATTGATAGCGTTACCATAATTCAGCATTTGAAATTGAAAGTATTAAACAAAATTAGAAGTAGTGGCGTGGGCGATCTCCGTAAATATTGCTTATCATCATCACCATCATCATAACATCACGCCTTTTTCCCATGGGGGTAGAGTATGCCGGCAATGACATCTGAGTATATTTTCTTCGAGCGTCCTCTCCCAGCATTTCCACTTACCTCCGCCGTGTATATGCCTTTCGTTAAGCGTCTCTCATCCATCCTCTCCACATGACCAAACCACCTAAGCATACCTTTCTCCACCTTAGTCACTACATCCTCTTTCAGGCCGCAACGTTCTCTTATAACTTCATTTCATAATTTCTTATCTTCACTTAAATCATCTTGCGTTGTCATCGTAGTGATATACATATATTTGTTTTCCTTCCCATAACTTAGACTCAAATTTACTAAAACAATTTTTTATGTGTTACAATAATAATATCGCATATTATTGCGAAATTCGCGAAAAAAGTGAATATCTCTCTCTCTCCAGCCTATTAACGTTCCACTGTTGGGCACGGGCCTCCTCAACTTTGGGAGGGATTATGGCCTGCTGTGCCGTGCTGACCAGGCGTGTTGGCACAGGTTACAGTTTCGAGTTTTCCGTCTCTCACATTACACGATAACTGCTTATATTAGCTGGCCTTTACAGCACCCTGGGGAAGAAATGGGGCGGTGACACTTGTATTCTTAATCCGTCACCACATGGACCAAAAAGTGAATATAATAGAATGGAAATCAGGGTAAATGATTATACTTTCGGAGTTTGATCTACTCACAGGCAACATTTTAGGAAAATAAATGCTATCTACGTAATTGTTTCATATACTGGAGAATTGTATCAACCTTGAGTTTTTGTTGTAGTACATACATTTTGTTGAATTTACTTAGTGGATAGTATATTATTAAGCTGCTTCTTGTACCAAACTTGATAAGGCTTGTAAACTTATGTATAGTTTAGCGTATAGCCGATTCTTTGCTCACAGCTGGATTCGATTAGATCGAGAACTCAGGACTTTCATTAGTCCTGGGTTCTCGATCAAATTAAATTCATCCATTCAAATCATGACAAACAATTAGCCTGCTACGAGTATACCAAAACAATAACAATGTGAAGATAATTTAAAATGCTTCTTGCTTTTTATAACTATTTTTATTCAGTAATAAATTAATTTATAATAGGTAAATCGATTGAAGCCCTAAAACTGTTAGAGCCGTACAATCTAAGCATTGTCTTTTGCGTAGCTCTACATACATTCCGTAGCCCAATCTGTCTTATTTATACTCATCCTACTAATATTATAAATGTGAAAGTTTGTGGATAGGTGTGGGTGTTTAAATGTTTGTTACTCTTTCACGCAAAAACTACTGAATGGATTTTAATGAAACTTTACAAAAATGTAGCTTATACGTCAGAATAACACATAGGCTACTTTTTATCCCGAAAGAATGTAAGGTTCCCGTGGGATAAGAAGTGGTGTCCCAAAAGCACCTTTTACTGTCTGATTTTTTATAATTTTTACCGCTAGTAACACCATGGGGCACAGCTAGTTACGAAATATAATTGTATGAAAATCACGAACATTTTAATATTAAAATATAAGAAAATTATGAAATAAAAAGTTGTTTCATGAAATATATAATTTTATTTGTTATATTTTTCGGCTTTGTACATAGTTTTATTCAAGAAATTGTATTCAAAGATAGTATCAACTAACCGCTTAACTACAAAAATACTTAAATAGGTATATAAACGCATAGGCACGAGGAGCAGAAAATATTGACAAATGATTGCTGCTGGCTTTCAGCCAAGTACTATATATTTATACTAAAAGAAACAGAGAGATTAGTTTCCCTAAATCCATTAAACCACACATGTGCGAACACGTGCAAGCGGTCAGAGAATTTACATGACGTAGTTGGCAATAAAACTGATATTTTTGTGTCTGAAAGTATATCTATAGATGAATATAAGACGAAAAATATATCAAACTAGCTGTTGCCCTCGACCCCGTCGCGTGGAATTTAGAAAATTTTATTATGGTATGGTATTATGGTAGTATGGTATTCTGAGGTCCGCTCCGTCAAATAAAAAGCTCGCTAATTTGTGTCTCTGTCGCTTCTGGTAACAGTGGTACTGCTACCAGAAGCGACAGACCTCTTCGGAATTCCAATTACTATGTGTGATTTACAAATCACTTCAAAACTTTGTTAGAATATATAAAAAATATTACTGACCCATAAACTAACAACCTATTTTCTTCGGCCTGACTGTACATAAGGGATGAATGGATGTTACAGGTGTTTATATAAAGGTCAAATACGATATATCTGACCTTTTTAACCTCTAAACAAGCCTAATTTAGATTTAATTTTAAACATGAAATTTCTTAGCGACTACTAATTCAGTAAGTTATTCTATAAGTTTTATAATAGTAAAAGGCAATGGTACCAGTTCGACGTACACAACTAAACTTAACTAAACTAGAAATGCGCATATTTATGTTAACTAAAATCTTTAATCTATAATATACAGCTTTTGTGATAAGAAAGTACAGTTAACATTTATAAATTGTGTTATTGTCACTATTAACTTTCATTTTCTAATAAATTAAATTATGGTGGAAAAAGTGATTGCCGCAAGCGGGAATTGAATCCACGACCTCGGAATACCGTTCCGAAGCTCTTTCCAACTGAGCTTATTGCGGTCGTGCTTGTAACATTCAAATGTACCACCACAATCGTCACTCGATTGAGTTTATATCGTATTTCTACGTACAACGCCATCTATCAAGATGCGAAGAAGAGCTTCGGAACGGTATTCCGAGGTCGTGGGTTCAAGTCCCGCTTGCGGCAATCACTTTTTCCAACATTATTTAATTTATTAAGTAAATAAATAATAAATAAATAAAGCTTTTATTTCGGACATCAAAAAGATCCATATCATTACAAAAATTCAATTATTATTATTCAATTACGTGTTAGTATCTTATTGCTTAATGTTAGTAGTGGTTAGTGTTCTAAAAATATTTTTTCTTAAAATTGGAGAATTGTAACTCCATGCTACGGTGTTTAGGATGCTGTTGCGACTGTCCCGCACTCTCCTCAGCAACGAGGACGTCTTCTTCCTAATTAAGGCGTGAAAGCCATCTGTACGAGCAACTGCAAACATCCCCGAAGCACTGCAGAAGCGAGGCAGTTTCAACAGCATCCTAAAAGCATTATTATATTGGACGCGCAGGACATCCAACGTCCTCTTACAGTAGCCGACCACAGTAAAGCATAGCATGTCAATTGCAAAATCAATAAATTACTTTCATATTCTAGTTAAGTTTAGATGTGCACGTAGAATCGGTACCAATGTCTATTATTTTTTTATATATAGACTACAAGTGTTACTTTAATTCATATTCACAGTTACCTTCAAAATTACACATGTTATGTTGATAAATTACGATAATATTGTTTTTCAGACATAAGATTATAGTATTTTTTTTGCGGAAGACACATTATATCAAATAATATTATCGATAGTTGATAAACTATCTTTATAAGTAGTAATGACAAGAATCAAACGTAGTATTACAAATATTGATCGATTTATAAGCCGTTTGATATTACATTTACTTAACCACGTGCTAGTATTTCCCAGAAAATCTAATATATAAAATTCACGTGTCACAGTGTTAGTTACCGTACTCCTCCGAAACGGCTTGACCGATTCTTCTCAAATTTTACATAGATACACAGTAGGTCTGAGAATCGGCCAACATCTATTTTTCAAACTTTTTTTTTTTGTATGGCAAAACAACGTTTGCCGGGTCAGCTAGTAATATATAAATATATATGTTTAATGTATGTATGTTGTCACAAGACTTGTGATGCGTTTGAATATTGTAAACAAGTCTATAGAGCAGATTGTTTTCGATGCTAAAATAAATTTGTACAAACGGGAAAAAAATAATGGGAGGTGACCTATGTAATCATTTAGTTATACGCATGTAGTGTATAACTAAAGTTTAATCGAAATCGAAGAAGAAATCGCTTTAAGCGATAAGGCCGCCAATTGTACATTTTGTTTCTTTAGAATTATTGTTTGATTAATATTGTTATTTATTGGTGTACAATAAATAAATAAATAAATAAAATAATAAAGTTTAGGTATTTTATAGCAAAACAAGCTTTTTGTAAAAGCCGTATTTGAGTCCAATTTGGATTTGTACTTTTTTTACCCACTTTTTTACAACTTTGGATTATTGTTATAATATCCTAGTAAGCTGATGTCCACTACTGCTTGCGCATGGCATTTTAAATCTCCATATATTTTGTCACAGTTTAAACGTTCACTGGACTTTTATGAATAATTCAAGACCAAAATCACAAAAATCGGCCGAGCAGTTCTCGAGTTCTAGAGAGACTAACGAACGAATGTATACTCAAATAATCAAAAGTTGACTATATGATTACCCTTTCACCTTTCAGAAAGGTTTTGTAGTTATACTTAGATAATTACCTCATAATTAATTACTATCCTAATTACGTCTGGGTGTTTCTATGTATTATAAGTATGTATTTACAAAAAAAAAGTAGTATATGTATTCTATCCGTATTCTGGTACCCATAACACAAGCATATAAGCTTAGCTTGGGACCAGAGGACTTTGTGTGAAATGTCCATGAATATTTATTTATTTATTTTTTATTTCATTTGTAGAGAAACGCTAGAAAATCGATAAAATCAAGTCTATTATGGTTCAACTAGAACCTACTTCTATTAATAACAAGAGCTGGCACTAACACATGCTTTCAACCGCTAAGATCCTTGATGGATCAGATAACCGATATATAATACCAAGATATTTATGGAGTCTTGCAGTCTTTGTTCTACATTCTTTTATAAAGGGAGTTATTTTTGTTAGAGATTATTAAACAGAATATTATCTCAAAAACGTTTTTGTTTTATAAACTGTCTTTGTAGTTTTTGTTTTATTTTGTTGTAAAATAAAAGCTACGGTTAGAATGAACTATACTTGATGGTGTACCTACTAGACTTAGTTTTTAGAAACTATTTAGAAATTTGGTCAAAAGTACGTGAAGCAAAGAGCGAGAAGTATGTAATTTCACACACTTATATGTTTCCATAGAGAAAGGGCACATAATTGTATTTTTTATTAATTATTCATAATATTTTTATGGTCAAAATTCATCAATTTGTGACCACTAGCACCAATGAGTAGCACTGTGTAATATGCACGTAGGTAGTAGTAATTGATATCAAATTCACGAATGTATAATTTACACAATATTCTTTCTAATTACAAGTTACTCCTGCAACGTAGCCATAGCTGTTTCTTATAGCAATCACGTACGTCAGAAAAGGGATCGCGACATGTATTATATGATATGTATGTATACATAATACACCCCCTCATGGACGTGTCTTATCACTGTAATTAGGCACAATAAACGTTATATTGAAGCCTGCGCAGAAATGTCTACAAGAAATTTATTACCATGATATATCTAATTGGTAGGTAAATATTTTTCCTATCGTGACATTAAATGTGATAATCACTACTGATTATCGTCTAAGAGTCATTGGTAAACAGTACTGTACTAGATAATTATGCGCATGTTTTACGCAAAGGAATTAAACCTAAATACGTTTAAGGTAGTTTTTTAGGTAGTCCGTGTGTTGATGGATTAAGAATACAAGTGTCACCGTGTGTGTGGGGTTCTGTAAAAGCTAGCTTATAAGGAATATTGTACACAGATTACATCCTCTGTGAGAGATGATGGCACAGGCCAACACGCCTGGTCAGCGCGGCAGAAGACCATAACCCCACCCAAAGATGAGCAGGTTCATGCCCAACAAAGGGACGTTAATGGGCTGAAAAGAGCAAGAAACCTAAATTATGTTTTTGTTCAAATCTACTACCATTTTAAAACGGGTACTCTAATTTGTTTCTAGAATTTGAATGATTGCCTCTTGTTGCTAAGAAATTAACATACTAAAAAATATATTTTGTAAACTTCGGTAAAACAAGCTATATCTATGTGTATACTTAACCAATCCATTAGTCAACATGGTAAGACAACATAGTTATTATGATAATATAAATTAGTTTTAAATCAGCGGAGATTACTGCTAATCCTACTGCATTGTTTACAATTAGGTTAGTGATTTATATCCACCTAACAATAGTGATATAAATTAGACGGGGGATTAAGATAGTGTTTAAACTATCATCTAATCATAACTAAGTTAGATTCTAACATCCTTATAAGGTTATCCTTTGAAAATTAAATATGTGTGTGTTATGTTGAAAATTATAAGCATTTTTTATTTTCTTAATGAGTTGAATACTATTTATTTTATTCATGAGTTTTATTCGTAAACTAGCTGTTGCCCGCGACTCCGTCCGCGTGGAATTTGGAAATTATTTTTTTTCGCAATAAAAGGTAGACTATGTTCTTTTTCAGGGTCTAAAGATTGTCTGTGCAAAATTTCATCAAAATCGGTTGAGAGGTTTAAGCGGGAAAGCGTAACAGACAGACAGAGTTACTTTCGCATTTATAATATTAGTAGGGATTGTAGATCAAAATATAAATAATAACACCTATACAGTGTCTTTATAGTGGATGTATTAAAAGTCTTCGTAATATGTTTCGAACATTTCCAGTCTAAGACCGGGAAGTAATCTTCTGATTTACTGAAGTCAAAGATGGCCTCCATTGTGATACCAACTAAATAATCATATATGTATCTAATGTAAGGGATACTTAAAGGTATATATAACCAGCACTAATAAAACGTGAAATCAAATTTGAACATTCTATCGCACACTTCCGTATAAAATCCTGAAGTAAATTAAATAAACCTTCAAACTAATATTGAATTCTATGAATAGTAAATTTGAAATGTATATGTATTTACTGAAAACGTGATCTCAACGAGCATAATTTATGACTCTTGTAATAAAGTATTCATATGGAAATGTGTACTCAAATCCGTACATTTAATTTTAATAATAGAGAATAAATAATTTTCTTGATTAAATAAAACTTCTATAGTAGTCTGAGAAAAATATTTGTGTTGAAATTTATAATAAAAGTCTAACTTCGTTAAATTTTAGTTCAATAGAGTTATGTTACGTTTAACTTTATGGTGGTATTTAAATATCCATTATCAAAGTTTAAACATAAAAAAGAGCAACAAAATGTTTAACAAATAGAAAGAGTAATCCAGCCTTTCGGACTATGCAAATGACATTATAATAATAACAAAAACCTTTTATAATTAAATAACAGAAAATATACTGTATTTTAGTTGTATTTATTTCGACTAACGAAACACAATCAATATTGGAGTTGAGTGTGTTTATTCCTAGTTTTTGTGACCGAGGATTGGATTAAGCAAGAGCTCGTACTGTGTAACGAAATTCATAAAGTCAGATGTAGAGACTTGCTCTAGCAAAACACTCACTTAAATTAATTTACTGGATAACGTCCATACATCGGCTTATAAAGAAATAGAAGAAAAGAAAGACAGGCCCTTGTTTAACTGCACCATCAGGCATGCATGTCCAGATGTACGAGTAACAGTGTAAATTCAACCAAGGAAGTGTGCTTAGATCATAGCAGATGGCGCTCTCTGCCTACCCCAATAGGAAAAAGGCGTGATGATGATAATGATTACATAGACATAATATACATTTGTCAGAACGACTAAAGGGCGAGAAAAGAAAATATATAGGATTTAAATGTAGAGTCGAAAACAATGAATAAACTGTATCTGATCACTAAAGTAATTTATTAATTTTGCAAATTAAATTATGGTGGAAAAAGTGATTACCGCAAGCGGGACTTGAACCACCATAATTTAATTTATTAAGTAAAGCATAGCATGTCAATTGCAAAATTAATAATTTACTTTAATAATGAAAGTCACGTCATTATTTTCAACCCAATTGTATTCTGTAAAGAATACTAGGTGGCTGGTCGCGATTGTTGCAAAACATTCTCGTTTAATGGCGTTGTACGTAAAAAAAAATGATATAAACTCAATCGAGTGACGATTATGGTGGCCCAATTTGATTACTGAAAGCACGACCGCAATAAGCTCAGTTGGCAGAGCTACGGAACGGTATTCCGAGGTCGTGGGTTCAAGTCCCACTTGCGGTAATCACTTTTTCCACCATAATTTAATTTATTATGTATCTGATCAATTACTTGGGGACAGTATAATATATACAATATTTAGGTCAAGGTTTTTAAGTTTCAGAAAAAAAATCCCAGTTTAATTAAATATTTATAGACACATTACATACAGGAACATCTACATACAGATACATCTTTTACATACAGGAACTACAGTTAATATACAATTATATTAACTGTAGTTTCTGTATGTAAAAGATGATTTTTAGAGCTTCCATATTTTACTGCTCTAATTAATTAACATTTCTGTTTCTTCGTGCACCAAGGTCAAACGTCGGGAAGTTTTTGTTTAGTGAGGTAAGTGGTTTACTTAAATAAATAGTTAATTGCTTCCTTTTCGTCCCTCTTTTGTTCTTATCAAATAATTTAGTAGATTTATATAGCAAGTACTCGTAAGTATATTGAACGCATATCAACAACACATAAAACTGTAAAAAAATTCTAATTGTACAGAAAACTTTGCATTTTTTTTTTATATAGTTTGTATGCATCTTGACAGACTGGTATTAATTATAATCTTGTTCTGTTAGTAATGTAGAGCTTACTATATCTTGTAAAACTAAGATATTACATGTAAAGTACGCAATTTTATACGTGAATTTTGCCGGCTTATAGTTTGAAGTCCATTTAGACATCAATCGGTTAGTAGCGTTTGTTTTTTAATTAAAGATTTTGTAATATTAAATAATCTCAATATTATAATCTTGATTTTACACAAAACTTAAAATTTCTTTTATGGCTAGATTGATCATAGATATAGCTTAACCACAAGGTATATATAAGAGCTTGATAAATATATCAGTGTCACGTTGCGTTAAGTTTGTGTTGTGTGGCAGCAACATACTGAATAATGGCCTAATCCTTACTAACATAACAAATGCGAAAACTTACTTGATTAAAGTTTGGTACACAGATTACAGACAGCGTAATACCTAAGAAAGGATTACTTAATATAAAGAATAGATTACTTTGTAATGCAAAAACTGGCTACTCCAAATTCTACGCGAATAAAGTCGCGAGCATAAGCTAGCTATAACATGAAAATGTTAAGTATTTCTTATAGAATACCTTGTTTGACGCACAGCCGCCTGTAATGACGTATTGAATAAAATAATAGCTTTGTTGAATGCCCCGGAATATTTTGCGATCGATCGTGGTAGAGGACGTCCGGCGTTACTTTTATTATTTGACGGGCCTCGTGGTGTAGTGGTTCTGGTAACGGACTGCCGATCAAGACGTCGCGGGTTCGATTCCCGCTCGGGACAATCATTTGTGTTCTTTTTCTAATTGTCATACAAATGTTTGTCCTGGGTCTGGGTGTTTCTATGTATTATAGGTATGTATTTACAAAAAAAAAGTAGTAGATGTATTCTATCCGTATTCTGGTACCCATAACACAAGCATATAAGCTTAGCTTGGGACCAGAGGACGTTGTGTGAAATGTCCATGAATTATGACGATATTTGACGCAAACAACTATTAAATTGGTAGATACTTGTGATATACTTTCTTGCTACTTAAATTTATGTAATCAGCAATCATCCATTCATCCATTAATCTTTTTCTGCCCACTATTGGATAAAGGCCTTCACTATAGAGGGCAAGGTGGGGGTGGCTAGTGCTTTCACACCATACTAGCCGTCCTCACATTTGGATTGCACTTCACTTAACATCAGGTAAAAAAAAACCATAGAACGCC
This sequence comes from Orgyia antiqua, assembly GCA_916999025.1. Lineage (NCBI taxonomy): Eukaryota > Metazoa > Arthropoda > Insecta > Lepidoptera > Erebidae > Orgyia > Orgyia antiqua. The sequence continues at coordinate 10,310,367 of OU779869.1, forward strand.
AAAACACGCACACATAAAACGCTCTGTGATCTGGACGAAAATAAAAATAAAGTTAATCTGAATTTTTGGTCTTCTTTACTAGCCAGATGTTTTTCTCTGTCTCAATAGAATTTTATCCATTAGCTGGCTCTTACAACATCCTGGGGTAGAGATCGGCTCGAGACTCTTGTAGTAATGACAACAAAAGAGACCAATTGCATCAAATTGTTGTATAGGATTTCGAGTTTTCAAATCTTTACAATTGGATGATATCTGCTGAAGATATCCCTTACCTGGCCCTTACAGCAGAGGTGGAGATAGGGTGGTGATACTTGGAGACAACAAAAGAGACCAATCGTATGATATTTTAAATTACATACATTCACAGGTAGAAAACGAGAACGTGAATGAAATAATAAGCGCTTCTATTGTTGTGTCATACATAAGTACATAACTAATAATTGTGTTTCCATGCTGTGGGATATTTCCATACAAACTAGAAATTTTAATGAACCGTACGTGTAAAGACTGTTATAAAAATTTAAACATAACAATGACACCTTATTTTTGTATTGCCGATAACATTATTCTTAGTATTTCGCAAACACGTTACAAAAATAATTAACACTCTTTCAAAATTATAATACATTTCTGCCATAACGTTTTTTTAAACGCATTATAATGTTAAGTACCTACATACCTCGCTGAAGTAATATCTTTATATACCTACATTCCATATAAATTCAGTTTAAATTTCGTTAAGACCATTTTTTCAATATCCGCATCAATTTTTCCAGAACAAAATTCTGAAAATTCCAAATCATTCGTATTTTCCATTAGATAACTTTTGTTATGTTAAAGATCGTCGGCTATTTCCATACCATATTCGGTTATATATCAATTATTGAGCAAATATACGTACAAGTCGATCATCTTTAATTGGTGGTTAACGGAATAATATCAATTAGCAATTTGTTTTGTTTTTAGCAAGTTTTTTGAATTTAGAATGGAGTAACAACATAACACAGTATAATTTCGTCACGTTTCCATAAGTTTGTAAATAGAAATAGGAGAAGGAAATTGTATATCTGCTTACATGATGGATCACTTTAAGAGGATACCAAAATAGCTTCGTGCATTTTTCTACGTACGAAGTTTTCATTGTTTCTTTAGATTGAATGGCTAGAGCTAGAGCTAGAGCTAGAGCGCTAGAGCGTTTTTTCAATATATGATCTAGGATCGCATAAACTCAGAAACGCGATTGAAAAAAGTTTTCTCGATAGAAAATCTTAGCGAAACAACCTCTCAAATTTTTTATTTTTTTCATTTGTCGGGTTATTATCGCGTATTAACTAATGAAATAACTTTAAAAACATAAGTCACTATTATATATTATAGAAACACGTAAATCAGAATTAAAATATATTTAGTAGATTTTGAGTAAATGGGAAAAGTATCCCTAATTCTTCTTTTTCTGTGCCTACTGGCTGTGGTAATATGTAAGTGTCGGCGATGATATACGATAATATTGATGTAGGCCCTTAACACGCAAAATTTTGTTCATGATGGTCTTACTGAAGAAACGTAGACAGTTATTTCGCTGTTCCTATATCTGGATGTCTGATCTTTCTCTGCCAAATTGTAATTTGGGTTTGGCAATGATATGAATTCCTTATTCATTAAAACGCTGCTTAAGTTATTTATAACATCAGTTACAATTTCGCTCTCATAATAATCTTGTACATTTTTATACTGATGTTACAGGTACTAATCACAGACATACCAGATGTATTTATTTATTTAATAGATTTTACACCAGGAAACAATAGTAAATACAGACAAAAGTAGTGTAGGGATCCACATATTTCTAGAAGAAATCTCTACCTGTAGACCCGCGAGAGGAGATTGTGAAAAAAAGATTGACCATGGGTGTGTAGTGTAGGGTGACAGAGATACGGTGAACTATTTAAGTTAAAATAAATTTATACTAAATACACAGTACACAAACATATATATCTACCAATAATAATAATACATAAAATATACATACACAATACATACAAACCTATAAAAGCACATAATATAAACATACTAGGTGAACAACACAATACGATGACACAGTTACAAGATTGTTGATAAGTAATGTTGACGGGTCTTCAGTTTGAATGTAGAAACGGAACGGGGCTCTCTAATGTGGGATGGTAGTAAATTCCACAACCTGACTGTATGTATAGTAAAGGAGTAGGAGAAAAAGTCAGTTTTGTGAGCAGAGTATTTGAGTAGTGTGCGAAGATTTGACCTAGCATCGGAAGAATGAGCGAAAGAGAAACGCTCACGTAGATAAGAGGGAGAAGCAGGATTGTGAAGAATATTATATAGAACGCATAGAATTCGAGTGTTCCTACGTAGTCGTATAAGGAGCCATTTCAGTTTTTTGCGATAGTGAGAAACATGATCATATTTTCCAAGATTAAAAATAAACCGAATGCATAAATTCTGTACCAAATGTATAATCTATGACTACATCACTCAGTTGCTTGAAGCCACTTAAGGGCCTACATCAATATTATTCAATATCATCGCCGACACGTACATATTAACACAGCCAGTAGGCACAGAAAATGAAGAATTAGGGATACTTTTCCTATTTCCTCAAAATCTACTAAATATATTTTAATTCTGATTTACGTGTTTCTATATATAATAGTTACTTATGTTTTTAAAGTTATTTTTGTTGACAAATGAAAAAAATAAAAAATTTGAGAGGTTGTTTCGCTAAGATTTTCTATCGAGAAAACTTTTTTCAATCGCGTTTCTGAGTTTATGCGATCCTAGATCATATATTGAAAAAACATATACTTAAAAATTAGAGCTCTAGCCATTCAATCTAAAGAAACAATGAAAACCTCGTACATAAAAATGACAAAAAAATGAAAAATGCACGAAACTATTTTGGTATCCTCTTAAAATGTATCTATGTGTGTCGATTATATAGGCTATACGACATAAGAAACGTCATTATTCTATGGAGTACGATTTAGCCAGGCTAAATTTACAATAGAAAGTTACTGAAGACAAAACTGTGGTACTAATACTGTGCAGTAATTTTAATACACACTATTTAATCTCATTTATTACTCTATCTTTACCTGCCTTAGCTCTAAAGATGAATTTATAAAAATTTTCATATTTAAAATCTTATGCTATCAAATATAAAATCTTTCGAAATCTTAACAGTTATATCTTATCAGATAATATCAAGGTTTGTTATTGTTTCTATATTAGCTGTTGCTTGAGACTCCGTACGCGTGGAATTTAGAAAATGTTTCTCATTTTTGCAAAATTTTTCAATAATGCTTCGCACCTATTGGTCGCGGCGTGATGGTGTATAGTCTATAACCTTCCTCGATAAATGGACTATCCAACTACCCAACACAAAAAGAATTTTTCATTTTGAACCAGTAGTTCCTGAGATTAGCGCTTCAGCTTTATAATATTAGTATAGATTCATAAACTAAGTTATTAAATTAAGCTACATGACATAGTCCATGTTTTAGTGTTTTCTGGGATCAATAATTTTCCTAACGGCACAAACCTGCGTGAAAAAGTGACGTGGTTGAGAATTACGTTAGTAGTGTTTGTCACCTTGAGTACTTTAGTCATACGATCTATGATATATTATATTTTCTTGACGTGGCTTGTTTTGGGGAATTACCTATACTGATATTGCTCACATTGTTTAGATCGTAGCAAATGTCGCTCTATAGTGTTTGCCTACCCCCATGGAAAAAGACGTGTCAACTAATACGACATGCAATCTAATTTATTTGTTACTAGCTGTGGCCCGCGACTTCATATGCATGGAATTCAGAAATATTTCCCCGTTTATTGCAACATTTATCAATCAATTTATTTCGCTCCTATTGCTCCCTTCCTCTACAGCGTGTTGTTAAATAGTCTATAGCCTTTCTCGATATATGTACTATCTAACACTGAAATTTTTTTTCAAATCGGGCAAGTGGTTCCTGATTAACGCGTTCAAACAAACAAAGAAACGCACTCTTCAGCTCTATTATTTGTGTAGATAGGTTATTATCATCATTACCGTCATGCAGGCAAGTCTTATCACATAGGGGTAGGCAAAGACTACAGAGCAGTCTTTGCTATTAATAATGTGAAAGCGTGAATAAGTTATTTCTGACCCGGAACAATCGTACAGAATTATTTGGGCAATTCACGTGTACTTACTTTTCCATTCACATTCTGTACATATTTATACGACTTCGTTTTGGTTTTATTCACGAGAAGTTGGTTCAGATTACAAATAAAATAATGTATCAGCAGTATGAATAGAGGTTTTAGTAGGTGTATATTACGGCGTGATGGAGGGACCTAATGTTTGAAAAATACATTTTTACTATACGATTGTAACAGACATTTTTACAATTTGTTTACATTGAATTTTATCGTATCTACGAGTAGGATTAGATATCACACACGTTACTTATAATACATAATAAAATACTTAAAATGTTGGATATATGGATATAGTTAGCTTAGATGTAAAAATCCCGTGATTAAGCCCCCTGCAAATAAAACTGGACGAAAATTGGCACGTACGCTAATAGAGAATTTGGAGAGTTTGACATCATACCATTCAATATTGTTAATATTAGAAAGAAAGAAAGAAAGATTTATTATCCTTAGTAGCATATACTTGATAAACTTGAGCGGCTCCAAAACTTCTGTATTAGGTTTATATTTGGTTTACGCAAATATGACCACGTTTCCGAATTTCATATTTACACACCATAACACCGTCTATCCAATCGACATGTCCATATTGTCCATGCAGGTTGTCTGGAAGAGATCGCTGACAGCGATAAGACCGCCGATTGTACATTAATTGTTTGTAGATAATTTAAAAACTCTGTATTATTGGTGTGCAATAAAGTATATTGTATTGTCTAACTCTTGCGCGACTCATCTGTTTAAATAAAACTACTTTTTAGGGTTCCGTACCCAAAGGGTAAAAACGGGACCCTATTACTGAGACTTCGCTGTCCGTCCGTCCGTCCGTCCGTCCGTCCGTCTGTCACCAGGCTGTATCTCAAGAACGGTGATAGCTAGACAGTTGAAATTTTCACAGATGATATATTTCTATTGCCGCTATAACAACAAATACTAAAAATAAAATAAAATAATACAACAAACATGATTTTTAGGATTCCGTACCCAAAGGGTAAAAACGGGACCCTATTACTGAGACTTCGCTGTCCGTCCGTCCGTCCGTCTGTCACCAGGCTGTATCTCAAGAACGGTGATAGCTAGACAGTTGAAATTTTCACAGATGATGTATTTCTATTGCCGCTATAACAACAAATACTAAAAATAAAATAAAATAAATATTTAAGGGGGGCTCCCATACAACAAACATGATTTTTTACCGTTTCTTGCTCGATACTAATAACGTTGCCTTATGTTGCATAGATAATGGTACGGAACCCTTCGTGCGCGAGTCCGACTCGCACTTGACCAATTTTTACGGATTTAGACGCGTATATTTGTTTTAAATTTTGGCCCGACGTTTCGGAGACTTTGCAGTCACCATGGTCACGGGTGAGACCCGTGACCATGGTAGTTTTATTAGTAGTATTAGTAGTTTTATTTATATTGTATTGTATTGTATAGTAGCATATCTTCCATGAAAAAGAACCTTATATCTATTATGTGTTGAAAGGTTCAAAGTTTCAAAGTTTCTCTATAAGAAAATGTTTGCTTACATACTTCCGAGGCCCTGTAATAAGGCGGCAAGTACGCCTTTGAATCTTTTATCCCTTGAATTTGGATGTTATGCACGTTTTCTGCCTATAATTTAAATTATCTTTACATACATCAAATGTGGACATTGAAAAGTGGCTTAATAAAATGGCTTCTTTGAAGCTTTACAAATGTAAAGCTGAGCATTGAACATTTAATTAGATAAGAGAATATTCTGCTACGTTAACGGTGTAGTGTTACATTATTCTAGTTCCGTTTTGTTTTCAGAATTAAAATATGTATACATAAAATCAATTTTAACTAGTGTTAATCTCGCAAAACTCGAGAACAGTTAGGTGGAATAAACTTGGAGACTGTAGCTTCCTATTATATTTTTTTTATGATCGGAACATTAGTTTCGTAAATTACCCCCTACATATATATTACAGACTATATCTCATTGTTGTGTACAGATTACACTGACCCGTGACCCTAGTGACTGAAGTCTCCGAAACGTCGGCTAAACACTTAAAACAAATCTACATCAGATCAGAACACAACAGATACTACTATATTACTTTCTACAGATCTAAATCCGTAAAAAGTGGTTTTATATGAGTAGATTATTAACGGCCCAGCGGAAGCCCAGTGTTGGTTTTTTCCAATAATCAAGCTGAGCTGTGGCCGTTTTGTGATGGACTGGACACATTTTGTTTATTTGTCATAGCTAGTTAGTTTTCTTTCTCTCAAGTTTTTTATTTTATTTTATCTTTATGCTGTCTTCGTTATGTTTCTTTTTTGTGTTTTATTGCAAATAAATTTATTTGCTTTTTCTTTCTTTCTAGATAAGTTGGACCTTTTAAGAGGAATATTTTTGCTATCAGGCTTAATATTAATAATCTAAGAACTAATCGTTATTAAATGCCAGCGCTATTAATATAAGCCTAGCGCAATACATGACGTCACTAGTTGATCGACGTCAACGACCTTTCTGTGACATGCGCGTTTTAGGCATCCGATGGAAAATTACTAGGGCGAGGAAAATAAATCAAATGTGAGTTTTACTGTGAGTTAATGTTGGTGTAGGTTTTTATAAACATCCAAAACCGTAAAAGAAATGTTATTATAACGAGTTTTGAAGAAAAATGAGAATACTTTTAATGTTTATGATAAACATGTTATTAATGTTTTTGACGGGCTTCGTGGTGGAGTGGTTTATGTAATGGACTGCCGATCACGAGGTCGCGGGTTCGATTCCCGCTTGGGACAATCATTTGTGTGATATCCATAAATGTCATACAAATGTTTGTACTGCGTCTGGGTGTTTTCTATGTATTATAAGTATGTATTTACAAAAGAAAAGTAGTTTATGTAGTATATCCGTATTCTGGTACCCATAACACAAGCATATAAGCTTAGCTTGGGACCAGAGGACGTTGTGTGGAATGTCCGTGAATATTTATTATTATTATTATTATTATTAAAGTAAAGTAGATATTCAACTAAATAATTGAGACTAAGGATTTGTTATGCTTCTAAAGCAGAATTAGATGCGTATTATGGTCGTTCATCTGAACGTTATAGAATGTTTACATACTGCATACTGAGTAATAGTTTATTAAAATAAAATTTAGCCACAGAGATGTTGATAGAGAGATCTTGATTTAGGTCAAAGTTTTATATTAGGTATGTTTGTCTTTAGATTATCTGTAAACGTATAAATTATTAGTAAAAATAATCTTACATTTTATAGGTAAAATTTTGCAGTATTTTTTTTCAGAATGTTATTTATTTAATGTGTAATTGGTAATGTCTATTCATAGAAAAACTACTATTAACAGCAGTGAGTAAGAGACTTAATACAGAGTACTTGTACCCTGTATTGCACATAAAATTTATAGGAACAATTGGAACTTCGGCATAAATAAATGCTGATTAGGTATTACAGAAACTAACTCTAGAGATTGCTCGTTTCATATCGATATCTATACAATTTGAATAAAATCGGCTCCGTAATTATTGAACTATTTAACAAAATCTATGTGTTCGTCGTAAAAGATAAAAAAATTACGTCAATATCAGTAACATGAAATATGAGATCATTCAACTTCGTAATAAATAATTAATGCGTAATCTATAGTGTTTTATTAATCGAAATACTCATTACATTTTATTACTGATTACGTGTAACTATCTTTAAGGACTAGGCTTGTATCATAATATGTACGTGTGATAAAGATACTTATGTGTGATAAAGATATAAACAACTACTACGTTTTATTAATTTTAAATTTCATAGTTTTAATTAATTAGAAAAGTCAGAAATGTGTCGATGAAAGTGTAAGTCTTCTGAAACTAAGTTTATTTAAGAGCAAGTATTATTTGCCCGCGCCTTTTTTGCAACAAAAACCTTTTATTGGAGGGGTTGCATGTCTTAAAATCGTTTGTTAGCGATCATCCACAGTGTAGAATCAACCCGTAATATAATCTTTCAGATTAAAAGCGCATGTGGATTTGGTTGATATGCCTCTTGAATAATTATATTCGTCTTTTATACGAAAGATTTTCGAGAGAGAGAGAGAGAGAAAAAGAGAGATCGTTTCACACAGTGCATTTATCTACTTATACTGTCTCCTAAGTAACTCTCTCTTAAAACTCCTTGGCAAGCAATGAGGTGGTAAATTTTATTTTTATTCGTCACTTAACACGTAGCATCAATCTTTTTATACCTTCTTCTTCTTCTCCAGGCCATTTACGTCCCACTGCTGGGCACGGGCCTCCTCCACTTTGGGAGGGATTATGGTCTACCGGTCTGTACCGCGCTGACCAGACGTGTTGGGACAGGGTTTACTTTCGAGTTTTCCATCTCTCACAGAAGATGTCATCTGTATACAAAATCCCTTAGCTGACTTTTACAGCACCCTTGGGAGATGGGGTGGTGACACTTGTATTCTTAATCCGTCACCACACGGACATTTACCATTTACCTACATAGATCTATATAGGTATAAATGAAAACAAGTACCATATAAGTATAAAAAAAATACAAAGGTGTACTTACATTATAAACCAAGACTCTAAACATTCATATCTTCAAATGTAGCTAATAATCTGAAAATAATACAGTTGTTATTCTGTGATATTTTGATACAGTCTTTTGTTCCTATTTATAGACAGACAAACAACATCCATCATAATGATATTATGGTAACATCAATACAGTAAAATCTTGTTTGATAAGGGATTATATGACAGAAAAGGAATCTGTGACATTGTGCTTGTATTTTGGTATATATTATGTTTGTTGATTTATCAGAAAACCATTTTCTTTTCAGCTTTTAACTTCTCATGTTTTGTTTATTAGAGCTCCGTACTCTAAAGATAACCAACGGAACCCATATGACAACATTTAGCCACAGGTGTATTTTGAAAATTACCGCCCATGGTCATTTGACCCCGGATCGATTTAATTAACAGCCCTATAAACTAATAGAGATAGAGTAAAATTTGAAACTTGAAGGCTTTCGCCGCTCTTTTCCCGCTGTCCGTCCGTCTGTCAACAAGCTGTATTTCTGGAACGGTGATGGTAAGAAAGTGAAAAAGTTCACAGTTGATTGACATTACCCGGCATTAATCCCATTATTGTTTCTTTTTCTTGGCTTGAATAGTTTGATAGCTATCTAGCTACTAGCTGTGTTCTTATAGAATCTTCTAGATTCAAACAATACAGTTGTTACATGCGCAAACAACATCATTTTAATTGAATGGTATGTTGTAACATATTATGTCTTCATTTATCGAGCACCGATATTTCAAGGTTTTGTTTACATAACAAAATCAATACCAGATTTTGTCATCATGTATTCCATTTCATTACAAACTTACCTACACAAAATAAGTAGTTAATAGTTCAAAAACTGTCCATGTGGTGACGGATTAAGAATACCAGTGTCACCACCACATTTCCTTCCAAGGGCTGTAAGAGCCAGCTAAGAGATATTGTTATGAGATGACATCTTCTGTCAGAGACGGAAAACTTGAAAATAAACCCTGTGCCAACATTTCTGGTCAACACGGCACAGTAGACCACAATACTTCCCAAAGTGAGGCTGGCGCGTGCCCAACAGTTGGACCTGGATGGGCAGGAAAGAAAGAGAAAACAGGCACAACAGATATATGTATATATAAGTTAACATATCATGTCAAATAACATATTATATCTGGTGACACACCCACCGCACTATTATTGTATTATTAGGCAAAAAATGTTTCAGTGTAAACATACGTAAATTATATACTGACTACGGAACCGGTATTTTCTTTGTTACTATGCCAAGATCAACAGATGACGTACGATTTACGTGTTTTAATTTATTCATTTAAAAAAAAAAAACAATGAACAAAATAGATTAAGTACTTAAAATAGTGGTACCCGCATCTGAATAGTTTGATAAAATATATAATCAAATTGTAGAGACTAGCTCTACCAGATTAGACATAATTAATTTCTTATAGAGTTACGCTACTTAGAATACCTTAAGGGCCTACATCAATATTATCGTATATCATCGCCGACACGTACATATTAAGAGGATACCAAAATAGCTTCGTGCATTTTTCTACGTACGAAGTTTTCATTGTTTCTTTAGATTGAATGGCTAGAGCTCTAATTTTTAAGTATATGTTTTTTCAATATATGATCTAGGATCGCATAAACTCAGAAACACGATTGAAAAAAGTTTTCTCGATAGAAAATCTTAGCGAAACAACCTCTCACATTTTTTATTTTTTTAATTTGTCGGTCTATTATCGCGTATTAACTAACGAAATAACTTTAAAAACATAAGTAACTATTATACAGGGTGTCCCAGAACTCAACGTCAAGCCGAAACGGGGTGACAGGATAGATCATAACCATCACGAGAAAAATCAGAAAAAAAATCTATCCCATGCAGTTTGGAAATTATGGGCATTTTAAGAAAAACCTAGAAATTTGGTCTAACTGTACCATTTTTCGGTTATTGTGGTTAATTTTTATTATTTTTGGTCATTTAAACTTTGGAACCGTAACCCTAAATAACATCTCGAGAATCACAGTCTAAAATAATGACACAATTACCCCAAGTTTCCTAGAATTTAGACTATTTGTTAAACTATGAATTTAAAATTTTCAAACTTTGTCGACTTTGAAACACCCTCCTTTAAAAAAAATGTACTAGAGTGCCTTGGCAAGTGCCATTAAGAGTTGGCGCATTTAATCAGGATTGTAAAATGGTACAATACTTGTAAGTTTCGTACTAAAAAAAACGAGTAAAAAATAAAAACCTCAAGTAACCCGATTTTTGCTAACCCATTTTACTCAGTTAAAATGTTTTTTATTCGCACAAGCCCTTGGTAGGTTCTTTATTTTACGGTAAAATGATGAGAGATATGGATAGTGGACATGTTTGCCATGAGCGAGCGAGACAGATAGTGACGCCACTTTTACCAAAGCAACAAAATACTAATAAAATAATGAAAAATGTTGACCTTGTTTTGTTTAGGTTTATTGGAATAAAAGTCAGATTTGAAAATAACATTTTTTATTAAAACAAATGTTCAAATTGTTTACCATCAGCTTCAACACACGCCCTACATCTTCTTAAAAAAGATCTACTTATTAGCCGGGCATATCCTCGAGAGTTGATGTCCTCAGCAGCTTGAGAAATTCGTTCACGCAGCTCGGCTACGCTCTCAATGGGCTTAGAATAAACTTTTTCTTTGAGAACGCCCCAATAAAAAAAATCCAGGGGATTTAAATCTGGGGAACGGGCTGGCCACGAGATAGTGCCTGAACGTCCAATCCACCTTCCCGGATATTCTTGGTCAAGGAAATCTCTTACTTGCACTGCGTAATGCGCTGGGCAGCCATCTTGTTGATACCACATGTGGCAACGATCTGTTAGTGGTACGTCCTCTAACAAACTTGGTAAATTTTCTCGTAAAAAATTTAGGTAATTCGTGCCATTCAAATTCTCAGGCAGCTCAAAAGGCCCAACTATTTTGCCGTTTAAAATTCCTGTCCACAGGTTAACTTTAAAGCGATATTGGGATCGGTCTTCTCGCATTAAATGTGGATTCTCCACATGCCACTCATGAAAATTGTGTAAGTTTATGTAGCCATCTTTTTTAAATGTAGATTCATCTGACCAGAGAATTTTTTGGATGAATTGGGGATTTTCATTATGCCTCTGTAGCATTGTTCTACAAAATGAAATCCTTTCAGGATAATCTCGAGGGAGAAGACTTTGAACTCGTTGTACGTGAAATGGATGCATTTCAGCTCTTTGTAAAATACGATGTGCTGTGCTTTTGGGTATTCCCGTTCTTTCTTCAATTCCACGAACGGAAATACTTGGGTCATCTGCGACCTCTTCCAACACTTCTTCTTCGTAAGGAAAGCGAGGTCTACCTCCAGCCCGTATTTGATTCGGGAAATGGCCGTCCTCTGTGAGTGAATGGTGCACATTAACAAACACGCGGTGATCCGGATAGCGCTCTAAATTTGGATATCTTTCACGATAAAGTCTAGCGGCGGCACTTGCGTTGCATCTGCATTCCCCATAAATGAGATGCATGTTCGCATATTCTTGTGAAGTGTAGCGCGTAGGCATAGTGATGAGAAGGATGTCAACACAAAAGTCCAATTCCAAAAGAGAGAAGCCAAAGTTGCCGGTATGTAATCAACAAGTCCAATTCACAAAAATCCAAGTCCAAAAAGAAAAGCCAAAGTTGTCAGTACTAAATTAACACAAGCGAATACGGAAAGGTGCGCAGTAGACGAATGAGCGAAATGTACTAACTGGTGTCAGACTGGCAGCGTAGCTATTTGCTTGGTATGGCGTCTGTATCTGTTTCATTCGCACTCGTTTAAACGATGCATCTCCGTCTCACTGCGTGGCGTCACTATCTGTCTCGCTCGCTCATGGCAAACATGTCCACTATCCATCTCTCTCATCATTTTGCCGTAAAATAAAGAACCTACCAAGGGCTTGTGCGAATAAAAAACATTTTTCCTGAGTAAAATGGGTTAGCAAAAATCGGGTTACTTGAGGTTTTTATTTTTTACTCGTTTTTTTTAGTACGAAACTTACAAGTATTGTACCATTTTACAATCCTGATTAAATGCGCCAACTCTTAATGGCACTTGCCAAGGCACTCTAGTACATTTTTTTTAAAGGAGGGTGTTTCAAAGTCGACAAAGTTTGAAAATTTTAAATTCATAGTTTAACAAATAGTCTAAATTCTAGGAAACTTGGGGTAATTGTGTCATTATTTTAGACTGTGATTCTCGAGATGTTATTTAGGGTTACGGTTCCAAAGTTTAAATGACCAAAAATAATAAAAATTAACCACAATAACCGAAAAATGGTACAGTTAGACCAAATTTCTAGGTTTTTCTTAAAATGCCCATAATTTCCAAACTGCATGGGATAGATTTTTTTTCTGATTTTTCTCGTGATGGTTATGATCTATCCTGTCACCCCGTTTCGGCTTGACGTTGAGTTCTGGGACACCCTGTATATAGAAACACGTAAATCAGAATTAAAATATATTTAGTAGATTTTGAGTAAATAGGAAAAGTATCCTTAATTCTTCATTTTCTGTGCCTACTGGCTGTGTTAATTTGTACGTGTCGGCGATGATATACGATACCGTAAAACGGGGTTGATAGGCACGTTTCGTAATTTTGGATTCGATTAACTTTAATTATTTTTATGCCTAAATAAACGCTTACATTATTTTCAAATGAGTCTTATTGTTAATTTTATTATTTTATAATAATTTTATTGGTTTTACTCATGCATTTACAAATAAAATGACAAAATATGAAGTTTTCTATTCACCTGGAATATTGGGTGAATGAAAATGCCAGAGGGGCGAATAGAAAAATTTGCTAGGGTTGTTACAAATATAAATCTTCAATAACTTATACAATTTATTAACTTAAATAATTTCTATTTTATTAAATTTAGAGATATTAGGAACTTAAAAATCTTACGAACTACGCTGCTAAATCAAAATATTTATCTTTCCTGATTGACATCAAAAGTAGGTGTAGGTAATGTCTCAGTTTAAATCATTGTAGGCCATCATCCATTAAATCTTTAAGGATATCGTTGTCATTTTTGTAATAGGATGGTCTTCTTGAGGGAATACATTTTATACCACTCGTACTAGGTTTCAGTTCATCATCAATAACATTTTTTGTTTTTGTAATGTAAGAGTTCTTCGATTTCTTTTTATATTTATTGACGTGTAAATAATTTTGTTTGTTAGTAAAAGTTTCAATAGAAATAATGTTAATTTTGTTCTTTTGTTTCTCTTCTTTTTCAATATTATTAATCGTAATATCTTCTAAGACTTGTGCGCTTGTATTCGAATCTCCAAATCTATCCTTATAATCTTCTTTAAACATTGGTAAACCAAGAGAGTATTGCTTTTCTATTTCAAATTCGTCATTGTAAATGAATGGCATTGATCCTATATCAAATGTTTCAGACTCTAATGTGATATTTTCATTTTCTTCATAATTTACCGTCTTTTCAGCATTTTCTTCATTTTGATTTGTTACATTTTCTTTAGCATTATTTTCAATGTGTCTATTGGACTTTTTGCCTTTTCCTTTTCCTTTTTTAGAGATCTCAGTACCTTTATTATCGTCTTTCTGTTTTTTATTTTTTACATCTCGATCTTCAGAATCAATATAATCTTCAGTTTCATTTTCTCCATTATTTACCGTCTCTTCCGTACTTTTTTCATTTTGATGCATTACATTCTCTTTAGTATTATTTTCATTTTGTTTATTGGACTTTTTTCCTTTTTCCTTTCCTTTTTTAGATGTCTTAGTACCTTTATAAACCCCTTGTTGTTTTTTATTTTTTACATCTTCGTCATCTGAATCAATATAATCATCAGTTTCATCATGAACCCTGGAGTTTTCACCTTCAGTTCCATCCCCTACACTTCTCCCAGCAATTACATTTAACTTTCTTTTCCTTGTAGATTGCTTGACGCTGGTTGTTCCATACCGTAGCTCCTTAAGTAAGTCCAAAATAGATTTTTCCACTTCTTCTTCACAATCTTCAGCTGGCAATCTGTTTAATACCTGGTTTTGATCAATGGGATTAATTCCTGTTTTTCTGAATCCAGCCAATATATTGTTTTTAGCATTTTTATGTAATTCATCCATAAGCATTTTTAAAAGTTTTGGGAAACATCCCTTTGGAACACAAGATTCTTTCTTACCATCTCTTTTCTTCCACTCTAGAAGAATATTTCGCCATGCAATTTTCATTGGCCGAAAGTAAGCCACATCTAAAGGCTGTGTTAAATGAGTGCTATTAGATGGTAAAAACACGAAACATATATTCTCCTCTTGACACATTTGTATCACGTCGATCGATAGATGTGAGGACAGATTATCTCCGATTAAACATTTTTTTCCTTCTTTTCCTCTGAAATACGGCAGAATAATACTTTTGATCCAGTCCTCAAAAATGTTGGCATCGAACCACCCACTTTTGGAACGATTGTACCGTGTACCAGGTGGCCCATGTTCAGTCCAGGTGTCGTAAAGATTTTGGGCCTTATAAACTACATAGGGGGGCAGTACGTCTCCAGCAGCTGTCGCAGCGATCATGATTGAGACAGAAGCTTTCGAGTGGTTCATGATTCTTTCAGGGTATTTTGTTCCCCGTTTGGTTAAAATTTTTTTTCGGCCTGGGTCATCACACAAGTTTGTCTCGTCGTAGTTTATTAAGTTTTTGGGATCAATACCACTAAGAGAGGTTTCTAATTCTTTGAAAAACTCTTTGATAGACTCAGGAGAGACTGCTGCCCTGTTTCTTTTAATATTTTGACAATTTCTCTGTGTGATTTCATTTTTATGACGCTTAATAAAATTGGCTAAAAAGTCAGGACCGGGTAAATTGTCTCTAAATTTTAAAACGGTTCTTCCTGTTTTGTCAAGGTAATTTTTAATAAAATATCTAAAATCTAAAGAATCGAGAGGATACCCCCAATCAGCACAGATATTTATATATTTTATCATGTGTTTCTCCACTTCCAATGAAAAAACTGTCTGACCTCCCTGTTTTTTCATGGTTTTAGTACAGTGCCTGTATAAGACAGATTTATTAATACCGTATTTATCAGCGACTGTTTTAAATGATACTGTTGGTTTATTTTTAGTTCTTTGGTATTCGTGAATAGCTGCGTTAAGCACCTCCTCATCATATTTTCTGTACCGTCTGCTTCTAGGGTCAGGCTTATATTGCCGCGGCATGTTACCTACGAAAAAAATACACGTCAATATCAAAAAAGTAGACATACCTACTTAGAAAAAAATATACCTGCTATAATCCTTAATCGTTTTCTGACAAAGTGTATGAAAAATTTCATGATGATCGGTTGAGTTGATAAAGCGTAAAGGCGTAGCCAACAAGCAAATTTACTTTCGAATTGATAATATTAGAAAAAAATATTATTTTTTACCAAATTCATAATAATTCTAATTATTTGTTTTGTTATGATTAACTTCTTAAATCATATTAAATAACATAGATGAAAATAATATTAAAAAGGAATCTAGTACGTGTGACAACCCTAACAACATTGCATCTAATAACCCCCTTCGTGTTTCTACTCAAGCCTTCCCGTATCTAGTAACCCCTTATGTGGCTTCTATACACCCCGTATTTCGTGTCTATTCTCCCCTTTATCGTGTCTAGTAACCTCTTAACAATTTAAAAAGTGGCAAGTTTCACATTTTGCATTATTTTAACTAATATATAATGTTAATACTTACCGTTACTTATCAAAAATAATGGCCAATCACTAACGCTTCAAAATGCACCAAATTCGTGTACGTAACTGCACTTCTAACTATTAAAAAACACCAAGTTTTGCGAGTTTAACTTTACCGCGAATTACACTGTCACCATTATGACATTATTATTTTTTTGTGTATCACTCCATAGACAATCCAGTGTTGCCATTTTATAAAAAATATTATGGACTAATAAGAAAAACAAACGAGTATGTTTTTTAGGCTAAAGCCTCTCAGATAGTTTGGGTTGAAAAACTTTTTTGGTTTTGTGTCTAATCACCCCGTGAATTCTATTAACCCCGTTTTACGGTAATATTGATGTAGGCCCTTAACACAGCCAGTAGGCACAGAAAATGAAGAATTAGAGATACTTTTCCTATTTACTCAAAATCTACTAAATATATTTTAATTCTGATTTACGTGTTTCTATATATAATAGTTACCTATGTTTTTAAAGTTATTTCATTAGTTAATACGCGATAATAGACCGACAAATGAAAAAAATAAAAAAATTGAGAGGTTGTTTCGCCAAGATTTTCTATCGAGAAAACTTTTTTCAATCGCGTTTCTGAGTTCATGCGATCCTAGATCATATATTGAAAAAACATATACTTAAAAATTAGAGCTCTAGCCATTCAATCTAAAGAAACAATGAAAACTTCGTACATAGAAAAATGCACGAAGCTATTTTGGTATCGTCTTAACCTTTATGTCGATCAAATATAACTTGTTCTGGTTCAATATTAACGCAATAATTAAAGTTTTAAAATTGTTAATATAGAATATAAATAAACTAAGCTTTTCCAATCCTTTTCTTAATAATACGTGACGGTACGTATGTATATATAGGAATTAAGTTACAATATTTCTTAAGGAATAATATTCCTGTCTTAATAAATATTTGATTATGATTTTGACTAGCCTGTATATTTTTACACAATACTACGCCATCTGTGATGCAATATTCAAACTATTCTTTTTACACGCGAATCCTGTTCTCTAACCGTGAACATATTGATGTTTATCCTATCAACATAGCAACTGTATAAAAGGTTTAAAAATAGTATAAAAATAACAAAGTTCTTTAGTTTGTTGGCAAATATATTTGAAGAGTTTGAGTTATGACGCAGGCATCATTTGTACGAAAACAAACACATTTAGAACATAGTGTCGAGTATTAAATTTATTATTCGTCTTTACAAAAGATTTAGTAAGTCACTTGGAGAACTAAGAAAATATTTATGTAAATCAATTTGTTTTGACGAATGTGTAGAATAACATAACACTGTAGACGAGCATGAAGCTACCGTAATAGGAAAATTTATGGTTAAATAAAACTACTTTTTACGGATTTAGACGCGTAAATTTGTTTTAAATTGGTCACGGGTGAGACTGAGCTGTAATGTGTCTTCTACGATCAGATGTTACAGGGTTTACCCACATTCAATTTAAGATTTAATTAAGATTGATGGCATTATTTAGACCACTGAATGTTCTTCTATGGTTATTACTATTAGATAACTAGTACTTCAGTCTTCTGCGAGAGATGGATATGAAATTGAGGTCAGGTAAGCGTAATAAACCCAATGGAATGTATTTGGTCTACAGATAATGTTTTACACAAAGAGTAAACTCATGCTCTATATACGAGTAAGTTCTGTTTTGCTCTTGTTTGCTTATCACGCTGTTCTTTAGAAAATATTTTTTTGCAGTTAAACAGCAACGTTTATGTAGTACGAATAAGTCTGACTAAGTCTACTGAATAAGTCTGATCTCTTATTGTATTTATTTAATATGACTATAACAATGTTTTACTGAATACAAAAACGATGTGTACATTTTTTGCTAACAAAACCATTAAACAAGACTGGCTGTTGCTAATATTGGTTGCTATGTTAAAATGGTAAGTACATGGGCAAGTGTATAAAATACCAACTTGACCCTGAATATAAGTTGTTTACATCATTAACCCTTATAGCGTTATTTTTGTTAGGCTATTTAAATACATTCTTTGGACGTGATTTGAATCAGCGCCAACTTTTTGTAGCGGCTGAAAATGTATTACTAAAACAGGTTTATTTTAGGTAGTATTAATATCATGGTATTTTTAAACATAATATATATACCGCGGAAATATCGTAATTCTGGCTTTCTCTGGGAGGAAAAAGGAACAATTGTATTTTTAATTTGTCGCCACACTGACAACTGAGGATCAATATAAGTAGAAAACATCTTCTGTGACTGGGACCTGTGTGGAAACTCGAAGTTAATAAAAGCTATGTCATCATGTCTGGCAGTATGGCATCCTTTTACCAGACACCTTTACGAAGTACAAAAGGCCTGTGCCCCATAAAGGAACGTTAATGGACTGAGTTTAAGGACAAAAATTATTCCAAATAGGACTATGCACCCCTATATAACTCCTGAAAAACTGATATCTCAATGTTATGTACATTTAATTTTCGTTTAGCTGACTCCTGCAGTGCCCACGGAAGAAAAGAAGACCTTCAAATGTGCCATCCTTATTCTGTCACTACATGGAATATGGACATGTCACATAATGTCCTCTGGTCCCAAGCTAAGCTTGTATGCTTGTGTTATGGGTACCAGATTTTTTTGTAAATACATACTTGTAATACATAGAAACACAGACGCAGTACAAACATTTGTACCTATAACAATCAGAAAAATCACACAAATGATTGTCCCGAGCGGGAATCGAACCCGCGACCTCTTGATCGGCAGTCCGTTACATCTACTACTCAACCACGAGACTCGTCAAAAACAACAACAGTATTACCAGATCACTACTTCAAAATAAATTAAATCCGGTGAATAAAATATTATTCTGCAAATAGAACCGCCCATACAGACAGTAAACAGTTTGTCTATGAATAGATTAGCGAATAAGGTATACTTGAAGGTGAATGAGCAATTACTCAGAGCTTATCCCTTTGTAAGTATAATTAGAAACAGTACAGAACAAGATTTGCTTCTATTTATATAAGTAATTTAACTAAATACTAAATATGGAAATGAGTGTTATTATATTGTTATTCTGGAACAATTCATTTTGTAGAACAAAGTTAGTATCAAATCATGCAATTTAATTTTAAATTATTTAATATTCATGTAAATACTGATTTAGAACATTGTTATAGGTATGATTAATGGTCAACAGTGTCATCTATCTACCATAATATAAAGTTTATCGATTGTTAAAATGTAACGTGAGTCGTATCAAAAATATACCTACTCAAAGTGTGTACCTATACAGAGTGTATGTTACGGTTAAAGTTGTAAATAAATCAAATTTGTATGTGTGGAAACGTAATTCAAATAACGGTACTAAATCTACGTGTTATTAGATTATTTTGTCCATAATACTCGGTTTTTATATTAAAAACCAAATATTTTTTTTTATTTGAGATTAATTGTGCCAGTAGAATTAGTACCAGTGTTTGAAAAGTTTCATTATCCTTACTTATTATAAAACAAAGTCGTCATTTTTGTACGTATGTCTCTATGTGAGTTGATATCTTCAAAATCAAGGTTCAAGAGGGTAGCTTTTTTGTATAATAAGGTTTAGTTTTTAAATCTCACGCGTACGAAGTTGCGGGCAAGCTATTGCCCGCAACTTCGTACTCGTAATATACAGGGTGTCCCAGAACGTAACGTAGCTGGGAAGGGGGGTGATAGGGGGGGTCACAAGGGTCACCAGAAAAATAAAATAAAAATTCCCCTCTGGCTATTTAAAAAATAAATGGCATTTTTTTAAAAACTAAAAATTTTACACCTTGTGGGGCTATTTTGCTAACTGTACCTACAAATATAGCTGTTTAAAAAAAAAAAGATGTTATGTAATCCTCAATAACCCTTCATCAAATTGAATTAAAAAAATAATACATATCCAACCAAGATTTTAAAGAAAATTAAGTTCTTTTCCAGTCAAGGACTTAGTAATTACAATTTCACTCAACTTTCTCCAAGTGTACTGAAAAAAAAATGTACTATGCAGCTCCGGCGTGTAACTTAAAAAGATAGGTAATTTTATTGCAATTCCAAAATGGTATAACACTTATTTGAAAAAATCATACTTAGACATTTAAAAATAATTTTCGGGAACAATACCCCTGCAAAACAAAACATATCAATAAAACAATAGTCTCAAATTCCTAAGAAAATACATTTTTAAATGTCTCTTCTGTTCCTCTAATGTTACTGCCCGTTAATTCTCAAGATTGGAGTACTGTACATACCTCAAACACTCAAGTACAGTCTAGGCCAGATAAAGCTTTACCATATTTTATGACAGGGAATTTAAATGAAACTCGAAAATAAAACAAAATTGTAATTATTTATTCAAATTAAGTGCTCGAAATGTGCACCACCAACATAAATGCACGCCCTACATCGTTTTAAAAATGAGCGGGAAATGTGCCGAGCAAATCTTCTATTATTGATTGATTCCGCGGCCTCTGTGATCCTCGCCTTCAAGTCACCCAAGTCCCTGATGGGTTTCCCATAAACTTTTTCTTTTATAGCACCCCAGTAAAAGAAGTCCAACGGGTTTAAATCCGGTGAACGAGCTGGCCACGCTATAACACCGGCCCTTCCCATCCACCTACCAGGATATTCGTTGTTTAGGAAATCTCTTACTGGGCGTGCATAATGTGCTGGGCACCCATCATGCTGGAACCACATATTCCTTAATGTTTCCAGCGGCACATCTTCCAATAAATTGGGTAATTCGTTTTGTAAAAAGTGCAAGTACGCCTCGCCAGTCAGTGCCTCAGGTAACTCAAAGGGTCCGATTATTTTACCGTTCAGTATTCCGGTCCACATGTTCACTTTAAAACGATATTGGGATCGATCTTCTCTAATAAGGTGGGGATTTTCTACGTGCCACTCGTGTAAATTATGTAGGTTCATGTAGCCGTCCTTTTTAAAAGTAGACTCGTCGGACCACAATATTTTATTAAAAAATTGAGGGTCCTCCCTATGCATGCGCAGCATCCTACTACAAAATGCAAGTCTCGCAGGAAAATCGCGTGGTATCAGACTCTGTACGCGTTGCACGTGGTACGGGTGGAACTTTTCTGATTGTAATATGCGATGAGCAGTACTTTTTGATACACCTGTATTTGCTTCAATTGTCCGAACTGAAGTACTCGGGTTGTCTGCGACGGTTTGAAGCACTACATCTTGGACATCGAACCGAGATCTGCGTTCATTAACCATTTGATGTGGAAGTCGACCCTCAGACAATAGTCGGTGGACATTGACAAAAACACGGCTATCCGGGTGACGTGGGGCGTTCGGATATCTTTCTCGGTACAGTCTTGCTGCAGCACCGGCATTACATCTACATTCGCCGTAAATGAGATGCATGTTCGCATATTCATGTGGAGTGTACGTGGGTGGCATGGTGGCACTGTATCACACACTTTAGTCCTTGAGAAAGCCAAGTCGTTGGAAGAAATCACAAACAATGTCCAAAATCACAAAGAAATAATCAAGTCCAGAAAGCGAAGCAAAGTTGTTAGTACTAAATGAACACAAACGAATACAAAGATGTGCAGTAAACGAGAGAGCTTAATGTACTGCCCGACTATTTGGCTAACCAGAGACAGCACCCCTACTTTTTCTCTTCCTTTAACGTATCTACCTGTCTCTTTCACTCCCTGAACTTGTTTTGTTTCATTGTTCTCGCGCATGGCTAACGGTACGAGAGGGGTACCTGCCTACCTGCCTGTACAAGGAACAGGAATATTTGCTTAGGAATTTGAGACTATTTATGTTGGTGGTGCACATTTGGAGCACTTTATTTGAATAAATAATTAGAATTATGTTTTATTTCCGAGTTTCATTTAAATTCCTTGTCATAAAATATGGTAAAGCTTTATCTGGCCTAGACTGTACTTGAGTGTTTGAGGTATGTACAGTACTCCAATCTTGAGTATTAACGGGCAGTAACATTAGAGGAACAGAAGAGACATTTAAAAATGTATTTTCTTAGGAATTTGAGACTATTGTTTTATTGATATGTTTTGTTTTGCAGGGGTATTGTTCCCGAAAATTATTTTTAAATGTCTAAGTATGATTTTTTCAAATAAGTGTTATACCATTTTGGAATTGCAATAAAATTACCTATCTTTTTAAGTTACACGCCGGAGCTGCATAGTACATTTTTTTTTCAGTACACTTGGAGAAAGTTGAGTGAAATTGTAATTACTAAGTCCTTGACTGGAAAAGAACTTAATTTTCTTTAAAATCTTGGTTGGATATGTATTATTTTTTTAATTCAATTTGATGAAGGGTTATTGAGGATTACATAACATCTTTTTTTTTTTTTAAACAGCTATATTTGTAGGTACAGTTAGCAAAATAGCCCCACAAGGTGTAAAATTTTTAGTTTTTAAAAAAATGCCATTTATTTTTTAAATAGCCAGAGGGGAATTTTTATTTTATTTTTCTGGTGACCCTTGTGACCCCCCCTATCACCCCCCTTCCCAGCTACGTTACGTTCTGGGACACCCTGTATACATTAAATCATACCATGGTAAATCCATAGTAAAAGTATGATCAGATTTATAAGCATAAAAGATATGAGTATAAAAGATTTTTATTAATTTACCAAGGACGTATGTTTAGATTGTACGTAATAGATAGGGTGCTATTATGATAGTAGAGACTATAAAACAGGGGTCGGCATCGGTCTACCCATGACAGAAAGACGTAACAGCTTGTATGTACCTACTGAAATCTTACAAAAATACGATTGTGTACACTCATTTCTTTCTTTTAAGTGTTCAGGAAAATTCAAACTCGCGAAATTAAATCTTATGTACGCTTATTTTAATGTAAATGTCCCAATTATCATACAAATTACTGTAATTACAAGGAGCACTACGCATAATTTCTGTTCTAATTCTAGCTAGATGGTAATTTGGAGACTGATTTTGCGTCATGCGGTATTTGATTTGAGCTTTATGTCCTTAATGAATTCAAAATATTAACTTAAATAATAACATTTTAAACCAATAAATTACTTAAAATGAAATCTTTTTGATTGTGAATGTAATTTATAAATTTAAGGTGATATAACAAAAGAATCACTTCTTACTTAAATATATTCAAAACTGAAGATATTACTGTAAAGGAGTGTAAAGTTATTTTACGACTATGAACAAAAACTAAAAATTTTACACAAAGAACAAACACTAGGAAATTAAATTTTATTTTAAAATTAAAAAGTTGAAGCACATGTTGTAATTAGTTTTGCCATCTTGAACTTATAGACTACAGGCCCATGTTGAAAAATTATGGGTCATTTGAACCACCAGGTGACCTATCTAGAACGATATAAGAGCATATAATAATAAGATTCAGCACTATGCCGTCACTTGTAAGCAGTCCAACTGAGTGCAGGTGCTCAAGTCCACTATTTTGGAACAATTGTCATACCGGCACAATACCGGCACGATACCGTTGCAATTGAAGTCAAATATCCGTAGTCTGCTTTAAGCCGTCATAACGGTCTTTCAATGGTAATAGAATTGTCGATCTCTTTTATCTATGCATTGAATTTTCGGTCTCTTTTATCTATGGATTGTGTTAGAATGGTATGTATGTGTTGCCGTTTTTAAAAAATGCGTTAGTGAAGTGATTTTCGAAAAACTACTAATAAATTTAAACATTTAATCATGCTAGACTTCGTTTAAATATGTTTGTACATACTATTTATTAGTATAAAAAGCAATGTGAAGTTTAGGAGATTAGTAAATTGCAATAAATTACAAAGAACAATTTCTAATATTTCTATCTATCTATTTTTTATTTATGGCAATCTGTCGACACAGGACAATTTAAAAATATTACTGTCAAATTCAAAATAGCAGACTACCGAAACATTTCAGTCATTGAATTGCAATTGTGAAGCAGTTGTGTACGAGACTAGCAATTTATGTCACTTTGACAATTGTAAGACAATGTTGAAGTCGTTATGACGACACATTAATAGTAGACTACCAAAAACTTTACTATTGCACCATAATGGTACAATAATGGTACAGTTGTGACACCGTTGAAATACCCGACTCAGGGCCCAGGTGAGAATTCGAAAGTACAGGGTAGAGTGACTACATTTTGGTCATATATTTTTGTACGGCATTCTTACCACTGATAGATCAATGAAAAATAATAAGAAAACGCGCAGTGCCGTAAAAAACTGGTGCGCTACAAAGTCAGTGGTTCAAATGACCCATCATTTTTCAACATAGGCCTGGATTGAAAACGAGATAAATTTTATATTTATCGTTCGAAATTTAAAAAGTAATTTTAAAAGTTTTTTTTAAACAAAATATAATGTTCAAAAAGATCACTTTAACTGCAACAATGATAAATATTGCTATCGCGTTTTATCTAATCCTTCCATTAGTATCGAACTTGGCCCTTTTCCCTAATCCAGCACGCTTTCGGTAATGTAGATACTTGATGTCGAGGGAATGTTGTTTGTGTTCGTGAAGGGCGTTCATATGTGGGTCACTGAGTCAAGGACGAATATTAATTTGTATCCGGGCACCAGGTCAGGAATAAATCGATTGTTTTGTATCGGAATCAACAATAACATGTGTCTTGGTCTTAGGAATAACAAAGTAGGTCAAATCAAATAGTTTATTTTGTAAATATAGGTAAACAGTAATAAGTATGTGCACAGATTATTTAAGTATCAAGGTAATACTTAAGAGGATACCAAAATAGCTTCGTGCATTTTTCTATGTACGAAGTTTTCATTGTTTCTTTAGATTGAATGGCTAGAGCTCTAATTTTTAAGTATATGTTTTCTCAATATATGATCTAGGATCGCATGAACTCAGAAACGCGATTGAAAAAAGTTTTCTCGATAGAAAATCTTGGCGAAACAACCTCTCAAATTTTTTATTTTTTTCATTTGATGGTCTATTATCGCGTATTAACTAATGAAATAACTTTAAAAACGTAGGTAACTATTATGTATAGAAACACGTGGATCAGAATTAAGATATATTTAGTAGATTTTGAGTAAATAGGAAAAGTATCCCTAATTCTTCATTTTCTGTGCCTACTGGCTGTGTTAATATGTACGTGTCGGCGATGATATACGATAATATTGATGTAGGCCCTCTAACTTATAGTACTTATAGTGTAGAACATAAAGTAAGTGAAAAAAACTGCTTAAAGATTTAAACTCAATTTAAGTAATAATAGTTTAGTAAAGTAACAAGAAGAGAGGCAGCTATAACTAGATTTAAAATAAAATTTTTCATATGTGGTATGAATAGTACTTAAACAATACTTTTAAAACAATTCATATAATGCTCACAACATGATATAAATAAACCCATTGATGGTATGTATGACGTTCAAATGTTAATAGATTTATTTATTAAGAACATCACTTTTAAACAGATCTGGCACACACCAGAACAATCCAGTTCCAATCATTATTGTCATGAATACCTCGATCTTTGTCTTATACGACTGGAAAATTTTTATAAAGATAAAAGAAATCAAGTCATCAGGATTGTGGTTCAATAACTAGATAAATTTAAATCCTAACGAGAGCCGTAATTGCTTTTGAGAAAGTACTGTATTTGTTCCTGTCTAAACCATTGTCAACGCATTTTTTAGGGTTCCGTACCCAAAGGGTAAAAACGGGATCCTATTACTGAGACTTCGCTGTCCGTTCGTCCGTTCGTCCGTTCGTCCGTCCGTCCGTCCGTCCGTCTGTCACCAGGCTGTATCTCAAGAACGGTGATAGCTAGACAGTTGAAATTTTCACAGATGATGTATTTCTATTGCCGCTATAACAACAAATACTAAAAATAAAATAAAATAAATATTTAAGGGGGCTCCCATACAACAAACATGATTTTTTTACCGTTTCTTGCTCGATACTAATAACGTTGCCTTATGTTGCATAGATAATGGTACGGAACCCTTCGTGCGCGAGTCCGACTCGCACTTGGCCAATTTTTATTGATAGTAGTACCTCAAGCGTAATATGAAATGCGTATGCGTATTGTTAATTGTGTAAAATCTGTAACTTTATTGTAAACACAATAAAGAAGAACAGCGAGAACTTTATTAGAATATAATGACTATCTTCGTTCTTTATAATATAATCTTCTTCTTTAATGCCTTCACATATTTTTTGTCGTACATGGTTTGAGTGGCATAAAAGCCTGATTAAGTCCTTCTTTATACACTTTGTTTGTGCATAAATTAATAAATATTTAAATTATTAAATATTCGGGATACTCTTGACTTACACGTAGCAGCATAAGCAAAATAATCGAATGTTGCGATGTATGTGCATTTGGTAAGTATCTACGAAATTCAAAATCATTTGAAAATCGAACATTCCCCTATAATAAATAGTCTTTTGCAGTCGCCTTTGTATAAACGTTATCTAAGCTTTTTATGTAGTATACTAAATTATCATATTCTGCATTAGGCACCTGAAATCTATGAGATAATGATTCTTTGCGTCACTGCATTAGGTGTGCGTCATACAACCATATTAATTTAGTTGGGTTTTGATATGGTTTTCGATGACTATGTTAGTGTTATTTGTTATATTAAGTACTTATCTCTCTAGCGTCTCACAGAGTACGGACTTCCTCCACTTTGGGAGGAATTATGGTACCACGCTGATCGGGCCAGTTGGCACAGGGTTTCTTAGATGGCTTTTGCAGCACCCTGGGAAAGGAATAGGGGTAGTGACACTTTTATTCTGAATCCGTCACCACATGGACCATTTGAGTACATGCTTCACCCGAACTAAAACATACAATGACCGCCTTAAAAGCAGAGGCGTATTTACCCCAGGGC
Organism: Orgyia antiqua; assembly: GCA_916999025.1. Taxonomy (NCBI): domain Eukaryota; kingdom Metazoa; phylum Arthropoda; class Insecta; order Lepidoptera; family Erebidae; genus Orgyia; species Orgyia antiqua. The sequence goes on from OU779869.1 coordinate 10,337,851, forward strand.
CATAGGTGCCATGGCCCGGGGCGGCCAGCCGGAGAAGGGCGGCGAAAGTCGTCAAGTTTAAAATTTTGCTCTATCTAATTTATGGGACGGCTAATTAAATTGACCCAGGGCGACAAATCTAATGGCCTAGGGCGCTTATTTTCAAAATACACCTCTGCTTAAAAGTATAGGTTTTGATGCCCAAATCTAAAAATCATTTAGTGAAAAAAAAAACGAAATGACGAAAGTCTTGTCAGAAATACGAGGTTCTTTTACGACAAAACATAATAAAAATAACAGATAAACAGAATCAATATCCATAAATAATGTAATGAAGCCTTCGCCTATAAACGATTTGACAAAATATAACTAGGTAATTGGGACAAGGACTCTTACAATATAAATAGAATGCAGGACGTTTTGATCGATATTTACGCCATCATTTTACCACAGACTATTTATATTTTTATGTTTAGCCTGTGCAAGTCTAACCGCATAAATGTAACCGCCATTTGTCTTACAGACCACAATTATTTATACTTAATGTAATTGGTATTATACTCATATTTGTAATCTGCTATCCCAAAAGAAACTAAAACTTTGTAGTTTTGATGATTTGGCAAAGTTGTAAAATCTGTCGATACTTTTGAAGCTGAAGCTATGTGAATCATCATCATGGTTTGCATGGAGTCTTGGTAAGTACATCTATATTAATATTATAAAGCTCAAGAGTTTGTTAGTTTGAACGCGCTTATCTCAAGAACCACTAGTCCAATTAGAAAATTTATTTCAGTTTTTGATAGTTCATTTAGGCTATATAACATCACGCTGTGACTAATAGAAGCGAAGTATCAGTGAAAACTGTTGCAAAACCGGAAAATTTTTAAATACAACGCATACGAAGTCGCCGACAACCTTCCTTTTCCTTTCCTTTCCAGTCCATTTACGTCCCACTGTTGGGCACGGGCCTCCTCCACTTTGGAGGGATTATGATCTATTGTGCCGCGCTGACCAGGCGAGTTGGCACATGTTTTATTTTCGAGTTTTCCGTCTCTCACAGAGGATGTTATCTGTGTACAATATCCCTTAGCTGACTTTTACAGCGCCTTTGAAGGAGATGGGGTGGTGACACTTGTATTCTTAATCCGTCACCACACGGATAACACGGACAACAGCTAGTATCAAATATATAGTAAAAGTTTTTATTTGTCTAATATATAGCCTTCCTTAATATACCTATTACGGGGAATATCAGATAATACCTACTGGTGTTGTAGGTACTTAAAAAGCATACTGTGTGCATATCAATACAAGCTGGCCCTTTCGAAAAGGTAGGTATGATTTTTCTAGATGTTTCCATGTTAATAAAAATCGGTTTTCCTATGAATCAGCTCATAACGGATACCGATTTGAATTATTAGCATTGAATCTAAAATATTTTTGGTAAATAAGATGTTTGCTGTAAAATAAAATGAAAATGAGATATCTAGGTAAGTATCGTTAAAATATTTTACAAAAAAATCTTGCAAAACTATTCTTATACGAATAGAATAAGTAAGAAACAAAATGCTACTATAATTTTTATAGTACTATCATCATTATTCCAATTGTCTATATTGACCTGACCTACTTTCGTCCTTTAGTTAAATTTAAAGACAGGTGAAGTTGTTTAAAACATTGTTTGCTGCATTCAATAATTTGCTTAAGTTTTTTTCAGCATTCGTTTACCAACTACATATTAAAAAAATAATAAGAACAGGCAAAATAATATATATATGGATTCTTAAAATTTCATCACTTAGTCATTTAGACAAAACGCAGACGATTTACATAACTAGAAATTCACCTCGCTAAGATTCTATACAATCAAATTAATTTCAACTCTAAGAGTTGGATGGTAAATTTTAAAACTTTTTGAGTGCGGCTCTAAAGACAGAATACAGGTAAATTGAAGTGGGGCATAAAGAGGCATGCCGCTTTGTATGACGAGACGACCTTGCTTGCCACGTGCTTACTTCGTGTCAGTGTACTCGATATGGAATAATTATTATTTATAAATTGTATATTTACATTGTTACGTCACTTTATTCTGTTAGATAATATTCTTGTAACTTTGAATTAGAAAGGAATATGGAAATAAAGATGTACGATTTTCAGTTATACGGCTCCATTAATTATAAATTACTTAAAAAATTGCGAGTTACGTGTATGATTTTTATGTATGACTAGCTGGCCCGGCAAACGTTGTTTTGCCATACCAAAAAAAAAAGTAAAAAAAAAGATTAAAAAAGAAATGAACTATAAACCTCACGGAGCCCGAGACCTTTCCAACGAATGCATAACCGTGGAAATCTGTCGGTGCGTTCTGGAGTTATAGCGTCAGGAAGGAAAACGCGACTTATTTTTATATAGTAGATGATTATTATTTTATGACTAGCTGACCCGACAAATGTTGTTGCCTTACAAAATTAAATGTCAGGGGTGGACAACCCTTAACATTTAAGGGGATGATAAATAGATGTTGTCCGATTCTCAGACCTAACGGATATGTACACAAAATTTCACGAAAATCGGTCGAGCCATTTCGGAGGAGTATAATTACAAACACCGTGATAGGAGAATTTTATAATATATTACATGATTGTAGATAAAGATAAGAATGTAGGGATCTCTTCGTCTTCTGAAGGTTTTCAGATACCTACTTTTTTCCCTTATATTCTACATATCTCTTAGTCTTCCAGTACTGTATGGACACAAGGGACCCTTACGATACCGTAGAGGTATACGGGCGTAACTAATATTCATAGAGTTTATTTTATTATGTTACCTAATTTTAATAAACTGTAACCAGTAATATGCGCTACCAACAAAGGAATAGCTTTTTCTGATTGTTGTCAGACTAGGATCTGGATCGAATTCAAAATGCATCTAGTTTCACGGTGTTTTAATGATTGAAACATTTTACTACTATTTGCGTGCGACTAAGAAATTATTGGTTTCTAAATGAAAAAAATGTGTTTAGAGGCCTAAGTGAAAACATTTTCATCCAATATTTGAGTTCTTTATTTTAAGTAGTAAGGCATATTTTTTATTACTTCAGATCTTGTGTAGGCCAAGTCAATACAAGAATAATTTACACAACATGCTCTTGATTCGAACTTATCTCAGTACTAGATTATGGATATAATACATCTGCAAGTTCGTCCATGTGGTGACTGATTCAGAATATAAGTATCACCCCTTTCTTTTCCCAGGGTGCCGTAAAAGCCAGCTAAGGGATTTTGTACACAGATAACATCCTCTGCTGTGAGAGACGGAAAGCTAAAAAATAAACCATGTGTCAACACGCCTGGTCATTGCGGTAGTCTATCTGTGATAGACTATAATCCCTCCCAAAGCGCAGGAGGACCCGACAGTGGAACGTTAAAGAGCTGGTGAGAAAGAGATAGAAAGAAACATTTACAAGAACAAGCAAATCACATCAGAACAAATACTTACAAAAACTGTTTAGGAATTTTCCACAACGAGGAAGTTACATCCTTCCTAAATACTATAGGCTAACGAGATCGTGGGGAAAAAGCTAGTCGAGTATATGTGCTAATCTTATTATAGTTTAAATAAAACTACTTTTTAGGGTTCCGTACCCAAAGGGTAAAAACAGGACCCTATTACTGAGACTTCGTTGTCCGTCCGTCCGTCCGTCCGTCCGTCTGTCACCAGGCTGTATCTCAAGAACGGTGATAGCTAGAGAGTTGAAATTTTCACAGATGATGTATTTCTATTGCCGCTATAACAACAAATACTAAAAATAAAATAAAATAAATATTTAAGGGGGGCTCCCATACAACAAACATGATTTTTTTACTGTATCTTGCTCTCATACAACAAACGTGATTAATTAAGTATTGTGTGTGTTGTTTGCTCATTTATTAATAACGTGCCTTATGTTGCATAGGTAATGGTACCGAACCCTTCGTGCGAGAGTCCGACTCGCACTTGACCAATTTTTACGGATTTAGACGCGTGTATTTGTTCTAAATTTAGGGCCCGGCGTTTCGGAGACTTTGCAGTCGTGACCATGGTGATTGCAAAGTCTAAATCCGTAAAAAGTAGTTTTATTTAAACAAATGAGTCGCGTAAGTATTTGAACTTATTATAGTTTTCTTAAAGTTACATAAATATATTTTGAACTAGGAATGTGAGTCAACGCAGTCAGAGTCTACGCACTACACGAAATAGAAAGCAAGTTGGAGGTCAATGACCACGCGATCGAACGGTCTACCGCATCTCCTAGGTTTTGTACCAGCAAGGCTTAGTTTTAGTGAATACAAACTTATATTTAAGAATTGGCCGGCACACTTTATTCGTTCGCTATAATTAAACAAACACAAAACATTTTTTTATTTTCAATTGCCATCAATACAGTGAAGCCAATTTGGATGTATCAAAAACTAAATGGAACTTAACTAAAATCAATTAAAATCGTTAATCTATAATACACAGCTTTTATAATAATAAAATCGACTTAACTTTTCCTAAGTGTATTAGTGTTTCTCACAATTTTAATTTTTTAGTTAGGTTACGTTAAGAAAAAGAAAGAAAGCATTTATTTTTCCAACATAAGGGCAAAAACAATTTTACAAGTTACATTGAATAAGATAGTATAATATAATAAAACTAGGAATAAACCCATAAAAAACAAAAACAATTACTACATAATATAAAAACATAAATATTTGCAACCCGAGTGTCGGAAAAATTGGAACACTGCTCAGCTATCGTTGTGAGATGGACTCATGACCATACCAACGCTGGTTTTTAGGAGTGGCCAAAACGTATAATAAGCTTAAATTAGATCTTCAGGTGCAGTAAAAAGACAAAAAATTGTCTATAAAGGCTTGGCATACCAGCAAGCGAAGCAAATAGCGACCGGGAGAGTAAACCTAGATGTAGTATAGATATGGAGTAGTAAAACTTAAGCCAATTCATATAGCCAAAACTCGTACGTATCGCGTAATGTGTTTATATCAAAAACTTGACCTTCTTGGCTTTTATACCTAAACGGACGGACGACGGTGGTCATGTCGTACTGAAGTTATAACTAAACATGAAGTACTGAAGTTATAACTACTATATAGTATAATCGTAATTAACATATTATACCTAAAATTTCTGATTATATTAAAGATGATAAAGCTTGGGAGTAGGTTGCTCTGGAGCAATACATATTCTATATTGTAAAGTTATTAGCATTGTAAGTATAATTGACATTTAATTTAAAAATATTGATTTGATTAAAAGCTCTGCTGAGTTTCTTACGCCGGTTCTTCTCAGCAGATTGCGTCCTGAACCGGTGGTAGGGAAAAAAATTGGACATGTCATAAGCACATAATTTTTCTGAAAAATTGTGTCTACGTGATTAAATGATTTTTCATTTCATTTCATTTCACGCTTTTATTAGCTCGGTGCGTATCTATCAATGTATTAATCTATGTAACGAACCCTTTGAAGGTGATTTTCACTCACTTGCCGTATTCGGATTGATCTGAAAAACTTATAATGACCAAAAAAAACGCTTGAAAGTATTAAAGATTTACAAGCGTTTTTTTCAGTTTTTGATCTAAGCAATTTTCTTTAACACTATACTTCGTTTTATATCATTCACCTTACTTCGTTTCATATGAGCGCCGAGTTTTATTGATGACCAACTTTAGAAAGCTTTTATTATAACGGGTAACACAAAAATAATAACAATTAGATAAACAGATGTATAAAAGATACATCGAAGAAAATAGAAAGTGGCAAGGCCGTACACCCAGCTGTGATCTTGGCTTTTATTTCACTTCTTATCATAAGCTGCAAAATTTACAAATTAGACAAGATTCAATTCTTCTATTTTACTTTGCAACAGTTCAAGTCTATAATGATCTTTGTTACTGGTAATATTCCTTTTTAACATAGAAGATTTGAAACATTTGTTTGATAAACCAGAATATTCAAGCCACTATCAAAAACAGTAAAACAGACAAAATTATGTCTTGCGTATTAATACAATAACTAAACTGGCATAATTAACTAAATTACGCTATGAACTCGTAAATATGTTGTTTAAAGTTGTAGCACTTTATTAATAAAATTTGGCAAAGGAATGGTAATTTCAATATTATTATAAACGCTGATCCCAGGTATACAAATACTGGTTAACTAATTACCGTTCGTTTATTACAGAAGCGTATGAAACAGCGAATTAAGAATAGCATAAACCTAAACAAGAGAAGTGCAAAATTTTCCATTCATTCTAAAAATAATATCAAGTGACGGCATTGTTTCGTCAGGGCGTTGGAATCTCGATGCACTAACTTACGAGCATTATTAGTGAAACAGAATTTGATATTACAAGGCATTCCCCGCTGAAAAAGGTACAAGAGCAATGTTCATACTTGAGTACGGACTGACGTCTCTTGGGGTGCGTGAGGCGCGCGTAACGAACAATGAAATTACATTATTTGGTTTGTCTGCATTACCTCGGTCACTTAGCTGACGTGGCAGTATATTTGTCAAAGAAAATAGCGTGTGTAACAGCTCCTGTAGGTATAATATTCTAAGATTAAATGAGTAATTAGGACCAAAACGCACTTGCATCAGCGGCGCGACACGTGCGTAGGAGCGGCGGGCGACCAAATGATTGTTTGTTATAGTCAGTTCATAGAAAAAATTGGTCAAGTGCGAGTCGGACTCGCGCACGAAGGGTTCCGTACCATTATCTATGCAACATAAGGCAACGTTATTAGTATCGAGCAAGAAACGGTAAAAAAATCATGTTTGTTGTATGGGAGCCCCCCTTAAATATTTATTTTATTTTATTTTTAGTATTTGTTGTTATAGCGGCAATAGAAATACATCATCTGTGAAAATTTCAACTGTCTAGCTATCACCGTTCTTGAGATACAGCCTGGGGACAGACGGACGGACGGACGGACGGACGGACAGCGAAGTCTCACTAATAGGGTTCCGTTTTTACCTTTTGGGTACGGAACCCTAAAAATGATAACAAAATAAATGATAAAAAAATGATAAAAATGATTCACGATGAAAATGATACATAATATATCTAAGCTATGACAAAGAGGTAATAGGTATTTATTTGTAATTGATTCGTTATTAGATTATAAATAATCTAGGATATTGCACACTGCAATCGTGATAGTGATCAACGTACGTACTATCAATTAATCTACACAACTATCAATCAAGAAATTTTTATCATAGACTAGCTTTCGCCCGCGATTTCGTATGCGTGAATTTTATAAAATTTTCCCTGTTTTTGCAACATTTTTCGCTCCTATTGATCGCAGTGTGATGTTATATATGCTATAAGCTTTCCTCGATAAATGTACTATTATACAACACTGAAAGAATTTTTCAAATCAGACCAGTGAAAATTAGCGCGTTGAAATAAACAAAGAAACTTTTTAGCTTCTAGCTCTAATAATATAAAATTCACGTGTCACAGTGTTAGTTACCGTACTCCTTCGAAACGGCTTGACCCATCTTTATGAAATTTTACATGCATATTCAGCAGATCTGAGAATCGCCCAACATCTATTTTCCAAACTTTTTTTTTTAGTATGGCAAAACAACGTTTGCCGGGACAGCTAGTATTAGTATAGATTTACAACTTTTTCTTTGTTCCATACAAGTTCCATTCTAAATAAAAAATAAATAAATAAATAATAAATAAATATTCATGGACATTTCACACAACGTCCCCTGGTCCCAAGCTAAGCTTATTATGTTTATGTTATGGGTACCAGAATACGGATTTATAAATCAAATGTCAAGTGCCATACAAGGTTGTTATTTTAAAGGACAACAGAGTTACGTCCCTAGACATAAGAACAATGAATAATGCTGGTTTTGGACACTGATGATGTCTCTTCATTCAAGTTTTATTATGATACAAGCCTTTTTGCCAGCAATTTCGTTTTCTCTTAGTAGTCCAGTCGTGGGAGCCAAAAAAAGATAGGTGCATGGATGTGGCTTGATGTACAGAACTTTTTTTTTCTAATTGGTCCGAAAAAATGTACAGAATCCGAAAATCAACCTGCTGCGTGGGGAAAATAATGGGAAGTTTGTTTAAATAAACGGAAACTGCAAAATGACTGATTTTGACTTGAAAAATCCGTTGTAACTAAAAAAAAAAAAAAATAAACAAAAAAAAGTTACAACGGATTTTTCAAGTCAAAATCAGTCATTTTGCAGTTTCCGTTTATTTAAACAAACTTCCCATTATTTTCCCCACGCAGCAGGTTGATTTTCGGATTCTGTACATTTTTTCGGACTAATTAGAAAAAAAAAATTCTGTACATCAAGCCACATCCATGTCATTATCTCCCACGACTGGATTATAGCACCGGACAATAACTTCCCTCCCCTATCAATGTACTAGTACAGATAATACAAACGTTATCTCTCTATAATATTAATATACATGAACTGGCTTATTTCAGTTTCGTTTCAGGAAATTTCACAATTTGGAAGCAGATACAGACAGTTCCTATATTTCGGCACTCTATGAAGGTTGCACAGACGTTCGAATATTTTATTCGTATAATTACTTACAATACTTATTGTTACTTATTCATCAAATTATTAAAATATTACTCAACAATCAACACTTAAGAATTTTGTTAAATGCAACCAAAGTTATTACGTATAAGTTAAGTATATACTTAACTTATACGTAATAATAATTTAAAATGCATCGCTGTTACATTAATTTAAATTAGACTTTTGTGAACAAATATTTATGTGACAAACATTACACAAATAACTATCCTTAGCGGGAATCGAACCCACAAGCTTGTGAACAGCAGAGACTTTTTGGTCGACTTGTAAAGCTCTAGATAGCGTTGCAGTTGCCCTCCCATGCCCTCTCTAATACTCATCTTTAATTAAATTAATATTTCTTACTATTATAGGTAAGCATTAACAATATCCCACAATGATTAAACCGGTGCTATAGTCATAAAAATATTTAAGATACTAGCTGACCCGGCAAACGTTGTTTTGCCATACAAATGTCAAGGAGACACCCTTTATCACTTTAGAGGTTTGAAAAATAGATAGTAGCCGATTCTCAGAACTACTGAATATGCATAAAAAATTCACAAGAATCGGAAAACCGTTTCGGAGGAGTATAGGAACGAACACTATGACACGAGAATTTTATATATTAGACTAGCTGACCCGGCAAACGTTGTTTTGCTATACAATACAAACAAATAATTTGCAATAAAATAATATTGCGACCATAAATTGAAATGTAAGCTATCCTATCTCTCAAGTTGGACCAGACTGCTCACGGTGTGCCAATTTAATTTAAAATCGGTTAAGTAGTTTAGGAATCCATCGCGGACAAACATCGTGACAGGAGATTTATATATAATTAAAGAATATTCCGGGCACATAGTGTAGTTATGGTAATGGCAGAAATAAATCAACCTATTTATGTTATTATGTTACCTATTATGTTTATCCATGACCTGCACCAAGATATGCACACACATTATAATAAAAGGCTTTGTCTTACATTACATATCTAGTAGCTGATTCATTAACTATGCTTTCAAACGAATGTTATAAAGCTGAACAATTTGTTTGTTTGAACGCGCTAATATCAGGAACTACTAGTTCCAATTAAAAAAAATATGTTTGTGTTGGACAGTCCATTTATCGAGGACGGCTGCAGACTACATAACATCACGTTGTGACCAAAAGGAGCAAAGCAATAGTGAAAAATGTTGGGAACACGGGGAAAATTTACCAAATTCAACGGGTAAAGGAGTCACGAGTAACGGCTAGTTATTATATACGAGGGGAGGTCCAAAAGTTCGTGGAATGAAAGGGTTTTAGTAAAAATGAAACAGTAAATTTATTTTTCCTTTTCAATATAATCACCCTTAAGCTGAATACATTTATTAGATCTATGAATTAATTTTTCTAAACCATCGTAAAAATATTTTTTATCTTTTCCCTCAAAATGAGCCAAAATTGCCTCCTTTACCTCATTGTCGTCGGAAAATTTCCTTCCCCTTAAGTCTTTTTTTAAATTGGGGAACAAATAAAAATCACTTGGGGCCAGATCTGGACTATAGGGTGGGTGGACTAGTGATTCGAAGCCATGCGTGTGTAGAGCAGCCATTGCAACTTTGCTCTTGTGAACCGGCGCGTTGTCTTGCAAGAGCAACACGCCCTTGGTCAATTTTCCCCGACGTTTTTCTTTGATGGCATCCTTTAATTTTTCTAGTATTGTTGCGTAGTATTCTCCGGTTATGGTCCTGCCCTTTTCTTTATAATCAATCAGTATTATCCCCTCACAATCCCAAAAAACAGTAGCCATCAACTTTCCAGCCGACTCCGACACTTTGAATTTCTTTGGCGGTGGTGTCCCATTTTTATGCCATTGCATGGACTCTTGTTTGGACTCAGGCTCAAAGTGATGAACCCATGTTTCATCGCCGGTAACAATTCGCTCCAAAATCGGTCCAGGATCGTCGCCACACAACTCCAAAAAATGTTTTGACGCTTCGACGCGCTGCTGTTTTTGAAGCGGCGTGAGCATTCTCGGTACCCATCTTGCACTGACTTTTGTCATACCCAGGTGGTCATGTAGGATTCGCAAAATGGTGGTATCTGATACTCCAACTAATGCAGATAACTGTTTTTTCTTCAAACGGGTGTCCTCCAGTACAATTTTTTCCACTTTTTCGACGATGTCTGATGTGGTGGCCTCAACTGGCCTTCCTGAGCGGGGGTCGTCTTCAATCGACTCCCGACCATGTTTAAAAAGACCATGCCACTTGTAAATCATTGATTTACTAGGGCACTGTTCCCGTAAACAGTTTCCATTTCATTCAAAATGGTCTGAGCGTTCTTTCCTTGCTTGGTAAGGAATTTAATGACCGCACGGTGTTCAATTTTCTCCATAGTTTCAGTTTTCTTCCGAATTGACGTGTTTAGCAGGCGAGTGTTCGTAAACGAATGACGCAATAGGGCTGAAACTCCATTTATATACTAATTATGAGTCCCCAATTAGTATGACACTAAGCGAGCGCCCCTATCCCCACTCCATCCCCTCCATTCCACGAACTTTTGGACCTCCCCTCGTATGTGTATGACAATCATCGTAATATCATAATGGTAATATTTACTAACGTCTCTATCTACACCAGACTGCAAGTAAATTTTGAGTTTAGTTTGTGTGGATAGCTATAATATTCATGATATTGTTTAATTGAGAATATATTATAAATATGATAAACATAGGAAATAAATAAAATATGTATAATGAAACTAGATACAATATGTATTATAAGTAATATTGATTGGTTCTATAAACATTTGCCGTATTAGAAATGTTGAATTAGTTTTTTAAAAAGTTTTACCAAACACGTACGTTATAACGAAAATGAATCAATTCCTATGGCTCTAAGTGTCTAGAAGTATAATAAGTATACATTTTTATAAGAATTAGTGAGCATTTGTATGATATGGACGATAAGTAGTTTTTAAAAATCTCTATATTCAGTAACTCTTAAAAAATTGGTTTTTTAGTTATAATGTTGTAATTATCCTAAAAACAATATTATTAAACTACACAATAAATATGTACTTTTTTATCAGTACAACATGTCCCACGGCAATTTAAATTATGAAATACTGGGAAAATATAGAATGGTTATGATATGATCTATGCCGTGACGCTTGAGAATAAAAAATATATTATTATTTTCTACTGCCCAGGATGAAAGTAAAATTTTCTTACAAATATTTCTAAGATTGTAATAAAAGCGCCATCTATAAAACAAGTTTCAGCATTAGGTAAAATATTAGACAGACTAATCGTATGACCGTTGATAATTATGCAAGAAGCGCGGTTTGAGTTGCAAGTCGACGGCGAATAGACGACCAAGCAACGGCAAACGAGGGCTCCGACGTAGTGATGTATGCTTCGAGGTCATTCGGTTGTCGACATCGATAGAATATTCGACTTAAAAGGACTCGGTATTTAATATAGATGTCGTGCAGCCTATTCATATTTTGTACTGACAATTGAATAATAAAATAACTAAAATAAGCCCCCTATATTCCTTCTTGAATATATCATGAAGATAGGGTAGAAATAGATGCTAATATTTTTTGCTTCTAAATACTAAGATCGAAAACCTCGTAGTAGTACTGCATTTCGAAGTCGTATGTTTGATTCCTGAATGAGAAAAAAATCTATTTGAGAAACGTATTTTAATTTTTTTCATTACCAATTTTATACTCTCAGCATGGTGATTAGTTTGAAACCAGAAAATAAAATAGACTAAATAAAACAAATAAGAAAAAGTAGGACATCAAAAATGTAATGTGTAAATAAAATTTGGTACAATTTTAATTAATGATATAAATACATATGTCATTATAAATATCTGTCGACAGTACAAGTGGTTGTAAAAAATATCATGACTATTTATATACACTTTTCTTGGTTCCTTGCCAATTTTATATTCATGTTCATTAGACAGCTGTCAACCCTTTCAATGTCGGTTTGTTTCTTTTTTATGGTGAATTGTTTCTTACAAATGCATGTGTTTGTGTTTATTTTTTTGAGGAAGATGTTAAAAAGGTCCATATTTGTAATAATTACTAAGCTACAACAAATTCTGATTTTAAAAGTTTTAAGTTATATCGATGTCCAGCTTATACCATCACTAAGCCTTTTATACGTTCAAGTTTCAATTGTCTGCAGTGGAAATTTCCACGATAAAACATGTAACCTTCAATAGCACTCCTCTAACACATGTAACTTTGTATATTTGCATCGCATTCACACAAAATCAACGTCGATGCTCTGACCTAACCGGTTCGCACCGCTTCCACTTAAACGTTTGTTTATAAAGCTGTCTCTTTCACTTCGCGCAAGTAACGTTCTATTTTACGAATAGCTCTCTGCTATGTATACTTCTCCGTCGTCGGCCAAATGATTTTTGTTACCTGTCTTTCTCTAGAGCTTGAATGAGGCAAAATTTGTTTTCTTGATGCAGAGCTACAGCTTCAAATCCAACAAAATACTATAGTTACTACGTCCACGTGCTCGGGAGGTTAACGACTGATATAACAGATAACATTGAAAATAAATAAACAATAATTGAGTCACAAGAGCAATATTACTATCAAAGAAAGGAGAGTTCCTTTTGTATATTCTAAACTCTCACATAACTATTGTTGTATTCCAAATGTACAAATATTGGCAGGGTTATAGAATGTTATGTCAGTAGTGATTTGAAGTAAACACTAATAGATTGATTATTGCCTATCGCAAAATTTCAATATATCATGTAACATAAATTTTTATCAATAATATTGTACTTCATAAATTCGTATGTAATAAATAGCCCATAATTTAAATTGTATGTACACAGGGGTTTATGAATAAAGTACTGATACACACTTTAATCAATTTGAAAGCGCAGTGTTATTTATAAATATTTATGGGAGGAATTATGTATGGTACATAACATTAATTACGACTGTGGATATAGTGTAGATAGAATGTATTTAAAAACCGATATTTATATACTTATTTATTTATAATAGAAAAGTCCTTGGTAACAATATTTTTGACCTTGTTTCGATAAAATCTGCAAATATGTTACCCTTTTTTTATAAAATCTTAATAAAATACTCGTATTATTTTAGAATACTGTTATTTTCAAAAATATTTACACATGCATTCGCGGAGCACATTTGTGTGTAGAGCCAAAGAAAAAGTAAAAGTAATCACTTACGCCATGTTGACGATATGTGTATACATCATGGAATATTCCCAACAACTCAGTACAAAATTAGCAGTGCTGTCTATATCCTATGCATTTTAGTAATTTAGAAACTAAAATATAATGTTTTTGTCATATTGGATAACATTTATTTGTATTATCATGATGCACGCACGCACTGAGCCAGTAGGCATATATACGTCTGGTTATCTATAATCTAACAGATATATCTGTCTAATCTGTGAAAAATATATTGTTATAATGCTGAAATGAAGATAACTTAAAAAGCATTTTAGGAAGTTAAAAAAGAACAAAAAGATAAGCTTGATGTTTTGATAATTCATTGACGTAAATAATTAGGTTAGGCTTTTTAGCGATTAATTTTAGTGTCACTATAATGGTTTTTGTAATTAGTATTTTTATAAACAACATTTAAATAAACAGGCGAGTTGAAATTAGTAATTTAAGTTAGACTAAAATTATATATAATAGCCTTGATTGGCTAGATTGTAATAGTTTGATGAATGTGGTCTCCAAAGACCGGAGTCATCAAAAAGAAAAAAAGAAAAAAAAAGGCGAGTTGAATACGCCAAAATATAACTAACAAAATAGCCATGATATTTGTCGTCACAGGCGACAGTGTGGCGGTGACGATGCCGATGTTTTAAATTTATTCGCATTTGACATTCCCGTATTCGCAATGAACATTGTCTGTGCCAGAATTTGAAAAGTAACAAAAATAAACAATTTTTTTTTGCACTTTTGCTTTATCCTTTTTTTATGAACAGTGTTACCTTGACTTTGTTGCTATGTTGCATTATCGATGCTGGTTGCAATTTTAGGGCACGTCACTAGGCGCATCAATAAAAAAATCGGTTACTGAATTTAAAAAAAGAATGAAGTATTAGTGAGGTTTTGTCTCTATCTTTATTTGAAAAGAATTATGAATATTGAGAAAAGAAAAGATGTAAGAATATATAGATCATATTTCATTTTTTACATTTTGAATTATAAACAAGGTAAAACAAGGTAACTCGTAAATAAGTAGTATTAGTTTTCTAATGTTTAACGCGATTGAAGAAATCTGCACATTGATCGTCCATTTTTAAATTTGTTCTATACCGTAGTAAAGTAGCAATTTGCATTACACGTAGCTACATAATTTTCAAGAAATTTTCAAACATACAAATAAATAACTGAAGTCATCGAACGTAATGTTTTAATTATTAATAATTTTACATTTTTATGATGTGGTATTAGTAGCATGTCGTATTTAAATGTGTCGTGACGACATTAGGTGCGGTAACTTCATAACTTGGCACCAGATTTGTTTATCCCGAGCCGAGACGCGCCCGTGAATTTATCTGAGTAGGTTGCTAGAGTTCATTGCTATATCCGGAAACATATGTATTAACAGTAATAACATTTTCTAGAATAATTACTTTATTTAATTTAATTGAAGAACAATCCTAAATCGAAATATCCGTCACAGTTAGTCCTTCCAAGTAGAAATAGATTTTATCAACACGTGACCAAAGGGACGTAATTCACGAAGATATAACTATAAAGAAAAAGGTACAGAAAGAAAGATATTGGCCGTAATCAGTCCAAAATGTAACGCGGTTTGTTATTAATATCGATCATAATTTATGATCGACCATAAATGTTAATAATGCGGTATAATAATACCTTACTTATTTGTAAAATTCAAGAACATAAATAACACAGAAATTAACTTTTTGCTACCTGTTAGACATATAGTGTAATGTAGAGTCATTTAATTTAAATAAATAACGAACAATAGTAATGAATAGTTTCATACTGAAAAGTACATAAATGAATAGAATATATACCTACATAAGTAATTTCCATATTGCAACACATATAGATACATAATTTTTTTATGAAATACCACAAATAATAGGAATAGAGTTTGGTAGAGTCCTAAGGTAGTGTTGACGATAGGGCTTATTTTTAACTTGTTTAGTATTACAAAAATTATAACATACCTATTTTGATACATTAGTACTGAACTTAAGAATTAGATAACAGCTTAATTTACAATACTTTTAAAGGCTTTACTCCTCAGAAATGTAGTAACTTGTAGAGTACAGCGCTCTTAAGCGCTTTTAGAGCTGTTATTAATGCTGACGTCTGTTGACATTAAAGTAAGCAAAGTAAATCTTTGAATAATTGAATGCCAGCAGTCTGTTTACTCTCATTGTAAATTTTAGTACTAAAATTACACGATTGTGTTAACAAAATTACTAATTATATACCAAGAAATATGACTTTCTGCAAATAATATACAGATAGCGACATCTTGTATCGAGTAGAAAATTTTTACATAAAATGTTTCTTTCATAAAATAACAGATGGCAGAAAGTTAGGAACTTTAATGTTATCTAATAGATGGCGATACTTAACTTTGTATCCAAATTGTTTTATATTTAGTTGATAGATGGCGGGTCGTTCATATTATTCTAATACTTGCTTAATAGATGGCATGGCAGGATATTTTCATTTGTAAATCCGAAATCGTAATTGATGCATCGAAGTAGTGCAGTTCTCCTTCTCCCAAATTATTTGATGTCAGCGCTACATGTTGTTTTCTTCCAAGGTTTACAGGGCTTATAAATGGGTACCTATTTAATACCGTCAGGCTTACATCTCTTTTTCAGGTCTTATACGCCCCTTATGTCTGTGTGGTGACGGATTAAGAATATAAGTGTCACCATCCCTTTTCTTCCCCGGGGTACTGTAAAAGGCAATTATGGGATATTGTACACAGATAACATCCTCTGTGAGAGACAGAAAACTCGAAAATAAACCCTATGCCAACACGTCTAGTCAGCGAGGTACAGCAGACCATAATCCCAAATTGTTGGAGGCTCTTGCCCAACAATGGGACATTAATGGGCTGGATAGAGAAATTGTGTACGAGCCTGCTCCACGAAAAGATTTTAATCTAAATTTTAATTTTATAAGCCAGTTTCAATAAAAAAGGCCTGGAGAAGCCTGGAAAGGCTTCCAGCACACGTGGAAGTTAATGAGGTGATGACATTTTTGCTCTTAATCCATTGCAAGGGTGGTGAGGTTATTCTTATATAATTCATCATCATCATTGGGTATTTCTGGCAGCTCCAATTAATTTGAAGGTCTATACATACATCACAGAAAATCGTTAAATTTGTAAGTACCTAGGTATATATTACGGATTTGCAGCAAGGACAGGTTTAATTAAATGAATAGTTTTAAAAAAAAAATCCGTGGCTTTCGTTCTTTTATCGAACTCAGTCGAGAGATTGAAGAGTAAATGTTTTAATTAAGGGCCTACATCAATATTATCGCCGACATGTACCTTTTAACACAGCTAGTAGGTATAGAAAATGAAGAATTAGGGATATTTATTTTGTTTACTCAAAATCTACTAAATATATTTTAATTCCGGTTTACGTGTTTCTATATATAATAGTTACTTATGTTTTGAAAGTTATTTCATTAGTTAATACGCGATAATAGACCGACAAGTGAAAAAAATAAAAAATAAGAGAGGTTATTTCGCTAAGATTTTCTATCAAGAAAACTTTTTTCAATCGCGTTTCTGAGTTTATGCGATCTTAGATTATATATTGAAAAAACATATACTTAAAAATTAGAGCTTTAGCCATTCAATCTAAAGAAAAAATGAAAACTTCGTACGTAGAAAAATGCACGAAGCTATTTTGGTATCCTCTTAAACTCAGTAAATATAAGTATTATGTTCCGCAATAAACATTTATTTTATCGGAAATTAAGCATTTCTAGCTATAACAGCTGCACTAATCCCGGTTATCTCTGACAAAATAACCAATACCATTTACTTGTTAAAATATTTATTATCAAAAACAAGTTTGTAAGCCAAAATTAAAATGACTAACTTTTTAACGTATTAAAATATTTCCTAGCTTATCGGTTTCATTAAAAATAAATTTAAGGGACTTCTTTAATCATCACACGCGACTAACGAGCGAAATGATCAATTATCTGTGGCAACAAATTGTAACATGCATGCATGATAGTCCCTTACTTGGTATCAATTACATTACAATTAACATTATTTCACGCCTGTTGACGTCCGGCTGGCGTCCGTTAGATTTCCCCAGATATCAATTTGTGACTGATCAATCTTGTACACGCGCCATGTCACCAGCTACTTACTCCTTATTGTTGGAGATGAATTATTCCTTATAATTAAGATATATTAGTGGTATGTTCGTGTTCATGATTGATAGATCACTGTATTTCTGGCTTAAATAAATTATTTCTGGACCTTGTTGTGTTTAAAAAAGTAGTCATCGAAGAAACAAAAACTAAGCAAATCTTTATTTGGCTGTTGTCTTCTATTATTAAAGAATACTATTCAAAAATGGCAAAATAATAATCTTTTACGTAAACTTTATTCTAAGTTTAGTACCTATTTATTTACATTTTTGTTCTCTAATTTTTAAAATTGAGAAATATATACCTACTTGCTGTCCCGGCAAACGTTGTTTTGCCATACTAAAAAAAAAGGTTTGTAAAATAGATGTTGGCCGATTCTCAGACCTACTGAATACGCATGTAAAATTTCATAAAAATCGGTCAAGACTTTTTGGAGGAGTACGGTAACTAACATTGTGACATGGAAATTTTATATATTAGAAGAGAAGACTAGCTGTCCCGGCAAACGTTGTTTTGCCATACTACCTCCGTACCGTACTCCTCCGAAATGGCTTGACCGATTTTATGAAATTTTACATGCATATTCAGTAGGTCTGAGAATCGGCCAACATCTATTTTTCAAACCTTTTTTTTTAGTGTGGAAAAACAACGTTTGCCGGGTCAGCTAGTTTTATATATAAGAAGATTTACTTGCATACTATTTAGAAGAGTCTTTTGTCTTTCATTTTCATTTATCGCGAGTGGGAATGATACCTACCAAAAATCGCCATTATTGATTACGACTTCGTAGCTAAAATCCTTTCTTTAAGTTATGTAGGTATGTAATGAATTTAATTATTATATAATTTGTGGTTATTAAAATACAAATCTTCGAATTGATATTATGAATCGTGTAGAGTCTAAGCATGATGCCTTGTATCCACAAATTATTAGTTCATGTAAAATGTATAGGCATTGGAATACGTGACGGGAGCAGCTGCAGTGTGAAGGGGACGATCTATCTCCCCAGGGAGAACTGAACTAGCCACACCTGCGTAACACTATTTCTGATGTATCTAAGTATTTGTTTTATACCGCCTTCGTTCTCAAGACTATCTACACAAGAAACATACCGCTAACAAGCATGTACTTTAAACAAGCTTTTATCCTTTTATTCATCTTTTGTTTACTTAACTGAACCTAACCTAGCAAACTAAATTTGTAAAATAAAAGCTGTAATATTTATAAATTTAAAAAATATCGGTGATTAACAATAAATACATTAAGTACATTTATAGAAATAAAAAGGGAAAATATACTTTTTTACTTTTCTTTAATTTCATCAAATCGATTATGATCGTAAACATAGAAATATAGAGCAGACTAAAAACACAAAGTCGAAGATGGGCAGCACGAGCCCCATTATTGTATTTTGCATTTTTAGTTTTCTCTATAAGTCGTAAAATTACTTCTTCGAACGTTTATTTACGATCACTGGAAAATATATAAGTAGTTAGAAATCGTCTATCGTGAAGTATTCAAAAAAATCAATCAAAATGACTAGTGGGAAGAAACAATGCAATTTTGAACCACAAAATGCTACACATTTGTATAAATTTTTAATGAGTGACAATTATCTCGCACCTGCGTTAATTTATGATAAGCTATCAGCTTACTTATGAGTTATAATAATACTTAGTCATGAGTAACAGGCACATTTATGGTATATCAGCGTAGCTAACAGTGCTGATCTAACAGTATACTATGAGGTGACGTGTGTGAAGTGTTTATAGTGAACAATATTCAAAATGAAAGTTTATATTACGTTAATCTCTTTTTTGGCTTTATGGTGTACTGTTCAGGCACGATGTCGTATGCGAGGATATTGCGCCGTAATAAACGGATTTGACAAGCCATGTCCTTTCAATGAAGATCCGGAACCTTTATTGAAGGATTTGTCGGAGGATGAAGCTGCACGGGCCATGAATCTTTTCCTCAATAGGTGTCCAGGTTTAGCCCATGACGAGGAAGGTAATAGAATACCTGACGATGAAATACTTACTTGCTGTGCAGCATATCAATTGGAGTCCATGAACGACGGCTTAACAATTGCTGAAGGAGTTCTTGGCCGTTGTCCAACATGCTTGAGAAATTTCGCGAGACAAATCTGCGAAATGAATTGTTCTCCTGATCAAGCAAGATTCGTAGATGTTGTTGTTGAGACGACTGACGATGGCGTAGATTATGTCAATGAAATAAACTATAGATTACATGAAGATTTCATGGTAGACGCTCACGAATCATGCGCAGAAGTTCTTGTCCCTCAGACTGGCTTACCTGCAATAAATATGATGTGTGGAGATGCGATCGATTGTGACCCAGATGCATGGTTTGGATTCACAGGCGATACTGCTAATAACCCATTGGCACCAGTGCAAGTAAATTTTTTGAGATGGCCTACAGAAGAATATTCTATGCATGTGCGTGCCACACCATGTAATGAAACACTCGGAGACGACTTACCTTGCAGTTGTGTCGACTGCAGCCCTACGTGTCCAATTCGGCCCGAGACTGTTGTTCCAGACCTCTGTACAATTCTTTCTGTAAACTGTGTGGGATTTACAGTAGGAATAACCTTTTTTGTTATAAGTGTGATAGTATTTATAATCATAAGTTTACTGGAATATAGATCAAATGTAAATGCACAATCTAAGCCTGAACCTCCATATGATAATTTAAAGTCTCGTGAAAATTCACTTATAGAATTGTTCCAAGCAATGTTTGGAAAACTTGGTGGTTTCTCCGGTAGTAATGCAGTTTTAATGATTATGTTAACAACTTGGGTTGTTTTTGGTATGGCGTATGGTGTTTTTAATCTTAATATTACTGCTAAGCCTCTAGATATTTGGTCAGCACCAGAATCTCGTAGTCGTGCAGACTTTGAATATTTTAATTCAAGATTTGGTCCATTTTACCGTGCTGCTCAAGTCTATTTAACATTTGATTTAGAACCCTTTGAGGTTGACAATACCACTTACGGTCCCGCCTTTAGGTTTGAGGCAGTACAAGAATTAATAAATCTAGAAAATGATATATTGAAAATAGGTGAAAACGGTGGGGTTAGTTTAGCAGAAGTGTGCTATGCTCCTCTTCGCTCACGTGGTGCAGAACAGAGGGTTGAAGAGTGCGTTAGTATGTCAGTATCTGTCTATCTTGGGGCTGATCGAAATAATCTAAATAATGAAACATACCTAAGCACTATTCAAGGTTGTTTAAATAATTATTATGGTTTAAACTGTTTGGCATCATGGGGTGGTGGTGCTGAACCAGAAATATCATTTGGAGGATATGAGGGAAATAACATTCTAAGTGCTAATACTCTTTTAATTAATCTACCCATAGCAAATCATCTTTTAGAAGATGACTTACAACCTGTGCTTGAATGGGAACTAGAATTTATAAACTTATTGCATGATTACAATGATAACAAAAAACCCGAGTATGTTACTGTAGCTTTTGGTGCCGAAAGATCTATCGAAGATGAGATTGAACGTGTTTCTGTCGCCGAAGCCGTACCAATCGCTATAAGTTATGTTCTTATGTTTATATATGTTACCATATTTTTAGGTAACAAAAGATCCTTGAAAACTACGTTTATTGATAGTAAAATTTTAGTTGCAATAGGCAGTATTCTTGTAGTTATTGCTGCTATTTTTTGTGCTATGGGCGTCATGGGTTATACAGGCATACAACTAACATTGTTAGCTGTAAATGTAATACCATTTTTCATACTATCCATCGGTATTGACAATGTATTTCTAATGGTAAATACACTGCATGATATTCAGAGTAATTTAAAATCATTTGACGACTATGATGAGGGTTGGACTTTTGAGAAAAAGAGACGTTTTATTTTTGAAAAAATGTTAAGAAGAGTTGGTCCTTCTATGTTTGTATCGTCTATCACGCAAATTACTTGTTTTGGTATTGGTACCTTAGCCAACTTCCCCGCTGTAGTCACATTTGCTATATTTGCATCAATTTCCTTGGGTTTTCTATTTGTTTTCCAAGTCACTACAGTAGTTGGTATATTATCACTGGATTTCAAGCGAGCTTCACAAAACAGGTATGATGTTTTATGTTGTATTCAAATGAAGACAACGGATGACGAAAGTCTTTTATCATCTGAAAAACCACACAAAGGTCTAATTCAACGGTTCATGGTACCTTATTCAAAATTCCTTTTGAGCTGGCGAGTTAAGATAATTGTTGCAATAGTTTTCATGCTCATGGTTTCTGTGAGTGTAATTTTGATACCACAAATCGAAATTGGTTTGGATCAACAAATGGCTGTGCCCAGTGACTCATATGTTTACAGTTATTTAATGGCTGTTAATAATTTGCTGCGTTTAGGTGTTCCAGTATACTTCGTTGTAAAAAGTGGTTTGAACTACACAGATCCTGATCATCAAAATGTAATTTGTGGCGGCCAACTTTGTTATGATGACTCGTTATTTACACAAATATTTTTGGCAGCGCAGAATAGTGACACCTCATATATAGCTAAGAGTTCTAACTCTTGGATTGACGACTTTGTAGATTGGAGTGGTTTATATGGAGCTTGTTGCAAATATAACACTTCTAGCGGTGGATTCTGCCAAAGTACAGATAACTCTCCGGAATGTGCTTATTGTGAACTTGGTAGAAACGAATATTACGCTAACGGAAATTTGAGACCAAATGTTGAAGCATTTGAAAGGTATATTTCATTTTTCTTACAAGATGCGCCAACAGATATTTGTAATAAAGGGGGTTTGGCTAGTTACTCTAGTGGAGTAAACTATCAATTAGATTCAGAAGGGCGTGCAACTGTACATGATACCAATTTCATGGCATATCATGTACCAGTAGGTACTTCGAAAGACTATATTAATGCTGTTAAATCTGGTTATGACATTAGTAATAGTATAAGTGAGGCAATTTATAATCATACAGGTGTTGAAGTAGAAGTTTTTCCATATGCAGTATTCTATGTATTCTACGAGCAATATTTAACTATGTGGTCTGATACATATTCTTCATTAGGTTTCTGTCTTATAGGTGCTATGGTATTAAATCTCATAGCATCTGGGTTTAACTTGTTGACAACTTTTGCTGTTTTATGTACCGTAATCATGATCGTTGTTAATATGATGGGTGTTATGTTTATTTGGAATATACCTCTTAATGCCGTCTCTTGCGTTAATTTAATAGTTGCTATAGGTATAGGTGTTGAATTTTGCAGTCATATTGCGTACTCTTTTGCCATTAGCAAGAGTCCTCCTGGTGAGAGAGTCAGTGATGCTATTCAATCAGTCGGTTCAACTATTATTACTGGTATAACTTTAACTAACATTCCAATTATAGTTTTAGCATTTTCTTACACTGAAATTATTGAGGTATTTTTCTTTAGAATGTTCTTTAGTATAGTTATTTTGGGTTGTTTACATGGAATGATATTTTTCCCAGTGTTATTAAGTTATTTGGAATATTTAACATGCAAGAAATAAGACAAAAATTGTAACAATAAGGAAATTTATTAGATCTTGAAATGTTAATATTATTGTATTGTGATAATAAAATGATAATCACAGAGATACTTTAGATTAATTATATAATAAACAATATTCTAAGAGCACTGATACTCGTAATTTAAAAAAATAATTTAAATCTAGGTTATAAGTTACTTATTAAGTTATATTAAGACTATACAAATAAATATAAACTTGATATAAATTTTACTCGTTTTATTTTAATTTAAACTAGATTTTATAAAAATAAATGTAAAAACAGTTTACACAATAAAATTACATAATGACTAGAAAGAAAATATTGACTAGATTTTAAAAATAAATAACTACTTATTGAGAATTACTAACTTTAGTTGTACATTCGACTCTACGTAGTCTATAGATAGTTCTATACGTAGCGTAGGAACACTCTACTTATGTAGTATTATAGGCACAGGCACCTGTACCAGATCAGTATGGTCAAAAATATATAAAGTATTTGTGTTTTAAAATCTTGGTTTGATATCGAGGAGTTTAAAGTTATATATAAGAGTAATAGTTCAAAAACTAAAAAACACGCTTGAAGATCGTAAATATTTTTAAATTATTGCATTGTCATCGGTCCTGAATAAGCATGCAAAATTTCAGATCGATCCGACTACTGCAAGCGGGTTAAAATCACTTTCAAAGATTCCGTTACATAGATTGATAGATACATACTGAACTTATATTAAGCTTTTTAAAATAACCGTGTTAAAAAAAGAATTATGACACAAAATTCTTCAAATATTCGTCTAAGTGTACCAGCAAATTGCCTCATGGCCTTACCAATATCTGATAAACAAAAGTCTTGTTGCGACTACACGCAACTCAAATCTAACTTGATTAATTGTGATTATATTAATTGATTGTGATAACACGAAAATAGATAGTAGCAGATTAAATATAGTAAATCTATAGTAGGTAGGTACTAACATTAATTCAGAATGTGAAATAAAAATTTATGCATCTAGTACGTGGTTAAGATAAGCGATGTAACAAATAGCTAAACGTAATATTTCGATTTTGGATAACTTCTTGTCTGGTGGCAGGGTAGGTAACAACCGTCTGAGTGATCCAAAGGCAGCGTTAAAAGCTTCCACACGGATTCTTTCCCTAGTTGCATGAGCTGTGCGGTATTTGAGAGTAGCTCGTCGTCTTCTTCGTCGTTCTTCACGAGAGAGACCAGCACAAGGAGAACCAGTGCCACTGGATAAATAAGCTTCTTCGGACATAGCACACGGCTCTAATGTTCTCTCTCTAAATGCATAAAACAATGGCGATTGTTAATCACGTACCTATCGTTATCGTGTAAACATTTTTCAAAGAATTCATTAATATAGGTGTAATCCTTAAGATAACAATTCTCTATTGCGAATTATGCAGTAGAGAATTATATAATTGTTTCTCACAAATTTTTGACGTATTTGTAGTTTTAAATAGCTCATGCTGTATTCTATCGCTTCCCAAAAGCTGTTTCTTATGAAGTCCGTTAGTAAATAATAATTAAAATAGTTCAAGTTAGTGTTAGATATTTCAGTAATATGAAAATACAGATTCTTATATTCTAGAATGAGTAGATACACTGAGTCAGAAAACCTACTTACATAGATTCTATCGTGACAGAGATGAAAAACCTGAAACTACATTTTAAATATTCTCTCTAACGTTGTTTCAAAATGTCATACCTTTTCCTTGGCGCCAAGTTTTCTCTTCCAGTTATAGGTAACAGCGCTTCCCTTGGCTCAGTCATCATACACGGTAAAGTGCCATCCTCCATCCCGCTGGCTGTTTCTAACCAACTCTTCATTGTGATGCTAGAGTCAATAATTATAAATTTCATTCATACATACTTCCTTTAGGTGCATTTAAAACAAATCATTAAATCAAAAGGGTAACTCCCGGTTCTGGTAAAGAAGCTGATAACAATTTAAAATATAAAAGATTTTTATCCAATACTAGCTGTAGCCGCAGCAGTAGCAGCCCGCGGCTTCGCTTTTATTCGCGTTTAAATTAGAATGCTTTATTGTTTAGAATTTATTTAGAATTTAAATTCGCTGATGCTTCGCTTCTTTTGGTCACAGCGTGATGTTATATAGCTTAAAGCCTTTCTCAATCAACAAACAAACAAACTTTTCAGAGTTATAATATTAGTACAGATAGATGCTTCCAAGATCGAAGATGTTACATTACCATGAACAGATGAATCGACTTAATAAAGTATATCTGTGATCTCTATACCTATTTATCTAATATACCTATTTAGATTAGCTAAAAACTAGTCCAAGTTTTTTTTCTCCACCACCGGTACAGGATGGCAATGCGATGTGAAGGACCGCCGCGGCGTAAGAAACTCAACGCTTTAGTCGTATTTTTTTTAAATATAACGGTATAATGTTATATATTATATTTTAGATCCTATTGTACAAACAGTTTATTTTATCCTTTAAGGTGTTCTTATTAAAACCAGCGTAAATATTAATATTTAAACAAGCTGTTGTAATTAAAGCAAACATCTCCGAAAAACTGAGTATACCAAAAGTCAATAATTTCTTATGCTGTACCTCAGGACCTCAGGGACACGTATGTTTTGATTTCTGATCAAATCAAATTTACTAGCCACAAGGGTGAAACTCTCAAGATAAATAATACAACATGCGTTCACACCTCACACTAAGCGAGCTCTTTAGGGGATAATAAATCCGTATTTATTCTTTTTATATCATCCCCCATAGTGCAACCCTTCTGGTAATCGAATCACACCCGTTAACCGTATCGAATAGATTCGTTTGATGGTCCAATTTTGGAAGAAACTACTTGAATGATTTTGTATGACAAAAAGCCGACGCGCAAATGTCAAGTGTGTTTTAAAATTTGCACTTGTGCACTTTATATTTTGAAACATCAACAAATTGCATATTTTTTAATCAACATTTCGCTCTCAAATAATTTACTTAAGAATTTAATGTTACTCATTTGTTAAATATAGAAGATAAAGGTTTAAAACAAAACTAATTAGATCCAACTTATAAATTTTTTTATTGAGGAAGTTTTTTTAATTTTTTCTTTACTGCAAATAGAGTTAATGAATTTAAATATTTCCACTTTAAAGGCTTTCAATTATATTGCGTTTCTCTTTTTCCCACCTCTTTCGACCAATCTTTCCATGGAATTGAAAAGACATCCGCTTCCAAAAATGTATTCTTATAGATTTCTTATTATCTGTCTCTAATAGATTCCTATTAACATTAAACACTAGCTGTGCCCTACAGTTTCACTGGCGTATCTATATTAGTACTTGTGTTACATGGGAAAAATAAATTCTATCTACTATAATCTTCCTAACAACGTTCATATTTTTCACTGTTTAAAGCTTCCATAAACTATGACCCAAGAAATATGTAATTCTTAACAAAAATAAGATAAATCAGTACAGCTGTTCTCAAAGCTTAGCGAGACTAACAGAATTTGATTTTGATATATCTAATATATAAAATTCACGTGTCACAGTGTTAGTTACCGTACTCCTCCGAAACGGCTTGATCGATTTTTATGAAATTTTACATGCATATTCCGTAGGTCTGAGAATCGGCAAACATCTATTTTTCAAATTTTTTTTTTAGTATGGCAAAACAACGTTTGCCGGGTCAGCTAGTATTATATAAAATTTTAATCAAGTTTGTACTTACAGATATATATTTAAGTTCCTTTGTAATTTACATATTATTATTAAATAACCACTGAATCAAAACAAGCATTTTTTGATCTCGAGTTTTGTAACGTAAGACTGGGTTTTCCTTTCCAGATACACAGAAGAACGATTTGTAGGTATTTCCAGACACTTCACAAATTAACAATTATATTATTATAACACAGAACGTTATCAAACATATACTGTCGCCTTACACAGCATCACTCGGCTTTTATCTTCCTCTGGAAGGGGATGGACCAACCCTCTCAGCGAGAGGGCGGTGCCAAAAATATTGCAAACAAACAAACAATAAAAGAATTTATTACACTACGTCTGAATATGGTTTCTGTTATAATAACAAAAAACAACAGAATACAATTTGAAATTTTTAGAAACCTAATCTAGTGTTTGATGATATTAATTTTATACTCCAACCCGTAGTAAGAGTATAGTTTTAGTATACAAAACAATTTGAAACCTCATATAAATTATGGAAGTTTCTATTATTATCATCATCATCATCATCATAACATCACGCCTTTTTCCCATGGGGGTAGGCAGAGACTATAGAGCGCCATCTGCTACGATCCAAACATTTACGCCATCTATTATTATATATATTTAAATACCTTTTTGCAATGTATATCTAATAATAGTACTGCTTACACAATATGTATTCAATATGTGCACTAGCCAATCATAGGGGTTTAGGGGCTGTATCCTAAACACAGGCTAAAATTTTGGCCTATTTAGGTAATGCAGGACCACACTCGCATCTCTGTACTTACGAAAAATTTTTTTTAATATTCATAAACAGTTTTTGTAAACAGCTGTACTACTAAACAATCTTGTATTTGAAAAATAAAGAATGATTTATTTAGTTATTATGATTTCGAACATGAAAAAAATGCGTAACTCCTCTGCTTATTCCTTTAATGTTATGAAATTGTAATTTGCTTTTTATTATTAACATCACCATTTGTTTAGGTTACGCTCTACAAAATGAGTAAGCAGACCTAACAAATTATATCTCCATAATCGCCAGTTAAAGGCTAACAAAAGTAAATTAAATTGCCCTAAATGTTTCTAATTCTTACCCAATAAACCGGAATTGACGTAGGAATTGGAAATGGGAATCGACGGAAATGATCGTCAAGGCTACAGGGAGCCGTTGAACGCAAGCGGCACAACACCGCGTGTTGTGGGGGAGGCTTATGTCCAACAGTGGAAGGAGAGGGGCTGGATGGATGGATTAAAAAGGAATTATTTAGTTATCTATACTTACTAATATTATAATGCTGAAGGGTTTGTTTGTTTGAACGCGCTAATCTCAGGAACCACTGGTCTAATTTGAAAAATTCTTTCAGGATTGGATAGTACCTTTATCGAGGAAGCCTACAAGCTACATAATATCACGCTGCGATCAATAGGAGTGAAACATCAGTGAAAATGCTGCAAAAAAAGAGGAACATCTTCTAAATTCCACGCATACGAAGTCGCGGACAACAGCTAGTTGTATATAAACAGCTTATATGTATATTATTTTACTTTTAAATTGTTTAAAAAGCGAACATAGTTCACGTCTTATCCATTCCAATCTTTCTATGCAGCATCTGTGTTAGTCCCGCCCAATGAACCTTGCGCCAATCCCGTACGACTCCGCCTATCGATCCCAGGACACAGGTGTTCTCGGATAATTGACGATACAAAATGAATCTCACTGTGATCATCAAATGCGACTACTGAAGTACTTGGAATATCTTAGTTATACTACATATTTATGTTTTGTTTCATCTGGATAGAGGCTTTGTTAAGTAAGGTGACTTAACCAAAAGCCTCTTCACCAAACCACCAAAGGTTGACTGGTTGATAATGCTTTTAGCATTAAGTCCGCCTATGTACTTGTTTTAAATAAATAAATAACAATAAATTAATAAATATTTATGGACATTTCACACTACGTCCTCTGTTTCCAGCTAAGCTTATTATGCTTGTATAATGAGAACCATAATACGGATAGACTATATAAACTACTTTTCTTTTGTAAATACATACTTATAAAACATAGAAAACACCCAGACGCAGTACAAACATTTGTATGACATTTATAAATATCTCACAGATGATTGGCCCGACAGTCCGTTACATGAAGCATTAGACCTCAAGGTTCGTCGAAATGTCTATAGAAGGTAAAATGGGGATCTTGCTAGGATAAATGATGACCATCCATTCATCCATCCGTCAGCCATCAACAATGTAATCGAGAATACCTAAATACAATCGATACTTTAAGGTTATCATTTCGTTAATGTTACAATTACTTCATGGCACAAATAATTAATAATTATATGAATGTAAAGAATGTTAAATTCTGATTCTACTATAGTTATTTTTATTGACGAAATACAAGCATCAATCATTTACAACAGCATTTACATAATTTATAGCCTCACTAAGCTTAGTCAACTACGTCTATAAATCCAAAATTCGTAGTTATTATAATATGAATTTAAATAGGTACTTGTTTTCATGTTATCGTTGAGATTGATTGATTCCCCAGTCCCAAAGTAAGATAGTAAGTAATTTAAGCAAAGAAATGTGTACCGCTCAGTGACATCCTCGGTCTAATGTCATTTCGCAACTCTGTATTAATGCCTTTGTAAACAGTTATACGTAACAAATACTATACAAAAACAACATATTTCACGAAGGTCACGGCATACGCTAATTTTCTCAGTAGCGTCATACAACACGCGATGTAAATAAAGCAATATTCTTTTATTAAGGACTCATTTTTGGTTAATTGGCTTTAGATGGTTAATAACTATTCCAGTTACGCAATATGTAAGAATTAAAAATATAATTATTAGGTTGCGTTCATTGAGTTAAACTATGGCAATTGAGTTACTCAATATACTATAATACTACTACTCAATATAATACACTCAATTAGCAATGGAAGATACACTCACATCTTAGGTCCCTTGTCAGAAATAGGTCTAAGATCGTTTTTTTAGGGTTCCGTACCCAAAGGGTAAAAACGGGACCCTATTACTGAGACTTCGCTGTCCGTCCGTCCGTCCGTCCGTCCGTCTGTCACCAGGCTGTATCTCAAGAACGGTGATAGCTAGAGAGTTGAAATTTTCACAGATGATGTATTTCTATTGCCGCTATAACAACAAATACTAAAAATAAAATAAAATAAATATTTAAGGGGGGCTCCCATACAACAAACATGATTTTTTTACCGTTTCTTGCTCGATACTAATAACGTTGCCTTATGTTGCATAGATAATGGTACGGAAACCCTTCGTGCGCGAGTCCGACTCGCACTTGACCAATTTTTTATTTTATACAACGCACTGTTAAATTGATAGATAAATAGAAAACTCTTTATTTGTACACCACAATAATACCTTTTGCTTACATAATAAAATCTTAAAGTAATTATGTATTGTACAAAATATTGTGTGGCGTTTATCGGATTTATCGGATACTGTATTTCAGTGAAGGCATTGAACTTTAATATAAAGCCTACGCATTCTATCGTAGACACGTGGAAAATTAAACCGTCGCCATGCCTACCACGCAGTTAGGCCAATAGATTTTCCCATTTTCCTGCAAAGAAATGCAGCCTTCGTGCTATTTTGACGGCATTTTTGACAATTTTACTTTATAAATGACATTTATAGGTGATTTAAAGTATAAAATGCAATATTTTGTAAAATTTTAAAGCTAAATAATAGATATTTATTGCTTTAATTAGTGTTTAATTTGTTCGATATGTCCTTCAACTTCGATAGCGGTCAAGTAAGTATTTCAAACTTTATAAAATTAATAGAATACGATAAAATACCAAGTGATATCGGATTTCTGATTGAATGCTAATCTCACATACTTTATAGTGATTACTATTATCTAATCTTTCAGCCAGGATGTTGAAATCTGTTGCACATAATTAGTTTTTAATTAGTTGCTATGAGAATTAGATTAGGGCTCACATACATGCATAGAATACCTACATGTTATTTTTATAAAACAATGGTTTTTCGTAGAATATTTGATGAATTTAAGAGGAGATAATAATACACGCTTGTATGGTGATGAATTAAGCATAAAAGTATGACACTTTTATTCTACTTATCCTCTATGAGAGACATAAACCCTCTGCTAACACGCTTGTTCAGTATGGCATAGTAGGGCAAATACTCGTACACTCTCGAAGTGAAGGAGGGCCGTGCCCAATACTGTGGCGATAATGGTCTGGAAAGAACATAAGGAATATTTGTAGACATTTGTTTTAGAAAATGGCAGCACTACAGTGGCTAGCATAAAAATGTTAATTAACATTTTTTTGTAGGTATATGCCCGTATACACGTAAACTAATAATGAATTTATGAAACATTAGATCAGAAACAGCATCAGCGGGAAGCGACTTGACTTTTTAAGCCCAAAAGACGGAGTTAGTTTAATTAAAACTTTCACATGCTAGAATATTTCATTTATGCTCTAGGAAAGGAAGAATAATTTTGGTGAATATCTTCTTCTTCTTAGCCCATTAGCGTCCTACTGTTGGGTTTAAACTAAATAGGTATTTGGTCAAGTTATTCCGCGCAGGCCAGGCGTGTTAGCATAGTTTTCGAGATTACCATCCTATACAGAAGATGTTATCTACTGTTATTGGATATTATTGGATACTAAAAAGAGTTATTTGAACAACGGGCCATAAATTTGCACGAAGTAACAAAGAAATACGTTGCTGTATCCGATACTGATTTTGTTCTGAACAAAGACAAGTCCAAAGAAGACAATACAACTTAGAATTTGCAAGTAAAGTGACTATTTAACTCATAAAGCATCACGTCCAGTTGATTTAACAATGGTAATCCCATATCTTCTGTGTACTGCACCTGCAACACCCATTAAAGGCCCCTTTTATTGGATAAGGCAGAACGTTTTTTACTTACATACAAATTGTAATTCCTCTAATCCAAGTTAGATACATCCAATTATATCGCAAACATCCTTAGTTGTTTACGTTGTTTTCGTATAAAATATTTTATTCTCAACGTGTTAGAGATTACATTTCACCGTATTTGTGTCGTTGTATAAGAATAGGGGCGCTTTTTTATTTGGAAGAGAATGACAATTTTTTACGGCATTGTGTGCTGCGTTAATCCATGTTTGACACCTCGTGCTGGTATTATTTAGTTAATAGCTCTCGTGTTTTAGATAGATGGGTCATTGTATTGTTGATTTCGACAGTAATCTATTAGTAGGGAAATCCATGAGATACAGATGGTGGAGTGAAAAAGGGCGATGTTAATTTTTGTTTTATCATTCTACTATGAACACAGACACTGGTCTCCTCTATAGTTGTGGAGTTATAGTATCTATTATACCACTAGGACTATGTGTGTTTAGTCTAACATATTTAATTTTAAGGCTTCAGTCTCTCATAGAAGTTAACTGCCTGGTTTTTCTTTAGCACCAGCCAGAAGGAAATGAGATTGTGTGTATTTTTAATCCCTCAACTTAGTGTCGTGATGGATTAATAAGTAATTTATTTAATTTGCCACCAGTTTAACTTAACCTTTAACTGCGTGACTTTTGCCGGAAGTTAACCAGACTTCGTGTCATGCACAGTTGATAGTACCAAAGTAACCCTTTTAATAACTCTAGTTTAACAACACACAATGGCTGTCTATTTCTGTATAACACATTAAATTGATCAAAGTTACGAAATTTGCCGTCGTAATGTCGAGGCCAAAGAATATAGTATTGCATTATTTGTTGCCTTTTAATTTCGTTGCATGTCATGTTGGATGAGTTGTTGGTTATAGTTTAACTTGTCCCGATGTCTGTAATCAATTCTTGCCGGCTAAAAGGCAAAGTATATGCACTAATAAAAACAATTTAAAAGTCAATGAAACAAGTAAAAGGTGATTTTTTAAGCATTGTTTTTTTGAAAATCGAATAATACACTCAATTTGCTTAATACATAATTTTTTTTTATTGGAATCGATAGCTTGGCTTTTGCCATTTATATTTTAAAGATAAATTCATGTAAATGTTGTCCTCGACTCCCTTTTAAGTTTTCCAACTTTGCGTCAATTTTTCGAACATTTCGGCCACGAATTACGCGTGTTATGTTTTCCCATGAGGCTTCAATCGTGTTCGGCCTGTCTACATAGACTAACGACCTTATTTAACCCCAGAAGAAATAATCAAGAGGCCTTAAATCATCGCTAAACACAATTTTTCGATAAAACAGAGGATTTTCATACAGGTGTTCCAACGTCGATTAACCAAAAATTAGACGTTTTCGTAGGTCATTCGGCATCAATTCTTGAAGAAATTGAATTTAATTGGCCTTGTATGTAGCATGTAAAATTTTCCATGTGGTTGAGTAACAGAGGCCCGATTATTGAGCACGCATTTTGTTAGTACTTAAATTTCTACAATTTGCAATGGTTGCTCGTGTGTAAATCTTTCCATGATAAAATGGAGTTCACTGAAAACTTTTCACTATCGCACATGACAATTGGACACCATAACCAATGGTACTGGCAGTCTGAAAAACTTAACTCTTAAAAGATCACCCTTTAGTTACTCATTCTTTTATATTTTTATGAACGTCTAGTTATATTTAATAACACGACAGCATGCTATTTATGTTCAAGTTTGCGTTTTAAATGTCATACAAAAATTCCACATCAATAAATTTTGAAACGTTTTTATGCGCCATTAAAAACAAAGGAGAAATTTTCTGAAATTGTAATGATAACAGAGCTAATAGATCAGCACAAGTGCTTTCTTACTCGGATATTATTCCTAACAAATTAATGTAAGTGGTGCGATGCATACCTAAATGCTGGAGCCATTGGTCCATGACAAATTACTTAAAACTGAACCCATACACAAATTTCTTTACTAGGTATAACGCATTGAACAGAATTTTTTAATCGAATATGTATATAGGAATTTAATTTCCTCAACATGCAATAATGAAAGAACATCTCATCGAGTTATGTTGAGATTATTAATGATGGTGACATTAAAAATCACTGAGTTACGTAACAAAGGTTGTAGAAAACTGTTTGAATGCGGCCTGACTTTGGACTTGACTAATGATTAAGTTCAGGGACACTGGAAATTAATGGATGCCATCACAATACACGCTATAAGACAATCAAATATTAGAAATAGTTTTATATTTAAGTTATTTCTGCACGTGATAGAGTCTTATTTCACAGCGGACTTATTATAAACTGGCGGTTGCCCGCGACTTCGTACGCATGGAATTTAGAAAATTTTTCCTCAATTTATTATCCCACGGGAACCTTGCATTCTTTCGGGATAAAAAGTGGCCTATGTGTGTTAATCTCGTACATAAGCTACACATAAGCATACTCACAAACTTTTATATTTATAATATTAGTAGGATGAGTATCTAGGTTTGAATTCTAAAATTATTTAAATTAAATTTATGACGATATACTTTTAAAGCTCTTAATTCATTATTGCAATCACTAAACACACTTCGAAAAAACAATTTGACAAGATAATTCTAAATTATGGCGAGCATTTATAATTTAGTCAAATGGGTGTGTGATGTATGGGGCAAATAACAATTTGCAACCCTTTGTTATGTGGATGATTATTGTAACGCCTTGCACAACGAGGGGTGATTTGACACCTGATCAATGGGACACTAGCTTTTGTTGTACGACATTTTTAATACTTTTTGCATAGCACTTACTACTGTCATAAAATAGAGTTTAAAATTGTAAAGACTAGCTAAAGTGCGAACGTAATTTTTTTTTTTCTAATTTTAGACACGTGTCGTACAGACCACAGACACGTGAACATCTTCAGCAAAATTGTTGCGTTAGACGAAATATTGTGTTAGTTAGCCTTTATTTAAATTAAATAAATAAATATATATTTATGGACATTTCACACAGCGTCCTCTGGTCCCAAAGTAAGCTATATTTCTATGCTTGTATTATGGGTACCAGATACGGATATACTACATATACTCCTTTTCTTTTGTAAATACATACTTATAATACATAGAAAACACCCAGACGCAGTACAAACATTTATAAATATCGTACAAATAATTGCACCGTGCGGGAATCGAACCCCAGACCTTGTGAACGAATTCTTGTAAATGAACCTTGTAATTCCCTGAACAAAAAGTCAGAACTGTAATAGTATTTTTACAGCTCATGTAGTTTTAAATAAATTCTAGCGTTTTTTTCATGAATTCGAGATTCAAACTTGCAATATGTTGAAAATGTTGCGGTGTCATTATAATGTATACACAAGATAAATACAAAGCCATAGAACATTTAAAATAATTTACGTATTCTAAGATATGATACTATTAGTTCAACAGAGAATCAACACCAAAGCGGCTAGGCAACTGGCAAGTCCCTCGGTGGGCGCCAACACGAGCTCGGGCGCTAGAATACCGGCCCGACCCTAAACCGATATGTGATATCAACGGTCATTTCTTACCCGGCGCACCTAAGGGAACCTCTCGATGTTTCGGCCACTACACTGGGACATGGGACTTACCAAGAAAAATAACCAGAAAAGTCGGTAAGTAAATATATGTCACAAACTAATAAAACATTGTATTGATGTTTTCATATTCGTCCTTGAAAGAAAGACATAAAGCTCCGTGATTTGTTTGTCGACATTCACGCAAAACACTTCCTTCATTCCAAAAATATCATGTTACGTAGTAGTTAACTATCTGTTTCTGAACATTTCGCTTTTCTGATTAGCATAATGACTGCATAGGTTAGCTATAGATTTTGGTTAAAATCGATGACCCATTATCTACAGGTGCACGCAGTTCTTTGGCGTCTTTGCATACTTTATACATACAAAACCCTATGAAGTATATTATGCAGCAATTAAAAAAGCGTACATATTATAATGTATTTCAGCTGAAGAGTTAGCACAAGAACCGCCAGTGGGAAGATTTACAGATTGGTTGAATCTCCGAGTGCAAAGGCCGAAAGCAGCAGCCGCAGCGCGCATGCGTGGTGGTAAACGCGCTAAAGCTAAGAAAGTTGAGGCTCAGACCAAGTCGCAAGAAGCACAGACATTCCAAGTAAGCGTTTAAGATTACACGTTTCCAAAGACGTTAAGTTGTCCATAACACGTAAATATTTTTGTTTGTATTAAAAGTCATAATTATAAAGCCTTGTGATACCAATGTCAATGAATCATCTCGAATCTTTATTTAGAAAGTAGGTTAGTGTGGCTTAATAAGAATTTGGTTTATGTCAACTTTTTAAACTTTAGATACCAATTTTTTCGTGTATTTTAAAGAATATTTATGCATGGTTTCTGAATATTAGTAAGTAGTCTTATTTATTTATGTCTTATTTATTATTATGTTTGTTTATTAGTTTCAATACTTTAATGAAAGAAGAAAATTCTTAATTCTTTCCTTGGACCATGCTGCACGGTTTACTTACTTAGGTACATAAAGACAGATAGTACCAGCTTATACAACGTTATTTTTTTTCTGGGTCGATACCCAATTTATTATATTCAGGGAAACATTTTTTACATAAAGTAATATTCAAGCACATTAGAGATAAACGGTTTTGTTAATTTTTTACCTCCTTATAGGTGATAATCCGAATCTATTGTCATAAAAATATACATAAGTTTCAAGAAATTAAATAGATAATTATCTATCCCATTGTCAAGTTAGCGAAATAAGAATTTACACCCTGACAAAAATATAAAATATAATATATTGTACCACCATGTAACACACTTAGTATGCAATAAATATTTGAATTTGAATTTAATTGATTGATGAATTATTAGAGCTTTTTACGGTAGCCAAGCTTTTAGTACACAATGAACTATTTGCACGTTTATCACACATTTACCTACCGTCACGCCTATTTCACATGGGGGTAGGCAGAGAGTATAGAGCGTAATCTACTACGATGCAAACACACTTCCTTGGCTTTGGCTTCATACTTTTTTGGGTAGATGCAATGGGATATATTATAATTTTGTCCAACCATCCGTGTGTGGCGAAATTTTTGAAGAACATTTATTTTGCAAACATTATTTTAATTTGTCATTTTTGCTTATTCCAGCCACGTGAATGTCTGTATCACCAGCACCGAAAAAGAAAAATAATAAGAGTACTCGAATGCTGAAGCACTTATTGTATTAGATTTGTTGTATATTAATATTTTCTAATAATTATCACATATGTTTTACAAATTTTACATGTCTGTACTATAAAGGAATTTGATACCTTAAAGGAGCAAAGAACTGATCGCGAAGAAACAGAAATAATCAAGGATTTTGAAAAGGAAGATAAAGGGAACAACGAGGATCCGTTAGAATTGAATGCACAAAAACAACCAGTCGATGTTGATGGCCATACTCCTTACATACCTGGCGCTCTAACAGATCCTGATAAAAGACACGACACGTTCAATATTCTTGTCAAAGATGCCGTAGAAAATATACACGGACCGCAAGAGGAGGCTTCTGATAAATTCTGGAGAAAAGTAGCCGAAAATGCTAAAAACAATGAACTGGCCAGGAAGCAGAGTATGAGAGATGAATCAACAGGAACGACAAAATTGCCTTACGTTAACGTCACACAAAACTTTCAATTTGCTAAGAAAATGCATGTGGGTAATTTAGAGCATCAACCATTACCTGATACTTTAGGATACCGCCATATGACTAAAATTGGAGAACATCGCGATTCTGATATCATTGTTAAGCCATATGCTATTGGCTGGAAAGGTTATGGAGCATCTGGTCCTACATGCTGCACAAAAATGCGTGTTCATAGACCTAAAACTTGCGACCCAAAGAAATTTGAAGGTGATAAAGATAATACGCAGAGGCCCGCAACATCTGTTCCAGATCTAGGAGGCCAAAATAAAAAGCCAATGAGTCTTATGGATTTAGCCATTTGTTGGGATTTTAGACCAGACGATCCAAAAATAGAACCAAGACCACCCAAGCATATAGATGGATCAAATGGGTCAAAGGCACCAGCAGTCTTTACCATGGTACACACACCAAAAGAAGAAATAGACAGCCCTATAGGGCACGCAAATTCTATTTTTAATCAAAATCGTGCAGTAGGAGACATGGGACGTCACCCTGTGCCGCATTTTGAGAAAGATATGACAAAAGAAAAAAGGCGGGATTCTTGTGAAGTTCAATATTGTCCGCAGCATACAAATGTCAACGAGAAACATAGATCTGCGTCATCAAGTAGAAAGAGCTCAGTTCAGTTGAATAAAAAGCCAGATTGTGATGGAATCCATGGATGCGGTACTCCTAGTGAAACGAGTCGCAAATCTAGTCGCGTTGATACAAGATTGGACAAATTACAACCCATTAAAGACGCTATAGCAAAAAATAGCAATAATTTTAACGTAAATCGTAATCGTCATAGCTTAGAATCGTACGAGAAAACTGCGTTAGCCCAAGGGAAACTGCATCACAGTTCACCTAATATCTCGCAGCAATGTTTACGTCGTTCTACGAAAGAAAGTATATCGTTAAATACGAAACATAAAAACTGTGTGTCATGTAATGGCATAAAAACGTCACAAGAGACGAAACAAAAAGAAGACTATAAATTCGCATTTAAAGCTGGTAACCCTAATTCAGTACAAAGTTTGACTGGTTCAACCGATTCCAAAGGTGTGAAAATGCCTAAAATGCGTCATCCCTACACTAAAAAGTCTTATACCATTCCAACATTGGCACCTCCTTTTACTATTTGGCGGGATGCAAACGCGACTGGCTACCCGGAACATTGGCGATTAGCGAGTGTATATCAACATGCGTATAAACCACCTGAACAGAGACGTAAACCTCTGATTGATAGCGTATATCAGTGATGAGTAAGCCTCATGTAACCAATCGTTTATTGGGTCCAATATAACCAATAACAAATTGTATATTATTCAGCTGTTTAGAATTAAAACATTAAGAATTATCATGTTTATCATTGCAGCTGCGTAGATAACGCGCAGGTGTTGGGTTATCTGGTCATATCTAGATTAATACTTTGTCATTCGTAACCAGAATGGTATTGGACTTTTAACGCTTAGGCAGACCCAGACGTCATTTAGCGCAGATATTATTATTGATGTTTAAGGAAAAATGGTCTTAGTAAGTATTTTTTCATGAAATATACCAATTACATAATGTAATTGAAATTCGCGACAATCCTTAATTCGAGTGGAATAATATTGCTATGCCCTCCGTGTGGTGACGGATTAAGAATACAAGTGTCACCACCCCATCTCCTCCCAAGGGTGCTGTAAAAGTCAGCTAAGGGATATTGCAAACAGATAACATCTTCTGTGAGTGACGGAAAACTCGAAAATAAAACTCTGTGCCGACGCCTGGTCAGCGCAGCACAGTAGACCATAATTCCCCCCAAAGTGGAGGAGGCCCGTGCCAAACAATGGGACGTAAATGGGCTGGAGAAGAATATTGCTTTTGACACAATCGGTTATAGACAGATTCCGTCACGCATTTTCCACATAAGGATGGCCACCATATTATTTAACATACATGCGTGATCAAAATTAGGAAATAACAAACCCTGATAGATTAACGGCCAGCTTTAATATTCTATCAATTCCCAGAAGTTGTAACTAAGACAGAAAAATTCAAACCTTTGTCCTTATTTGCATTACGATTACCAGAAACAGCATTCTCTATTTTAAAAAAGACCGAAAATCTATGATTGCAAATTGATTATTGAGAATCTGCGATAGTCCACTCAGTAACAGAGTTCGACTAGTAACTCTTTAAATAGGGAACCCTAAATTGTATATCCGTGATTATTAAAAACACATTTACAATTAAAAAGCATTTATTACATCCAACAACAAACTGTGCCATTCAGGTGTTTAGAATTAATATTAAATTCTTTAATATGCCGCTTCGATAACACGCAGGTGTATGTTATCTGGACGTAATTTTATCGATAAATCCTCATACGTAATCGTTATGTTCACGGCAGGAATCTTTCATATTCCATAAAGAATGTACATTTTCTTATTGTTTCCCATGCTTTGCTGCAGTAATGGAACCATCCTCTTTCTGATAAATTTGGTACATTTGTTATACAATGTCTATTAACACCAAGAATCATCCAACGTAGACGTTTTGCTAGTTGCTCGAATGGAGGATGGCCGCGATAGATCTCTTGATTGTCTGCGAAATTAATTCCCAAAGTGAACTAATGTAATACTCTTACAATTTTGATATAGACACAATTATAAATCTCATCTGGCACAGTGCTAATAAATATTATTGACATTTGTACCAATTCTATGAGCACAACTAAACTTAACTAAAAAATGAAAACAACTATTGTGTATTTTGACTAATTGGCTGTTAAGTTGTGCACAACTTTATTAACTAAAATCAAATGACTTATCGCAGGTTTAAACGGAGATTTTATCGGAGAGATAATAAACGTTTTATCGAAAAAAGACTTATGAACACAGAATATAGACTAAGACAGAAGTAGCGTCCGATCGTGGCATTGCCACCCCATGAGGCGCGCCGAAGCGGCGCACCCTTCATGAGTACGTCTTAGTCGAATAACGGCTAGTAACGTGTCAAGACCTGTCGTGTGAGTTCCGTTTATGACGTAATTATGCCCTATTGTGTTGTTCCCACGTGTAAAAATGCTTCTGGTTCTATTATGAAGCATGAGGGGATCACATTTCATCGGTAAGTAACGAATAATGTCATATACATATATTAATATAATCAAAATTATTTTAATTGGACTCGCCCACGTACGAATTGGGTGAACCCAATCTTAATGTGTTGCCACTTTTTGGTAAAGCATTCTCCCTTGTTTATAATTTGTGCACAGCCTATCGTTGCCACCTATTCCCTAACTTTAATGTACTTTTAATATTTAACCCTTAAATAGGTATGTACTAAACATATTAACGTAAATATTTTGACAACGTTTATGTTAAATTTTATAGATCATAGATGACTTGCTCTTAAAATTTGGTCCAAAAAGTATTAATTTCATGAAAAAATACTTATTGTTTTTGTAATTGGTATTTTTTATTGCATGGATGTTTTTAACCGACTTCAAAAAGGAGGAGGTTCTCAATTCTTCTGTATTTTTTATTTTTATGTTTGTTACCTCTCTAATCATTATGTATAAAAAAAAAAACTATATGAAAATCCATTACGTAATTTTGAAGATATAAACTCACAAAGGACATATATACAAAAATAATAACTTAATTTTATAATAAGTAAAGAAAAAAAATTGTCATTTTCCCCAAAAGTGAGAATTAGTAGGAAATGACTCGAGAGCTAGCAACACTGCGCGGAGGTGAAGGGAGGTGCGCACGCCCGCACGGGGCTCGTTTAGAGACACACTACGATGCATTCAAATAGCGCTCCTTCTGTATTATTCTGTGATTATGAATAACAAGTTTTGACAATTTTCGCGAACCGATTTTAGCGAACTTTTAAACCTCCGATAAGTCATTATGAATACGACCATAAGTCTATAACTAGATGGTTTTTATAATAAGAAAGTTCAGTAAATTTTTCCAAATTGTGTTATTAACACTATCAATTTTAATTTTTAGTGAAGTTTAGTTGTGCGCATAGAATTGGCACCATTATTCTGGTCGTGTGGTGACGGATTAAAAATACAGGTATCACCATCCCTTCTTAGGGAGCTGTAAAAGCTAGCTAAGAGATATTGTTAACCTTTTTAAATTTGATAAATATTTTACAATAAATAAATATACATGGACATTTCACACAACGTCCTCTGGTCCCAAGCTAAGCTTTTGTAAAAAAATACAA
Source organism: Orgyia antiqua (assembly GCA_916999025.1). Lineage (NCBI taxonomy): Eukaryota > Metazoa > Arthropoda > Insecta > Lepidoptera > Erebidae > Orgyia > Orgyia antiqua. The sequence continues at coordinate 10,380,010 of OU779869.1, forward strand.
TACATTTATACACAAATATTTGTATAACATTTATAAACATCACACAAATCATTGTCCCGAGCGGAAATCGAACCCGCGACCTCGTGAACAGCAGTCCGTTACATAAACCACTAGACCACGAAGCCCGTCAAGCCGAAACCGTCAACAATGACTGTTGTACTGATAAAACTATATTAAACTTACATTAATAGACGCAATAAAATGTGTGGATAATATTTTATTGATCCATTACTTATATTATTAACTTGTTGATTAATATCAAGGACATAATGATAGCTAGTCGTTGGTTAAAATAGAGGTAAGTTATAAAATAAATAATAGAAATAGTAAGAATTTACCGAATAGTTGATTACGGCGCAGTTTCTGATTTATCATAAGTAAAAATAAGTAAAAAAAGATCATGTCGACATTAAAATGAGTAACGGCCATTTTTAATAACCAATCTACGATTATGGATAGATTGTTATCCTCGTTTATTAGTAAAATATTTCTATCTCGTGTAAAATTTTCATTATAGAATGCTGTCATCAGTTTTTTTTTCGTGCATTTACGCACTTTGTGTGGGACTCCCGGGTCAGAAGCGGACTCGAACTACCCACTAAACCACACGGTCTTCCTCCTCGCCCCTTGGCCGGGCCATGGTAGTCACTCAGGTATTATCATGACCCGACCAGGGGTGGCCCCCTATCGGTGGGGGCTCACTGTGACGTCAGACCCCATTCAGAGCCTATTCCCAAAACACGTAGAGTTGCTGCTGTCATCAGTAGCATATTCGCAGTCGCGCAAATGTTAGAGAATATTTTTTATTACTAGCTGTGCCCACGAATCCGTCTTCGTGGTTCGATTTTTTTCTTGATCAACCTAATCCACTTATTGATTCCTTTTTTAGCCGCTAGATGGCGTTGCAAGTAACCAAATTGAGTAATTTCGTTTTATGTAAATATCTCTTGCTTGCTCTTGCGTGGACCGATTGCTATGACACAAAGACTAATTTATCCCTATAAATTTTGTACATTTTGCGTGATGCGTACACAGACAAACATCTAAACAGACAAAAATTTAAAATATCCTGGAAATGGTTATCCTTTAATCTGACTATTTTCTTTTTAAATATATGCAATGCAATAATTATGAAAACTTACCAAAATCACTGTATATCTCCGGTAACAAAAACAAGTTAATAGGTGTTCCACAAGTATCAACACTATAATTTTTGCAAACGCTATCAACGTTCATTCCATTCTTATTCGTGTCACTATACAAATACATTCCAGAATTTAATTGAAGATTGGATTTTTGGAATGCTTTCCTGAAAAAGAAAACCATATTTATTGTAAGAGTGTATTATAGTCTAATGATTTTAATTAATATAAATGTGTACAACGAAATAGCCAATTAATCAAAATACGCCACAAATGTTTTCATTAAATGGTTCGATTCCCCGTCAGGACAATCATTTGTGTGGTGTTTTTAATTGTCATACAAATGTTTGTACTGCGTCTGGGTGTTTACTATGTATTATAAGTATGTATTTACAAAAGAAAAGTAGTATAATGTATTCTATCAGTATTCTGGTACCCATAACACAAGCATTTAAGCTTAGCTTGGGACCAGAGGACGTTGTGTGAAATGTCCGTGAGTATTTATTTATTAAGTTATTAACGCCTCAGAATTAGCTTCAATATGTATAGAAAATATCTTCTGAAAGAGAAATAAAATCAGAATTAATCCCTATGCCAATATCCCTGGCCAGCATGGCAAAAGTAGGTAATGGTACCGATTCTACGTGCGCCACTAAACCATACTAAACTTAACCTGCCCAAAAAATTTAAATTTTAATAACAATATTCGGCAATGTTTACAGAACTTTTTATTACAAAATCTGTATATACAATCTGTATATATGTATCTTCGACCATCATCATCATAACATCACGCCTTTTTCCCATGGGGGTAGGCAGACTATAGAGCGCCATCTGCTACGATCCAAACATATTTCCTTGGCTTCATCCACACTCATACATCTGGTCATAGATTTTAATTAATAAAAATGTGTATAACGAAATAGCCAATTAATCAAAATACGCCACAATTGTTTTAATTTTTTAGTTAAGTTTAGTTTAGTAGTGCACGTAGAATTGGTTGTGCAGTATCTGGTCGACTATGACTTACACTAAGGCCCTCCTGAAGTGGAGGAAGCCTGTGTCCAAAAGTGTGAAATTAAAGGGCGCAGACGAGTTTTATCTTAATATTCATTCATTCATTCAATATTTACCTATACAGATCTTGCATTATAGTCACAGCCTCTGGAGTGAAATCTTCCAGTTGACATTTATTATGTAACAATAAAAGATGTGGATGGCTTTCCCCGCCGTTTGCCGACTCTGAACTTTCTTGGGCAGTAGATACTGTGTTAGAAGCAGATAAAGACGGTTTTAACATTTCGGCTGCTTGAATATATCTGAAATTAAAAACAGATCCTTAGGATTACTGTTACTGACTAAGATTTTGGCAACGGATTTAGCCAAGAATTAGTTCACTTTAGTAGTGCAACTGCAGGTATCTTAAAGTTTAATGTAATGCTAATGCTAAAATGTATCTAACTTTGTTATCTGCATGTTCAAATGGCTTGTGATATACACGGCTGTACACGTAGAATCGGCACAAATGTTACCTAAACATTCTTGTTATAAAAATTGTTTATTTTAGACTAAAGATTTTATTAAATACTAGCTGACCTGGCAAACGTTGTTTTGCCATACAAATTATGTCAGGGGTAGACAAACAATTTGCAATAAAATAATATTGCGACTATAAATTGAAATGTAAGCTATCCTATCTTTCAAGTTGGGTCGAAATGCACACGGTGTGCCAATTTAATTTAAAATCGGTTAAGTAGTTTAGGAATCCATCGCGGACAAACATCGTGACAGGAGATTTATATATATAAAGATAGACGTTCAAAACAAAATAGCCAATAAATCCAAATACACCAATAGTTCTTTTAATGTTTTAGTTAAGTTGTGCACGTAGAATTGGCACCATTGGTTTTCCTTACAAGCTAGACTAAGTTAATTAAAAGTGACGTTATTATAACAACACACATACCTCAAAAAATTATAATCCGTGAACCAATCTTGTACAGCAATCAGAACATGACATATAGCCATCAGATAAGAAGCTATTTGTAGACAATCTACAGTCACAACATTAGCACTACGAGCTGTTATTGTTGTATTGGCCTCGTCTATCAAAGATGGTGACCATAACGCCTGGCAATCTAGGAGGATTATACGATCATTTGTGATGTACATGTCAATACCTGCAATATTATAAATTGTTGATTGCTATCCTGAATTTTGTTTTTATAATGAGATTTTTTTTTCTATCTGTCACTTGCAATCAGCCTTTCAGCTATAAGCAAGTATGTTATTTGTCTTATGGCGTGAGGTATATATCGGATATAACTTACATGGCCTCAAATATGTGGTACCTTTTAAGGCGTTTGTATGTTGATTGATTACGAGATTCAATACATTTAATTTTAGGCGTCTTGTAACTTTGACTGTATTTTAAGTTCTAACATGTTTTACTTATTTTTTTAAATGGTTTTACGTTTTTTAATATCCCGTCGTAATTTTTACTTATGTATTCAACAGTTGTGTGTTGGAAAATAAATAAGAAACCTTTTATTAATAACTTATGACCTCAAAAACAAAGTGAGACAGAATATAACTAGATAGATACATATAAAAAAAATTAAAGGAGATCGTTTAAAAGTTTTTTTTATACTCGGTAACCCCTTTAATTTGTTTTTTCTTTAATTAAAATAATATGCTATGCTCAATCTTCCGCTACGGTATAAACTTGTAATACCGGAGATCCATAAGAGAATTATGGTCTTATTCATAATGACTTATCGAAGGTTTAAACGGAGATTTTATCGGAGAGATAATAAAAGATTAAGATAAGATGTCAAAGCTTGTTATTCATAAAGACTTATGAATAACAAGCTTTGACAATTTTCGCGAACCGATTTTAGCGAACTTTTAAACCTCCGATAAGTCATTATGAATAAGACCATTAGTGTATCCAACAAAGCCTGCAGAGTTATCAAGCTGAAGTGGAAATGGTCAAGCCACATAGCGCGACAAACTAATAACTGTTGAGGAAGTAAAATTCTTGACCAGGTCTGGTTGGTTGGTCGAGTTAGTTAGCCATTTGATGGCACAATGACAGCTTTTATAGGCTTCCTATATCCAACAATGAATGAAAAATATCTGGCGGATGGATAGATAATATTTTATACAAAAATACTCGCCTTTTGTACAATGTATTCCTCTTTCAATCTGTTCAATGTCTTGCATTTTAAATTTAAACATATTATCACTTTTTACTTGATCCTTCACATCTGGTGATCTAACGAAATCTAAGCCTTCTACTTGATTTTCTGATGTGTTACTGTCAAATGTATTATCTGCTGGCAATTCATGAGAACTTAATATTCGTGAACAAAGATTTCGATCATGTATACTATTCGCAATTAGATTTAAAATCATTGACTTGCCTACACCTTGAGTGCCTGTAAGTGAGAACAAAGAAATTGATTATTTTGCTTAAAATCTTTCTGTTATAATTACACTAAAGTAAATTTAGGTAATATGTAAGTGATTGATTCATCGAGTTGTGCAAACTGCTCGATAGATGGCGTTGTAAAGTTACATCGTATCAATGTATAACTTATTCCAGTGGAAAATTTTGTTAATATTTGCAAACATTTCATAGGTCAGTTGGCAGTGCAACAGAATGGTATTCAAGGCTGTGGGTGCTGTATTGCTCATGATAATCATTTCTTCCAATATAATTTGATTTATTAAGGATTTAACTTACCAATTACCCCAACAACTAAATAAGTTGTACTGGAGTCATGCAAGTATTCCATTGCTGCAGTATTTAGTTCAAAGTTCTCATCCAACAGTTTTATAGGTTCTGTCAAGAATTTTAAAGGAGGGCTTGGCTTCTGTTCTGTAATGAGAGCATACTGTAGTATAATAACTCTGGGACAGCGTAGAGCTGGTCATACATTCAAAATGGTATTTGCCAGCGATACAACAGCCTAGCACAGATAATACATCATCAAATTATTTTAGGTCTCTAACTTGTGGCCAGCCACCTGGGCCCTTCTGGTTCATTCTGAACCATTTAACAACAATAATGGATACCAAAAAGTGCAAGCATTTGCTGTCTTCCATAAAAATATCTTAATGGTGTAGTACAAATCAATGCTAATATAGATTTTAGGGGTCTAAAAGGAACTGTTACCAGATATATTGGTATAATAAACAAAATAAATAAATACAGGCAGAGACTATAGAGTGCCATTTCTTACTATAGGCATGGGGTACGAATTAGAACATTTTGTAATTGATTTACATGAACGATCAATAGGTGGCATTACGTTGCACGTTTGTAAATTATAAAATGTAAATAAGCCGAATTATGTAGAAATATTGAGATTAAAATAAAAAAAATTGGTCAAGTGCGAGTCGGACTCGCGCACGAAGGGTTCCGTACCATTATCTATGTAACATAAGGCAACATTATTAGTATCGAGCAAGATACGGTAAAAAAAATCATGTTTGTTGTATGGGAGCCCCCCTTAAATATTTATTTTATTTTATTTTTAGTATTTGTTGTTATAGCGGCAATAGAAATACATCACCTGTGAAAATTTCAACTGTCTAGCTATCACCGTTCTTGAGATACAGCCTGGTGACAGACGGACGGACGGACGGACGGCCGGACAGCGAAGTCTCAGTAATAGGGTCCCGTTTTTACCCTTTGGGTACGGAACCCTAATTAGTATATTTTAGAAACAAAACTATACATTCACCATAATTCAAGTTCTCTAATTGAAGATAAATAACACCATAAATAATCAATTGTGAGTACTTAAGTCTAAGCTGCTTACAAGCATAATTTAGTTTTGACGCTTATATGTAGTAATTTTTAAGTATGACGCGAGATGGCGTGCACATCAAAAACCACCTCATTATTGTATATTTGGATATTTTTATAATTATTAATTATTTTTTTGATAGATTTTACATAAATGTGTATCGATCATATGTGTCGATGTTCTCAAAGTCAAACCATCGACTCGATATGAAATCATCTATGTTATCATAAACATTGATTTACATTAATTTATGAATTTTTGCAATTGACTTGCTATGCTTTTACTAAATAAACTAAATTATAGCGGAAAAAATGATAACCATGACCATCTGAGCTATCATGGTTCCCGCACATGTTTACCAAATCTTCCACTACAACCTTCTCAATGTGAGTTAAACATCGTGCGATGTTTTGTGTACAACGCCATCTATTGAGCGGTTTGCACCAACTCGATCAATCGATCACTTAGTGTTCTTTACAGAACACAATTGGACCGAAATAATGACTGTACATGTATTTCTACATTAATTTATGAATTTTTGCAATTGACTTGCTATGCTTTTACTAAATAAACTAAATTATAGTGGAAAAAATGATAACCATGAGCGGGACTTGAACCCACGACCTCGGAATACCGTTCCGTTGCTCTCCCATCTGAGCTATCATGGTTCCCGCACATGTTTACCAAATCAACATTCAAAATCAACATTGATTTACATCATTTAACAGATTACGCTAATTGCTTTCTTTGAGTTGAATCTCCTACTCGTTTTATTAAAGTAAGAAGTATGATTACGCTATTTAAATACATATCATGACAGCTCAATGGTGTAAGAGGGCGGTAATGATCGAGAAGATCCAAGTTCGAATCTCAGCAATGACGGTTTTTGTTTTCGTTGTTTTTTTTAAAACGTCAAAAAGTTAGTTCGGTTCCTAATGCAAAACGTTTTTTCGTTCTTTTTTGTAAAATGTCAAATAAAATGTCTAGGACATAATCCTAGAAATTTTATGCTACGACAAAAATGGGACCTCAATGTTTTTGGAACGGTAATATCTAGAGAGCTTAAAGTTTCGTAGTTTATGTATAAACATCTGGTTAACAGATCGTAGCTAGGGATGGATTTTAGAGAAATTATTCATATTATGTAATTGAATTCTTTTGATACGGAACCCTAAAAACCAAAAAATAAAAGAAAAAAGATTTATAAAAAAGATAAAAATCCAAAATTTAACAAAAAGTGCAATCGGTAAGACTCAGGATAAGTCCCAAGTCTTCCGTCTCATTACCCCGCGCCTTAACCATTTGGTCACGGTAATCTGACAGATGTTGACGAAATTAGATATCTTAATGTAATAAAAAGATAGCAATTTTTCAATGCTCAAAAACCTAGCTAGATCGTTTTATCGCCCCCAAAACTCTATGTGAAATGTCCGTGAATGGTGCCGATTCTAGGTGCACAACTAAACTTAACTAAAAAATGAAAACAACTATTGCTGTATCTTGATTATTTGGCTATTTTGTTGTATACTTTTATATTAATTATAATCATTAGTCTATAATAAACAGTTTTTATAATAAGAAAGTTCAGTTAACATTACGGAAAGCTGTTATTGACACTATCAATTTTCATTTTTTAGTTAAGTTTAGTTGTGCACGTAGAATTGGTACCAATATTTATTTATTTTATCTAATGGACACAGGTTAACTGCTGTATCCATGTTTCTAAAATTGAGGCGTCATAGGCCGTCAAATCTGCAGGAACCGATGGACCTATATCCGGTTTCGTGCGTAGTTTCGACATGTTTACCGTCGAAATCGAAACTCAGATTTTTACCAACACTCGATCGAACTCGCACACGAAGGGTTTCGTACATGTCATAAATAAAAATAAACATAAATCAATTCTACAAGCACAACTTTTAACCTAAAATGAAAATTGATACCTAGTGGTAGTGTCAATAACACGATTCGGAAATCTTAACTGAACTTTGTTATTAAGGAAACAATATTATAGACTAACGAATTTATTTAATATAATAGGTGTAAAACGAAATAGACAATCCAAATACACCTTGTTTTAATTTTAGTTAGGTTAAGTTTTTGCCGCAATAGAATTGGCCCAGTACCTCTCCCATGTACATATAACTTTTAATAGCGTACGAAACTTTAATTGAATACGCACTGGCCAGCGGCCGTGAGTAGGTAAACAACGTAGTGCTATCTACCAAAGCGGACAAGGCAAGTAGTGCTGCTAGTGTTAGCTATTGTCACTAGATGGCAATACATTTATGTGTATTAATTGATACCATCTGTTGAAAATCGTAGGAAAGAAAATAGCCAGTTAAATAACCAGAGTTAGGGTGATCCAATATTAATGTTCTAATTCGTGTATCTGTCTTTATTATATTATCTGTGCTATAGGCATGTTAGTGAATAGTAAATGGACAGAATTAGTGAACTTTTACAGTACAAACAATAATAGGTTAAATAAATAAATATAACTCAATGACTTTCAAAAAACATCCTCTGGTCCCAGATTAAGCTTATAATGCTTGTGTTATGGGTACCAGAGTATGTGATGATGTACTACATAAACTATTTATCTTTTGTTAATACAAATATACTAGGACATATTTTATTGTTTTGCAAAATATGTAATAACTAAAAATATTGCATTCTAAAAATTCAATAAAAATTCTCACTCTAATACTTGATGGACTTATTTAGTTAAACTAGACTACATTGTACAGATTCGGACATTTTTAATTAAATCTGTCTACTGAAAGATGGCTTTTTTGATAGGTAAACTAAAATATAGGTGTGCATCTAAATTACCAGAAGGTAGTTTATTTTAAAATGTTGTTATTTGTTTAATTTTTTATATTACCAATAGTTTTCTTTTCCTTGTTTTCATTCTGTACAATTTTACTTGGTTGGGGGCCTTCTTGCTCTGAAATTGAAGCTTTGGCTGTTTTCGGACTCTGTGGTCTATCTTCTTTGGGTGTACTTTGTTCTCTGGTCTTCAATATAATAGTTGGTTGCTTTTCTTTTTCCTGTTTATCTCTATTTGGATCTTTTGTAGTTTCTCTATCAGATTTTAATATAACAGGTCTTCTTGGTGTTGTTTCCTGTTTATTAAAATTTGGAATATAAGTTTTGCTATAAAATCAAGTCGTTATTTTTGTATGTATGTCCTTATGTAAGCTTATATTTTCAAAACTACACAAAGAATCTTGATGCGGTTATTTTTAATAGATAAAAGGTTCATGCGGATGGCTTTTTTGTATAAATTGCCATGGTTTGGCGTATATTAGGGGACTGGGGACTAAATAACTGTAGGTAAACTCGGGTAAAACTGCGGGCATTAGCTACTTATACAACTATATTGCACAGAAAAATTATCTTAAGAAACATCAATAGATGTTGGAATACACTTACAAAAATAATTTATATTACCTTCTTCTCCTCTTCTTTTTCTAGCCCATTAACGCCCCACTATTAAGCACGGGCCTCTTCCACTTTGGGAGGGATTAATTATAAACCAAATAACTACAATATAATGAACATACCTTTGGTGTAAACATTTTCTTCTTTTTATCCGCCATACTCCTAAAATGTTATGTAGTTAGGTCTCAAATATTTACTATCCTTCTATTTCATTACGTTTATGCTTTTTATCAGCAGAAAAGTCTACAAATTCTTTATTTAATAATATAGCAAATTTTGGTAAGTTCAAACAACCTATATTTGTACTTGTCTAACTTGTCTTCGCAGATTACACACAGTAAATTGTTGACAGTAAACCATGCAGTAAACCTTGACCACACAGACTAGTTTAATTGTTAGTTTAAACCAAGATCCGAAAGGCGAATTCTTTTATTTATTTTCTCAGCGATGAAATGTGTTCCATAAAATAGTCTTTGTACGCACTATCATTAAAAAAATGGATGTGACTATTTGTACGGCTACTGGACGAATAGAATATATTTATTCGTACACTTATAATTTTTTTTTTTATAATAAGCATGAATTGGATGATTAGCTTGTTTTTGAATGAGTACCTATATTCATACGGATATTATTATTTTTTAGGGTTCCGTACCCAAAGGGTAAAAACGGGACCCTATTACTGAGACTTCGCTGTCCGTCCGTCCGTCCATCCGTCCGTCCGTCCGTCCGTCCGTCCGTCCGTCCGTCCGTCCGTCCGTCCGTCCGTCCGTCTGTCACCAGGCTGTATCTCAAGAACGGTGATAGCTAGAGAGTTGAAATTTTCACAGATGATGTATTTCTATTGCCGCTATAACAACAAATACTAAAAATAAAATAAAATAAATATTTAAGGGGGGCTCCCATACAACAAACATGATTTTTTTACCGTTTCTTGCTCGATACTAATAACGTTGCCTTATGTTGCATAGATAATGGTACGGAACCCTTCGTGCGCGAGTCCGGCTCGCACTTTACCAATTTTTACTTTGTTTTACTTTTTACGTTGTTTTACTTTGTTTATTATTAAATGTACATACATATTACTAAGAATTTTTATCGTGAAAAAAGTGAAAATGTTTTTCGACACTATCCACGGAGCAGAAGGAAAAAAATATAATATATACCAGCAACTCTGTCCCGTTGACCGTTTGTTATTATTTCGTGATAAACTCAAGGAAAAAATGATGAAAATGAAAATGATGAAAAAATGTGATGAACTAAAGAGTTCACTACTCTGTGAACAATTTTGTTGATCATCTGATGGACATCAATTGACATTGACATGACGTGTAGATACGGCTAAATAATGCGAGCCGAGCTTGAATTGAAAAATGATTGAGCAATAATCAGTAAACAGGATTTTTAAATCGAAGAAGATATATTGGCAATCATCAACCAAGCAAAGAGTGAAAACGAAATTAGTCGCAAAACAGTTATTATTTTGATAACACAATGGCAATTTTGCGTATCTATGTATTTGTTCTTGTTTACTTCGCTGTTGTATTTTCTGCTCATGCTATAGACACTTGTGTAAAACAAAGTGCCTGCGTTTGTGTTTTTCCTAATGGGACAGGAATTGACTTAACACCAGCGGCTGCGGCGAATTTTTCTTCAGCGGAAACCTATAGTTATGATGCAGCTACAGGTAGTGCTAAATATGTTATGTCTACATATTTCTATCATCCCTGTTACGACGTAAAGATTTCCGATTTAATCAATGTGACGGTTCCACTGGCTAATAATACCTGTACGGACGCTGCATCGGTGAGTAATTTGCAACATTCAATAACTATGTAGTGTGTAATAAACTAGTTCATATAAATGTTTTTTTGCTAGTACCTCACATGTATTATCACGTTCATCTTTTTTTATAGTCATTGGAAAACCTGTTTTATAATGATAAACATTCAGTCCTTATTAATATACAGTAAATTTCAATGTTACACACTCTTAAAAGGTTAAAGTTAAGTAGTTCTCATACCCACCTTAATTATGAAATATTTATATCTATTTTATGTTTTAAAGTTACATGCTTGCATGCAGTTTGTGTGGGCACAAATACTAAATACTGTAATGAAACAAGTTTAATTTGGTGTTACTATTTTCTTTTTATTTTAGGAACAATAAACATTGTCATTATGTTATTTCACATACTACATTTATACTACAGACAAAACAATATTGATAGATATTGAATAATGAATAATTCATTTACTCAGTTTATCCAATAAGCACAAGCATAAATGATAATTATTATTATTTGACGGGCCTCGTGGTGGAGTGGTTTATATAACGGACTGCCGATCATGAGGTCTCAGGTTCGATTCCCGGTCAGGACAATCATTTGTGTGATGTTTTTAATTGTCATACAAATGTTTGTACTGCATCTGGGTGTTTATTATGTGTTATAAGTATGTATTTACAAAAGAAAAGTAGTTTATGTATTATATCCGTATTCTGGTACCCATAACACAAGCATAATAAGCTTAGCTTGGGACCAGAGGACGTTGTGTGAAATGTCCATGAATATTTTATTTTTTATTTTTATATCAAATTGATAATAATGCCTAGACAGAAACCATGCAATACCTGTGCCATTCTATACGGTCAAGTATCTTACAGATTAGTATCTGTCCAAACAGGTGTCCGATTGTTTGACCAAAAGTCATTTGGCAAAACTACACTTGACAAAAAACATTTGGCAAAACAATGAATTCGTCTATTGATCATTTTACTACTGATCATTTTACAAATGCTTCATTTTGCTAAATGATCAACACTTAAATTGACATTTTATAAATGATTACTTTACAAAACTAACATTTGGCAACTGAGTTATCAGATAAATCTACTATTGGTCTAAAAATTTGGTATTCTTGTTCAATTTACCACATTTTGCAAATTTTTTTTGCAAAGCTAATGCTCTGGATTTTCCTAAAAGAAAACATTATAAGTATTAATCGATATATTTTATTAAATATAGATAGATTGAATGAAAAAAAACAGATATTTTACATTATTTGCAAAATAATTACTTATTTACCCGTTCGTCTTTGGAGATTTTTATTAGATTGGATTAGGTTAGGTTAGAACTTTAACCCCAGAAGTGACTTTAGGGCATTTCAGCCTTTAATAAAGATTTATGATGATAATGATACATTTAAAATAACTTAATTTACTAAACATATCATTTGGTGAAATGACAAAAAGGTCAATTGATATTTGAATACTTGACACATTTGTCAAGTGTAGTGTTTGGTAATGGATCATTTGCTAAGTAAGTTTTTGTAAAATGATACTTTTGTCAAGTGTATTGTTTGCTAAATGATCATTTGGTGAAACATTGTTTGTCAAATGATAATTTGTCAATAATTTTTTGGTGAATCATTAGGGAACCGTCCAAACAATGAGCCTTTGTCTAATATTAGAGCACAGATAAGCCAGTAGATATTTTATTGTTTACATGATATTAGCATTCTTTAAAAGATAGTTATAATATGTCGCTGATATATACCTACACAATAATACACATACATTATATTTCTAGGTACTTAGTTAGTCGAGAATATGTTGTATTATCTTGGTAGGTTGTCTGGTAGAGGATGCCTAAGGTGTTAAGTCCACCTTTATAAAAAAAATCTGTATATAAAGTTCTAACAAATAAATAAATAACGATGATTATTGTATAGTAGTTAATAAACATATTTTTTTACAGATATGCAGACATGTCAACACAATGATGTTAGTAAATGAAACATTAAAAACATTCAAACTAGATGATGGTGCTTTAGATTTTATGGGCAAATCTAGTGTTTCAACATTTTCAGATCAAGGAGATTCAATTGTGTATCCTAATGGGCCTTCGTAAGTAATCAAAAAATTTAATATTAATTAAAATATCAAAAAAAATCTGTAGTGATAAATTGAGAATATAAGCATTCTCGTCCCCCATTTCTTTCCTTAGGAGCTGTAAGGGCTAAGGAACAATAAGAAAAAAAACTTAATGTGTGGTTCCTGTATTGAAAATATCATTCGGTTCTTAGTGGCTCGTGACGTTCAGGTGTGCAAAAATGGTTGCAGAGACGAAACTGCACTTGCCGCCACAACGTTCCGCTATCCACGGTTCGTAAAGTTCGACGTTAGAAGAACAGTGCGTCTAATACACTTCCACGATATTCTATGTAATGTCTTAAAACGTGAAATGAAATGAAAGTCATTCATCTTGCTAAAATAATTATTGTATTAATTTCAGGCAAACTACAGTGCTTCTGCGATGTGCACAAATTCCAGAGAACCGGTTGGAAGTATACTCAACAGCTGATCCAAGGAATGTTGTAAGTTATTAAGGGCCTACATCAATATTATCGTCGACATGTACCAATTAACATAGCTAGTAGGTATGGAAAATGAAGAATTAGGGATATGTTTTTTGTTTACTCAAAATCTACTAAATATATTTTAATTCCGGTTTACGTGTTTCTATATATAATAGTTACTTATGTTTTGAAAGTTATTTCATTAGTTAATACGCGATAATAGACCGACAAATGAAAAAAATAAGAGAGGTTGTTTCGCTAAGATTTTCTATCGAGAAAACTTTTTTCAATCGCGTTTCTGAGTTTATGCGATCCTAGATTATATATTGAAAAAATATATACTTAAAAAATAAAGCTCTAGCCATTCAATCTAAAGAAAAAATGAAAACTTCGTACTTAGAAAAATGCACGAAGCTATTTTGGTATCCTCTTAAGACTTTTTAAGATCAGTTTACGTAACTCTAATGAATTACTTTTACTTGTAATATACAAACTGTTATTTAATTATTACAGTAGACCTAGATTTATAACTTTACTAAAACAACTATAAATTAATAAAATTATCTTTTAAAATCCCTGAAAATAAAATGCTAAAATAAAATAGTATTATGAAAAATATAGCAGCAAATTGAAAAAGCGGAACAAGACAAAGCATTATATTTAACGAAACATGTTGGTATGTTACTGAAACGTCACCTGAGACAATAAACGAAATTAATTTTTTATACAATACATATGCATTTATTGTTGTTTCAGGTTTTTATATAATATATGCGTAAACGTCCAAAATTTACGTGGATATAAACATAAGGTTATTATTTAAGAGACTGTAAATACCCAGTCTGTATGGTGGCAAATTTCACCATCCCATTTTCCCAAGGGAAGACTAAATTATAGGATAATTTAAACACATGAAAATTCTCTGAAATAGGAAACTCCAATCTAAACTATGCTAACACTTAGCATACCTAGTAAACAAAAAGTCTTTTATAGGTGAAGAAGATAAAAAAAGTTATAGACAAGAATTTTTTTAGTGTGTATGTATGAAAAAAAATATCGCGTTACAATGTTAGTTACCATAGTTCTCTGAAACCGTTGGACCGATTTTTATAATATGCATATTCAGTAGGTCTGAGAATCAGTTATTATCTATTTTTCGTAACCCTAAGTGATAAGGGGTGTCCACCCCTAACATTTAAATCGCATAACAACGTTTGCCTGGTCAGCTACTAACGGGCTTATTCATAATGACTTATCGGAGGTTTAAAAGTTCGCTAAAATAGGTTCGCGAAAATTGTCAAAACTTGTCAAAACTTGTTATTCATAATATTATATTCGCTAAAACGTTTATTATTTCCCCGATAAAATCTCCGTTTAAACCTCCGATAAGTCATTATGAATAAGACCATAATAATAATATATAGCTAGATAGACTAAGTATCTACCCGAAATATAGTCGGTCTCAGTCCATAAGAAGTATGTTAATCTCCCGAAAAAAAGAAAATCGTAATTAATAAATTATTATTTTTCCATTACAGATTTTAGCTTTCTACTCACCCGATGGTTGCCTAAAAGAGATAGAAGCAAGTGGAAGATCATTTGGTTCTACTCTATTGATAATATTCTTTTCCTTCATAATATTTTACTTAGTACTCGGTATATGTACAAAGAAATTCCTTATGGGTGCAACAGGAATAGAGGTTATACCTAACCTTGGATTCTGGTCTGAACTACCTAACCTTGTACGGGTAAGTGAAGTATTTTTACAAATGTTTTTTTTTTTTTCCTACATATTAAAATAATATTACTATATTGAAGAATTAGGTGACTTAGGAAGACTAGGTTGGTAAAACATTAAAAAATTATTATATTTAGCATTATAATTATTCCACGCCGAGAGCAATGTCGTAGCTGCGAGCACTTTTGTGTTTAGCCATGCCTTCTTTTGTTTTTAGCCACGCCTATTTTTGCGTTTAGCTACGCCTATTTTTGCGATAAACCACACCTAGTTTAGGATTTGGCTACGCCTACCTCAATACATAGAGTAGGGCCCGCATCGATAAGAATAGAATCGTATTTTCAATACAAAATAGTGTGCGTCGTGCGACACGCATCGCTGGAAATTAAATGCCTTCTTTAGTATACCCGTTTTGTAAAAGTTTAATCACTGACAAAATTTTAGTTTCTTATGGTGTGCAAATAGAGTATAATCTTTCTATCTACATATTATCTATCTCTCCAGGATGGCTGGATATTTATGACGAATGGGTTCAAATTGCCTGCACGAGCTTCTGGTCAAGCAGTGTCGCCCGACCCTAACAGCTACGACAGCATATAACATCAGAGGGAAGAGACCCTTGCCGAAGGTCAGCTGGTCTTGATTGAATAGATTTTAATGTAATAACTACTTTACTAGTTTTAACTATTACTTGAATGTAGGGCTGCCATTATCTAAATATTCGGCGCCCAAATGAAAGCGGCAGAACTCCCGGACATTTAGGCGAAACATATTTCTTCCACTAGGACATCCCTAAAAAATATTTTTGTGCCACAAAGATGGCTATAAATTGTAATTTTTTATTACTCGCTCCAAACAACAAAAGTGTCAACTCTACAAACTCTTTAAACTAGGACAAATTCGTGGAATCTTTTCGATTGATGGTAGCCTTACTTGACAGGTTTAGGCCCTTGTTCTCTATCGACATTTGTGTATACAGTGAACATGCGTTAATCCGACTAACGTTTCGCAGGGCGGCGTCTGGCTATTGAATTTGTCAGATTATAAAGTAATTTGTACTCTATAATCCGATAAATTATATTGTAAGTGGTCTACATAAACCGTGCTCTATAATCCGACAAATTTGATAGTCGGCCCCGCCTTCCAAAACGTTTGTCGGATTACCAGAGGTCTGTCGAATTACTGTATTATTTATGTAAATGTCTCTATAAACACGTTTGTTTAAGTTATGAATTGGTAATTTAAATATGCTCCAAGGTATTTGTGTGGTCATAAGTGTATTTAAGTGTTTTAAGCATGTTATGACGTCACTCGTTTTTCGCCAGAGAATAAGGGCCTTCGTAATTAGCCAGCTCTCGTAATCTTATCGACTTATAATAAATACTACATTTCTTTGTTATTGTTAACTTAGCAGCAAATCTATTTTATTTTTATTATGTAAATTTTTTTATGACAGAACCTATATTTATGAAAATTAAAGATCTTTTTTTATAAATTGTATTTATTTTTGTCGAATCTGTAATTATTTAAATTGAAGTTTATGAATTCATTCGCTATCGGTTTCTTCTAGAATTATCCAATAGACTAATCTGAATATTAATTAAAAATAGAACGAAATAGCAGTTTGAAATCCATACAATGAACTTGTTTTGTAATTTTTTTGTGACTTCTTTTAAATTATTACAGACTGTTACGTATTTTTCTTCCTATATGGAATCTCGAAATTTAAAGAATTGGTTGATAATAATTAAGCAGTGACTACTCCTCAGTTTGCATAGCTGTCGATAAACCTTGGTGTATTATTTTATTAACTTAGGCCTTAAATAGATAGCCAAAATAAACCATCGGAAAATATGATTACGGCCTAATAAATTTTTTCGATCTTTACGTAATAATTAAAACAAAATATTTAAAATCTATTACAGTTATAGTTAAGTACAGCTTTTATTTAAAAAAAAATCATATATGTAAATATATTATTATGTGATATTTTCTAACACTTGCGCAACTTATTTATTCAAATTAAACCACTTTTTAAATTTCCACCCGAGACCAATGTGGACGAAAAGTCTCCTAAACGTGGGACTAAAATTTAAAACAAATATAACGCGCCTTAATCAGTAAAAAGTGGTTGAATTTGTATGTATAAATAGTTTAACAAATAAATCTAAAATAGTCAACGAAATCGCGTCGTTAACAAGAGTTGAAATGACACAATTTCTGTTAAGTAATTTCTCCCATATCAATGTTATCTAAAAAAAAGCTTTTTGTAAATATAAAATAGTTTTATAAAGAAATAGTAGTATTTTTTATAGTTACTTAAACTCCGAACAAAATTAACATCCACGAATCCCTGTTATTATACTATATCTACGTTTTAATATAGTCCTTTGCATAATCTAAGATCTACTAAGAAAATAATAAAGAATAGATATATTTAACAATATATTCTTCGAGTATTTATATTGATTAGGGAAGTCCTATAGTATAGTTTCTTTAAGGTTTATCCGAAATAAAAGCGTGTTAGAAACATTATAATACCGAAAATACCGGAAGTTATAATTATGTTCAATACCTACCTCCTTCGATTATTTAACCAACAATAGTTTTAACACATGCTGTTTTCTTGGTCCAATATACTGTTAGGGCAGCAGAGTGCACGTTCACGTTTGCCCGCTTGGCATTGGCCGCTACGTACGCCCCGCCCATAATCGCCTGACGCATACTAACGGCCTTTTCAATAATTATGGTTATATTGTTATCCTCGTTTATCAGTAAGATATTTCTATTTAACATTTTCAATAGAGAATGCTTTACTTGCATATTACTAGCTTATTGTTATGCAAATATAGACAAAAGCTTAGATTAGTCTGACTTTGACAGCAAGAATCGAGGATAGATAAAATATTGAAAACGGCTGTAAGAGTGCAGTGATCACAGCGTCCGTAACATAACGTATATGAACATTGCCTTAGTACTTTTTTCTAATTGGTCATCTGACAATGACAATTACTGATGGGTTAGTGCTCTATTCTAACCACTGAATTTTTTTCTTCTCATATCAGTCCTACCTACTAATAACAAACAACGAAATCGTTTATAAATAATCAGCTTTGTTTAAAATCACCCTTCAAGCATTAACTGTTATTTAGATGTTCTGTGTTGGTTTGAGCGTTTTCTGTAGAATAGTTATTTCTTTTCACCTAAGTTTCTTATATTAACAAACTTAATTCTAATTTTTGTTATTAATTAGAGATATTGTTTAGATTTTCAATTGTGCCAACGTCCAATGTTTAATAATTACATTATTAGTTATAATATTAATTATTACAAATTTATTTTATTTAAACTACTTAAACTTACTTCCGAAATACCTAATTTCACAACATTAAATAAGGGTTTATGTCTCACTCAAGAGATAAAACTTAAAAGACGATCAAACAGCTTTTTACAACTATCATAACTAGATAAATAGTTAAATAACTGTTCATAAACTTCCAAAGGTGAGTATAAAATTATTATATAATAATATTTTTTAAGAAAACTTCTATTGTTTATACCACTCTTCGTGCATGCTGTTACGTATACCTAAAATAGTGCTTAATTTTGCATAAACAGAATTAGTAGTTTTTAATGTAACGCCTGTAGGTAAATACATAATTTCCAGCCGTAAATCGTGTCGAACCTAGGTAGCTCTGTTAATGTTTAGGGATATTATTATCTTGAAGAAGACTGGCGAGTGGGTCTAGTTTATAAAAAGAAATCTATTTGATTTAGTGTTGTAACTCTATAAAAATAAAATCATCAAATTACTCCTCATTTATTGGCTGTGGTCTTAAGGACTCTTTACATTAATATAATCACTTTTATATTACTATTTGGAATCTCTACATTTTGAACGAGTGTAATTTGTGTTAATACGAAATAAGTATTTAGTTGCACTTGCAATCTAAGAGATGTAAAACATTCTGAAATGTGGCGTGACTTTCCTTCTAGGGACCGTTATCGAAATGTTTAAAGGCCCTAAGAAGGCCGAAATGTTATGCTTGTTTTATTGAAATTATTCTTAAGGTTTCACTAAGTATTTTTGCACTGTTCATGGCCGTCGCTAATAAAGTTGGAGCTTCCCCTAGAAAAGTCCCATAAAACTTTTAGGATCAAATCTGCTGATGTATATAATTAATTTTTGGGTTTACTGATAACTTGATTTTTAGCTACCAGTTTTTAAATGGCGGACAAAGAACTAAAAAAAATGTTGTCTATTATGAACTCCAGAATCCATTTGTTTCATAAAGAATATACAGGGTGTGGCGTAAATGGTGGTCCAACGCTAAGGTGGTTATACTTCAAGTATTCACCTAACATATAAAAAAAAATAACCATTTTTAGCCATTGGTTTCGGAAATATGATTTTTTTATTTTTTTTGTAAAAAATCGATAGTTATTTTATAAATGAGAATGTAACTTCGACAAATGACATTATTTTTTGAGTGTGTTTTTTGTGTTGTACGGGCGAGTACTAGCACTAGCACATGCATCGTTCGTTTTTTCATGTCAACCTCAAAAATAAACCAATAAATAAAAAAAACTGAAAATTAATTTCTCGTTTTTAACTAATCATGCATTTTAGATGTGAGTAGTGTAAAAAAAAATGGCTAAAAATGGTTAATTTCTTTTTATATATGATAGGTGAATACTTGAACTATAACCACCTTAGCGTTGGACCACCATTTACGCCACACCCTGTATGTCCAGATATTTCAACGCTGTGCTCCAGTTGTCCTAAATTGACGTATTATTGGTAATATGTGGGGCAGCTGGATTGAACCCTGCTGGTATTTTTTTAATTTTAATGTTATAACATTGAATATTATGAGCACTAGTCACTAATATCTTTTTGTTTTGTTTTTTAATTTAACCAATACACGTGTTTTGTTGTTAAATAGTTGATGTTGCTTTCTTTGTTTATGTAATTAGTAATATCCTAACACATTCTATTGTATATGTAGATATATCGTTTTCCACGAAACGGACATATATAGCATTGTCTTCTGGTTAAATTATGAGTTTGATTGCCAGCCAATGGAAGCTTTTTCGTGTAATAAATATTTTTTATCAATATTGGGTGTTTATCTACATGATAAATATGCATATAAATAATGCAAACTTTATTTTACTTAAGAAGACAAGATGAAGTTTTCGTATGAAACGAGGATGGTGTGCAATAATAATATGTCTATTATGTTTTCTTTTATTATTAAACTTAAACTCTTTAATCTTAAGAGGGCACAATACCAAATTATGCTCCATACAAAAATATGAGTATCGTACTTCCCTTTTTTCTTCACGAATGTTAAACCGATTTTAATTGTTTTTAAGCTATATTATAGATGAAGAGTATATCTATGCTTCTGTCACTTTTTTTTTTCAATACATAATAACTAAAAGAAATATGACCATCCGAAAATCCCGATATTTTCGGCTTTCTTTAGGTAAAGTTGCAGCGTCTATCACACATATTTGGTAACGTTTTACCTAAAAAAAAGTGATACAAGCATAGATATACTATAATATAGCGTAAAAACAATTGAAATGGGTTTAACTTTCGCGAAGAAAAAAGGGGAGTACGTAACGTCTTTTTTTACAAAGAATTTGTAGGTAAAATCTATATTTGTCCCTCTCAGCACGGTCGTCGGGAATAGGGATAGCAATACCTAAGACAAATACCTAAATTAGGAGTACAGTACCCTCTTAATAACCCAAATAACGCTTACACATACATGAAAATGTGTGTAAGAAAGTAATTGAGTTAATATATTCTAAGCTAAGGGCTTCAATTTGTCGAATTAAGTTGTCTAATCGGCACAAAAACGATAATGCTGTAAACAGAGATATACTAGATGTAGTATCTATGGCTACATCACACAATTGGCTTGAAGCCACTTACATATCTATGTGTGCGTGAAAATATATCTATGTCCTTTTATGATACATATTTAACGTTATTATACTATGAAGGATGATTTAGCCAGGCTTAGTTACTTGTACTCAATTTTAAACGTTAACCCACCATCTGGTATGTCTGTGGCTGTAAATATTTACATTAACTAAATGTGGGTAGACTGAAAAGAAAATGTATATATTCGTATTGTGTATAATGTTTCATATCCAGTATTTTATAATCCATTTATTACTTATGTTTTTCAGGTTAAAGGTATAAATAAAATTATTGCTCATAAGTGTTGTTTTATTGAGTTCTAATATATGTGGAGCATTCTAGTTGAATATAATTTGTTACTCGTCGTGTATGTGGAATCCAAGCTGAAACAGAAACGTTTTTTATTTGAGTTTTGTACTAAAAGGCACAACTAGACAACAATTATTTAAGGGGCCTTCTGTACAACAAATTAACTTGATAATATGCGTTTCGGAGTGATTCGATAACAACCACCTTCACCCTTAAAATCTCCTGATTACACCGCGTCCACCTGCCCTATAAGAAGCCAGGAGCCCTATACTTAATGACAAATAGTATCATCCTTAATTAGGATTGTTCATAATTTTTGACCTGCTGTTTTTATATTTTTTTTAGAAAATATAGACTATTTTAAGCAACTAATTTCAATATTATTGAAATATTCACTATATAGCATTTAAAAAAATACTTAAAGATGTTATTTTAAATATTGTGACGTCATCGTTGAGCGCAATCTGTGTGTTGCCTTTTTCTGATAGACTTGACAGATTGCAAACATCTTTTTAAAGTTGCCAAGTTGATATAATAGACCAATTTCAACTCCACCACGCAGTAATATATCCCTAAAAACGCCATAATATTTTAAGTCCTTCACTTCAAAGGCACATAGAGATCATTTGCTTTCTTGGAAAAATAATCGTTAATATAGCAAATTTTCCGAAAAAAACTAATGGATGATAATCAGAAACTATTCCCCGAAATGGTTTTCGAATTAAGAGTTTTGAAAAAATATGAACAATGCCAATTAGCGTTTCTTTGATAACCTAGGAACCTGAGAGAAAAATTTAGATGATTTATTGTATGTATTCCATACCTTAGGTCCATTCTCCTTGAAACACTTGAACAGATGCACCGCTCTATCACAGCCAGCGTCTCCGTCACTCACTTCTAGAGTATTTACTGAAATATCGTTTATTGTTAAAACAGGCTGGTACGTATCTACCTACCTAAAACCTAATAAAATAATTGATATATGTATCTATTTTTAGGGTTTCGTTCAAAAAAGAAACCTTATAGGTCCGTCTGTCTGTCAAACTTTTTTACTTATTTTTTACTTATACACAATAATTTCAAGATTGCCAAATCTTGAAATTCATAACTTAAGTACCTCTCTATACAGTCGTTGGGAGGATATTGCATGATGAAATTATCATTCATGCCTACGTTTTTAATCAATCACCACTCAGCTGTTCATGAGCGCTCGTACATTCAAAATGGTATTTACCAGCTGGGACCCCTTAGCGCAGGTGAGCACAGGCCCCTCCTGAGCCCCTGGGTCAGTCACCAGGCGTTTTCGGAGTAGTCCGAACCTGCTACGTATATCGTCAATCATCAATAATTACCCGTTTGACAAATTTCCATGAGCTGTTTCGAATTCTCAACTTTTTTCTCATCGCCTTCGTGATCTTTCGCTGACTGGGCTATCGCGCCTTGTAGGTCAAACATACCTTTGTCGTCCATCTAAAAACAACCACAGCTTTAATAATAAAGTCAAAGCTAAAGATTTTTATTTCAAGTAGTCAAGATATCATGCTCTTTTAAAAAGTCCGAAGCTAGGTGTTCCAAAACGGAATCCTATGGAGAAGAACAGACGACAAATTCCACGGAATTCTTTGTATAAAAAAATATATAACTTGGTATTCATAATTTTCACTTTAATGAAAAAATTACTTACAAAATTAGCTTTCTTGAAGACACAAGCTACTATGCATTTAGCGTTTTTGGTATCAGGTAACTTATGTTTCTGTAATAATATCAACTCGTCTGGTGTCACAGGGTGTTCTTTATTGCACTCCATTGCTCGGGCTACAAACCAAGTCCTTATTTCTTCTTCAGTTTTAGCCTGGTAAAATCAAAGCAAAATCTAATATTAGAAAAGAGCTAAAGACCGCTAGTCCGATTTGAAAAATTCTTTCAGTGTTGGATAGTCTAGTTATAGAGGAAGGTTAAACGGCTAACGTCACGTTGCGTCCTATAGGATTAGTAAAAATAATGCAAAAGCTGGGATTTTTTTCTGAATTGCACGCGTACGAAGTCGCAGGCAACAGCTAGTATAGTTATAAAATTAAATAAAGAGCATGGACATACCTAGCCAGAATTAGGTTTATATGAAATAACTTATTAAGAGATAAAAACCGGTCAAATACGAATTTTACTGATAGTTTTAAAGCCTGTAATGTATATGATACGCTTATGATGAAAATATATTTTCATATTCTAAACACATACTTACATGAATTACTTGCAATGTTAAACAAATACATAATAAATATCGAAAAATCATGTTTGCTGAAGGACTAACTAATACTGCGCCGTATGTTGTTAAAATTAACATTGACTTTATATACTAGTTTTAGATCATTATAGCCGAAAATTGGGAAGAGATTCTGAAATTGATATCTACGCATCAATTACAGCGTATATTTTAAATAACGCCATAATTGTCCTACAAAAATAGAATCAGATATTATCTTGGTCAGAGTTATAAAATCGGTAGTTCATTCAGCTATCGAATTATTTCTTTAATAAAATATAGGCATTGTAGCGTACGTTTTTTTTTACCATGTTATTGGATTGTCTTTTGCCAATAAGGCCATTCTTACCATGTCCACGGATAGCAGATTAAAATTCTTATATTTAAATGTGTGATAAGACTGATAAGGCCAATTCATATATTTTTAATAACGATAATTTTTTTTTTCTAAAAATTATTTATTTACACATCTACTTGCCACGAATTCACGGAGAATAAATATTTTAAATAAATTTTCTTTAGGATTCTGAAGTTGGGAGGGATTATGGTTTACTGAGCCGCGCTGACCAGGCGTATTGGAACAGGGTTTAGGTTCGAGTTTTCCGTCCCTCACAGTAGACGTTAACTGCTTTTATTGTTCCTTAGCTGGCCCTTAGAGCACCTGGTAAAGAAATGGGGTGGTGACACTTGCATTCTTAATCCGTCACCACACGGACAATATTTATTTCTTATCTTCTATCTATCTTATCTTATCAGTTTAAAAATGTATACAGTATACTTTTTACAAAGAACCTTCTTTATCCTCCTGTTATTAAGCGGTACCTATTTAGTTTATCGATGTTGACGAGGCTTGTTAGAATGGTTCTAATTAGGTTCATGTTTTATCCCTGTAGAAGCCCTGTACACATTAGATGAAGGAGCTCCTCCTATGCGTAACGTATCGGTTATCATTTAGTAATGGAGTAGAGATTTGGGCTAGATAATCGCGGGCACTAAGCGTGTGCCTACTGGAGAAGACGGGTCTGTTTTTAATTTCGACTATATTGTTTCTGATATATAATTATTATGTTATATGTCTAGATTTCCTCTTACTCGACTTTACAGCATCTATAAGATAACAAGAGGACTCATGATGAGGACAGTAATGTGTCCCGAGTTACAAAACCATAAACGTGTTGCTGATTTTCATAGCGTGAGGCGCATATGGATGCAATTAAGTAGCGACCTTCCGCGTTAGGAACCAACGAAACGTAACTAATGTCGTAGTAGTTGGTACAACATTGCAATTACAATCACATTTGACATGAAAATTACGATAAAAAACAAACATTGTAAGTACGTACCTAAAAAAAAGGAACCTAGGATGCGTTACTATTTTTTTATCTTTAAATAAGTAAGTTTTATTTTGATTTGAAATGTACGAACACGTGTAAATCTGTATAAATAGCATTATGTAAATATTAAGCTTATAGTATAAAGAATTAGTTAAACTGAATATAAAATTAGATACCCAGTGATCTTTGAGTATTCTGCAAGATGGTTGATGGTATTAGTACGGGATCCGTAGTACATTTTTTTCACTTGATTACTATCAAGCTGATTTTCCGTGAGTAGCTTTATTATGACGAGACGCCCAATAATTTTCTATTCCAAAATCTCGATTGTGGTAGCTAACAGAGGTAACAAGGATAAAATATCGTACTATTACTGGAAGAAAGCAGTAAGTGATTTTTTTGATAAATAAGTATGAAATTTTTGACGCAAGTTCACTTACGTCTTTTTTTTACGGGTAGTACGATATTTTATCCTTGCTATCTCTGTTAGCTAACACAATCGAGATTTTGGAATAGCAAATTATAGGGCGTCTCGTCATAATAAAGCTACTCACGGAAAATCCGCTTGATAGTAATCAAGTGAAAATAATGTACTACGGATCCCGTACTATATATTTCTCTATGCTGCGTAATTAAATTGATAGGTAATAAGAAGTAGGTACAAATTGAAACAGTGTTAAGGCACTAAATATGTATTTGTAGTGTTTTTATATTTGTGTATAAGGTGGACTAAAGGTACCATCCAATGTTCTGGAGTTACTGAATGCAGATGGCGCGGGTCCGATTTCCAGCAGTAGAGAAATCAGCCTTTCTCTACTGCTGGAAATCGGTCCCGCGGATGAATGTAAATGTACACAACACATAGATAATAGCGAATAATAACTAAATAAAACTTAGATTATTATTTTTTAATTGTCTAGTCCTTATATCCCTGAAAGTCATTTAATAAATAAAAGATGGCAATATTTTTCTTCTAAGAAATGACAAATAAGTGTTCAAGTGCCTACTACAATATAAATTAGTAGTGTTGGAAAAAAATGCAAGGTAACCGATGATTATCTTGAAAATTGCTGGTGCACGATTGTGCCACGCGGAAATAGTTGAACGCTAACATTACTAAATGGTTTAATTCTTTGTTTGCAGATTAATGATCTGCTGATTGTAACTACTATGGGTACTCCCCTGGTAGGTACTAAATTATAATTAAATAAATAAATATTCATGGAAGTTTTATACAACGTCACCCCTAGTCCCAAGCTAAGCATAATATGCTTGTGGTATGCGTACTAGAATACGGATATCCTTATTTATTATAAAACAAAGTCGTTGTTTTTATATGTGAGCTTATATTTCCAAAACTACGCAACGGATTTTGATGCGTTTTTCTTTAATAGTTAGAGTGATTCGAGAGGATGGCTTTTTTGTATATTTTTTTAATGTTTGGTTTCTAAATTCCATGCGTGCGAAGTTGCGGTCAACAGCTAGTACTTTATAAACTACTTTTCTTCTGCTAGATTCAGTTATTAACCGATTTATTAATAGAAGGAGGTTTTCAATTCTTCTGAAGGTTTATTCATATTTATTTATTTAAAAACTTATGCTCACAATTACAGAATATCAGATGGCTTGATATTAGACAAGATAAAATTGTTATAATTGTTTTTACTTGAGTTTTATTGAAGAAATATTCAAAAATATTTTCTATTTCTTTATTTTCTATTACATATTTGAGGTAGTTTTTGATATTTAAAATACCAAAAACACTATTCATGAAGTGCGTAAATACAAATTCATTCTCTGAAAGGGTCTCTACATAATACTACTCTGCACCTAGTTCAAAAACAAACTACTTATCCAGTTTTTAATATTTAGTAAATCTCGCATTCACAAGCATTCGGTCTACAATAAATCATGAAAAAAGCTAAAGGTATGTATTCTATTGACTGGAATACAAACAGTCTTTTTAGGCCCGTTATTTGTTTAAGTTGCAATATTTTTGGTGATTAAATAAAAGTCGAAACTAAATAATTATATTTTATTTATTTCTAAATTACTTAAAAAATATGTAACTATTATAAAGTAACGTGTAATCTGTATCAAAATAATATTATTAATTACAAACGAAAATATTGATTTTACGTAAAGTGCCTCTTCACTAACTACATTTAAAAACCATTTTAAGAAACGCTTTAAGTTTGACGAGTTAGGCATGATAATGTACATTTATATTTAATTTATCGGTATTTTTGTAAAGGTAAAACTAACAACACTACGGAAAATAAAATATCCCTGGATTTTGCTCATAAATGCATTTGGTGACGTGGAATGCTGCATCGCAGATGTCTTTGTATGGATCCGCTGAAATTTATATAAAATAAATAAATCATTATACCGTCATGTCTTTTTCATGGGGTAGCCAGAGACACATCGAAACATACTTCCCAGGCTTTACTTACACTCATATATCTGGTCGTACATGGCCGACGGTTATCCATATCTATGTCAGTACTTTGAAGATATTGAAAAAAAAATGGGTATGTTATTTTTTTTTCTTTATTAGTGTCATAGAAGCCAAAACAATGGTTTATAAAAAAAATTTCAAATAAATAAATAAATAAGTCCTTCGGGAAAACTTGCTTTAAGTTTTAGGTATCCAAAATTTCATGTGACGAAGTTGCGGGCAACAGCTAGGTACGAAATAAATATAGATGAAAGTAATTGAGTTTACTTGCCAATATTTATTGTTCAGTTGTAATGTTTTCGAGGTTAATAAATAAACAAATTAACACCTGAAATAGCAAACAGTTTTGCCAAAATAACGACGAAATATTTTAGGATGTTATTGAAGCATACATTTGGCATTTGTGGCAACAGAAAAATTTCAGCGAAAATCTCAACTTTCTCTCTCTAATATAAATCAAGCTCTAAAATCTGCTTAACTGCTTTCAATAATATAACTTACCAGCTTTTTTGCACGCTGTTATGGCTATTTTCGCTGGTTCCTTTAGGTCATCCGGTAATATCAAATCAGCTTGTTTCATAGAAGATTCATAACTAAATTTATTATTTTTTATCTGAAATACAATTGCGAAATCAGTACCTACTAATATTTTAGCAATATATCGATCAGCAAGTTAAATATCAATTTAAACTTTAGGTACCTCTCCTCTCCAGCCCATTTACGTCCCACTGTTGGGCACGGGCCTCCTCCACTTTGGAGGGATAATGGTCTACTGTGCCGCGCTGACCAGGCGTGTTGGCACAGGGTTTATTTTCGAGTTTTCCGTCTCTCACAGAGGATGTTATCTGTGTGCAATATCCCTTAGCTGATTTTTACAGCACCCTTAGGAGGAGATAGGATGGTGACACTTGTATTTTTAATCCGTCACCACACATCACCATCCTCTTATTTTCGAATCCATTCACTAATATAATATTGTTTAATTACTTTTAAAAACCTGATAGCAATATTAACAAGGCAATAAAAAGTAACACAAACCCCACTAGCCATTTTCATGACACAGGCAATGTAGCATTTTACATCTTTGTCCTCAATAAAAACACCGTTATTAATTGGGTCGATTTTATCTAAAAATATAAAATAATATTTGTTAATAAAAGTGACGAGCCACTTGGTCGAGTGGTTCATGTAACGGACTGCCGATCCAGAGGGCGCGGGTTAGATTCCCGCTTGGGACAATCATTTGTGTAATTTATCTAATTGTCATACTAATATTTGTACTGCTTCTGGGTGTTTCTATGTATTATAAGTATGTATTTACAAAAGAAAAGTAGTATAATAATATGTATTCTATCCGTGTTCTGGTACCCATAAAATAAGCCTATAAGCTTAGCTTGGGACCAGAGGACGTTGTGTGAAATGTCCATGAATATTTAAAAGTGAAAATCCTTGTAAAACTTCTTTCACACAACGAAATCTTGTCAGCTCAATATTCCTACTTTAAATGGCCTCCTCAATCCGTATTTTTTTTAAGTCCATATAGTGAAGTTATTTACTACGTCACGCTAACCAGGTGGTTTAACTCCATGTCTTCCTTTTCTCACAGACGATGTTTTCTGCCTATTTTTCTTTAGATCAATACAGCACCATGGGGAGGAAACAGGGTTGACACACTTGTATTAATAATTCGCCACACAGACAAAATTTTGTATACCTATCATGAATTGATTGATAGCACAATAGTCACAGAAAATAATATAATCTCATTGTTCTAGAATGTTTAGTATCAGCGAACTTTTTAGTTTATTTTTTCTTAAATTACGAGTTTATGAACGATCAAAGAAGATTTGTAACGTTTAATTTCTCCTTACCGTCTGGTAAATCAAATTTTGGTTGACAAGATTTCCTCATCATTTTTCCTGTGTTTTTAACTTGTTTCATTGTCATCTGTAATATCAAATTTTAATAGATTATTTATATCTTTCAGCACTTAAAAACATTATTTGTATGTATTTTTTTGCATTATCTTTAAACTAGCTGTTGCCCGCGACTTCGTACGCGTGGAATTTATAAAATTATCCCCGTTTTTCGCAACATTTTTCACTATTACTTTACTCCCATTCGCAGTGTGATGTTATATAGCCAATAGTCTTCCTCGATAATTGGACTATCCAAAACAAAAACAATTTTCCAATTTGAACCAGTAATTCCTGAGATTCAGTTTAACCAAACAAACTCTTCAGTTTGATAATATTAGTATAGATGTCTAAAATTATTTTTAATTTTTATTGTTTAAAAAATAAAGGTAACTTACCGCTTCACATCCTATTAGAAACATAATAAATATCAACACCGCGGTAATAGGAAGCATGTTTTAATCTGGACGTGTTCTAATTTGGAGTCATGGGTTCCGATTTGCAAAACCTTTAGCTTGTCTCTCAGTTATATAGACAATTAATACTCACATATGCAATTATATTTGTAACACCTAATAGTCATGTGGGTGACCATAAATTCTCTTAAAAATGGATTTGTTTTCAAAAAGTCAATATTTTGTTATTTCTATTGATAGAAACACCATTTCATTAGATCAAGGTTTAGTTTAAGTTTGGCTTCTTTTCACGCATACAAAGTCCGGATAATAGCTAGTTATATTATAATTATTGAATTCTTATTTTGAATGTTGAGATGGATGTGTGGCGTCACGCGAATGGATAAAAAGGAATGAATATATTAGAGGAAGTCTGAAAGTGATGCCAGTGACTAAAAATTGAAGAAGGAGCGGATGTTGGGCATGTCATGAGATGAGAAGAAAGTAATGTCGTTAGGAGAGTTCTGCGTGTGGATGTGGAAGGAAAAAGTCTAGAGGAAGACCTAAGAGAAGATGGATGGACTGTGAAAGAGGACATGAAAGAAAGAGGAGTTGACACAGACATGACGGCTGACAGAAGACTATGGAAGAAAAAGACATGTTGCGCCGACCCCAAATAATGGGATAAGGGCAGGAGGATGATGATATTGAATTCTTATTTTTATTGTTGTATACAAAAATGCAGGATGCACTCCGGCGAAGTTGGTAGCAGTCGGCCGAAGTGGTGGACCATAATGGGAGAGAAACTGACAAAATATTGGTACGCGCATTGTCTAACAAGCCTGGTTTCTGCATCTGGGCTATCATCGACTTACTATTGACGTTTAGCCTCTCGAGGTGTTGTGAGAGGCTCTTTGAGACCAAACCGTTCACCGATATAACTATCGGGATTATTTCTGTCGATACCACCCTCCTTCTCATTGTTATTATTATTTTCTATTGCTGCAGAACTTTAACTCTCCGAGTCCTCCAGAGAAGGGGCACGCAGGGTACATGTCAATGATATGCTATATTATCTGGTCAGGGGCTTCAAAGTGGAATTCAAGTGCATTACCAATTTGGGAGCTTGGGAAAGCTTGGGAGTAGGTTGCTCTGGAGCCATACATATTCTATATTGTAACGTTTTATTAGCATAGTAAGTATAATTTACATTTAATAAAAAAAAAAGATTTCATTATAAGCTCTGCTGAGTTTCTTACGCCGGTTCTTCTCAGACGATTTCGTCCTAATCCGGTCGTAGGGAAAAAATTGGACATGTCATAAGCACATAATTTTGCTAAAAAATTATGTCTACTTGATTAAATGATTTTTCATTTCATTTCATTTGACAAAAGTCAATTCTTCACATTAATAATCAATTAATTCTACAGTTTCTGATGGTGTGTTAAGGCATATTTTCTAAGGTTTTGCTACTTTGTTGCAGTTTCATACACGAAAAGGTATATTGATTTACATTAAAGTGTGGAAAAACAAATAGCACAACCGCTCCGTGGTGGTAAACTAGTTGTTCTGCTAGTCCTAGTTACACTTTAAACTTGCTTTACAGAAATCTAAATTGTAAATTATTATAGAATTCATAACGCATGAGCACCCTATTCGCACGTTTGTGTGCTCAATGGGTGGTAATTAATAAAGTCACTCATTTACTTACCTCTATAAGTAGCCGGTAATTACTTAAATCAATTTGCTTAATTTTATTGTTCTAGCTATGTATTTTTACAACCGAGGAAATGTCACGTTAAAATATTATGTTAGTATTAAAGTTATAAGATAGATTATATGAATTGTTTTTCATTAAATCTGTATGTTGTATACATTTTTGATGATAAAATGTTCAGTATTTTTGATCCCTTTAAAATATAGGTATCATATTTTATTATGTTATCAAATATCTATATATCCTTCCAGACGTAGAAAGCATTTGAGCTAACTGCTCACATACAAAATTAGTCAATAATCGTAATTTGTGTAATCCGTCATAAATATTATATGCAAGTCACAATGACATACTTGAAAGAGCAAAAAAAGATACATTAACCAAATTACTTCTGCAAAAGATTAGGTAATTAGGCTTTTACGAAACAATTGTTACTTAGTAGGTAATCATTTATTATTTGCTTAGTGCTATATCTTGAAAGTGAAATAATGAATCTTATATTTCTGCACAATGGGCATTGTTCATATTTTTTTTAACTCTTAATTCAGAAACCATTTCGGGGAATAGCGTTTCTGATCATGATCCTTTAGTTTTTTTCGGAAAAGTTGCTATATTAACGATTATTTTTCCAAAAAAGCAAATGATCTCTATTTGCCCTTGAAATGAAGGACTTAAAACATTAAGGCGTTCTGAGGGATATATTACTCTGTGGTGGAGTTGAAATTGGTCTATTATATCAACTTGGCAACTTTGAAAAGATGTATTGCAATCTGTCTTAAGAGGATACCAAAATAGCTTCGTGCATTTTTCTACGTACGAAGTTTTCATTGTTTCTTTAGATTGAATGGCTAGAGCTCTAATTTTTAAGTATATGTTTTTTCAATATATGATCTAGGATCGCATAAACTTAGAAACGCGATTTAAAAAAGTTTTCTCGATAGAAAATCTTAGCGAAACAACCTCTCAAATTTTTTATTTTTTTCATTTGTCGGTCTATTATCGCGTATTAACTAATGAAATAACTTTAAAAACATAAGTAACTATTATATATAGAAACACGTAAATCAGAATTAAAATATATTTAGTAGATTTTGAGTAAATAGGAAAAGTATCCCTAATTCTTTATTTTCTGTGCCTACTGGCTGTGTTAATATGTACGTGTCGGCGATGATATACTATAATATTGATGTAGGCCCTTAAGTCTATCAGGAAAAGTCAATACACAGATTGCGTACAACGATGACGTCACAACATTTAAAATAATATCTTTTAGTATTTTTAAAAAATTCTATATCGTGAATATTTCAATAATATTAAAATTAGTTGCATAAAATAGTCTATATTTTCTAAAAAAATATAAAAACAGCAGATCAAAAATTATGAACAATGTCAATTAATTTAGATTGTGCGATAATTTACTTAGTAGACGAGTACAAAAGAAAATTTCATTAAGACATTGTTACTTATAATCGTTTAATTGGGATTATTGAGATTTATAACATGAGATATACGTTGATTTTATTATTGAGATTTAGAAAATAAACTTTTAAAATATGTGGTAGTTTATGGGGCTGACATAAAGTCATAGTCCGGCCAGCCGATTTCCATCCATCATCCGTAGTTTGAACGTCCTAAATAGAGAAAAAAAAAAGAAATGCTATGCCCTATGATGATCTTATTTACAGGGAGACTTATATTCAAAGTGCCTACTTATACATATCCACTCGCTTCCGATAAAACTTTTAATCGAAAGTGTGCTCAACAAAAAAGTAAAAAACTAAGCCAAAATGGTGTAAAATAAATGGTTTCTTAAATAATAGTACATGAATTTCATTAAGCGATACATACTACTACCTACTTGTCTTGAACTCTAGCTAATGTTGCTAAGAACAAACAAAAACTACATAAATTATTTCATTAAGGGCCTACATCAATATTATCGTATATCATCGCCGACACGTACATATTAACACAGCCAGTAGGCACAGAAAATGAAGAATTAGGGATACTTTTCCTATTTACTCAAAATCTAATAAATATATTTTAATTCTGATTTACGTGTTTCTATATATAATAGTTACTTATGTTTTTAAAGTTATTTCATTAGTTAATACGCGATAATAGACCGACAAATGAAAGAAATAAAAATTTTGAGAGGTTGTTTCGCCAAGATTTTCTATCGAGAAAACTTTTTTCAATCGCGTTTCTGAGTTGATGCGATCCTAGATCATATATTGAAAAAACATATACTTAAAAATTAGAGCTCTAGCCATTCAATCTAAAGAAACAATGAAAACTTCGTACATAGAAAAATGCACGAAGCTATTTTGGTATAGTCTTAAGCTTTATAATGTTAACTTCACCATTGATTATCGTAAAAATAATTAATGGTGAAGTGAAACTTAATGGTGAAGTAAATCAAGAAAATATGGTTAAACATAGAATTAACGACGACATAGACGACACGGTAGAAGAAGATGAGCATTAAGGGAAATAAAATATGGCTGGGTTTTGTTCGTAGATGCATTTCGTGATCTGGAACGATGCTTCACAGACGTCTTTGTATGATTCCGCTGCAAAGAAGGTTACTATAAATTAGAATTTCCTCTCCTCCTCTCCAGCCCCTTAACGTCCCACTGTTTTGCATGGGCCTCCTCCACTCTGGGGGCATTATGGTCTACTGTGCACGCTGACCAGGGGTGTTGGCACAAAGCTTAGTTTCGAGTTTTCCGTTTCTCACAGTAGACGTTAACTGCTTATATTGTTAAAGTAATTTATTGATTTTGAAATTGACATGCTATGCTTTACGTAGAAATACGTAGAAATACGATATAAACTCAATCGAGTAACGGTTGTGGTGGTAAATTTGAATGCTACAAGCACGACCGCAATGAGCTCAGTTGGAAACAGCTTCGGAACGGTATTCTGAGGTCGTGGGTTCAAGTCCCGCTTGCGGCAATAATTTTTTCCACCATAATTTTGCTTATATTGTTCCTTAGCTGGCTCTTGCTGCCCTGGGAAAGAAATGGGATGTTGACACTTGTTTTCTTATTCCGTCACCACACGGACTATAACTTAGATACTGGTCTACAGTAAATCTGGATTGAGAACTACTACTAGTTTAACATATACAATTGTATTAAACTGTTCATTTAAATGCCACAAAATTATAAAATTTACTCACGGACTTTTTTGCACACAGTAAGTGCTAATTTTGCTGGTTCTTTAATATCATCAGGAAGTAACATATCGGCTTGCTTGATAGCTGCTTCATAGCTGAATTTATTATTTTTCATCTGTAATACAAGATGGTCTTTTAAGAAGAAAGGGAAGAACTTTTTCTATTATTAACGTTTATTTCTGATATTCTCTAACACTTACGCGACTCATTTGTTTAAATAAAACTTTATTTCTGATTCCATTCCATCATATTTGTAAACACATCTTATGTTTTATGCATTGCAAAGACATCATATAAAAAAATATAATATTATTTAAGGGCACAGAAAACTTAGTTTACCAACCGTATTAGCCATTTTCATAACACAAGCTATATAACATTTTACTTCTTTTTCTTCAATGAAGACGCCGTCGATGATGCCATCAATTTTTTCTAAAAATATTAATTGTATAAGTGATACACATCGTTTACTACTGGCCACAATTATATATTCATCGAACTCATATTTTAGAGAATTTGTAAGTAGTCAGATATTTACTTTGACTGACTTCTTAATTAATTGGTGATATGAAATTGAATGCTTTTTCGATTATAAGTAATAAATACAATCTAAAATCGTCTAAATGTCGTGTCAAAATCACAGAAAAGTTTTACCGTCTGCTACGTTATTTTTTGGCTGACATGTTTTCCTTATCATTTTACCAGTGTTCCTAATTTGTTTCATAGTCATCTGAAATATTTATAATAATTTGTTAGTTTACATTTAAAAAAAGGTCTCAATCCATGTACCTAAGTAAATCCTGACTTTGACAGCCAGGAATTACCTAAGTACTTACTTTTATATACGTTTGTTATTTTTTGATAGAAATATAGAAACAGGTTTTTGCAATATCAACAATTTATTTTCCGCAAATTTTTAAAACGTATCTATGGCTGAATATTTTTTTTTTCGGATCTATCTAGTTAATATTGGCTACTTACCGCTTCACAACTAATACATAATAATAAAAATGATAGGATCACAGCAAGGATCATGTTAACGATTTATATTACTACTGTTTTTAATTTCAAAGCATTGGTCTCTACTTATATCTCTGATATATTTATAGACATTAAAAAGTGTTCCTGTGATTATACTTTTAATACTTAATTTGTTAAGGTGTCCATAAATCACACTAAATAGACCACTATCCATTTATTAAAGAAATCATAATTATAAAGCCTAATTGTACAAAATATTTCGCTTAAATTATTCATAATAAAAATATTCGTAAATAAATAAATAATAAATAAATAAATAAATATTCATGGACATTTCACACAACGTCCTCTGGTCCCAAGCTAAGCTTATATGCTTGTGTTATGGGTACCAGAATACGGATATACTACATATACTACTTTTTTTTTGTAAATACATACTTTTAATACATAGAAACACCCAGACGCAGTACAAACATTTGTATGACAATTAGAAAAATCACACAAATGATTGTCCCGAGCGGGAATCGAACCCGTGACCTCTTGATCGGCAGTCCGTTACCAGAACCACTACACCACGAGGCCCGTCAATATTAAATATTTTTTTGAAATTCCTTTTCTATTGTCCGCATTTTGATATCCCACTCGATAGATGTGTTCACTTTTTTATTATTGCGTCATTAATTCAACCCAAAACTCTGGCAATTTCTTTAAATATAAATATAAATCTGGTCTATAGGGGTCTGAAGCAGCAGTATTTTACAATCTAACAATTTCTATAGTTGAAGACTGCTCTACAAAACGATTGTCGAAATCACGTGGGTCTACTGTATTTGTGATAGGATATTCGATTTTACTATTTATCCATTTATGGCTAGACTTCATGGTCAAACTACTTACAAGTTTGTATGATCATTGGGTTGTAATTCAGTAATTGTCACTTAGATTTCCCTGTTAGCAGCCTATAATTATAAACATTGACGTGTATTACACTGTTGCAATTAAAAATAGATAGCAAAAACTTTTATTACCATATAAATAAATAAATAAATAAATAAATAAATATTCATGGACATTTCACACATCGTCCTCTGGTCCCAAGCTAAGCTTATTATGCTTGTGTTATGGGTACCAGAATACGGATATAATACATATACTACTTTTCTTTTGTAAATACATACTTATAATACATAGAAAACACCCAGACGTAGTACAAACATTTGTATGACATTTATGAATATCACACAAATGATTGTCCCAAGCGGGAATCGAACCCGCGACCTTGTGAACGGTAGTCCAGTACATGAACCACTACGCCACGAAGCCCGTCAAAAATAAAATAAGCCCATATATAAAATCGATTAAAAAAAGAAGTTTTGGATAAAAATTTTGGATAAAAGCAAATATAATAATTGAGGCATATAAAAATGGCCTCAATACAAGATCTATAAAAACCATAAAGTGGCTACCATCTAACTCAACTGACTTAGTTTGGTTTGTTGTCTAACATTCACATCACAATTCATATAAACTACCATATGTCGTGAATTGTAAGTAAGATTTGGGACTAGACGACAGTGTTAGACATGTGTATCTATTTTATTTATTAATTTTAGATACTTTCGATATCTCAGGTCACTTATCCAAAGAGATGGCGAATTAGACCAAGACACAACACGGATTAAAGTGGGATGGATGAAATGGCGGCAGGTCGACAACTAGCAACCCAGGATTAAGTTAAAAGGGAAAATCTACAAGACGGCGATTATTCTTTTGCATGGGATTCGCGTTTGGAACAGACACTTAGCTTCTGACTTTTCAAAAGAGCTAGTAAAATATGCCAACACGAAATAAAAATTGTTGGCTTTGACTTTATTAGACCTGTAGGCGTTTAGGCTTTAGGTATACACTTAACACTATTACATCTCTCTCTCTCTCTCTCTCTCTCCAGCCCATTAACGTTCGACTGTTGGGCACGGGATTCCCCCACTTTAGAAGGGATTATGGTCTACGATGCCGTGCTGACCAGGCTGGTTAGTACAGGGTTAATTTTCGAGTTTTCCTTTTCTCACATTGTATGTTAACTGTGTAGGTATAGTATTCTTTAGCTGGCTTTATTCAAAATAAAGACGCCAACAATTAGCTAAGTACTCGGCTAATTTATTATGTGTTCTAATGGTTTACCTGTTCTGCAAAATCAGTCATGTCATGCAAAAACAATCACGTCGTTGTAAAAATGGCTGCAAAACCATTGTTCTAGCTTTTATACTTAAGATTGTAGGTACAGTAACATGGTTGCTTTTTTACCAAAAATCGTACTCTAGATCGTGCTACAAAAAATTGTTAATTCTGTTGTATGAGTATGTTATTTTGACCTAAGTTGAAAATATATTTATATGAAAATACATACTTAAAGATAAATAATTAGCATAGATTAGCTCATAAATTAGCCAAAGGGATTAGAATTAGATTGTTTCGTTTAACTAAGATTTGATTAAAGTGAGCGGGTTCACGTTAATATTTGGTTGTATGAGATATTTTACTCTTCTTCTACGTAAGCTATTCTGCGCTTACATTCTTGAGGTTGCTAGGACAATTATTTGTAAGATAAAGACGCATCTATAATCTAAGTATGAATCCGTTTTCAAGAACACATATCAGAAGCATTCGCCTTAAATTGGGAACAAGAATATTGGAATATCTGTAATTCATGCCAACCAAGTAGACAAATGCATAGTTTTGTTTAGTATGCCAGTTACATGTTATTGTTATTCTCTACATCATCCGTTGCTTTAAAGAGCAGATAACAATCACACAAACGATTATTTTCTGATTCAGCCACAAGTACCAACATAAATGCGGTGATTTAACTACTAGATGCATTAACTGTGACCTTTCATATATGACTGATTTTGTAACTATTGAAACAGTAATAATAAATGTGAGTAAATTGCTAAAAATAGCATTGAAAACCACGTAAAGTTGACACCTGACACTTCTTCAGAGATTATGTATTTGAAGATATATTTAGAACAGAATTGTCTTGGAATGAATGCCAGGATAATACATTTAAAATGATAAGTCGGACGTTCAAAGCTAAAGTACGCGAACTCTACAGAAGTTAATTGGTAGAAGTATACTGTTAGTGTTTTCTCCACTGTTGGAAGTATATTAAGTATATGTATTTATGTATGGTTTATGTAGTGTATGTATAGCGTAGTATGTTATATTATTATGGTATATAAGTAAGTATGGTTTATGTAGTGTATGTATAGCAAGTGTTATATTATTATTTATGTATTTTGTATGTATGAGCTTTATGTATTTCATTAAAATTATTATATACCTATATGTTAAAATAAATAGCACCCACTTTAACTTATTTCTGCACTCCTCGCTGGTTGACTGGGAGAAAATGCCGTTGGCATTAAGTCCACCATTGTACATCAATCATTTCTTGTGGGCAAAAATTGTAAAATAAATAAATAAATAAGTTTTGCTTTTACCAAACAAGTCATTAATTCCTAGATTGTCTCTATCTATCCTAAATAAGGTCATTTATGATTTATTTGATTCTAAACATTCGTGGACTCCTTGAGAGGTAGTGCAGGTTCATTTCCGTTATAGGTGCTGTATCATCTTTTTTGACCCTTATCTTTACTTATTATAAAACAAAGTCGATATTTTTGTATGTATGTCCCTTTGTGAGCTTATATCTTTCCAAACCGCGCCACAGATTTGTATTGCCGTTTTCTTTAATTGAAAGAGTGGTTCAAGAGGAAGGCTCTTTTACAATTTGTTAAGGTTTGATGTGTATTTTGGTTTTAATAACTATAAAAGCGGGTGAAACCGCGGGCATTAGCTAGTGTTGATATATTGTGTACTTTTGACACGGAAATATCTCTAAAAGTGTCTTCGTCAATATACGAGTGTATGTGGCTATTATGACGCTAGAAACCACTATCACGACATCACTACACACGTAGGCCGTTACCAAAAATTAGGATTCCTTAGTTGAGTTTCCTAACTAATTTCGAACTTTTTTGAAGAACTAGACTGGAGCTTTTCCTAGGCTAATGATTTCAAATGTCCACATTAACTACAATGATGACGTGCAGCTTGGCGCAACGTTTTGTTGACAATAACGAAACTTGTCATATTAAGTACGTATCATTAAAATAAAAATAACTAATAATCATAGGGCGACAGGAAATAAAATCTCTTGGACACATAACTATAGGTATTGAGATAAAACGCTTAACAAACGTTTATCTAACCTGTGATTATTTTTGGTCAAAACACATTCTTTTGCAGCAAAACATATGTTTTTCTTTAGACACTCAGACATAAATTGTATGTTCGTTTGTAGAGATTTTTCAGTCTTTTTGTGACGAACACAGCCGTTAGTTATTGTTTTAGAAGTTATGTATCGATTTGTATTGCTGTTGGCATTTTTAGGATGTGTTCATGGGGTAAAAGTTACTTTATTATTTTTAATTAACCTTAGTTCTCCTTTAAAGAACAGGCATATACATTGTCTAATTTAATAACATTATATTTAATTTTTATTATGTGTTGATTGATTGTTAGAATAGAAGCATATAGATTGAGGTAGCTCCATAGTTTCTTCTCTAGATCGATGTTAGGTACCTACAGCGAACTAACTTTGTATCACTTTGTGGCAGATGACGCGAGCTCAAGTGAAGAAGACCATGGGTGTGATAAAGAAACAGTGTATGCCGAAAAGTTCTGTTACGGAGGGTAAAGAAAATATTACAGTCATTAAGATTTCACATAATTTCCGTCTAGTACCACATTAAATTAAATGCTTGTACTCTGTGTGCCATTTTCCACAGGATATAACATAAAACGAATAGAAAATTCTGTGTAACACTCAATAAAAATTGTCCTATCGAATCGAACACTGGAAATCAATAGCATTGTAGACACTGCCAAGAGAAATTTTGAAGTCTGCTCTAGTTTTATATATCACATATCATAGAAATTAACATAGATTTTTTTTTATAGATCAAGTTGGCAGAATAGAGGAAGGAGTCTTCCCTGAAGACAGGAATGTAAAGTGTTATGTTGCGTGTATATACAAAAATCTGCAAGTGGTAAGTTTACTATTTTAAAGTACCTATAAAACACCCACTATTTATACTTTGGTACCGTTCTTCGTTATACGTTCAACGTGTGTAACGTTGAACGTACACGTTACACTGTTGAGCACATCGGAAAGAATATTGGTCTACTTAGTTACACTTTTTTAGTTTTGAATTTTCCAACTGTTACAAAAGCTGTTATTTATATATTGTATCTCTTTGCTGGCTTTTACAGCCCCCTAAGGAAGAAATGGGGTGGTAAACTTCTATTTTTAACCCGTGAGCACACAGATATATCAGTTAAATAACTTACACTTCAATAAAAAAAATCGTTCTGTATTTTTTTACGGAATGTTTTTTATCATGTAGGTAGACAATATGCTATGTGTTATTTTTCAGGTAAAGAATGATAGGCTGGATCAGGCTCTTATTTCTAAACAAATAGACATATTGTACCCGGCGGAGTTAAAAGAACCAACGAAAAAGGCCGTGGAAATATGTATAAAATATCGTAAGTAATGAGAATGACATAGAGTAGTTCATAATATTTAAATACATTTGTAGGAAAGAAATATAATTACGAGAGTTGTATATGTAAGATGTGAGTGGTTCGGCTCGGCTTGTAAATGGTATTTTTTGGAAATTAAACCTACTGCGAACAATGAGTCTCCATCTAAACCCACTGTATGATAAATTTCATGAACAGCATTCTAGCCATTATCGTCATTTTTCGCAATTCTCATTCTCATCTTCGAGTATTTCTTGTATTCTTAAACTAGATAATACACTAGCTGTTGCCCTCGACTCCGTACGCGTGGAATTTAGAAAATTTTCTCCGTATTTGCAACATTTTTCACTAATGCTTCTATTACTTGCAGCGTGATGTTATATAGCCTATAGAGTTTTTTGATAAATGGACTATACAACACAAAATCATTTTTTCAACTCTAACCACTAGTTCCCGCGATTAGCGCGTTCAAACAAACAAACTCTTCAGCTTTATAATATCAGCTAAAATAGCTATAAAAGCATAGATACCTATATCTATTGTATACAAGAGAATTCTTACTAATAAGTACAAAAATGTTTGTATATTATTAACTATCAAATTATTTAAATAAAAAAAACAATAATATAAGAAATAGTTTTATCTTATTTTCAGAGGACCCGTACAATGACCTTTGTGATGGAATATTCGCTGCAGTGAAATGTTTATATGAAAAGAATCCAGAATCATTTATATTTCCTTAATAAAAAAAGGGTTTCACACACTAAATGTACATAATATATTTGAATTCTCTTGTGGTAGAATAAATAATAATAAGTTCATGTTTGTTTGTGTTTTTATTCTTTCTATTATTCGTAAATGCTCGTACGGCAGTGGTAGAGTTCCAAACGTTTCCATGTATAAAATCTGCAGAATACGTATTTTTATATACAACATTTTATTTTGCCTTGTAAACGCCATCAAACGACTTAATAAGTTAAAAGAGAAGAGAAGTTTAGTAGAGAAGTTTAGTGTTTTGACGTCTTCGTTTCATTTGTTGGTTCTGAGAAAATTTAATGTTAAATACCTACAGAGGAAATACTACCAGATTCTGTTTACATGTAATTAAGTAGGCTCTTATTATCGAAATTTTTTTCTTTAGACTCCCAAAACTCAACTAAGCCTGCCTGATTTTTGAGATGTGGCTTAAAGTGTAGAGAAAAACCTGTAGCATGTAAGTACGTTTGATCTAAGAAAAACAAACAAATCACTAATTAATGTATTCAAATAATTACATGTCAATTTGTGAGTTTTTATAACGTAATAATACGCTTGATTGTAATAAAACCAGAGATTTGTTTTATGATGAAGGAGTAGTATACTTCTATAAATAATTTCAAATGCAAATAGAAAATTACATTCCGTATACAGATTAAGATAAACAAGGAGTGATGGATAAAAAACTGTTGTGTTGTTTATTTGTTACTATTTTTATTATATGCGAAGTTGATTCTGTAAGTGTAAATTTATTTTATTAAAATTGCAATTGAAAAGAAATGCGTAATGGTGTTAAGGAAATATTTTTTATTTTACGTAGATAATAACGCAGAAATGTGAAAAACACGATAAAAGTAAACAGACATCCGGAAATATCTAGGTTTAAAAAAATTTAACTAAACTATCTAAAACCTGTTATTAAATATTTAAATAATGTGAATCGAATTTTAAAAACTTTTTGTTAGAACTTTTTCGAGACCCACTTTTTTCATTTTCACTGTTTTTTTATAGATGACAAAAGAACAAATGAAAAAGACTGCAAAGATATTTCGAAATAATTGCATTAAAAAGATTGAAGTTCCCGAAGGTAAATTGCATTTGTAATTACTTCCATATAGTAAATGATTAAGAAATAGGATTTAGAATAGAAATGTCACCACGCTATTTCTTTCTCAAGGTGCTAATATTATAATAATCAGTTATCATGAACTATAAGAGATGGAGAACTTAAAACAAAACCTGATGTCAACACGCCTAGTTTTCTTCTTTCTTTTTGTTACCTAGTTATTGGAAGAATAAAGTCAGGTAATATTATCTGGACGGATGACAAATTTTTGTTGAAATGACGTAAGTTTTATGTGCGAATCACCACACAAAACTCACTCTGCTCTTGTCTCTATCTCACCACTCTTCTCTCTCTCTTTTTCACTCCATTAACGTCCCAATGTTGGGCACGGGTCTCCTCCACCGTGTGACTCCACTTGATGTATGCCTGTTACTGCAATCTAATGTTTTAGGGCTTTCTCTATATCAGTATTCTATAGGTTTCCACCTCGTCAAAGTTTAAGTTCTTGAAATAGTGGGAATGAACCCTGTAGGTTATGATTCCCTTACATATGCAAACACTCAAAAATCGTCGAATTTTGACAGTACCTTCCGATTGCGTAGGCTTTCATTTTATACGACTTCAAAAAGATTTATTTTCATAAAGTGTCAGGCAGTCAGTCGAATATCAAGCCTTGTTTGAACGGAAACGACGGAAACTAATGTTTACTCATACTATATTTAATCATTTAGGCACATGACATAATTTTCATATACACTATGTTCTATTTCATATACACAATGTACTACATTTTATTGCCGTTAAAGTCAAAGGTTAAAAATAAATTAAATTTAATTCATTTTTATTCATTATTCATTCATTAATATTTTTATTATAGAAATGGTGATAGACATAGGAGAAGGTATTTTTATTGAAGATAAGAAAGTAATGTGTTACATCGCTTGCATCTACGAAACAATGAATGTAGTAAGTAGTATAATGAATAAAAAAGTTAAAACATAACAATATGTACAGGACCCCATATTATTATTTGATATGAATCTCACTATAGCAATGCGTAGGTACCATAAAGATTGCAATATTTTGGTATGTATTGATATTTTACTGCGAATTGCGAAGTGCTTAACAAAGAACATGTAGCCAATAGAACATGAACAAATTAGGGAAGAAATCTTGATCAACATGGTTGGGTTTCTATTGGTCT
This sequence comes from Orgyia antiqua, assembly GCA_916999025.1. NCBI lineage: Eukaryota > Metazoa > Arthropoda > Insecta > Lepidoptera > Erebidae > Orgyia > Orgyia antiqua. The sequence goes on from OU779869.1 coordinate 10,424,643, forward strand.
TTAAAGAATAGCGGGGTAAGCGACCTAAGATCTCGTAATCTGCAAACTTTTGAAGACCTATCAGGGCCGAGCCGCCCCTATGTGCTAAGTGTGCGGCGCACACAGGCGCAAAGACAATAGGGAAGCCGCGGCCGTCATCAAAATTATTTTTATTTTATTTTATAACACGTCTTCTGTTCTAAACCTAAAGTGCCGATCTTTCAATAGGCAATCTTCCTCAAGAACAATTCTTATCTCTAATCTCTAAAAAGTCAAATCAAAATCTCTCTAAATAAATATACAGCTAAACTTTTTGTAGTCGGTTAAAAAAGAGGCGCTGCAAGGTGTCGGCGCGGCCCTGAGACCTACGAGTATATACAGTAAATGTTGAATGATAACACGATTTTGGTTTTTAGGTAAAAAACAAGAAATTAAATATGCAAGCCAGTATAAAACAGATTGATATGATGTATCCACCAGAATACAAAGATGCTGCCAAAGCAGCAGCTGCAGCATGCAAAGATATCCGTAAGTACTTATTAATTGTTTCTCATGGGCTTGGCGAAATCCATATATATTTACTAAATAGTAACCCATCTAAATCTATCTAAGACATCACTGTCTAAGCTTCTATCGCGGGCCTTGAGCGCGGAGACCGAATGCAGAAATTCCGTAACGAAAATATCCTAACACCCCCCACTCCGACCGGCACAGCGGTGATACTTTTTAGTTTTACCATCTATCGACGAATATATTAAATTAATATATTAAATATAATTAATATATTAATTAATATATAATATATTAAAGAGAAAAAAACAAAAGGAAAAAAAAATACTGCATAAATAAAATAAATAAATAATTATAATTGCATGAGTTGATAAAAAATGCTATGCAATAGCTTTACCGCGGCAGTCCCCAGTGCCACACGTCTTTTTTTTATGAACAGTGATAGCTAGACGGGTAAAATTTTTCAGATGTTTTTAATGTAGCGGCAACAACAACAAATACTAAAAACCAAATTACCATACTGTAATGTATGCATGTTTTTTAGGATTAGTGAATTTTTATTCTAAGTTTTTAGTAAATATCAGTGATGTGTTAAAACCATTATATGATTTACTTAAAAAGAATGTAAAATGGTACTGGGACAATTGTTGTGAAGATTCATTTAGTAAAATTAAATATGTATTAAGTAAAAGACCGATATTGGCGCATTACGATGCTATGTTGCCCCACGTTGGACGCCAAATGTAATGTATGCAATGAAACACGGTCTATTGCGGAATGGCGTTTATTGGATATATGATATGTCAATACATAAGCGGGTAGATATATAAATACACCACACATACCAATTACAGTAAGTGCTTACCATCAGACGGGCCGTAAGCTTGTTTGCCATCTTAGTGGTATAAAAAAAAAACAGAAGAAAATAAATATTTAAACCTAACTCGCACTTCGTCGATTTTAATAAATGAATTTCTTTCTTTCAGAGAAAAGCTATAACGACTTATGTGATGCCTCATATTGGACTGCGAAGTGTATGTACGATTTCAATCCGGAAGCTTTTATATTTGCATAAAGATACAAGAAATTAAATGTATGAAGGGTTCTAAGTGTTCGTTTTTTTTCTAACATTATCTATACTAATATTATAAAGCTGAAGAGTTTGTTTGTTTGTTTGAACGTGCTAATCTCAGGAACTGGTATGGTACGAATTGAAAAATTATCTTTGTGTTGGATAGTACATTTATCGAGGAAGGCTATAGGCTATACAATATCACGCAGCGACCAATAGTTGCAAAAACGGGGAAGTTTTTTTAAATTCCACGAGTACAAAGGCGCTGGCAACAGCTACTTCTTAATAAAGTAACATAACCAATAACTAGGATATAACAATATTTTTAAGGAATACATTTTTAAAGAAATTTGAAAGAAGAATTTAAATTAAAGTTATAAATCCAGCCATCTCAAATGCTGAAGTTGCAATCTAATATAATATTGTTGTAACTTTAAACTTCAGTTAAAGCAAGTAAATTTTTTGGTTTTGATTACTCCATTGTTTCTTATACCAATAACGAAAATTACACATGATTACGCATTAAGATGTGAAAAATAAACTTCAGCAATTATATTACACAATACTCAACTATCTGTGTTTATATAAATAACGCACACAGAAACTTAAGTTTCATATAAATATAGTAAATCAGAGACCTCGCTTAGCAGTGACAATTTTATTTTATTTAAAATGTTTGTGTTAAAGGCTTTGTATTTAGCGGTTGTTATATTGTGCTTGCAGTATTTCAGTGTAGACGCGGTAAGTTTATTTCTTTTTATTTAATAACGTGATGTTATCTTAAAAATGTTGTAGCTTTATGTTACAAAAGAGTTTTTGAAGTATTTAGATACATAGAGTCATATTGAACTGCATTATATCTGGTGTAATTATAACGTAATTAAACATGGCGCTATTGTTATACACACGTCCAGAGTAGGTAGGTGCGCTCTATAGTCACATATTAGTTTAACATATTAGAAAGAAAAAGTAAGTCACGTGGATTGAAGAACACGTACGTATGTAGTTATCATTTTAATGGTGGGCATGGGGCAACTAGAGAGAATAGATGTTCGGTACCTAGCCAAAGCATCAAAGCATTGACAATTTAGATAATCTTTAACAGAAAATTTGTGTAAGGTAGATATTAATGTATGTATTATTTCTTTTCCTCTAGTCAATTAAGGACCAAAAAGCGGCTTTGAAAGCTGCTGGGGAACCATTCATACAGGAATGTATCAAAGATTTCGGATTCACGGAAGAACAAGTTGAAGAATTTAAAAAGAAACATAAGCCTAGCGATGTGGATCCTTGCTTCATGAGTTGTTTCTTTAAAAAAGCTGGACTGGTAAGTTTTTTTTTATAATAAGATATACTAATGCAAGGCCCCAAAGAGTAAGTAAACATCTAAAACATTGCATACTTCTAAAAGTAAAGAATCTGGGACATCCAGCGCTACTCAGGAACTTGCTCTATTAGAGAAGTTTAGCAAGATATACTCGTACAAAAAGCTAGCTTATTGCCCGTTTAGTTCATCTGAACACGGATTTTTGTAACTCTATATTGAAAAATGACAGATTTTTGTAAAAACTTTCGCTATGGCTTTCGCCATAATCAAGAAAAGGCAAAAAAGGAAAAAAGGCAAGTCCTGATGATCAACAAGATATGAACGCGAAGTTAACACTGTCTGCACAATTAAAACAAAAATTGATATAACTTCCATTTCTTTTTTTAAAGTAGATATTGTATTTGGGAAAGCTATAGAATAGGTCGTTTTGGATTTTTTGAACAGCGGTTAAATCATAATTTGTATTGCATTTGCATTATGTATTTGCATTCGAATAAATAAGATAGCTCGCTCATATTTTTCTCCCATATATTGTCGAATTTAGAAGTTTTGTACGTTCAGTAAGTTCGGTAATTATTTGGTCTAGAACCGCTTTCTAGTTTCTCACATGTTAGCTATTTTTTATTATTATTAATGTTTACTAATGAATTTCATCAATCATTTCAGTTCGATGATAAAGGCCTGTTCGATCTCGAGAGGGCTTCAGAATTTTTAAAGAAGAACATTAAGAACGATGACGATAGAGCTGAACTAGAGAAAGTTCAACAGGAATGTGCCTCGGGTTTGTATACAATTTTATAAACAGGCTAGCCTAAAAATTATTCTCTTGAGTAATACACATAAAATTTTTTTTGGTGCATCTAATCAAAACCCTATTAATACTTATTCTACCTAATAATAAATAAGAACTTAGACATCATAGTTGTAGTTTCTGGCCTACGAACGATCTTTTTGATTCTTCTTAGACCAGCTTAGGCCAGCCAAATCTTAGGCTAGTTATTATAACACCTATATTAAATGAAAACTTGTCGAATTCTCTACCCACCCGTGTTAGCTATTGTATACTATTAATATCTATCATGTAAAACCGCGGTAAAATCTGCTGACACTTTTCTAAATCATACTTTCATTCGACTGCACTGTGAAATAATTTTGAACATAACTATAAAATTTAAACTTATTAAATATTATATAAGTGTGCTACAAAGTCATTACTTTTCAAATAACAACGCGGTAATTAACTAATATTTTTTTACCGTTTTAGTCAATATACGTTAGTATTTTCATAATTGTTATTTTTATTTATAGTGAACGATGCTGAAGTCACTGATGGGGAAAAAGGTTGCGAGAGAGCCAAGATGTTGTTTGATTGTTTCAAGAAACACAAAGATATTGTAAGTAATTTGAGTCTTGCTTGATTGATTAACAATTATAACGCAAACGTCATTGATATTAAATTTCATGGGCAGGAAATTCCTCAAATAAAATTTTGAAAGCGCTGTTTTCTTGCATGTTTAATACTATCAGATTCCGACTGAAGTAGACACTACTTCGGGTCACTATCGGATTCATAATCATCATCCTCCTGCCCTTATTCCATTATCATTACTTACCCCTTATCCCATTGTCAGAGAAAGTACGCGAAGGCTTGACTTAGCATCGAAGATTCACCCCCATTTAAATATCACTAAACATTGCGCACGCTACCAAGCTGTATTGTTATTTAATAAATTGCCTTGCTACATTAAGGGCCTACATCAATATTATCGTATATCATCGCCGACACGTACATATTAACACAGCCAGTAGGCACAGAAAATGAAGAATTAGGGATACTTTTCCTATTTACTCAAAATCTACTAAATATATTTTAATTCTGATCCACGTGTTTCTATACATAATAGTTACCTATGTTTTTAAAGTTATTTCATTAGTTAATACGCGATAATAGACCGACAAATGAAAAAAATAAAAAAATTGAGAGGTTGTTTCGCCAAGATTTTCTATCGAGAAAACTTTTTTCAATCGCGTTTCTGAGTTCATGCGATCCTAGATCATATATTGAAAAAACATACACTTAAAAATTAGAGCTCTAGCCATTCAATCTAAAGTAACAATGAAAACTTCGTACATAGAAAAATGCACGAAGCTATTTTGGTATCCTCTTAAACGGGACCTATATAAATTTAAATTATTCAAACGCCACGTTAAGACCTTTTTGCTGGAGAATGTTTTTATTCTGTAAATGAATTTATGAATTTAATTTTCGATTGTAGACTATTTTATGGAAAGACTGGTATTGTAAATTAATTTTTTCATGACCTAATCAAGAATTTTTGTGCACCAGTTTTGATTTGTTTTTATAGTATTTATTATGTTTTTGCATGCCTTATGTACCTACTATTCAAATACAATGTTATTGTTTATGAATAAATAAATACAAATACAAATATTAGGGGTCGGCGCAACATGTCTTTTCTTCCATAGTCTTCTATCAGCCATCATGTCTGTGTCAACTCCTCTTTCTTTCATGTCCTTTTTCACACAGTCACTATCGGATTCATATATTTTATTTTAAACGTACTATGTATTTACTATTTTATATTTATACACCATTGGGTAATATATAAATGAACATTGTACTAGAACAAAACTGAAGAACTTAATTTATTATGAACATACTTTTTAAATTTTCGTAATTTTTTTTTTCAGGCTGAAGAAGAGAAAGAATAAGTACCTAACTTATGCGGTAAAGAGGAGATATTTATAGGGAACTTCGTTTATAAAAACTATTAAGATGCAAAATATTACACTGACCGATGTATTTTTAGTTTAATAAAGTGATTATCGTAATAGTTTAGTTTTATTTCAATGTAGCCACATAAAGCTTTAGGAAATGTAATGTGATCGATGGTTTTATTTTTTTGTCGACTTGGAAGCGCACTTTTTGTAGAAATAATGCAATAAACAAAACAATAATACGTTACGATAAAACGAAGCATAAAGGGTTCGTGTATCCATTATGTATGTATTGGACTTAAAAACGCTTCCAAACCGGCCAGCAGCCGTATTATGAGCTTTTATTTACAGGCAGTTTACGCCGTGAAATGAACTGTCTGGCAAATTCGTAATAAGAACAAATTATTAGTCAGTCAGTTCGCTAAACCAGTCATACATTAATATGTCTAAGGAGAAGGTACAACTAAAAGTTAAAGTACTAACTAAAAATTTTCAACTAAAAGTTTTATTTTTGCCATAATACCTAATTTAGCCATGCAGTTTACGGTCTGCCTGGCACTTGAATGATTTTAAAAAGCTCATAATACGCCGGCTGTTTGGTCTTTCATGGCGCGCTGACAAAGTATGTTGTCATAGAGTTTAATTTCGGAATTTCAGTCTCTCACAGAAGATGCTATTTGCTTATACTTGAGCAGGCCTTTTCAGGAGAGAGACGTGGTGACATTTGTATTTTAACCCTTCATCACACTGATAAAAGATAATATGAAATATTATTATTCATAACTTTTACATTATCATTTTTAGTGTTAAATGCATCCTATATAGGATGTTTTAAAAATAGGCGTTTCTCTCTCTCTCTCCAGTCCACTTACGTCCCACTGTTGGGCACGGGCCTCCTACATTTCAGGAGGGATTATGGTCTACTGTGCCACGCTGACTAGGCTGACTCTCACAGAGCGTGTTATCTGTGTGTTCCTTAGAATACTCTTTATTGCACACCATAAAGTCATACAGAAGGTTAAGGATTACAAGAACATAGTAAGTACAATTATCTTATCTTCTTCTCTGGTGTTATCGCAGTTTGTGATCTCCTCCAGACAACCTTTGGGTGGATATGATTGCTTTGGTCCCTTATACAATGATGTCCCTTAGCTGACTTTTACAGAACCCTTGAGAGGAGATGGGGTGGTGACACCTGTATTCTTAATCCGTCACCACACGGAAATATTAATAGGTGTTTAGGATACACCTATTTTTTATTTCTATCACGATCTCCTGTCGCGAGTTTTCAGGCAGAGATTTCTATAAGAAATATGTAGATCCCTACACAAATCGATCAATGTAGGTTTGTTTCTTATAATTGTAAAAATTATAAAATAAAATAAATAAAAATTATTACAATGGAATTTGAACCCACGACTTCGAAATGCCAACTTTTTTACTATATTTGGATTTATTAGGTGAAAGCTTAGCAAATCAATTGCATAAATTATTGGATAACTATTTATTTTAAATACCCCAGTAGATATTTAACTGCAGAAATAATTTTTATACTTTAAAGAATAAAATGTAGTAATTGTAATTAGCTGAATTACAGTTTTAATGTAAAGACTAAAGCTTGTGGCAGGAATAATTACGCAGTTGTTGGATCTGTACAGTCACGTTTTGTTATCGACATAATTATATCACGTGCAAGCAATTAACTATTCTGCTAGTCAAAATATGTAATTAAATCGAATTGAATGCGGAATAGTGGAAAAATAATAAAGAATATCGTTTTTCTTACTACTGGCCATTATTTTTATTTTTATTTATGAATATATAGCGGTGCTTACAAACGATTATTTAAAAATAAAACATTAACTAAAAATAAGTAAAAATATTTACGGTTGTTTTACACAATATTCACTTGTGTTTTATTAAGCATATACCATGTCTTATGTATGAATATTTAGTTAGTCAACTAATTTGTTAAGATAATGATTTGTAACATATGTTAAACACAGAAAATAAATATTTCTTTTTAGAAAGAACGTATAACCTAAGTGATGCCTCACGCTATTATTGAAAATTGTGTCGAGTTTCTGGAATATTTAGTTTTCTTTTTTATGGACATTTCACAGTACAAATTGGAGTACAAATACAAGACATTTCGCGGTACAAACATTTGTATGACAATTACAAATATCAAACAAATGATTGTCCCGTGCGGGAATCGAAACCGTGACCTCGTGAAGGGCAGTCCTTTACATGAACCACTCGTCATTTTTCAATTTGATTAAAAATTTTCGTTGTTTTCATAATTACTTTACTAGATAATATGTATCTGCGGAGACTTAGGGGTACTTAAATACTTTGTTTTGATGTTTGTTATGACATTTATTAATATGTATTGCCTCATCGTTTTTGTTGGTACTTTAAAACGTTTTTAAGCAATTTAATTCATTTGTTTCGTATAGGTATTTCCAGAAGTTTAATTGGTCATAGCAGTTTGTTTTTGCCAAACGATTCGTAAGGTACAAATTGCTGCGGAATGTTATTATTTATTAATAAGTAAATATTCATCAAAAATAGGGTATACGATTTTCTTAGTTCCTATTATTTTATATTTGTTATTCAAAGCTATCCGTTATTGATAAGAGTATATTTATCTATGGTATATGGTGACAACATTTAACGACGTAACTCGACCAAAAATGTAAATATAGTCATTACTAACGAAGTAGATAGTAGCCTATTATCAGAATTACAGTTCTATTTGAATGCCGTTAATAGCTTAATTTTATTCTAATAGTTAACATTTATGTACTAATTTTAAAATGCCTATTATCAACCTCCAGGTTGCTTCACCACACGGGAACCACCAGCTTCCAAATAAAAAAAGAATCATTACAATTGCTTCGCCCAGTTAAAAGTTATGATGTAATAAACATAAAAAAAAACATACAGGCCAATTGAGAACGTTCTTCCTTTCTTGGAGTCGGTTAAAAAAGTAGGTACCTATGTAGTATCGAGAAAGTAGCCAAATATATAATGTTTTTTCCTTCTTTTTTTGAAATCGGTTAAAAACATACAGACGAATTGAGAACTTCTCCCTTTTTTTGGAGTCGGTTAAAAAAGGAGGTACCTACGTAGTATTGAGAAAGTAGCCAAATATATAATGTTTTTTCAGTGCTTAACCGAAAATGAAAAATCAGTTTTAAAGGAAGCATTGGCGCCCACAAGAGTAGAATGCAAGAAAGAATGTAAAGAAACGGAAACAAGTAATAAAGAGCCTATGGTTAATGAATATGACGATCCCTGCATGAGGTTATGTTTATTGAAAACAACAAAGATAGTAAGAATTAATAATAATTTTCTATTTTTATCAGGCTGAACATAACGTACAGCACATCTAATGGGATTGATAATATTCTGAAACACTAGAGTGACTCATTGAATCAAATAAAACCACTTTTTACAGAATCATATGCGAAAATTTAAATAAGTACCTATATCCGTCTGAAACGGCAACAATAATTATTAAGTAAATAAATAAAATTCATGGACATTTCACACTTGTGGTCCCAAAACTAAGCTTATATGCGTGTGTTATGGATACCAGAATACGGATAGAGTACATATACTACTTTTCTTTTGTAAATACATACTTATAACAGATAACACCCAGACGCAGTACAAACATTTGTATGACAATTACGAAAATCACTCAAATAATTGTACCGAGCGTAATCGAACCCGCAACCTCGTGAACGACAGTCCGTTACATGAACTACTCGACCAAGAGGCCCGTCCGTAATGAACGGTTTCTTAAAAATAAATTATATTTCATTTACGAAATGAGAAGAAGTCTTTTTGTTAATTCATGATTAAGATGAATCAAGTTTAATTTTACAGATTAATGACAAAGGTGATTACGACCGTGAAGAATTTAAGAAAGTATTTGCAAACTATATGGGTAATGAACAAAATGCAGTCAAATATCAGAATATTTTGGATGAATGTTACGAAAGCAAGTACTAATTTAATAATTAGATAGATAAAACTTAACATTGTTTAATTTAGATGTTGCTTGTGCTTATGTTATGCGTTGTCCATTCATCCATCCTTCAACCTTTCTCTATAAACTACTGGATAGGGCTCTTAAATAGAACGCCACAACGCGCGGTTTTCAGCTAACTGCATCTCCGGCCCTTAACGAGTCGTCCCTGCCATCTTCTTTATTATCTGTTAAATATGCCAAATCTAAAGTTTTCTAAATTGCTGTTTACATAGATGCACCTAAGAAGTCTAATTTAAAAAAAGTAGTTATATACAGATTAATATCATTTTCTCTATTAGTTTACACACCCAATCAAATTGTTCTAAGGTTAGAGTTTTGACGTCTCAGAAAAATATATATATTCATTTAGAATTAACCATCCCTGAAAAATGCTAAGCTAATTTGCTAATAAGCTAATTTGCACTTTACATTTACAGGTATTGATGAAGTATTAAACAATGATGAAGATTCACTCATAAAGTTAGTAGAAATATTTTTCGCTTGTTTAGACAACAATTAATCAATAAGCGCTAATGACTCTAAGCATATATTATATCTATCATTTTACCAAGTACTTTGATGATAAATGTACCTTTTTGTTTTCAAGTCTATGCATGTATGTATTGAGTATAACTTCTATATTGTACATGATAAATGGTGTTGCTATAAATTAAAAATTATTTTCCTTTTAAGGGCCTACATCAATATTATCGTATATCATCGCCGACACGTACATATTAACACAGCCAGTAGGCACAGAAAATGAAGAATTAGGGATACTTTTCCTATTTACTCAAAATCTACTAAATATATTTTAATTCTGATCCACGTGTTTCTATACGTAATAGTTACCTATGTTTTTAAAGTTATTTCATTAGTTAATACGCGATAATAGACCGACAAATGAAAAAAATAAAAAAATTGTTGTTGTTGTTGTTTCGCCAAGATTTTCTATCGAGAAAACTTTTTCAATCGCGTTTCTGAGATCATGCGATCCTAGATCATATATTGAAAAAACATATACTTAAAAATTAGAGCTCTAGCCATTCAATCTAAAGAAACAAAGAAAACTTCGTACATAGAAAAATGCATGAAGCTATTTTGGTATCCTCTTAACATAATTATTGTAAACGGAATATACTTACTTCGCAAAAGAAAAGTGATCATAGTACCATGTTGACCACTACTATGATCACTAATATCATTAATCAATACCAATACAATACCAATCAGTAGGTATATTTAGGTACTACGGATAATATCAGGTCCACCGTGGATACCTTACTGAATGTTTGATCTTAGCAAAGCCTTTGACACTGTCTACTGTAGAGTCTTTAGGGAACTAATATTTATGAATCCAAACTGAATAATTATAATCTCTATTAATTGATCGATTTTAAAGTAAACTCGTTAGTATAATACAAGTCGGTTATTATAACATTGCAACATTAAATTAAATGCATTAAATTATAACATTGGTTATTGTCGGTTATTATATTTTAATAACACTGTTTACTACGGAGGGCAAAACAGAAACTATTGTTGTGCCTTCAGTCGTCTTTTATCCCTTTTCCATGTGATTATTGACTAGAAATAGTCCAGACTGCACCAAAAGGATAGTGTAAGTAGACGACATAATTATTCTGTTAAAGACGAAAAGCCCTATTTAAAGCCAGAGAGAGACTTATTTAGTAATCAAAATACTTTAGTAATGAAAGTCGCGTCATCATTTTCAACCCAATTGTATTCTGTAGATCGAGATTCGAGATTGTTGCAAAACATTCTGAATAGATGGCGTTGTACGTAAAAATACGATATAAACTCAATCGAGTGACGATTATGGTGACCTAATTTGATTACTAAAAGCACGACCGCAATAAGCTCAGTTGGCAGAGCTACGGAACGGTATTCCGAGGTCGTGGGTTCAAGTCCCGCTTGCGGTAATCACTTTTTCCACCTTAATTTAATTTATTAAGTAAAGCATAGCATATCAATTGCAAAATAATAAATTACTTTAGTATTGTTTAATTAGTAGTCAGTAGTAATTCTAACACCTTTTTGAGGATAGTTATTTAGCTCCTTCAAGCAAATTTTACCGACCGAAATCCAAGCGTAGCACTGAATATACCTACTCTTAAGACGAAATCTCTAGAACCCAATGAAAATTCTCAAATACGTATATACTATACGCATTTGTTATAAATTTTAAGTTATCGCAAATAATTTCTGAACATTTTCATGCCAATGTCGATACAATAAAGTGACATACTCATAAATGTTGTGTTATTGATATAATATAATTGTTTCATTTTATACAAAGTTGCCTATCGTAATAAATATTTACAACATAATTATTTAATTCTGCATCACGTACGTACCTATATAAAGTGATCCACAATAATCAAGGTTACAGACACGGTGGAGAATTATTCCTGATGTTGAAACTAAATATTTTGTCTCTGCATTTTGCAGTGATTTATTTTAATGTAATTGGGATTAATGTAAGTATTATGCATTATTATCGATCGCAGAATCTTTACTTAAAATATAGTCACCATTTTTGTATAACTATATGTTTCTATGTGAGCATATATCTTCGAAACTACACAACGGATTTCGATGGGGTTTTTTCAATAGGTAGAGTGGTTCATGAGGATGGCTCTTTTGTATAATTTGTTAAGGTTTGGTTTCTAAGCTCCACGCGAACGAAATTGCGGGCAAAAGCCAGTGTTTTCATAATCTATAGGTAATCTGGTTTTCAGCATTTGTAGTCGACAGCATTTCTAGTAAAGTCATCATTGCTAGTTTTCGAGGTCGTTTGCGTTCTTCCTGCAGCTATCGTACGGACTATAAAATACGGATTTATTATTATTTTCTACGATTCTACAAAGATTCAACTAGGCAAGAATCACATAATACAGAAATGTGAAAATAAAGTCCTATACGAGAAGACTCCTCAGTTTTGTACATTCCCAAACCTATAAAACACTAACACTTTTTAGAACACTGTATTTTGTATCAGAACTCTGTTTTTGCTTGGAGAAATTTATTCTAAGCTCCATTGTGCACCTGTTTTTCTAGTGTTTAAATGAACAAGACAGATCCTCAATACAGAAAGCGTTAACACCAATAAAGGAAAACTGTAAGAAAGAATGTGGTTTAACTTTTACTAAAGACCCAAATGAAAAAACAAATCCCTCTGAAGAAGATGAGATATGCTTTAAGAAATGCATTTTGAAAACCGTGGGCATTGTAAGTATAATGTCAAGAATATTATAAAAGTTTCTAAGAGATAAGTGAGTATGTATTAATGTTACTTGTAGTCTATACTGGGGTACAAAGGTGAATGTAATGATTTATTACCAATCCTGAGATAGTGATACCTACGGATATGACAGAACGAATAAAACTTGTTATCCAATTGTTAAGACAAATAAATAAATGTAGACATGAAGAGATTTCCTTTTAGATTTCTTTTACACAGGGTCTTTCAGCCCGAAAGCCTCTAATACAACTATGTCGTTCCTAATTTTACTACTGCAAGTGGGTTAAAATTACTTTCAAAGATTCCGTTACATAGATTAATACATTGATAGATAGATACCGAACTTAAGCGTGTTAATAAAATGGAAGGTATCCAAAAATTCATGTATAGTAACTTTCATATTTCAGATTAACCTCGAAGGTAATTATGACCGTAAAAAATTCACGGAGTTTTTTATAAAGTGCACAGGCAATGAAAAAACTGCTATGGAATATGCAACGGCTTTAGACGAATGTTATGAAGGCGAGTATTCTGTATATTGTCATCTTCTATACTATTAATAGAGAGGTAAAGTGCAAATAGTCGCGGGCAATAGCTAGATATTACCTATATTAATATATAGGTACGAAAATGTTATTGGCTTTTCTTTTCTTACAACAGAAGAAGAAGAAATCGAAAGAGGCTCGGATGAGGGAACCAGCCAGATCGTAAAAATATTTTATGAATGTTTAAGAGCACGTACTCTTAATGACGTAAGTGCTTCCACTTTACTAAATAGAAAAATTTTTTACTTGTCTCAGATGTAATAGAGTGTAGATAGAGTGGTTCGTGAGGATAGCTTTTCATGTATATAATGTTATTGATTTTTGAGGTCCGTGTGGTCCTTTCACGATAAAATGTTGTCTCCGTATCCGTTGCTCAAAAATGTAGATACACCATTTATCTAGGTCTAATAATTCCTTTACAGAAAATAAGTACTACAGTTCAATTATTTGTTTCAGTAATACTCTTATATGCAAGAATACTAAATTCGAACCAACGGAACTAACAAGTTAAGGAATATCTTCTTTAATACTTTATAAAACATGCAATGAGTTGATGTTGTTTCAACATTAAGTAGGTACTTCTTTTGTACATAAAATTGTTGACATTATATAAAAATAAATTATGTATTTCTGAATTATTTATTTTATTTTAAAGCTTGTCAGTTTATTTTTTTGAAACTCTAACTTCTTTCTTCCCAGTCCATTATTAACACATTCACTGCGTTACGGAAAGTATTTGGTTGTAATTGAGTTTCGCTCTGTGCGGCAGCTAGTTGTCCTTGTTTTCCGCTCCGTGCGGTACAAGTAAAAAAGAGACACCTATATTGCCGGTGTCCTTGCTTGAAGTGTATTAAAACTTACTAATAAAAATGTACGGGAATTATTTTTTCGTAACGCACAGAAAGGTAATTATTTTACAATAGTGCGATACGGGAACAATTTGGCCGTATCCTGAACCCCGTAAAGGTCACGCGAAAGTAGGTAATTCAAATGACTTAAATAAAACAATAATAAATCAGAAACAGAAAAATATTTTAATTATTACACCCCATCCCTAGCAATATGACTGTTGTATGCGCCACGTCATATATTTTCCCGTAATATCAACCATTTCCAAAAATACCTGTAACGTTTATAATATTACAAAGAACGTGCGACTGCAGCTGTGTATCCACAAGGATGTAACCTATTGATTGGTACAACAAAAAACATCAGCTGTGGACTTTCCATGTCTCTGTGGAGGTTTGAAGTCAGGACTACGTACGGGAAAATAGACATCGTAACGCATATCAGGCATTCTTGATACGGGAAGTATGTGACTTGTACAGCACTACAAGTAAGTCTTAATCTAACGCAGCCGCAGGGAACGTGTTAATAAAATTTCACACTGTTGGGCACTTACGGAGACTTTCTGGTCTACTTTGCTACGCTGACCTGACATAGGATTAGACTTAGGCATACGGTTTCTATTTAAATTTACCATTTCTCACAGTTTGCGTTAATTATCTAATGTCTTAGCTAGCTATTACAGCACCCTGGGTACGAAAGGGAGTGGTGAAACTTGTGTTTTTAATCCGTCACCTTATAGATCAACTCCAACTTAATAGAGTTTATCTAATAAAAGATTTGTTATATTATCTGGAGCTGAGGTTTGTTTTGTTGCTTCCACGTCTAGAGTTATTTACTTAATAAACATTTTGTCACTTTTATAGCAAATTTGGCTCCATTAAAAATCGATTTTTGTGTAAAGTTATATAAAATTACATATCATTTTATTTACAATGAGGGCTGGTGAGGTCAGCCTTTTATGTTAATGCTAATATATTAGAAATAGGAAGTTGCTATTGTCCTCTGTGTTGTGTAACATATACATGATGAAAAATCGGAGATCTCTAATAAAATACATAAAACCATTCAACCCAAAGTCTAGAGGGAGTTGAATAATAGAGTTCAGTTAAATGTACGTGATATATCAGTGCTTGCTAATGCCCTCGATTTCACCCTCGTTTATAGTTACTAGCCCGCTCCCTGGGTTACAGGCGTGGTAATATTGAGCAACAAACATCGTTACATCCGTCAATCCATCCAGACATCTGTATATTCCTACCTACATTTGCGTTAAAATATTGATTAGAACGAAGCTAACCTAAGCCTGTTAAAATGTAACTTTACTTTTTGCCTAAATAATTTTACTTGTAAACGGAACTACTGAATGATTATAGTTATTTTATTATAGCTGGTTTTATATTATTATAGCTGGAGACTTGATAACATATTCTTTAACATTTGTGATGTTAAGTCAGTAATTCATCTTCTAATATATAAAATTCTCGTGTCACAATGTTCGTTCCCATACTCCTCCGAAACCGCTTGACCGATTATTATGAAATTTTATATGCATACTCAGTAGGTCTCGTTTAAGTATAATACCGACTTAAAATAGCTACGAGATGATATTTACAGAAAACAAAAGAACAGCTTTTTCAGAGGCCGTGAGAAAATACAATACTGCAACATTATGATTGTAATATTTAGACTCGAACTTGACATACTGACACTATTCAGCTTTATTGTCACTGTAAATTACCTAGATATTATAAGGTAATAATATAGCTACAAAAGTGTCAATTAGCATGTACATGTAGGTAATGATCGACAAATATATATATAAGCACGAGTTGGTACTATTAATATAAATAAAATTGCGAAAATATATCAAACAGCAAACATTTTATTTTATAATGGCGAAATCTAGTTTTTTGTTTCTGAATATATTAATTTTAGCTGTAAGCCTATGGACTGTTAATGTAAGAATTCCCACTAATATTATTAATCTGACAGTTTGTGAGTATGGATGTTTGTTACTCTTTCACGCAAAAACTACTAAATAGATTTTAATAAATCTTTACAATAATGTAGCTTATACACCAGAATAACATATAGGCTACTTTTTATCCCGAATGAATGCAATGTTCCCGTGGGATAATAAAAAACGAACAAATTTTTTATCCTAATCACCGTGGGTAACACCGTGGGGCACAGCTAGTATATTCTAATAACGTAACGTAATTGAAATGTCCGTGGGGTGATGGTTTAAGAACACAAATGTCACCATTATACAACCATTATACAACTACGTGGGAAGGAATAGGCTTTTCCTTCCCACGTAGTTGTATAAGCCTGATGAGGCATAATGTACATAGATAACATCCTCTGTGGGAGAACTCGAAAACTCAACTCGAAAATAACCCAGTGTCAACATGCTTAGTCAGCGTGGCATAGTAGAATATAAACCCTCCCTGTGGAAGAGGCTTGTGCCTAACAATACGAGATTAATTGGCTGGAGGGAGATAGAGTTTTAAAGTGAAACAGTGACTGACATACAAATAAAGTTAATTTCGTATTCACGAGGTCGCGGGTTCGATTCCCGCCTCGGACATTTATTTGTGTGATGTTTATAAACGTCATACAAATATTTGTTCTGCGTCTGGGTGTTTACTATGTATAATAAATATGTATTTACAAAAGAAA
The DNA here is from genome assembly GCA_916999025.1 of Orgyia antiqua. Taxonomy (NCBI): domain Eukaryota; kingdom Metazoa; phylum Arthropoda; class Insecta; order Lepidoptera; family Erebidae; genus Orgyia; species Orgyia antiqua. The sequence goes on from OU779869.1 coordinate 10,441,653, forward strand.
AGTAGTTTATGTATTCTATCCGTATTCTGGTACCCATAACACAAGCATAATAAGCTTAGCTTGGGACCAGAGGACGTTGTGTGAAATGTCCATAAATATTTATTCATTATTTATTTATAAAATATCAAAAGAACGGAGGTTCTAAGGCATTAAAACCCATTAGTTTTGTATACTTTATAGTCGTTTCGTGAAGTAATACCTATCGTAATCATGAATTTCTATAAATGAAGAAAGAATGCGATTGCTAAATCGGTTAGTTTATAAAAAAATGCTATATTTCAGTGTTTAACTAAAGAGGAAGAAACAGCTGTCATGGAAATATTAGAACCAATGATGATGGATTGTATGAAAGAGTGCAACATAAAGGATGAAGATATTAAGAAGTCATCGATAGATGATATAGATCCCTGTTTTAAGAAATGCATGTTTAAATCTGTGGGATTGGTTTGTACATATAATATCTAAAGAAAAAAAAATAAAAAAATTCTATTAAAAAAAAATAATAAAAATAATTAATATGATATTATTAAAATTTTCTTCTATTTATTATTATAAACAAATATTCTTTTTCTTTTTAATATTAGCATAGTGATACAATTCATACAATACCGTTTATACATATTTCATTAAAACAATAAATTAGGCGCAAACGTTGTAGGCATTCAGTGTTAAACTTTTAATTCTACTATTTTGAAAAATGAATAAAATGATCTAAAGCTATCTGCCTGCTGCCCTAGCTGAAACCTATAGGCGTGATAGTCTTCTCGTAAAGTGTAATACAAAACTAATTAGGTTGTGACACAGTATTAACAAATACGCATTTACTTTTACGCAACACATAAAATGTTAAAAATTTTTAAAAGCAGTAGATGAATAGTTATTATTGTTATTAAATTCTGATCATTATTTCAGTTAAATAACGATGGCAAATATGACTCTGCAGCAGTGAAACAAATTGTAAGTGAAATTGTTAGCAACGAAGAAGAAGCTAACAGAATATTTAACGTTATCGATGACTGTTTTAAAGGTTAGTCGTATTCAACCCTGTATCTTTCTTGTTGTCTAGTTGTACCTTCTCCTTAAACATATTAATGTATGACTGGTTTAACGAACTGACTGACTAATAATTTTGTTCATAATACGAATTTGCCAGACAGTTCAATTCACGGCGTAAACTGCCTGTAAATAAAAGCTCATAATACGGCCGCAGCACATTAACATCTCATTTATGCGCACGAGCCACCTCCGCTTCGGAAGGGCTCTCTGTTTACCATGCCTCGATAACTGTACGCGTCAGGGTTTAGTTTTGAGATTCCTTTGCTGGCTTTTAAAGCACAGAGAGCATAAAGCATTTTTAATTTCATAATAATATGGCTTTCTATTCTTAATTTCAGGTATAGAAGAGAAATTGAAAGGGGCTGAAGATCCAGATCTAAAACGAATCGACATATTGTTTAAATGTATTAAGAAATACCCAAAAGCTTAAAATAAATGAATTGATGTAAGTTCTAAAGTAGTTCTAGTCTTTAACTTTTATTAACATCTAAGCAAGGCATTTCGGAAATAAAACCTGAAGAAAAGGGCGGTATGTTTTGTATAAACGTTCATCATTTCCGTACTTTACGTAGTAGTGAAAATTGGTGTAAGTAACATTTAAAAAATTAGAAAAACACTTATAATTTTACTTTCTTTTCAGTGAGATGACAAGCATTTCAGAGCCCGGACTTTTAATGACGACACAATAAAACTTGATATATTTTACCTTTATGTTATTTTATAATATACAATTTAAAACGAGATTTGTTGAATTTATTACTGTGTACCAACTCATAAATTTCTGCGCCTGACTTTTAATGCAGTGGTCTAAAGCATCCAATCAATATTTATTTTATCATTAGGTCTTGAAAATAGTGGCTTATTTAGTCGGACTGACGGCGTATCGGCATAGGGTTTAGTTTAAAGTATGCCGTCTGATAGAGAATGCCACATTATTATGCTTTTACATTATCCCTCAGCTGGCTCTTACTGCACCCCGGGGAGGATGTATTGTGGTTTTACATTTCTTTTTGTAATTTTCGTTTTATTATACAATGGTCTTATTCATAATGAGTTATCGGAGGTTTAAACGGAGATTTTATCTGAGAACTGATAAACGTTTTAGCGTAAAAAGGCTATTATGAATAACAAGTTTTGACAATTTTCGCGAACCGATTTTAGCGGACTTTTAAACCTCCTATAAGTCATTATGAATAAGACCAAACTGTACGCGGGCGATTAAAATAGCCGTGATTTTTACTTCATTAGACTACCAAGATATTGTATAGGTAGATGACAGAATTATTCTATGAAAGTCGGAAAACCTGAAAGTAAATCCAGAATTTTTAGATAGTGTATAAAAGCCCATATAATTACTCTCTTAACATGTATATAACTATATTATTATATTATTATATTAACATGTATACGTATATAATACGATTCTAATGTTGGAAATATTATAACTTTTAAGTTGTTTTGGAAAAGTTATAAATAAAGATATGTGTAAGAAAAATAGGTAAAGAAAACTAAAATAATCCGAACTTGATTTAAAATTGCATTCTATGCAAAACCTTCAGAGGCCTCGTCCACGATAGATTAAAATAACGAAGAGCGTCTCTCATAGGGCCACCCACGACGTGTACACATTAGCAAGGCTACCCTAGCTACGAGAGGATTTAAAGTAATTAGCTACATTATTGTAAGTTTCATTAAAATGCATTCAGTAGTTTTTTTGCGTGAAAGAGTAACAAGCATCCAAACATCCACACTCCCAAACTTTAATAATATTACATTTATAATATTATAAGGACTAGGATTAATTTCTACTTGAATAACAGCACCCCCAGTTCCCGAACCCTTAAGAAACCTTAATGCTTTTACTGAATGGTCATATACTCATAGCAACTTTAAATCCTCTCGTCCACGTAGAGAAAAAAGCGCTAGACAGCTTGGACACTAATCTAATCTATACTCAAATTTCTACATACACTTAGAGATCATTAGAGCGAGATTAGCGGACCTTGTCTACGTAAACTGTAGTGATACTCTAGCTAGGTTAGCCTTGCTAATGTGTAAACTTACTGAATGTGCATGTAAAATTTCATAAAAATCGCTCAAGCCGTTTCGGAGGAGTACAGTAACTAACACTGTGACACGTGAATTTTATATATAAGATTTACATGTTAAAATTGTAGATAATATTAAAAGATTACTTTTCGCAGTCGGGCATTTCAATTTTTTTATTATCTAGTTTATATTTGTAATAAGAATCACTACTTTTTTTTTTTTCTATTCCCTCAATTTAAGTGAGGGTTGGCTTCGCATGCATTTGCCAGCGTCAAAATCACTACTTGTTTTTTTTTGTCTTTATGTGAAGCTGAGAATATTATTGTTTTAAGTGGTCAAGTGATTAATGAGTTTGATTTATTAAATATAAACGTGCTCACGTTTTACTTCCTTTTATTAATATTTTAAGATTTCTGCTCTCAATTACAGGTATAGACAAAAAATTGAAAGAGGTTGAAGACCCAGACCTAGAACAAGTCAACATATTTTTACAATGTATTAAGATATACATATAAGCTTGAAAAAAAACCAATTGAATTGAGTTCTATGTTGATTAATTAATTGAATACCACCACACTCAGATGTATTGTATGAGTGTGGATGAAGCCAAGGAAGTATGATTCAATCGTAGCAAATGGCACTCTATAGTCTCTGCCTACCCCCATGGGAAAAAGGCGTGATGTTATGATGATGATGATCTATAAGTTTTGTTTTTATCAAACTATGAAAAGCCGCTTAAAGTTTGCATAAAAGTTTGTCATTTTTAACATAAAGCAAATGAAGGTGCTGAGAAACGGCTACTAGGTTCTATGTATAATGATAGAGTATACCTAATAAATTAAATTATGGTGAAAAAAGTGACTGCCGCAAGCGGGACTTGAACCCACGACCTCGGAATACCGTTCCGAAGCCAACTGAGCTTATTGCGGTCGTGCCTGCAACATTCAAATTAACCACCAACCACCACATTTGTCACTCGATTGAGTTTATATATTTTTACGTACATATAATACCTATTACTTTCTTTTCAAGGATATGCAGTTCTAACGCCGGACATCATTGAATGACGACACAGTAAAAAATCTTTCTATTGCTACTGTGTTTGATTGCCTATCCATGTAAAACCTATTTACTGACCTGTTTAGATCCCATTTTCGAGTCGGTATTAACAGAATTAGGTAAGGAAGTGTAACAGCCTATCAGCTAAAACTATTATAATTTGGTTACTACAAGAAAAAATTGGTCAAGCGCGAGTCGGACTCGCGCACGATGGGTTCCGTACCATTATCTATGCAACATAAGGCACGTTATTAATAAATGAGCAAACAACACACACAATACTTAATTAATCACGTTTCTTGTATGAGAGCAAGAAACGGTAAAAAAATCATGTTTGTTGTATGGGAGCCCCCCTTAAATATTTATTTTATTTTATTTTTAGTATTTGTTGTTATAGCGGCAATAGAAATACATCATCTGTGAAAATTTCAATAGCTATCACCGTTCTTGAGATACAGCCTGGTGACAGACGGACGGACGGACGGACGGACGGACAGCAAAGTCTCAGTAATAGGGTCCCGTTTTTACCCTTTGGGTACGGAACCCTAAAAAGACATCAAAAATATGCATGGTGTGACGGACGCTCTTTGGCTATTAGCATTAATGACAGAATAACTATCTAATATACGAGTACATTTACATGTAGGTATTAACTACAGTGAATAACACAAGTGTTTCTACATAATTTTCATTTTAATGTTTATAATTTGACAAAGACATATAGGTACATTAGTGTTATTGATATAAGTACTTGTCTATGTAGACTGTAGCTAGACTAGTCTCGCTAATGTATACACGTCGCAGATTGCCCTATGAGAGTCTTTTTACATTATTTTAATGTATCATGGACGAGGCCAATTACCACTGTGTTATATTGATTACTTGTTTACGATCTACTTTTTAAATAGTTTACTACTCTTGATTCTAATTGTAGAAGGAAAATTTGAGAAGGCTGAAGACTCTGACCTAAAACACATCGAATTATTGTTCAACTGTATTGAAAAAAGCCATAATTAAAACAGTAAGTTTTAATGTAAGTTCTAACGCAGTGGAATTTTACTTTTTAATTTAATTTAATAATTAATCCCCATAAAATCCAATATTTCTTTAATAAATTAAGTAAGATAAATTTTTATTTTTACACGCTTTATATTAGCTTCACTTGTATGTTTGTTTGTATGTTTGTAACCGACTCCTTTGGACGCTATTTAGACCCATTTTAAACGGTCAGATTCTATTCAAATTTTGCACACCTGTCAAAGCAATAATTCGATTAAAATATCCGATTATCCTGGTTAGATTCGCCAGGATTCATTAATCTCTTTCCGGATCCTTTGCATGAGAGTAAGAGAGAGGGCTAGTACGCGAACTACGCATGCGCGCATTTCCAGAGAAACTCTTTTTTCTATTTTTTTGTTGGGGTTTCTATATAGAGCGTGTTTTTTAGTTTTTTTAAACTATTTTAATTTATTATCTTAAACTTTCAATGTTAGTATTAATTACTTTATTTTTTTTAAAGTAACATCCGATCACCTGATTTATTTGCCATTTATTGCTCATTATGCTGGCAAAGGTCACAAATATGATGTTGGACAAAACTCGATGCTGCTACTAATTGATGGGCTTCGTGGTGGAGTGGTTTATATAATGGACTGCCGATCACGAGGTCGCGGGTTCGATTCCCGCTTGGGACAATAATTTGTGTGATATCCAGGAAATCACCATCAATAACCAATTTTTAGGGTTCCGTACCCAAAGGGTAAAAACGGGACCCTATTACTGAGACTTCGCTGTCCGTCCGTCCGTCCGTCCGTCCGTCCGTCCGTCCGTCTGTCACCAGGCTGTATCTCAAGAACGGTGATAGCTAGACAGTTGAAATTTTCACAGATGATGTATTTCTATTGCCGCTATAACAACAAATACTAAAAATATAATAAAATAAATATTTAAGGGGGGCTCCCATACAACAAACATGATTTTTTTACCGTTTCTTGCTTGATACTAATAACGTTGCCTTATGTTGCATAGATAATGGTACGGAACCCTTCGTGCGCGAGTCCGACTTGACCAATTTTTTATGTTCCTTTGATATCAGGTACCAACTAAGCATATTAATTAATCTTACAGAAAATATTAATATGTAATTTTCTTTTTCAGTGAGATAAAGCATTTCCAAGGTCAGAGATCATTTACCAAATAACAAAAAACCATTTAGGTCGAAATTACTACGTAGCTGTTCTTATATGTCTTGTAATACTGTAGTCTAAATAGTCAAATATTTTCATTATTTTTCAAATTCATCTTTTATAATTTTGCACTTTTTAATTCAATTTTCTTATTTGATTTGATAAATTTTAACCTTTATATAAAAAACATTATAAACCGATAACAATATCATTAATTAAAAGTCTAATTATGAATTGAAATTAATGTTTCGTTTTAAAGTATATAGAACCTAGGTGCCTGAATTAGTTTTGGCAAGAATTTATGTATCCATTGTGTCTTGATTACCGTACTACCGGGATATATAAAGTTAATCGAAGGCTATAGTATATCAATACGTGTATAACAATTCATTTTAGCTGTTTCATCATTGTTTTTCATATAAATACTATAAACGTAGCCACAGTGTTCAATAGTGTTAGATTAGACAAAATGACAGTTTTGTTAATCGGATGTGTTTTGTTTATAAGTTTTATACCCAAAAATATAGAGGTACGAGTACGTTTACTTTTGAATTAAGAATCAAGAAGCCGAATATTTTCTATTGTATGGACATCATTATGTTTTATTATTCTTTGCCTCTAGGCATTGCCTTTATCCTGTTATTCTACGCAATTTTTCTTTTTCTTATAATTTTTTCTTCCATGTTCTTCTGTCCGACTTCATATTATCTCTGGTTTACTCTTTCTTCTTTCATATCTTCTTTATAGGCTAGAATAATATGCTACCAATTATATAAAATAATATTATTTTTATGGGTTATAACTACCTATTATAGAGTTGCTGTATATGTATATATTGTATAATAACGTTACAGGCTTTATCTGATAAAGAAAAATCTGAACTATCAAGTCAAGTTGTATCAGCGGGTATACAATGTATAAAGGATTATCCCCTTACAATAGCTGATATTGAAACTTTTAAGAAGAAAGCAGTACCCAATCACAAGAATGGAAAATGTTTTACTGCTTGTATGTTTAAGAACGTTGGCATTGTAAGTTGATTAAATAAATATTTTAATAGTTTTTAGCATTTGGTAATAATCGTGATAACGTGATAATATCGTGGTGATAATAATCCGCATAATATTGTTCAGAACTAGCTGTTCTTACTAGCTGAATTTGAACAAATTTTCCCGTTTTTGTAACATTTTACACTGATGCTTCGCGCCTATTCATCGCAGCGTAATGTTATATAGCATACAGTCTTCCTTGATAAATGTACTATCCAACAATGAAAAAATTTTCTAATCGGACTAACGGTTCTTGAGATTGGAACGTTTAAACAAGCAAACAAACTTCAGTTTTATATTAGTATAGATTGACAAATAATATTTATCGGGCCTCGTGGTGTAGTGGTTCTGGTAACGGACTGCCGATCAAGAGGTCGCGGGTTCGATTCCCGCTCGGGACAATCATTTGTGTGATTTTTCTAATTGTCATACAAATGTTTGTACTGCGTCTGGGTGTTCCTATGTATTATAAGTATGTATTTACAAAAAAAAAGTAGTATATGTATTCTATCCGTATTCTGGTACCCATAACACAAGCATATATAAGCTTAGCTTGGGACCAGAGGACGTTGTGTGAAATGTCCATGAATATTATTATATTATTATTATTATTATTATTTATGTTTTGTTGTATCTAAGGACCAGTCGCGTTAAACGATTTGAATTTGTATTGTAAATGTAATTATTTTGGAAACGTTTTTGTTAGATGGACGATATGGGAATGTTATCACCAGCTGGTGCTCGACAAAAAGCTGAACAAGTATTTAAAGGAAATGAGGAATATTTAAAAAATGTTGATACAATTATGGAAATTTGTTCAAAAGGTAAATAAGTATAATAATAATATTATTGTTATACAGAATTTTAACATTTAATTAATTTAGACTTTACGTACGTTTGTAAAATCTAGCCCATACAAATTTTTATTCAGTTTTCTGAAATCCAGACATCTACCTTCATTCTCCTGCTCTTATCCCATTTTTGGGTGTTGACGCCGTTCTGTTAGACGTCACTGCTTTTCTTCCATATTTTTCCTCCATAGTCTTCGTCAGACCAAAATCTACACGACTTTAAGAATTAGTTTTATTAAAATAAAAGTACTTAGTTTGTGTATTTACTATATTTTTGTGTTTTTTACAGTAAATCAAGAACATGTAACTGACGGAAATAAAGGCTGTGATCGAGCAAAACTTATACACTCGTGTTTGGTAGAAAATGCTCCTAAAGTAAGTGATTTACTTGTCCTTTCGACAAATATTCTTGTTCAATAGATTCATATACTTATTGATTACTAATTCAGGAAACGTCTTCTGAATATTTTCTTACACTTGCACAACTCATTTGTTTAAATAAAACTACTTTTAACAGATTTAGACGCGTGTACGTTTTAAATTTTAGCCCGACGTTTCGTTAGCCGTGATCGTAGAATATACCTACTTTACAGCCCAGTCCATCCGTGACCATGGTGACTGCAAAGTCTCCGAAACGTCGGGCTAGAGTTTAAAACAAATACACGCTACTAACTCCGTTCAAGTTTATTATTTAAATGTCACTTCTTCTGAAACTATATTTTTACTCTATCCATATTTGTAGGTACCCCAAGATTCTGTTTCGGAGAAATGTCGGGTCAGCTTTATTGGTGTCGACAAAAAAAAACTAAATTTTAAGATTCAATTAAATGAATGTTTAGTTTTTAATACTGGTATGAAATGTTCAGGGTTCGTTTTTCAAAATTAATCACTTTTGTTTCAGTTCGGCTTTGATTTCGATTTCTGAACATCGGCGGTTGGAAGTATAACATTTTTTATTAATGGTTTTATTGAATTGTAGTTAGTTGCACTTATGAAATGTAGTATTTGGATTACGGACGGCACGACGTTTATGATTGATTGAACAATAAATGTTTTAAAAATATTACCTATGTAGTTTTTTTACGACTGTACAGAGACAGACGTCTGGGATGAAGAACCTCTGTCAAGTTAGGTATATTGGGCAATATCGAGAGCGGTTATTGGGAGCATACCTAGTTATCAATCACCTCATTTTACATTCACTTCATCAGGGAAATATATTAGCGTCTAAGAAATAATATTCAACACTGTAATGCTTTAAATACTTTAAATATAAATACAGCCCGAATATTATTTTAAAAAGACATTTTTTTCTGCGAAAGACGTAAGTTTTGGGACTGTGTTATTTATCAAAGGATTACAAAATGGCGCGTTTTTAAAAGAGTGTTAAGTGTTTAAGGTACTACAGGACCGGCGACTCGTTCCTGATGTTGCAAACATGTAGAAAAAGGCTATGGTAAGTTTTTACTGAAACACTTTATTAGTAGAAAAAGACTATCCTTTACTACGATCTCCTCCTCTGTCTCCAGCCCATTGATGTTTCACTGATGGACACGGACCTCCTTCACTTGGCGATTATGGTCTACTAAAAGCTGACCAAGTGGTTTGGTACAGGGTTTATTTTCGATATTTCTGACTCTTATGGAGGGTTTTATCTGTGTGCAATATTTCTTAGGGCGCATCCTGGGAAGGAAAAGGGTAGTGAAACTTGTTCTTACACACAAAGACAAGTTCTAAGATCATAATAGGTACCTACGTATTATTTTTGTCGACCAAACCCTTTCCCGTTGTGTAAGCATACATATTTGGATCGTTTATGGGCTTCGATGCGAAACAACTTTATCTTATATACGACAAATGAAATAAATAAACTCGTTTGGTGCTGAATATGTATTTATTAAAGTAAAATTAAACTTAATAATAGGCCCGCAATCCATTTAAAATTAAAATACTATCTAGATTATTCGACATTTACGTAAAATTTTTCGTCTTTCCTTGGTCTTCATAAGTTCTATGTGTTCCATTTAGAAGCAAAATTCGAAGTTAAACTGTAAAAGAAAAAAAACAAATAGATGATCAATTAATCAAGACAAATCAAAATATTAAAGATTTAGTAGATTTTCATGGACTATTTCAAAAACTTATACTTCTATCCTGCTGTAGGGCTCGGGCCTTCTTCACTTTGGTAGGAAATATGATATAGGTACTAGTTCGCGTTAGCCAGGCGCGTTGACATAAGGTTTATTATCAAGGTTTCCATCTCCCACAGAGGGTGTTATCTATGTACAATGTACCTAGACTGGCTTTTACAGCACCACGGGACGGAAATAAGGTGCTGAGATTTCAATTATTAATCCATTCATTATACGGACTAGTACTTGAAAGTTATAAGCATGCACTAAATAGTTTAAAATACACTGTATTTGAATCTTGTAAATATACATGTAACCGATAGAAAACACTCAGGCGCTAAAATATCTAAGTTCATCATATAAATATTATTTCCTGAATTTAAAATGTTGCCTTGTAAATTTATCAACGAACCTTTTCATAGTTATCGACGAAGCAGTTGAAGGCCAGCTTGGCACGTTCACAACCCAGTTCACCATCACTCACATCTTCATCGTTCACTGAAAATGAAATTTTGCATAATATAGTACCTACGCATTAGCAAATACAGTAGAAGTTATGACATAGCAACAAAAAGAAAAACGGTCAAGTACGAGTTGATCTCGCACATTGAGACACACAAATTACACTCCAATTCAGTTTCTATAGTTATGTGCACACTTGTTTGTATCACAGTTTTGTAGAACTTGCAGTTTAATCTGCATAGATATTTAACAACTGACGTTAACATGATTGTTAAAGTTAAAGAGCCCACGGAAGACAAACCTACATCTGCTGAAAACCAAATGAGACTAATACCGATATCCTACGAAAGCTTATCGAATTTTATATACGCCTGTGCTAACTTGCCTATCAAAGTGTTCATTTAGTATTTATTTATTCGGACTATTTTTAATTACGACAAAATATTACCCAAGCAGACAATATCAAACCTTTAGAGCACGTTGTCAAAAATTCGCCAATTCCTTTAAATTCATTTTCGTCCTCAAATACTTTGGCATTTTCAAACGCTGTGTATGATAGTATTCCATTGTCATCAAACTGAAAGTAAACATCATTTGTTTTATAAAAGTTGTTAGGATTATTTGAAAGGATAGAAATAAATAAACAAATAAATATTTATGAACATTTTACAACACACATAAAGTTGTGTATTATATAGGTACACCAATTTTTTGTGTGTTGATATTATTATAGACTAACGATTTTAAAATACAGCATATTTGCCAATATCTGTTATATTTTGTACAATATTTTGGTCCTAACATAGTCTAATATTTTATTTTATTTTCTACGAATATTAAGTAAACCCTGTGGTTTTAAATAGCAAATAATGGTATAAATTTTAAGAGCAGAACTAAACTTAACTTAAAAATGAAACAAATTATGGCGTATTTTGATAATTTGGCTCATGCACTGGTTGTGCACATTTTTATTAATTAAAATCGTTGGTCTATAATATATATATAGATTTTTTTTAATAAAAAAGTTTGTTAACATTGCCGAATTGAGTTATTGACACTATGAATTTTCATTTTTTAGTTAAGTTTAGCTGTGCACGTAGAATCGGTATCATTTTGTTATAATGATAATAATAAATGTTCATGAACATTTCACACAACTTCCTCTGGTCCCAAAGTAAGATATAGGTATTTCAATGCTTGTGTTATAGGTACCAGAATACGGATATAATACATAAATACCTTTTCTTTTGTAAATACATACTTATAATACATAGTAAACACCCAGACGCAGAACAAACATTTGCATGACAATTATAAAGATCACATAAATGATTGTCCCGAGCGGGAATCGAACCTGCGACCTCGTGAACGGCAGTTACATGAACCACTCCACCACGAGGCCCGTCGACCATTATCTGTTAACCTTAAAAAGTAGGCAATAAATTCCATATAAATTATTACTCTTCCGCATAATAATATTAAAATTAAATTGCGTAATTCTACAGCTAACCTAAAAATTAAGTTGCTTAATGAATTCACAGTCAATACAATAACGTCAGTGCTATTGTTATCTGGGTTATAAAGTCAATGTTGAGGTTGTATGTTATGCTTTGGTGCCTATTACATATGTAATTTTATTTGTGTTACGTTTTGTAAACATTAGGTCTACAAAAACTCCTTTGTTTATTTTGTTGGAATATAATTATTTATGACTAGATTTTATTGTAAAAACTATCCTAAAGTCAATCATTGCAGAAAGTGAAGCCTGGCCTTAAAAAACCGAGCTGAACTTAAGTAAAAATCACAATATTTGTTATATATTCCTCTCTATTTTTGTTGATATCATAATTTCCTTGTAGAGAATTCCTGTTATCAAAGGGTGACGATACCACATCCACTTTCTAGCTCTTTAAATGTTTCATACTAATTATGCTTAGTAATTAAAAGCGTAAAGTTTGAAGTTATAAATATTTTTGCTAAGTGAATACAAATATATTTCTCTACATATGCAGTCTATTTGGCTTCAGTCACATGATATAAAAACCAACAATTAGTTGTGCCGTGTAGTATGCTAATACTCAATGTCAATGCGATATGTACTTTGTATATGAGATGTTTATCTTTTCGTAAAGCAAAAACCACAACGCTCCAGCGCATCTTTATATATATACTTATAAATACTTATAAGCAAATCTAAGAAGTATAAGAATCTAAGATAGTGAATAAGAAACAAGGAAGTGCCAGTCACATAATAATCGTTTAGCCTAGCCAACGAAATATGTTTAGATTACTTTAGATCGTGGGACATGGCATATTATAGACTTTGCCTACCACCCACAGAAAAAGACTTGAAAGTAAAAAATTCCAGGTTCCGAGCTAATCTAATAAATACCTTCAAAAAGTAATATCCTGTCTTATCAAATGAAAATACAGGTTGCGAATATTATTAATTTGCAAAGATATCAGTACTCTACATTTTTATTACAAAATTAAGTTAGCATAGTTTCTTTTAACCATATTTTAAGGCAATTACCTAATTAATATTATTTTTTGTTTGTGGTCTACTGAACTCACAGTTTACGAGTTTACCTCGCACTTGACTAACCTTTTTGCTATGAATTATTAAACATAACAAAGCACAAGGCGGTGAGCTTGATGTATTAATAGATTTTGCGATTCTACATAAAAACTTTGAGTCGTAATTAAAACTAAGTTTAGTTTTCGGGTAATTTGGAAAACACATCATTATAATGTAATGAGTCAGTACAAAAAGCGGTTGGTAATGGAGTGATAAAATTTTGGATATTTAAATTATATCAGGAATCAGAAATGTGAGTTTAGGAAGTGTAATAAATTCAGTTTTTATAATTTACTACCTGTTGCTCGCCACTTCATTTTTTTTCCCTCCCTTCTTGCCCTAACAGGGCCATGGTATAGTGCCTTGAGCCTGACCATGACCCGCAACTTCATATACATGGAAGTCGGTAAAAAAAAGACGTGTGGCACTCGGGGACTGCCGCGGTAAAGCTATTGCATAGTATTTTTTATCAACTTATGCAATTATAATTATTTATTTATTTTATTTATGCAAGAATCTAAATACCATAAACTAAAATGAGATAAATAATCCTTATTTACTGATGCTTACATCTGTCCATTGTTTATGGTAATTATGATAAAATAGCGATTGTCAATCAAATGTCAATAAAATAAAAACTAACGCAAAGACTGACATGAGTCACCAGTGTGAACAGCGAAACGGCGTTACTGCGCAGTAGCGCCGTGTGTAGTATTTTTTAGTTACGCTATCTTTGTTAAGGAATTTAAATTTCGAATTTTGTGCATTTAGTCTCCACGCTCAAGGCCCGCGATAGAAGTTCTGCAATAGCTTAAAAACTTTATAAATTATACAAAAATAGCCATCCACTTAAACCGCTCTATCCATTAAAAAAACTGCATCACAATTCGTTGCGTAGTTTTGAAGATATAAACTCACATAGGGACATACATACAAAAATAATGACTTTGTTTTATAATAAGCAAAGATTCGCAGCTCGTTAACGTCCCGCTTTTGGGCACGGGTCTTCTTCATTGCAAGAGGATATCTAAGGCCGACCTGACTGTTGCCATAAGGTTAAGTAACGAGTTTTTAATCAGATAAACCCATAAAGGAGTTTATTATTTGATTATTTCTTTGCTAAAGGTTAGTTTAATCTGTATAGTTTGCCACAACTATAAACTCTACATGTTAACCTTTGGTTACCGTAACAATTATGATCCGAGCCTGATGAGGATAATTTAGTTTAATAAAATTAATAACTTAATAACTGTTGTTGAAGTACCATGTCTTTTGATTATGTAACGTACCTACAGGTAAAGTTATTAAATACTAAGGTCCAGTCCACATGGCGTTTTGCGTTAGCGTTGCGTCGACATAGCGCTGTAACTGAGTCATTTTACTAATTAAAAACTATGGCGCACAATGCACTCCGTCGACGCAAAGTCCATTCGAGGAAACTGCAGCACCCTAGACGAAGTAGGTCGCTACGGCTGCAATAGTGCAGTGCTCGTGTGCCCAGCTTTGTGTTGTAATATCTGCGTTGCTACGACGCAACGCTAAGGCAACGCACCGTGTGGACTGTTCCTATTGCCCATGAGCGTCGTCAGCCCGATAGTAGTTTATTAAGTGGGGGAGGGTGCGGGGTTTATATTTTCCTATATATGTATATAAATAAATATAAAATAAATATAAATATTCATGGACATTTCACACAACTTCCTCTAAAGTTAGTCCTAAAAAGTTTTATAATTATATTTACACGAGATGAGCTTTGCCAATTTGACTATTTTGTAATTTTAGCTGCATCCCGACTCTATCTCTGGCTATGGAGATATTCGGGCATCTTAAATTTGTAAGATTAACCGTCATAGTTTTGTCAAACAATGATTTTGTATACTTATACAGGGTATTTCTTACTTTAAACTCATAAATAAATAGGAATTTATTCATAAGTATACAGTACGAAACATTTATCTAGGATTACAATCAATCCTTTCCGATATTTTTAATGTAAAGACTTCCTTCTTTTCCGACCATCAAACGTTTGTTATAGGTATTCGCCGGTGGCGTATAAGACATTTACAAAAAGAACACTTACCATTCCAGCTTTTTTCAAAACACACGCAGTAAAGCAACCAGCGTGGTCAGTCTCTGGAAATATTCTTTGCTTAAAAGATGTAAGATCATCACTGCTAACTGGATAATCTTTGATACACTCCGCAGAGAATTCCGTAAATTTTGCCGGTACTAGTTCATGAGAATTAACCTGGTAATAAATAATATTAAAACTTAATATTCAATATTTTTAAGAATAGTAAATATTAACTGATAGCGTATATAAGCTAAGCTTATTTGCTTGAGATAAGGGCTCCAGAATACGAATTTACTCTGAGACAGAGGGTACTCTAATATTTATTTTTTATCTCATCCTTCCATCAATCAGCCTTTATTAAATCTTATTTATATTTTTTATGAAGCTGTACGTATCCTACATAGAAAATGCTTTAATAGTTTCTGTAGAACGAGACAAACTGAATGGTTCTCTGTAAAAACACTGTTGTATTAATGAAATACTGATGCATGTTCTAAGCTAGTGGTATGGAAAAAAATGTACTTTTTCCGAGAGCATAACTTGTTTTTATTATCTTTATGACTTAATTAAATTATTTTGATAGTGAATAAACTTACAAAGACGCACCCCACTAAAACAAAACTTAATGAAATCACTGATTTGAACATTTTATTTATTTAAGTACAAGAAAAAACAGTAAACTTAACTGTCAAATAGATTCTTGTAATCTGATGGTATTTCTTAAATTACAGTGGGTTTTATACTAAAACAATGGATTGTCATAGTATCCTGTCAATATTGACACTTAAAGCCTTCAATTATCGCATGTCCAATCGATTGTAAGCACAATAGAAAGACAAAGACTTGTTTTAAGGCACCCGTATTGGAATTAAAGTATTGTTTTCAGAATTTAATATAATTTAAATTATTTTGAATGTCGCCATAACACATACCTAAAACCCTTTTAAAACTACAAGCCCAATGAGATACTTTAATCACACTAGCGAAATTGTCGAAATGAGAAAGAAATTGAATTGTTTAATTTTTCCCTAATGAAATTTCCGAGGAAATTTGACGGTGGACTACATGTTACCCGGACTTCTTAAGCGCGAAATATGGAGTAAGGTTTTTTGAAATTAATCATTATGTCCTTTCACAGGCTCTAGACTATCTATGTACCCAATTTCATATAAATTGGTTTCGTATTTTTGGCGTAAAAGTGCAACAAATGCAGACAGATGGAGTTACTTTCGCATTTATAGTGAGGATATGCATTTTAGTATTGAAAAGCTAAGACCACGTTCAATAACTGCTATGACCTTTTTTGATAGACATTTTTTCGTTGGAGCAAAAAATAAAATTAATTTTAGATGCGTCAGATAGGCAAATAAATGTGTAAAATACGTAAGGAACTCGTTATTTCTATTAATATATCTAATTAAATATATCCATGCAAATGTACGATGATTTGCTAGATTGTATTGGTTTTTATGTGTTTCGCGGTTATCTAAAGGTAATTAACTTCCAACATATATAATAATATGTTACTGACGAGTTTCATATAAATAGAGGGTTTGGAGTTAAGAGGATCAGACACAATTAGAACTTTTAAGATAGTTGTACAGTGCTTATTAGTACCATGTCCAAAGTAGCGTTGGCTTTGTTCGTAGCAGCTGTAGCTGTGAGCTGCATTTCTGTAAGTAATTATTTATAATATATTCTTTTAATTGTATATCTGTTATGACCGATACCGGTGCATGGAATCGTGGGTTAGATCCATATACAGGAGAATTTATGATGAACACAAATATTTGTATTATTGATTCTATTAATTAAATTTAAAATTAATTTTTTCTGGAGGACGTTGTGTAGAACATTCCTATACAAAAAATATCCCTTATCTTTACTTATTATAAAAGAAATCCGTTATTTTTGTATGTATGTTTCTATGTGTGCTTATATCTTCAAAAATACGCATCGGATTTTGATGCGGTTTTTTAATAGAGTGCTTCAAAAAGATAGTTCTTTTCATAATTATGTTTAGTTTCTAAATTCCACGCGCACGAAGTTGCGGGCAACAGCTAGTGTATAGTAAAAATGTGTCTTTATGTATGTCTGTACGTAAAATTTTTACATATTTGTTTGTTTGACGCGTTATCTTGCCTACATTTGTACCTTAACCTCAGTGTGCAAGCGCATCTTACATTCTTAACTGACTTTGTGGAGTCGGTCTTATTACTCTTATCATTTAACGTGGCTAAAGAAGTACCTGAAACTTTAACAAGACTAGCTGTCCTGGTTATTAATTCTTGTTATTATTTTACAGGCTGATCAAGAAGTACTCCAAGCTTTACTCGAAGCTTATCAGCCAATTGTAAGTGAATGTTCACAATCGCATGGAGTGAGTGGTGATCAAATACAAGGTGCCATTGACAATGCCAATCCACAAGGCATTGACTCCTGTTTTGGTGGATGTTTGTTTAAGAAGACTAATGTTGTAAGTGTGTTATAGACTCATGGTCCAGTAGTTGTTCTTAACGCATTCGATTCCTGCGCAGTGATAATTTTATTTATCACATAGGCAATAGCACTTCTTTCGGGTTTTTTCCTAAAAAGTAAAACTTACAAAAAATCTCCTTATTCGTAATGAAATATAATGAAAGTCATTTAACCACGTAGCCATGATTTGTAACAAAATTATGTTCTTATGAGAGGCCCAGAAGAAGAGCCAACGTAAGAAACTCAGCAGTGCTATTGATTTCGTCAACATTTTTTTAAATACTCAATAACATTAATACTTACAATGCTAATAATATTAAGTAACAAATGTTACAATATACAATGTCTATTGCTCCAGAGCAAAAGCCAGCATTAATCTTAGGACTAGAAGACTTTGTGAAAAATGTTTGTGTATATTGATTTATTTAATACGTATGTACATAGCCGCTATGATTTCGAAATATTTAACTTTTTTTTACATAAGACTATATGGGACTAATAAAAAAAGAAATATAAAAAATATACATAGATAGGTATATAAAAATATAAATAGTAAAAAATAGAGTAACTAGGTTATATTGACAGAGTAGGTATATTTTGTTATAGATAAACAGCGAAGGAAAATACGATCCACAAGTGGGTCTCAGTCAACTCAAGAAATACATCAAGGATGAGGAACATTATAAAAAAATTGAGAAGGTTGCAAATGACTGCGCTTCAGGTGTGTATTTTATCTTATTTATTGTTTAATTTGGAATCTATACTAACATTTCAAAGCTAAAGAGTTTGTTTGTTTGAACGCGCTAATCTTAGAAGAAGCTGCTCATTTATCGAAATAGGCTATAATAACGTCACGCTGCGACCAATAGGAGCGAAGCATCAGTGAAAAATATTGCAAAAACGTAGAAAAATTTCTAAATTCCATGCGTACGAGTTCGCGGGCAAAAGCTAGTTAAAGTCAAAGTCAAAGATTTTTATTTCAAGTAGGTGAGATATACATGCTCTTTTAAAAAGTCAGAAGCTATGCGTCTGTTACAAAAGGGAACCCTATGGAGAAGAACAAACAAAGATATTATATAAATATTTAGTAACTTTAGCGATAGCACTCTTTTAGGCCCCGTCGACTCGCATTGGTAAAAGACGTGACGGTGTGTATGAATGTAATGTCTACAAATTCTGCAAAATATCATTAATTCGATAATTTGCAAAAAAATTGGGATTGACTTTTATGAAAGAGTGTCGTATGAAATCATTCCGGATAGTTATATTATTTAGCTAATCAACCAGTAGCACCTACGTTAAGTGTATACTTCGCTCTCTTCAGCCCATTAAGGTCCCAGTGTTGGGCACGGGCCTCCTCCACTTTGGGTGGGTGGGATTATGGTCCACTGTGCCACGCTGACCAGGCGTGTTGGTGCAGGGTTTACTTTCGAATTTTCCGGCTGTCACAGAGGACGTAATCTGGGTAAAATATCCCTTAGCTGACTTTTATAATACCCTGGGTTGGATTGGGGTGTTGACACTTGTATTCTTAGTCCGTCACCATACGGACAAAGTATACTTACCTATAGAGAAATAGTTTTTTTGTCTGTAAAATTTTATAATGTATAGTTTATGTGTTACAGTGAACGATCAAGAGGTTAGTGATGGAGAAAGTGGCTGTGATAGAGCAAGACTTCTGATGGAATGTGTCTTACAGCGCAAAGACGAGGTAACAATAGTTTGAATGCTAATTTTTATGTTCTAAATGCTGGTACTAATATTTTTCAATAGTAATGGGGTAATATTTTTAATCTTACCGTTATTTGTATGACGTGATAAAACATGTTTTTTTCTTTAATTAGTTCTGTTATTGTCCGTTTGTTTAATCTGTTAGGCTAAGTAGGTCTCTGCTTACAGTTAGATATTTATTAATTTACTAGTCTGTCTTTATTTCAGCTTCCATTGTAAACGACGCGGACGGCATAAAAATGGAATACAATTTGTTACTTACAAATAAACGTTGTCAATATTATCCGATTGTTTTATTATTGTAATACTGGATACGCTCCGTACTAACTGGAAACCTTATGACCTACAGGTATTAAGATACATGTTGACCTTAAACCTATTAAATAAGTATGCGTTTTATAAAATCCGAGTAATACATGTTACGGTACATTTTGTTTAAACTAAAAAACAATAAGCTAGCTTCCAAAATATGTCATCTCATTCTGAGTGGTACATTAATTGTTACAAAGGAATAGGAATTTCCTGATTGCGATTGTTTACGACAAAGTGAGGATAATAATGTTGTCGATCATCGTTATAAAACGTGAGAAACAAATATGTTTGTGAGAATAATTAAATAATGTATTTAAAACTTAGATTTAAAATAGGAAGGTTAAACTTTTTGGCATGTTCTTAATATACTTACAATAGCTTGCATACATGACGTTTAGTTTGTATTTATTGTATTAAGTACTAGCTGTTGCCTGCAACATCGTAGGCGTGGAATTTGAAACCAAACCGTAGTAAATTATACAAAATTTACATCATCTATTTTAATAAATTAAATTGTAGTGGAAAAAGTGAGCACCGCAAGCGGGACTTGAACCCACGACCTCGGAATACCGTTCCGTAGCTCTGCCAACTGAGCTTATTGCGGTCGTGCTAACAGTAACCAATTTGACCACCACAACATTCCTCGATTGAGTCTATCTACATCGCATTTTTGATGTGCAATTTAATTTATTAAAAGCATAGCAAGTCAATTGCAAAATTAATAAATTACATCATCTGTCTATTAAAAAAAAACCGCATCAAAATCCCTTGCGTAGTTTTAAAGATATAAGCTCACATAGAGACATACATACAAAAATAACAATCATGTTTTATAATAAGTAAAGACAAAGATGTGTATAGTTTAAAATCTATATTCGGTATTTCATCGCCTTAAAAATGGCATGCTAATGTAGACTTATCAAAAGTAACGCTACAATAAAAAAAGATCCAGTTTTAGTATTAGCGAACATTTTTGTTTATTTTTTGTTACTATAGATATTTTTTAACAAAATTTCATTAGTAGCTTTTACTAAGTTAGGAGAGAATATAAAAAAAACTTTGTTGGCACTGTGGTTACCATAATAGATAGTCATAAATGTAGAGTCATAAATGTAGAGACGTCGTCGTTGTAGAGGCGTAGTGCGTTGGAGTACTTATATCAGACAAGACGAAGTATTTTTTAATTAATTTATGACAATACATAATTTTGTTAATTTTACCTTTAGTGGCAATTTTTAACATTCTATCTAACCCTAGATGTTGAAATTAAACACAGAAAAATTCAAACTTTTGGCCTAACTTGTATTTCAACAATAAACAGATGAGAGTATATTCTCTATTGAAAATTTGACAGGATATGGAAATGTTTCTTTACATATTATAAAACAAAGTCGTTATTTTTGTATGTATGTCCCTATGTGAGCTTATCTCTTTTAGGCTAATCAACGAATCTTGATGCGGTTTCTTTTAATAAATAAAGGGGTTCAAGAGGATGTCCTTTTTGTATAATTTGGTACAGCTTGGCTTCTAAATTCCACGCGTACGAACTGCTAGTTACTGATAAACGAAGATTACCATCTATTTGTAATTACTACGTACATTGATTATTGAAAATGGCCGTAAGTTGAATCATATTGGGTTCTTTTTACAATAACATTATAGACATTGTAACACCATCGCAGCTCTATAAGCAATTACAGAGTTCTTTTTTAATTTATTTTTATTTATTTATTCAACACATACAAATTAACAGTAAACAATAAGTACAATTAGAGACAAATTACCTAATGTTAGTTCTACATGCTAACTTTAGTTTAACATTATTATATTGTTTAAGAATTTTACTGGTGTCCTAACTAGTTCTTATCAATAACACATTGAATAATTTTTATGTCTTTCCATAATGTTAGGTATAACAGAGTAAATATAACATTATATATTCATGGCCAATTCCTTGGGATTTATGAGATAATTAGGACCGATATAATTTACCTTTGTAGAAGACAGCAGTTATTTATTATTTTTTCTATACTTTGTACTTAAGCTATATAAACAAATGCAATTAAATTATTACTTTTATAAACATATGTGCCTCACACTATTCTTATATAAATAGAGGACCTTGTCTCAGGACGTGCATATACAATCAGTACTTCAAAGACAGCGGTGCAATTTTTTTTTTATCAAAATGTTTAAATCTTTTACTTTTATCGTGTGTTTATTAGGCCTTGGATTAAAAAGTCATTGTGTAAGTGCTGTGAATTCTAATACTGTGTCTCAATCACTTGTGAATAATATAACTAGATTTTTATTTGACAAAATTCTAATAAAGGAATTGATTTGTTTGTAAAATTAGGCCTTTACCGAGGAAGACAAAAGAGCGTTAATCTCAGCTTATAAGCCTATGATTGCTGAATGCTCTCAAACACATGGAGTTAGTTCTCACGATCTGCAGACAGCGAAGCAAACAGCAAACACTTCGGATATAAGCGCTTGCTTCTTTGGATGCGCTTTCAAGAAACTTGAAATAGTAAGTGTTAAATTTAGTTTAACGGACAGGGAATTTTTATCCAGCTTTTGTTAAGTGACAAAATTAAAGATAAGCATTTTACTACCTATGTTAGATACGTATGTATGTATCGAAGAATATAAGATTTGTTTTCTTGTATTTAGACGGGTATCGAAGGATGTAAGGTTTTCTTCTTAACCGACTTCAAAACAAAGAGGAGGTGCTCAACTCGTCTGTATGTTCTATTTTAATTATTTATGTTTGTTACCTCATAACTTTTAACTAGGCAAAGCGATTCTAATGATTCTTTTTTTATTGGAAAGCTGGTGTTTTCCGTTTGGTCCCATTGGTACCGGGTCAGGATCTGATGGTTATCTCTTGAGAAATCGAGGAAAACCCTCAAATTTCATAGGCACATGAAGTCGGTTAAACTTTTTTTTTTAAAATATTCAGTTATTTGTATTTCGAAGAAGTTAAGTTTATTTATTATGTCTTAACACTTCACTTACGTAGTACCCACACGATGTCTATTTAGTTTTTGAGTGGGTACTACTACTGCTAACTAATAGGTAACTGTATAATACTGCAAATATATACATAAAAACCACATTTTCAGGAGTTTACAGTTTTAGTACCGCCTTTAAAAATTTTATCGATGTAACTGTAAACGAAGACAGTAAAATTATAATATCTGTAATCTGATCTAATTCTTTATATACCCAAAAATTATACAGATTTCATTGCATTACGTTTATTACACATATTTGTACATACGTTACAAAAAAAACGTATTTTATAATGTCTTTATTAAATAATATAACATAACACAACAGGCCTTGCACTTTAATTACGTCAGATAAATATATAAAAAACAAATTATTCAGTTTCTTTGACCTCAACATAATTAATAATATTTTTATTTTTTATTTTGTAGATAAATAATGAGGGCAAGGTCGACATAGTAACAGCTCTGAGCAAGCTGAAACGATTCGTGAGAGCTGAGGAAGATTACTTTAAATTTGAAGAAATCGCTCACAGATGTGCATCAGGTATTCTCTGTTAACTAAGAATAAGATTGCTAGCGTGATAATAGTTTTGCTCAGTGTTTTTCTACGTGATAAGATCAGGGTTAAGGAGATCCGTAGAAGTACTGGTGTGTATGACAAAGCTCGATGAGTTAGCTGAAGTGGAAATGGGCAGGCCAGATCACTTGACGATCTGACGGCAGTTGGGGAAGGACGACGCAATGTGGGGCGACCCCTAACAAGACGGACTGAGGACGTCGTAAAATGTGCTGGGAGCCGCTGGATGCAGATAGCGCAGCGTCTGTTGTGGTGTTCTATACGAAAAGCCTATGTCCAGAAGTGCACGGTGAAAGGCTGATGGATGTAGAGATATATTGCAAACTTATAATAAATCTTTATAAAATAGTTATATAAATAATATTCTCTAACGGTTGCGCGACTCATTTGTTTAAATAAAACTACTTTTTACGGATTACAAATACACGCGTCTAAATCCGTAAAAAGTAATTTTATTTAAGTATAGATATAGATAGATTAGTTAGATACGGAAGTATTTTTCAATCCTCAATGGAAAGGAAGTGACCGTGGGATAACTAAACAACTAAATCACAACTGAACCGACGTTATGGACTTCCGCATAGTGGTGACACACGTGCTGTAGTTGCATTTTTGTATTATTTTTGCAATAGGTACCCACGCTTACAAACATCTTCGCTTACAAACAGGCACATGCATGTTTATGCTTATATTATGGAACGACTCATTATAAATACTTTAACTTGCACATAATTATGCACACATACACACACTCGAGTAGGCAGAGTATAGGTAAAGATACCTATGGAGCGCCACATACTACGGTCCAAACACGCTTCAGTGGCTTTACTTATCATTGCAACTAATCATACATGCACAACAAAAATATTGAATGTTCACCACATTATAATAAGGTAATAAGTAAGCAGAAAATTACTATTATGGGGTTTTTATGCCTTGCTCATACGAGTACTATTCTATATTAGGTATCAACTAACTGCCCGCGACTTCGTATGAGTGAAATCCTACCTTTTTCTCATTAACAGAACAAGCCTTTAAATATACTCCGATGTCATCGTCGGGATACTCCAAAAGGGGCAAGTGCGTAGCACTTACAACCGTCGAGGATGTATGACCAGATGTATGAGTGTGGATGTAGCCAAGGAAGTATGTTTGGATCTTAGCAGATGGCGCTTTATAGTCTCTGCCTACCCCCATGGGAAAAAGGTGTGATGATATGATGATGATGAACAGCCTTTATCCTTTCTCAAGATAGTTGGCATAAAATAATGGCAGACAGACAGCTTTATGGAATTAGTTTCGTATCATGATAATATTAGCAAGGATTTGACGATAAATAAAACAACATAGTCCTATGACGTCATCATCGTGGAACATTTCAAAAACGTGTCTAAAATTAGCTATATTATTATCTATTTTGTTACTAAAACAATTGCATATACAATGTTTCACGGTGAATGATCAACTAGTTATAAATGTCGTATGTAATATTGTATTTATACATTACTCAAACATTTTAAAACTAATTAGAACACCACTAATGGTTGAGAAAACTGTAAATATTTGTGTTTTAATTATAAAACTTCCACGTAACTAAAATATCTAACGTAGTTAAACATAAATTACTACCAAACGATATAAAAGTCAAACTTAAACTAATTTTAAACATTTACGTCATCAATGAAAAAAAACCTAAATTGATGTTTTTTTTTCGACTTTGAATGTAACGAGTTAAGGGCCTACATCAATATTATCGTATATCATCGCCGACACGTACATATTAACACAGCCAGTAGGCACAGAAAATGAAGAATTAGGGATACTTTTCCTATTTACTCAAAATCTACTAAATATATTTTAATTCTGATCCACGTGTTTCTATACATAATAGTTACCTATGTTTTTAAAGTTATTTCATAAGTTAATATGCGATAATAGACCGACAAATGAAAAAAATAAAACATTGGAGAGGTTGTTTCGCCAAGATTTTCTATCGAGAAAACTTTTTTCAATCGCGTTTCTAAGTTCATGCGATCCTAGATCATATATTGAAAAAACATATACTTAAAAATTAGAGCTCTAGCCATTCAATCTAAAGAAACAATGAAAACTTCGTACATAGAAAAATGCACGAAGCTATATTGGTATCCTCTTAACGAATGCAAGTCGTTGTGGCTAGACTAGGGTTGCCATGCGTCCTCGTATTTGTCCTAGTTTGGAAGGCGTCGAAGGGATATCCTACCGGTATAATGCCTTTTATTTGTACTTTATCGTATAATTTTTTTTTAACAATTAAATAAATAATAAAAAATACATATTCATGGACATGTATGTACTACGTCCTCTGGTCCCAAGCTAAGCTTATATGCTTGTGTTATGGGTACCAGAATACGGTATAATACATAGGAACACCCAGACGCAGTACAAACATTTGTATGACCATTATAAATATCTCACAAATGATTGTCCCGAGCGGGAATCGAACCCGCGACCTCTTGATCGGCAGTCCGTTGCATGAACCACTCAACCACGAGGCTCGTCTATGACCTACTAGCTGTTGCCCGCGACACCGTCCGCGTGGAATTTGGAATTTTTTTTTTCGCAATAAAAGATAGCCCTTGTTCTTTCTCAGGGTGTGTTTCTATGTGCCAAATTTCATCAAAATCGGTTGAGAGGTTTAAGCGGGAAAGCGTAACAGACAGACAGACAGAGTTACTTTCGCATTTATAATCTTAGTAGGGATTATATTTCATATGTCCGCGATTTTACGGTGTTTAGCCAGCGTTGGCAGTTTCTGTGATGGTAGCCTTAGTCTAGATCAACAGCAATAACATAAGTATGTGTATGCAGAGTTTGCATAATATAAAATGTGACCTAGTTCTTCTATAGCTTGAAAAAGCCACTTTTGTAGTTTGAGCAAGTTTCTATGTCACCAACATTGCAAATACCATATCTTGATAGTATATCTGCTAAAAAAAATCAGAAAATGGTCATTCTATCCTATTGGATAAATAAATAAATATTCTTGGACATTTAATACAACGTCTTTTGGTTTGGTCCCAAGCTAAGCTTATATGCTTGTGTTATAGGTAACAGAATACGGTAATACATATAAACTTAATTATTTTATATAAGCTTAGGTAAATCCAAGAATCAAGAAGTGGGTAGGCGAATATCTACGGTAAACATCGGCTCAGCAGAAAATATAGTAAATCTTTACTTCTTATAAAACAAAGTCGTAATTTTTGTATGTATGTCCCTATGTGAGCTTATAAAATCTCAGACGCGTGCGAGCTATAAATGAAAACGCTGCCTTATCTATGTGAGGTACAACAAACTAATGTATGGAGGAATTGTTTGTTACCTATAGTTCTTCAGAAAAGTCCGCGAGGGCATATGTCTATTTTTTATGGGAAACCCGCTGTACCCATAATAATGTCACAAAAATTATCAAATTCAATAGGGTGTTTTCAAAAGCTATTTATGTGTATATAGTAATCTTTTTTTATCAAATTAAATACCGTAGTTAGCTTACACGTTTATTATAGATTATAACTGCTTTTTACAGCATGCAATTTAAATGAATATCTTAGGATATGAGATATGACGAAAAAAGAATTACGCGCTATAAAATAAAATACTTAAACTGTTGGCTGAGCAACGCGAACGTTTCCTCGGTCTTCTATCCATACTCCAATGTTTGGATATGTAAGGATGTTTAGGAGGATGTTGTTTAAGGATGTTTTAAGGATGTTGTTTCCAATGGAAAATGGAATAGAATATGAACTTATTTTTTATCCTGTTTACTGCGGGTAACATCGCTGGGCACAGCTAGCTAGTAGTATTATAAATAAATAAAATATAATCTTTGGAGGAGGCCTGTACCCTTAATGGGGTTCTTGGAGAAAAGAAAAATAAATATATGCGAATATAATAATATACACAATATATATACAATATGTCGACCGCACACGTGACCAGAAGGCTGGTCTGTACTTGGCACAAAGGATAGCAATTGCTATCCAGCGTGGTAATGCGGCCAGCCTTCTGGGCACGTTGCCCATAGACATCGATGCGGAGGAGTTTTTTGATGCGTAAAATATACTTTAGTTTGCCTTTTCTTTTTTTTTTTTTTTTATTTAAAATTTTTTGTAACCCTAATTTATGTTTTGTATATAATAATATTGTAAATACTACTGATGAATAAAAAAACTTTATATATTGAAAAAAAAAAAAAAAAAATATACAATATAATTATTTGGAAAATCTAATAATAAGGTCAACAACTTAAAAAAAAATACTGGATATGGAATTAAACAGATGTTTTATGAACGAAGGAATAAGCAAAGCAAACCAATAATAATCGAAGAAATAAAAAAAAAAACATAATATATGCTTAAAAAAACAAAGAAAATTATATACACTGAAACTAATTTTATATATACCTACATTCATAAATTTATCTTTCTTGCTATTTGTACTTAATTTTAGTTACTTTAAGTTATTTTACTAACTATATAAATATTTTTTCAAGAAATAAAAGGCTTTTTTAATTTTAATTTTTATTTATTTATGTAAATCCACTATGTAACAATAAAATGTTAGTGATAAAAAATATATTATTTGCCAATTTGCCTTCTTTTTCTACATAAATTTTTTCTGGTATCTGAATAAAAAATTTCCGTATTTAATTTTAAATATTTTAATAATTATTCTGGCACAAATATTTATTAAATTATTATTTGTATAAACTAAATAAATACGAATATAGCAATTACTTAAAATATTAAGACATTGTAGCACAACTTGGTACATATTTTGCATAGTCACTTCT
Organism: Orgyia antiqua; assembly: GCA_916999025.1. Taxonomy (NCBI): domain Eukaryota; kingdom Metazoa; phylum Arthropoda; class Insecta; order Lepidoptera; family Erebidae; genus Orgyia; species Orgyia antiqua. Next base: position 10,470,095 of record OU779869.1, read on the forward strand.
CGGGTTTTCCTTCCTGTAATTTTTGAATTTAAAAGTTAAGAGGATACCAAAATAGCTTCGTGCATTTTTCTATGTACGAAGTTTTCATTGTTTCTTTAGATTGAATGGCTAGAGCTCTAATTTTTAAGTATATGTTTTTTCAATATATTATCTAGGATCGCATAAACTCAGAAACGCGATTGAAAAAAGTTTTCTCGATAGAAAATCTTGGCGAAATAACCTCTCAAATTTTTTATTTTTTTCATTTGTTGGTCTATTATCGCGTATTAACTAATGAAATAACTTTAAAAACATAAGTAACTATCATATATAGAAACACGTAAATCAGAATTAAAATATATTTAGTAGATTTTGAGTAAATAGCAAAAGTATCCCTAATTCTTCATTTTCTGTGCCTACTGGCTGTGTTAATATGTACGTGTCGGCGATGATATACGATAATATTGATGTAGGCCCTATTTGGTCCATAATAATGAGACTAGCAAAAGCTGAGCTTTGTAGAGACTTGCGTATATCTTTTTATGAGCATTATTATATTTTTTTACCAATTTTCAGAAAAGAAGGAGGTTCTCAATTCGTCTGTATTTTTTTTTGGTGTTTATTATCTTATAACTTTTAACGGGGCGGAACGATTTTAATGATTCTTTTTTTATTAAAAGCTGGGGGTTCACGTGTGGTTTCATTGGCACCAGGATTCGATGGTTATCTCCTGAGAAATCGAGAAAAACCCTCAAGTTTCAATTAACTTTATTCTTAAAGTATTTTAACCCATAATTATGTTGATAATATTACAGTGAACGACGAGGCCGTCAGTGATGCTGACGCTGGCTGTGAAAGAGCAAAAATGCTGTTGAAGTGTTTTCTACAGAATAAGGCTGAGGTAATAGTATAAGAACTTAGTTTGTCTGAAAACACAAAAGCCTTATCTTTACTTGTTATAAAATAAAGTCGTTTTTTTGGTATGTATTTCCCTATGTGATCTAATATCCTCAAAACTATGTAACGGATTTTGATTTCTTTTTAATAGATAATAGAGTGGTTCATAAGGACGGTGTTTTTTTTTGTATAATTTGCGCTTTGGTCGCTAATTCAACACGCATTGTCGCATAAAATATCCCCGGGCTGCTACCGAAACGAACTGTCGTTTTCCAAACTGTTATTGAAAATAAGTATTTTCTAATGATCATAGAAATTGCTTAAGACGTTCTTGTACTGTACTTCTTCAACTGGATCTGACCTAACTGCTCAAAAATTAAATTTTGGTTAGTGCTTATGCCCTAAAATTTTTCATTAAACCTTCTGATTTTATTATACAATGTGACGGTTAAGCTTAAAATAGAATATAAAATTCGTTATGTCTGTAGAAATTTTGATATTTTTGTTTTGTTTCAGCTACCACTATGAACTATTGAGCTCTAAGGATAGGTACATACATGCAGAATTAATAATTAGGTCCTTTTCTGATTATGTCGCTGTAACAACCGTATGGATTCTATTTATGTCCCGCGACACGTCAATAAAGGGTCTTATGCTGCATTCACATTTGTCTGACGTGACATAAATTGACATATAAAAATAAAATATAATATATTTATAGGTATGATTTTCACACATTTATTTAAGGCGCTAGAATATAATGGTACCAATTCTACGTGCACAACTAAACTTAACTTAACTAAAAAATTCAAATTGATATTGTCAATAACACAATTTGGCAATGTTAACTGAACTTTCTTATCATAAAAACTGTATATTATAGACTAAAGATTTTAATTAATATAAATGTGCACAACGAAATAGCCAATTAATCAAAATACACTATAGTTGTTTTCATTTTTTAGTTAAGTTTAGTTGAGCATACAGAATTGGTACCAATATCAGAATTAATCATAGTTTTCCCATCTGATTTAATACCTTAGGTCACGTCAGACAATTATGAATTCGGCTTTATTCCTAATAATGTTATGTTGTTATAAATATGTTAAGTTAATAAATAATTTTCTTTTATTGTATTTTTATTAACCATAATACTCTATTGGCGACTATGTTCTGACACGATAAAATCCAGATAAACAAATAAACGAAGCAGTAATTCCACTGGGCTCCTTACTCCAAATACCTAGGCAATTCTCATTGAAAGAAGAAAATACCAAGAGTAAAACTACATATTTGTAATCATAATCTGACAATACAGGTACTTTCTTCCAGTATGTGGAACACTATTAGATCGATCCAACATAAGTACCATAAGTGCTTACCTACTTATTTACAAAATTTTAGTAAATATAAAATGTATATATTTAAAGTAATTTATTAATTTTGCAATTGACTTGCTATGCTTTTACTTAATAAATCAAATTGTGGTGGAAATAGTGATCATTATTAAGTAAAAGCATAGCAAGTCAATTGCAAAATTGATAAATTACTTTAATAATAAAAGTCGCGTTATTATTTTCAGCCCAATTGTATTCTGTAAAGAATACTAGGTGGCTGGTCGAGATTGTTGCAAAACATTCTCGATAGATGGCGTTGTACGTCAAAATGCGATGTAAACTCAATCGAGTGACGATTGTGGTGATCTAATTGGTTACTGTTAGCACGACCGCAATAAGCTCAGTTGGCAGAGCTACGGAACGGTATTCCTAGGTCGTGGGTTCATGTCCCGCTTGGGGTAATCATTTTTTCCACCACAATTTGATGTATTAGGTATGTATATATTTGGTAACCATTAGTAATAGTCTTATAGGAACAGCGGTAACAGCATTATTTACGCCTAATAATTTAGCGACATATGAATGGCCTCGTGGTCGAGTGGTTCATGTGATGGACTGCTGTTCCGAAGTCGCGGGTTCCATTCCCGCACGGGACAATTATTCGAATGATATTTTATAAACGTCACACAAATGTCTGTACTGCCTCTGGGTATTTTCTATGTATTATAAGTACGTATTTATAAAAAAAAGTTCATGTAGTCTATCCGTATTCTCGTACCGATAACACAGGCATCATAAGCTTATCTAGAGACCAGCGGCCGTATTATGAGCTTTTATTTACAGGCAGTTTACGCCGTGAAATGAACTATCTGGCAAATTCGTATTATGAACAAATTATTAGTCAGTCAGTTCGCTAAACCAGTCATACATTAATATGTTTAAGGAGAAGGTACAACTAAACGATAAAGTACTAACAAAAAATTTTCAACTAAAAGTTTTATTTTTGCCATAATACCTAATTTAGCCATGCAGTTTACGGCCTGCCTGGAACTTGAATGATTTTAAAAAGCTCATAATACGCCGGCTGAAGACGTTGTGTGAAATGTCCATGAATATTTATTTCATATATTTACACAATTTACGCTATTGTGCCTATTTGTTTCTACCAGCAATTTATAAAAGTGCAGTAACGTAGTTCTCTTTTGTTATGTGATTTATTTTACAGGCGGCAAGTAAATAATAAACTAAAATTAATAGTATTAATTAATTAGTAAATACTAGTGGCTTACTTATACGGAACTTATAGATGTTTTTATAAAATACTAGCTTCTGCCCACGGCTTCGCACGCGAAATTAATAGAGACTAAAATCGATACTAAAATACTATGTATATTTAGGTGTATATGTCGTGTGGTTGGTTAGAGGATAAAATGAAATACGTCCGGACTTGAATGGCGTTTATTTGCGACTCAATATATTTAATATAATATTAGCTTATATAGGTAAGGAGAACAATCGTTTCTATATATTCCTAAAACTGCTGATACGCAGAGTGTTGCATACAATGAATCCCTACATAATATATTTGTATACAATAAATTAGGCGTCGAGTAAACAATAGGACCATACATACTGTAATAAATATATTTGTTTATAATAACTTGGGTGGCTAGCACAATGGTCTCTATGCATTCGTAGACCTGTTGACATTACGTCTACTTGCAAACAATGAATTCATACAATGTGTTCCTACATATATTTACTAAAATCAAAGTTACCAAAATGGCGACTACGAATACTACGATTGATATCAAAATACAAACTAAAATGAATAATAAGTTCAATTGTTACTAAAATTGTAAGAATTAATAATTCATTTTTGCATAAAAAATCAACGTATTATAGAATAATGATAAATACTTAACTATTCAAACCTCTTTAAAAAGGAAAGCATTTCAATAAAAAAAAATTGAAACTAAGTACCACACAAGGAGTTTCTATTCCGAACAGCCACTTAAGAGGATACCAAAATAGCTTCGTGCATTTTCTACGTACGAAGTTTTCATTGTTTCTTTAGATTGAATGGCTAGAGCTCAAATTTTTAAGTATATGTTTTTTCAATATATGATCTAGGATCGCATAAACTCAGAAACGCGATTGAAAAACGTTTTCTCGATAGAAAATCTTAGCGAAACAACCTCTCTAACTTTTATTTTTTTCATTTGTCGGTCTATTATCGCGTATTAACTAATGAAATAACTTTAAAAACATAAGTAACTATTATATATAGAAACACGTAAATCAGAATTAAAATATATTTAGTAGATTTTGAGTAAATAGGAAAAGTATCCCTAATTCTTCATTTTCTGTACCTACTGGCTGTGTTAATATGTACGTGTCGGCGATGATATCCGATAATATTGATGTAGGCCCTTAAATCGCACGTGTCAGTCTTTGATTATAACAAAAAAAACCTTTATGTCGACGGATTCTATGAGTTGCAATGACAACCGTAAAATAATCAATATGGTGGTACAATTATTTTATTACCGTATTTCACAAATATTTTGCGTTTATTATCTCGTACAGACTTTTTAGTGAAATAATATATAGGTAGCCTATTTTAATTCCTATAAATTATTATTATTATATAAACTATTAGCCTATTATATTATAAATAATATATATACCCACAGTTTATACCAATTTGCGTGCAATTGCATTTGGAAAACGTCACAAGCAAACAAACAAACTCACTTTCACTTTTATATAAATAAGTAAGGATGTTTGTATCTATAACTACTGCTTTTTAGGGTTCCGTACCCAAAGGGTAAAAACGGGACCCTATTACTGAGACTTCGCTGTCCGTCCGTCCGTCCGTCCGTCCGTCCGTCCGTCCGTCCGTCCGTCCGTCCGTCCGTCCGTCTGTCACCAGGCTGTATCTCAAGAACGGTGATAGCTAGAGAGTTGAAATTTTCACAGAGGATGTATTTCTATTGCCGCTATAACAACAAATAATAAAAATAAAATAAAATAAATATTTAAGGGGGGCTCCCATACAACAAACATGATTTTTAGGGTTCCGTACCCAGTATCTCAAGAACGGTGATAGCTAGACAGTTGAAATTTTCACAGATGATGTATTTCTATTGCCGCTATAACAACAAATACTAAAAATAAAATAAAATAAATATTTAAGGGGGGCTCCCATACAACAAACATGATTTTTTTACCGTTTCTTGCTCGATACTAATAACGTTGCCTTATGTTGCATAGATAATGGTACGGAACCCTTCGTGCGCGAGTCCGACTCGCACTTGACCAATTATTTGTTAAACTTTTTCATTTTTCATTACATTGGCAAATTATTTTGGTTGACTCTAATTTGATGACAATTTGATGTTATCATTTTGTAATCATCATTATGAAGTTTTAAAATAGACAACCTTCACTTTTAAGATGATACCAAAATAGCTTCGTGCATTTTTCTACGTACGAAGTTTTCATTGTTTCTTTAGATTGAATGGCTAGAGCTCTAATTTTTAAGTATATATTTTTTCAATATATGATCTAGGATCGCATAAACTCAGAAACGCGATTGAAAAAAGTTTTCTCGATAGAAAATCTTAGCGAAACAACCTTTAAAATTTTTTATTTTTTTCATTTGACGGTCTATTTTCGCGTATTAACCAATGAAATAACTTTCAAAACATAAGTAACTATTATATATAGAAACACGTAAATCAGAATTAAAATATATTTAGTAGATTTTGAGTAAACAAAAAAAAATATCCCTAATTCTTCATTTTCTATACCTACTAGCTGTGTTAATATGTACATGTCGATAATATTGATGTAGGCCCTTAACTTATAAATGTATTTTAATACTTGCTGGTGCCTTCGGTGACGTACGTGTACAATTCAGAATTTTTTATTGATTAACCCGAGCGGGAATCGAACCCGCGACCTCGTGAACGGCAGTCCGATACCTGAACAATTTACCTGATTAATACGTAAAAAAAGAGATTTGATTGTTTGTTTGAAACGAATACGCTCCGAAAGTACTAAACCGATATACAAAAAACTGTATAACTTTATTTTCTAAACATAATAATAACATTCGAAAGTATTTTAAGTACACACGCACATTGTTTATGTTAAGACGATACCAAAATAGCTTCGTGCATTTTTCTACGTACGAAGTTTTCATTGTTTCTTTAGATTGAATGGCTAGAGCTCTAATTTTTAAGTATATGTTTTTTTAATATATGATCTAGGATCGCATAAACTCAGAAACACGATTGAAAAAAGTTTTCTCGATAGAAAATCTTAGCGAAACAACCTCTCTAACTTTTTATTTTTTTCATTTGTCGGTCTATTATCGCGTATTAACTAATGAAATAACTTTAAAAACATAAGTAACTATTATATATAGAAACACGTAAATCAGAATTAAAATATATTTAGTAGATTTTGAGTAAATAGGAAAAGTATCCCTAATTCTTCATTTTCTGTGCCTACTGGCTGTGTTAATATGTACGTGTCGGCGATGATATACGATAATATTGATGTAGGCCCTTAATTTAAATATACCAAAAGTATAAAAAGTTCTTCGAGTAGTCCGTAAAATCAACAAATTGCGAGATTCTTATAGTGAAAGACGAGACCAATGAAATCTTCTCAACAACTTGCATTCCAACATACCTACAAGTAATTTTATTTTCAACTCTCTGTTACTTCAAATCTGTTACTCTTCTCGTCTTTTTCTCTTCAGCCCTTTAAGAGGGCACGATACCAAATTATGCTCCATACAAAAATATGGGTATCGTACTTCCCTTTTTTCTTCGCGAAAGTTAAACCGATTTTAATTGTTTCTACGCTATATTATAGATGAAGAGTATATCTATGTTTCTGTCACTTTCTTTTTTTCATTACATAATAACTAAAAGAGTTATGACCATCCGAAAATCCCGTTTTTTTCTTTAAGTAAAGTTGCAGCGTCTATCACACATATTTGGTAACATTTTACCAAAAAAAAGTGATACAAGCATAGATATCTCTTCATCTATAATATAGCCTAAAAACAATTAAAATCGGTTTAACTTTCGCGAAGAAAAAAGGGGAGTACGAAACATCTTTTTTTCAAAGAATTTGTAGGTATAATCTGTTGCAGCTATATTTGTCCCTTTCAGCACGGTGCTCGGGAATAGGGATAGCAATACCTAAGGCAAATACCTAAATTAGGTGTACAGTAGGTACCCTCTTAATGTCGGACTGTTAGGCATGGGCCTCCTCTATATAGGAGGTATTATGGTCTACTGTGCCGAGCTGACCAGGCATGTTGGCATAAGTTACTCAGAGACGCTTTACATGAGTCAGTAGTGTAGTTATATAATAAATGCAAAATTAATATCTCAGAGTGATTATGATGTCGTTATAAACAACGACGTCGAAAAAATCTAATTAACTATCTGTAAATAACTAATTACATCGCTGAAAACAAGATTGTGTGGAAACTTTAAACAATAATAATAAAATCTAGTAACATGAGAAATTATAAATAAAAAACTATATATATTCTACTAGTCCTGCTTCTTAATATGAACAAAATATAATTATCTAACAATTTCTATTAACCCGAGTAAAACATATTTAGGGTTACGTAACAAAAGACAAAACGAGATATTACTGTGATTTCACTATTCGTGCTCCTATCCGTCTGTCACCGCTGTATTGCGTGCCAGACAGTGGGACGTTAATTAGCTGGAGAGAGAGAAATTTTTCAAATAATTTTCCGTAATCAAAGCGTTCCGCCACACATAAATACTATTTTTTTTATGTCGCCTCCTGCCCTGCCGGGCCATGATGGTGCCTTGAGCCTCATTAATCGGCGCCCGACCCGACTGGGGAAGCATTAGGTACTTAAATTGTTGTAAACTCGTAAAATTAACTGAAAAATAATTACTAGTGATATCTGACGTATATAGAGTAAAAAACTAATAAACTTTACTCGTTAGCAGTATGGTCCATTAACTGTATTAATAAGCTGAAATTATCATAATAGTATGAGATCCCAAAGCGGAATGATGTGACTTATTTTTATAGCTATAAAATGTATAGGACAAGGTAATATTTCTTTGAACTATCACTATTCATCTATCAACGTCTACTAACGTTTCGCTCGATCATTATTATCGGGATCTAATACTGTATGTTTCCGGCGATCATTTCTCTCGCATATGTGCAGGCTCTGGAATGAACAATCTGTTGTCGTAGTTCCCAAGCTTTACGACATGCCCTTTAACGGTTACAGAAGTATAAGTTCAATCCTGTGTTTGTAGATGAAAGCGGCGTTCAGTCGTCCAAAATTTCACGCGAACGAAGTCGTGGGTATTAGCTAGTTTAATGTAATAATTAATAAGATTTAATACATTTTATTTCTCATTTATATTTTGCAGCATTTTTTTTTACAGTGGTCGTACAAATTTTATCTTATATTTCGCCCATTTAATAAGTTATGTTTTTGGCGTCTCGTATCTGGGTCTATAACTACAATCGGAAGAAACAAAAATAATACATAGATGTTTATGATTACCTATTAAAGTGATTTATTAGATTGCCTTTATCTTGTAAATAATTGGCATTTTGTAAGTTGAGTTTTTCTCAGTGTTATGGCATTATAATATAGCCGAATATTTAATGTATTTTTCCGTTCAAATCTAAGTAAAAACAACAAAAAATATGTCTCCATCTACTCGAAATATTGTTTTATTGTAGGTATTATTTTTTGCTACAAACTATGTTGCAAAATTCAAATATTAGTAGACACAGAAAATTGCAAACAGGGAATTGATAATATCTATCTACAAAAACGGAATAAAATAAAATACATCATAAAATTTTGTATAAAAGTGTTAGGTATTAAAATATTTATTGCGTTTCGGTGACTATCTGTCTTTGTAAATTTGTATGTGTGAAAATAGTTAGTTGCAAAAACAAATCTTCTTAAACCACTCTGGGTCTGTATCTATTAAAGGTACCGCATTAAAATCCGTAGATTTCAGAAATTCGTAGTTTTAAAAATATTATAAGCTCACAGAAAAAAAATAACGTCTTTGTTTTATAATAAGTAAAGATACCCGAGCTTAATTGATGTATATAAATAAAATTTAATAGAAATTGCGGGAAAGCCTTTTCTGGAGCAGACTGTAAAATGAAATATACCTTATTATCAACCTCTAAATATTTGTTTTTAAATTGACCTCTCCGAGGACGTATTTCAGAATATATCTAGGTTCTGTCCTGTACATACGTACATTACAATATACAGGTAATGTAATTAGGTTATAATAAAGTAACCGGCGAGTTAATTTATTTAACTGAATAATTTAACTCCAGGAAGCAGAAAAAAAAAGCAATGATAACTCCAAATTGTAATTGTATTTTATACCTAAGTCGCATAATAAATCATGATAAACGAAATGAATTAATTAACAATCCTATATAAGCAGATTATGATCTTTAGTTAAAGCATTATCATTTTGTAGTGCCGAAGGATATATTCAAGAAATATTTGCAAAATGTCTAAGTTTATCTGCTTATTCTTGAGTGTTGTGGCTGCTAGTTTAACTAGTGTTTCTGTAAGTAATACTAATAACGTATGTATGCTGTTATTTTTTTTTTTTTGTTAAAAGCCATAATCTTTTTAACAATTAATAACAGCATATAAACACATTTAAGTAGTAATTCTACAATAGTGGCACAATATAATTAGTTACCGTCTGCTTGTTCTTCTTTTATACATATCCTGCTGCTGGGCTGCCCCCCTACGCGATGAAAAGGTGTTTGATGTTTGCTGTCCGTGTGGTGATAGATAAATGGTCTTATTCATAATGACTTATCGGAGGTCTAAACGGAGATTTTATCGGAGAGATATTAAACGTTTTAGCGTAAAAAGACTATTATGATAAAAAGTTTTGACAATTTTCGCGAACCGATTTTAGCGATCTTTTAAATCTCCGATAAGTCATTATGAATAAGACCATAGAAATACAAGTGCTACCACTCCATCTCCTCCCCAGGGTGCTATAAATGCCAGCTAAAGGATATTGTACACAGACAACATCTTCTAATAAAGACGGAAAATTCGGAAATAAATCCTACACGCCTGATCAGCTCGGCACAGTAGATCATAATCCCTCCCAATGTGCAAGCTCGTGCTCAACAGTGGGATGAGTGAGAGAGTACATAAGACCATACTGCATCGCTAGTCCGACGAATTTGCAATATTTATAACTAGCTGTTGCCCGGGACATCGTATGCCTGGAATTTAGAAAATTTTCCCCGTTTTACGATATTTTTCACTGATGCCTCGTTCCTATTGGTCGCAGCTTAATGTTATATATTCTATAGCATTTTTTGACAAATGAACTACCCAACACAACTTGGTTCTTGAGATTAGCGCGTTCAAACTAACAAACAAACTCTTCAGCTTTATAATATTATATAGTTCATAGTTCTTTTAACATTAGAAACGTTATATGTCATTTATAGGTAGTAATTATATACAATGTAATACATACAATTATAAAAATAAAACATAATAATTTAAAACTTAATGTTCGAGCGTGGTCACCCTAACGCAGAAGTAACCACACTGGCGAGCGTCTAGTATATAAGCCCGCGATCGACGCGCCCTCTCTCTCTTTCTTCAACATTTCTCCTGCACCTAACAACTGTATCTTTACTGCTATATTTCATTTCTCCTGTACCACTGTACAACTGTATAATTTACTACCTACTGAAGAATAAAATATTTGTAACAAGAATAATTAAAATTGGTCATTGAAGTCTTCCTGATCCCAGTATACTAAATCAACAACCAAAAGTTAAGTCAAAGAAGCCAACACACACAACAAGCAAATTGGCTCAACACTTAATAACAGTTCAAATTTACAATTAGAAATTAATCACAACTAAAATTAAATAACAGTAAGAAATTAATATGAATTAAAATTACAATAATCAAACCGGAACATGTAATTTGTATATTCGATATAAGTCATAATTAATAAATATAAATAGTAATGGTGTTTATTTTCCCAGGCGGTTACTGATGCTGAAAGAGCTGCACTACGTAACGAGATATCAGAATGTTTTACTGAACATTCAGTAAATACAGACCAACTCGAAGCTGCCATGAGCTCTCGCAGCACATCCTCTATTCAACCATGCTTTATTAAGTGTGCTTTGATGAAAGTCAGCTTGGTAAGGTTTTCATTAAAAATTTAATATTATTTATCTTTATAAAGATTTAGCGGCCCGACTGATCGACGCCTCTCGTGACCAGAAGGCTGGCTTTTATTTTTTACAAAAAATAAGCATTGCCATACAACGTGGCAATGCTGCCAGCCAGTATAGTCTTTAAATACATATAATTTTAATTTATTTTATAATGTAAGTACATATTTTTTATATTTATTTGTATATGTATAGATTTCCTTTTTGCAAATAAAAATCATATTATTTTATGCTTGAACTGGCTGTTGCCTGCAATTTCGTACGCGTGGAATGGAAAACAAACCCTGACAAATAAAAATAAAAGCTGGAAAAAAGACTTCGATGAGATAAGTACGAATCAAAATAAGTTAATTACAAAATTATCGGCAGACATTGATGAATTAAAAATACAAAATTCTAAAATCCAAAAGCGTAATGACGAAGTTGCACAGTCTATCTCATTTATGAGCAAACAATATGAAGAAATTAAGTCTGGAATGGACGTTTTACAGCGTGAAAGATTGGAACAAAAAAGGTGTGTCGAAAATATTGAGAGAAAAATTCTGGATTTACAGCTTAAGTCCAGATCCTCGAGTCTAGAAATTAGAAATATTCCCCACGCCGAAAAGGAAACGTATCGAGATCTTACAGATATCCTGTGCAATTTTGGGCAGACTGTAGGATTACAACTAACGTCATCTGATATAAGAGACATTTATCGCTCACCCGGTAAGACTGGTTCTCTACGCCCAATTATTGCAGAGTTCCATAGTGTTCAGAAGAAAATGGACACCATTTCAGCTGCCAGAGCATTTAACAAGGGAAAGATATTTGAAGAGAAACTCAATACCGAACTTATAAAAATCCCTGGTACGAGACAAGCTGTCTACATTTCCGATTATTTACCGGCAAGCTCTAAGAAGATATTTTATAAGGCCCGAGAATTTGCAAATAAAAATAACTTTAAATATTGTTGGATTGTAAACGGTAACGTTTTTCTACGCAAAGCGGAAGGGGAGAAGCAGATCTTAATCACTTCAGAAAAAAACTTACTGGATCTTCACAATAATGTGTGACTAAAGTCGCTTTATCTCTTATCTTTACATTGCTTTTATTCTATTATTGCATGCTTAATTATTATAGGTTATGATTGTTTTTCTTTGTTTTTGGTCTATTATAATATGATTTTAGCATATCGGTTGAAACAGACTGGTCACTATGGAGTAATATTACACACCGATAAAATACACTCAGGAGTACATATAAACTCTCATACTAGAAGACTATCATGTGATTTTTTGGATTCTTTACTTTTTTTACAACTCATACATTTCGTTCATACGCACAATTATACAAATATTCATTGCACACTTTCAATATTATTCTCTTTGAATAACAATATTGGCTTTTACAGAATTTATTTTTACATAATAATACTTCTACATAGCGTTTCTAGATCTACAATATTATACACCATTACATACCTACAACTATACTATTTTTATTTACACTCAAATACATTAAGTTATCTAACACTATATACACATTATACACTGTCTCAAATTGACAAACTCGGCAGTTTTATCAGTACCTATATACATAAAATTCATTTCCGACTAAATGGCTGATATAATTCACTTAAATAATGAATTGGATTCCAATTCTTCGTTCCGTTCTTACATCTGCAATCCAGAAGACTGCCAACGCCACCTGAATAATCCTAAACTATCTATTAAAATAGTCCACATTAATATTTGTAGCATAAATAAAAATTTCGATGAATTTCGCCTAATGTTAATACAAACTAAAGTATCATTCGATGTTATCGTTTTGACTGAATGCTGGCTCAGTAAAGTATTTACGCCTCCTACTTTGGAGGGTTATGTACCCCACTGTTCGAAAATAATTCGCAACCAAAACGACGGCATTATTATTTATACCCATAAAGGATTACGTAGCACAGTAAGCGAGCCCTATTTTAAGGGCGCTAGTTGCCTAGTCTGCCGCATCGGAAATGACATCTCAATCGTTGCTACATATCGTTCTCCTTCATTAAAAACTTCACACGATCATAGGAATTTCATAGACAGTTTGTACAATACATATAATAGTATTAAAACCAAACATTGCATACTTATTGGAGATATGAACATTGACATATGTCCAAATAATACGGATCCTTTATGCGAAGAGTATTTAACAGTTAATGCGTCTCAAGGCTTCCTTCCTACTCATTTCTTCCCAACGCGAATTAGTCACAAATGCTTGTATCATATTTTTATCAAATCAAGTCTCCAATCAACAACATTAATATTAGAATCTCATATAACAGACCATGCTCCCTTAGTATTATTTCTAGAGCAATCGGAACAGGTCTTTGAACATAATTGCATCAAGTCCTGTGTTGACTACCAGAAAATAAAAAATGACTTGAACGAGACAGATTTCACTTCTATTCTACAGACACAAGATGCTAATACTGCTGCTGATGGTTTTATCCATACAGTATCATCTATTATTGCAACCCATACTAAAACTACTAATATATCAAAAAGTCACCGAATTCTAAAGCCTTGGATCACACCGGGGTTACTTCGATGCATTAAAAACCGTGATAGGTTACATATGAAAGCTAGAAATTCTCCAGATAATATGACCCTAAAGCTAACTTACACTAGATATCGAAACTATTGTAATCGTCTTTTACGAAACTTAAAATTAGCTTATAATAGAAACCTTATCAATGACGCAGGAAGTAACCCAAAAGCTTTGTGGAGGGCAGTAAAAGATATAACTTCTACTCCAAAAGCAAATCATGTCTCAATTGAACTTTTATCTAGTCGTTCTCATCCTAAAGAGTCCCTCAACTATATATGCGATTTTTTTACCAATATAGGAAAAAACTTAGCTGATAAACTAACCCTCGTAAATGGTAGCCATGATCTACCTTCAGCTTCTACAAATTTAACCTTAAATAGGCTTTCAAACTCCATGGTCCTGTTAGAAGTTACTGATGATGATGTTGGAGCTATATTGAGAGACTTACGTGCTGATTGCGCCACGGGATGGGATGGCATATCAAGTCGTATTTTAAGACAGTCCAGTGCAAATGTTCTCTCTGTTATAACTCATATCTGTAATCGAGCCATAGCTTCAGGTGTGTTTCCCAACGCATTTAAAAATGCTATCATTCACCCAATCTATAAGAATGGTGACAGAGATTGTGTCAATAATTATCGCCCCATCTCAGTTCTATCTACATTATCAAAAATCATGGAAAAAATCATAAATAAGTCCTTAAGACAATTCATTGATAAATATAACATTTTAACGAAAAATCAATACGGTTTTCGAAAGGGCATATCAACTGAAGATGCGGTGGTTGATCTTGTCAGTTGTGTTGTTAAGAATTTAGATAGTAATAGTAGATGTTTATGTATATTTTTGGATCTGTCAAAAGCTTTCGACACAGTCTCTGTCCCAATCTTATTAGATAAAATGGAAAAACTAGGCATACGAGGAGACACTCTTGCTCTTTTTAAAGATTATTTATCTAATAGAAAGCAAAGAGTAAAAATTGGTAGTCATCTAAGTGACGAGTTTACAGTCTCCTACGGAGTCCCACAGGGCAGTATTCTCGGCCCCACTCTTTTTCAGCTGTATGTTAACGACCTTTGCACAATGTCACTTCCCCACACAAATATTTTCACATATGCAGATGATACCGCAATCGTTGTTGAAGGACCTAATTGGGAGTCGGTCAGACAAAGGGCTGAATTTTCTCTAAGACAAATAATGTTATGGCTCACTAGAAACTTTCTGACAATAAACCTAATTAAAACTGTTTATATTCCCTTTTCCTTGTCAAAAATTAACACTCCATCAAATGACTTCTCAATAAAAGCACACACATGCTTATCGAGCTCCATCTGTACCTGTCCAAACCTTAAGCGGGTACCTAATGTTAAATATCTCGGTGTCAAAATCGATAGTGCTCTTAGTTGGTCAGATCAAGTTGATGCAATTAAAACTAGAACACGAAGGCTCATGCCGCTGTTCAGAACTCTTCGCGATGTTGCCCCTTTAGAAAAACTAAAGACAGTTTATTTCGCTTTGTGTCAGTCTGTTGTTCACTATTGTATTCCTGTTTGGGGTGGTTGCGCAAAAAAGTATATGCTTCCTCTGGAGAGGGCACAAAGAGCTGTATTAAAAGTTATCGCTAAAAAACCTTTTCGATTTCCTACTGTTCAACTTTATTCTGATTTTAATGTGCTTACTGTGAGACAGCTCTTTGTGCTCAAATCCATTCTAAGAATACATCATACTATACCTGTGTTGGCTCCCAAGAAACGTAGCAAACAAAATATTTGTCCAGTTGTTCGCTGTAACACTAGCTTCGCAAGAAATCAATTCAATAGCCTAGGTTCGAAATTTTATAATACCTTAAATATTCAACATAATATCTCAACATTAAATAGATACAGAGTTAAAATAATAGCAAGAAACTGGTTACTACAACTAAACTACGATACCACTGAAGCGCTTCTAAAATTTTTAGAATAATTAGTAGCTATAAAACAATCTTATTCATTCATTTACACTCACACATTCACACTACACATCACATATACCACAAATAGTCAATAAAATAAAATTAGTCTTTATTAATTCTATGCAACCGAAAAAGCTTAAATAACATACTTTAGAATCTTAAAATCAAATTATAATTATCAAGTAGTTCCATTTAAACTTATAAAGAAATACTAACTAATAAATGTATTATTACTTGTAAGTTAATTCTTTCTTAACAATCCTAACATCTAAAAATTCATCCTAAAAACCAAATTTAAAATGTTTGTTACTTACCAATATTGCCTTTGTAATGTTACAAAATGTTTTTACGATTGAGCACTGACTTCCAAAATACAGGCTTTTGCTTAGTTTGGAAATCAGATACTGTAAGTTTTTTTAAAAAGAATCTGTGTACCTACCTCTAAGTTACAAAATATTTTTTTGTTTGTACTGCATAATTTGAGACTAATAAACATTTTTTTTATTTTTTTTATTTTAAGCATCCTCTTGAACCACGCTATATAATAGAGAACGAATCAAAATCCGTTGCGTAGTGTTGAAAATATAAACTCACATAGGGACATACATGCAAAAATAACGACTTTGTTAAATAATAAGCCAAGATTTAATCTCAAACTAGTTTTGTTTTAATTAGTCTCATCAATTACAAGGTCTTCCGTCAGAAGCTTATTTCTATATTATATAAGTAAACTAGCTGGCCCGGCAAACGTAGTTTTGCCATACCAAAAAAAAAGTAAAAAAAAAATGAACTATAAACCTCACGGAGCCCGAGACCTTTCCAACAACAAAATTGACAAAAACTGCACGATTTTTTCTTTATTCATAATTTAAATTTGAAATCAAAGCACAATTATGAGAAATTTATCGATTACATCTACTTACGAGAAACGGTTCCCTAATGATTGACCAAAAATGATTGACAAATGATCATTTAACAAACTACGTTTCACCAAATGATCATTTGGCAAACAATACACTTGACAAACGTATCATCATACAAAAACTTACTTAGCAAATGATCCATTGGCAAACACTACACTTGACAAATGTGTTAAATATTCAAATGTCATTTGACCTTTTTAGGGTTCCGTACCCAAAGGGTAAAAACGGGACCCTATTACTGAGACTTCGCTGTCCGTCCGTCCGTCCGTCCGTCCGTCCGTCCGTCCGTCTGTCACCAGGCTGTATCTCAAGAACGGTGATAGCTAGAGAGTTGAAATTTTCACAGATGATGTATTTCTATTGCCGCTATACCAACAAATACTAAAAATAAAATAAAATACATATTTAAGGGGGGCTCCCATACAACAAACATGATTTTTTTACCGTTTCTTGCTCGATACTAATAACGTTGCCTTATGTTGCATAGATAATGGTACGGAACCCTTCGTGCGCGAGTCCGACTCGCACTTGACCAATTATTTCATTTCACCAAATATAAAGTTTCGTAAATTATGTTGTTTTAAGTGCATCATGCATCATTATTAATGGCAGAAATGCCCTAAATTCACTTCTGGCATTTGGGGTTGAAGTTCTAACCTAACCTAACCCACTCTAATAAAAGAGATATATATCTCCAAAGACGAACGGGTAAATAAGTAATTATTTTGCAAATAATGTAAAATATAAATAATAATAATAAATATTCAGGACATTTCACACAACCTCCTCTGGTCCCAAAGTAAGCTATATTTATATGCTTGTGTTATGGATACCAGAATACGGTATAATACATAGAAACACCCAGACGTAGTACAAACATTTGTATGACATTTATGGATATCACACAAATATTGTCCCAAGCGGGAATCGAACCCGCGACCTCGTGATCGGCAGTCCATTACATAAACCACTCCACCACGAAGCCCGTCTAATTAATAATATAATTCGTCTAATATCATTTTTTTTTCATTCCATCTATCTATATTTAATAAAATATATCAATTAATATTTATAGTATTTTCTTTTAGGAAAATCCAGAGCAGTAGCTTTGCAAAAAGATGTGCAAAATGTGGTCATTTTAACAAGAATACCAATTTTTTAGACCAGTAGTAGATTTATCTGATAACTCAGTTGCCAAATGTTAGTTTTGTAAAGTAATCATTTATAAAATGTCAATTTAAGTGTTGATCATTTGGCCAAATGAAGCATTAATTGCAAAATGATCAGTAGTAAAATGATCAATAGGCGAATTCATTGTTTTGCCAAACGTTTTTTGTCAAGTGTAGTTTTGCGAAATGACTTTTGGTCAAACAATCGGACACCACGCGAAACACTTTTTTTTTCACACAACGACCTCTGGTCCCAAGCTAAGCTTATATGCTTGTGTTATGGCTACCAGAATACGGATAGAATACTTATACTACTTTTCTTTTGTAAGTACATACTTATAATACAATATAAACACCCAGACGCAGTACAAACATTTGTATGACAATTAGAAAAATCACACAAATGATTGTCCCGAGCGGAAATCGAACCTGTGACATTTTGACATTCGTTTTAAATACAGATTGACGAAAATGGACAATACACGCCTGAGAAGGGACTACCAGTGCTAGCTAAATTCTTCAGTGCCGACGAAGATGACAATAAATTTAAAGTAGTTGCACAGAATTGCATGAAAGGTGATTTTATATATTTTATTAGATCATCATTATTCATCATCATAACGTCACGCCTTTTCCTAAGGGGGGAAGGTACGAGAGACTATAGAGCGCTATCTGCTACGACTCAAATACATTTTCTTGGCTTCATCCACACTTTTATTATGTAATTTTATTTTTTATTTTCAGCATAATGAATGATTAAACGAACTTACCTGTACGTGAAGTTCTATCATTATTATACGAGGAATTGTTTCGAAGATAATTTAACAACTTGTAGTATGCATTCTTCATACTCGCAAAGTCACACTATATTTGAGCCTAAAATAAAAAGCAAATCAATGTCATAAGTATCTACCCTATCCATTACATCTACCCTACCTTCATTTAGTTTAGAGTGAGCCAAATAAAAATATTTCACATTTAAGGGATGTCTATCTTATAGGCAGGGTGGGAGGGTTTAAATTATCTTTGAAAGAATGCCTCGTATAATGATAGAACTTCACGTACAGGTTCGTTTAATCATTTTTTTTTTGTGGATATATTTATTTATTTATTTCCGCATTCCTTTAGTTTCATATTTAACATATATTTTTTAAAAAGATTATAAAAATAAGACATTCATACTGTATAAAAATAAAAAAGAAACACACAATAAATAAACTAATTAAAAACACACTCACACATATATAATCTAATTAAAAAATATATGAAAAATAGTGCCCCACCGACATCGAGTACAGGGACCAAGCTGTCGGTGGTCAGGGATCCAAAGACAGGAACCTCCTCACTATGCGAGCCGTATCGAGGACGACTGCCTTCTGCATCAGACCCTTGACCCAACTGCCTAACGCGAGCCTCTCTAGATGTTGATCGAGGCTCTTGGCTATTAGTCCATTGACTGAGATGACTATCGGCACAATGATCGCCGAGTCCACATCCCACATGTCGACAATCTCGTGCGCTAAGTCTAGATATTTCTTTTGTTTGTCTTTCTCAGCTTTCACGAGATTCTCGTCATGAGAAATGGTGACATCGATTATCATTGCGCGGCGCGCTGATCGATCTACCACCACGATATCAGGTCTATTAGCTACAATAGTCCTGTCTTTGATGATAGATCGATCCCAATACAATGTGATACGACCATTGACAATTACCGGCTCAGGTGTATACCTGTAGTACGGCACCACAGTTTCCACAAGGCCGTATCGCAGAGCAAGCTGCTGATGGATAATCCTGGCTACTAGGTTATGTCTGTGCAAGTACTCGCCGTTAGCTAGACGCGAACAGCCGGAAACAATATGTCTGAGGGACTCACCTGGTTGGTGACAAGCACGACAAATGTCAACAGTGCCGTCCTTCAGAATATATTTCCGGTAGTTGTTCGTCATGATAACTTCGTCAGCAATTGCACAGACAAAACCTTCAGTTTCCCCAAAAAGGTCACCGAATCGCAGCCAGGTCACGGAAGATAACAAGTCAACATCAGGCCCGTGTAAGGCCCGATAAAATCTTCCGTGTAGCTCCTTGCTCTGCCATACCTCCAGGCGGTCCTTAGTGCTAAGTACCACAGGCATACGCCAGTTTTCTTTAGCCAAGGTGAGCGGAGTGAGCCCGAGGTCCATTGCCACTACGTCTCGATGCATCTCCGTACCAGCGTGGATAAATTTATTTATTTAATATTAACTCAGAAATATTACAATGTTTGTTATTTTACATGTTTCATATGCTAATAAGTACAATGTTAATTAATACAGCTTACCTAGGTTAGAACATTCCGCTCAAACATTGTTTCATAAGGATGTTAGCACTACTCTCCGTACTAATTAGAAATTGTATCACGGCAGAGTAGTCCCCCGCATCGTTTACTCCACATTACATCACAACATATTGTATTCATTATACCTCGGAAATTCTTTCTCGATAATTTAACAACTTGTAGACTTTTAGAGAATGAATAGTATGAATACCCATTGTGAAATATTTTTATTATTTGAAACTGAGATCCAGTTACACATACAAAATATATGCCTTTAAATAATAATTATGATGAGATAAACAATCCGCGAAAGCTATATTATAATGCTCCTAGCAAATAAGTTATACACAGTTATGTATCTGCATGGTCACTTCAATGGAACACATCATGCAAAGAACTGACAACTGCGAGCGAACGTATTTAAACGGTTTACTTGAAACCTAATGAGAGTTAGCATTATTAAAATGATATGGATGATATAGGAACGTGTATCAAAATTTTCTTCCCCAGATATAATTACGGGTTTATGAATAAAACAGCAGAACTAAGAGAGTCTAAAAGTTACTCCTCTGAGTGGTCTCCTAAATATCCAAAAAGAGTTTGTACTCACTGTGTAAGTTTAAGTACTCACTGTGTAATATTTTTTTTTAACTTTTATTCAAATGGCTTTACATAATAACGTAAACGTTTGGGTTTAATAAACTCAAAATTGATTACTAAAATAGCAAATACAACATAATTTTAGAGAATTTGTATTTGTTTAGTTTCTCTTTCTTTTATTTAGGTATGTATAAGAATGCGTTGATAAATGTATCTGCGGAAATCAAGTAATTTACAAAACCTAGAATTAGTGCAAACAAGTAGATTCATCAAAAAAAATGGTATTCTACTGACTTATCATTAATAAGTTGGCGGTTGCAGATAACACCAATGGATAAGAGTGATTCTCCGAAATTGCGTTCTTTGTCTGATTCATATGGGCAATTTTTTTTTTCACAATTAAGCTTATAAAACATATTTTTACGAAAGATGACAACCTAAGATACAATGTCTGAAAAAGGCACACTTTTTTATAAAATGGTTTCCGAGATAATTAACTTTAAAATTTTTGGGGCTATATGAATCAGAATCTGTGACATATGAATCAGAATTAGGGATAGAAATGAAACTCTAGTTAGAAAAATCAGTCAATTATTTATTAAAATACGCAGTAAATGCACGCGATGCTTATCATAACACCTAAATCTAGTCAATCACAGCATGATATGACACTTGACAATATCAATTATCATAAGTATTTTTATTATGAACGTTTTGCTTTTTATAAGCTTAAATCTAGTCAATCACAGTATTATAATTATAATTATGATACTCGACAATATTAATTATCATTACCTATATTTTTTGTGTAAGTATCTCGTTTCATAAAATCTCAAAAAAAAAACTAAAAATCTACATAAATTATTATCAAGTACGTTTCAACTTTTAACAATAACCAAAATTATGGCAAAAAGTAAAATTGAATATAGATAAAAAATAAATAAATTTTCTTCGTCAATGATATCGTCAATCTAATACGTTCTGCAATTTTCTTCTTCTCTCTTTTTTCTTCCTTAGATAGTACTGGTGGCATTTTTGTGTACTGTAATATAAAAACGAAGATTACAAATTTATTAATAGTTATACCTAAAAATGCCTTTAAATAAGACCGTCTCAATTTTGACAACATGCAGGCATTGCCCACTACAGTAGGTATGTACTCGTATACAAATAATACACTGTTTGAAACATGACTGAAATTTCAATATTTTAAGGGATTTCAAGTTACAGATTATTACTAGAAAAGCGGTATATATACCTTATTATTGACTTGACCTTTCAACTTAATTATGAATAATCCATATTTCACTACATATACAAGTTGGGTGAAAAATTTTAAGAAGAAAATTCTTGAACGGGAATCGAACCCACGACTTATCACGTTACGTTATAACGGTCTTAAAAGTTAACATATTGTTACAGTATATTACCCTGTTCGTCTAAGCTAAGCAGTAGTTTGAGCCTATAAACTACCGCTAAAACTAATAGTTAAATAAGTAGGTAGTTTCATTATCCACTCGTTGTTGTTTTATTTATGTTAATAGTTATTTTAATTTTATTTTTAAACTGTCATTTAAAAAATAACATTAGGTTCATACGAAATGACTTGTTACAGGCGTAACATGCCGCAAATGTAACGTTTCATTAACAATATGTGTGACATTCTGATGAATATGGTATTTTTACCATATGAATCAGACACATATCAATCATGATTTTGCCCATTAACATCGATAAATCATCACACGTATGCAATTAAGGATTGTTATTTATACATAGGTTTCTGTTCCCCAATGCCATTATATTTCCCGCAGATTCAAGTTTGAAAAGCATTTACCTTAATTATAAAAACGAACATACTAATCAGAAACACAGGTGTACCAAGGCTATATGAATCAGATATTTACCTTTATATCTCCTCGATGACACGAACCAGCCACACGTTACGTTACTACCACGTCAGCCGAGCCCCTGGCTACCGCCAGCACGGGGAGGGGTCGCCTGGGCCCTGAGTCGGGTATTTCAACGGTCTCACAACTGTACCATTATTGTACCATTATGGTGCAATAGTAAAGTTTTTGGTAGTCTACTATTAATGTGTCGTCATAACGACTTCATCATTGTCTTACAATTGTCAAAGTGACATAAAATTGCTAGTCTCGTACACAACTGCTTCACAATTGCAATTCAATGACTGAAATGTTTCGGTAGTCTGCTATTTTGAATTTGACAGTAATATTTTTAAATTGTCCTGTGTCGACAGATTGCCATAAACAAAAAATAGATAGATAGAAATTGTTCTTTGTAATTTATTGCAATTTACTAATCTCCTAAACTTCACATTGCTTTTTATACTAATAAATAGTATGTACAAATATATTTAAACGAAGTCTAGCATGATTAAATGTTTAAATTTATTAGTAGTTTTTCGAAAATCACTTCAACTAACGCATTTTTTAAAAACGGCAACACATACATACCATTCTAACACAATCCATAGATAAAAGAGACCGAAAATTCAATGCATAGATAAAAGAGATCGACAATTCTATTACCATTGAAAGACCGTTATGACGGCATATAGCAGACTACGGATATTTGACTTCAATTGCAACGATATCGTGCCGGTATTGTGCCGGTATGACAATTGTTCCAAAATAGTGGACTTGAGCACCTGATGTTTCGTATTTAGCTGGGTACGTTCGAGTGAAGCGCGGGAATATGAATCAGACTTTTGTGCCGGACACTCACAATTTTTTTATTTATAAATAAACTATCGTAAATATTAGTACCATTTTTTTTGGTGTAAAGAAACAACTAATATTCTTTCGTAATAATTATAATTCACATCAATTTATGAATAAGAAATAATGTTATTGTTACTAATGTTCAAGAAACTGGGTTGCGGACACACCATATTAGTCAGAAGAACTACTTTTAAATATTTTTTTGAAATATTTAAATAAATATTATTAAATAAAATTAACTTGTGCAAGATAGGCAATAGTCTGAGGTATGTTTTAAAATTAATTGCAGACTGATTTGTCAGTTAGTTACAAAAATAAACCTCAAGACATCGAAAATTTAGGGTTCGGAGAATCACTCATAAGAAAAACTACGTTTAGCTGTACATGTGTAATGAAGAAACTTTTGTGTTTATTATTTATGATTTAATCTATTGCAAAGTTGTAGCAATAGCTTGGTTATAAATTTGAAGTGTATTGTTATATTCACAATGTTTATTAAAATATAATAATACATTCAGCATGTATATTAACATTTCAAACAATATACATAAAAATGAATAAAAATTCCTGGAATTTACACTAAGGGATTCAAGGAGAAATAAGTTTATTGATTTATTTCTCATGAGTTACTGCAAGCTACTCGTAACTAATGGCTGAGTGTACATAAAGAGAAACAACTTACTGAGCAGTAAGTTAGAACGCAATCTATTATAATGTTGGTATTACCACAGGTTATCAACCTGTGGTAATATTTGTGTTAAAATTTGACTTGGTCACATAATTATTTGAAAATCATCTAGGTTCCACTAGAATCCTTTTGGGTTCTGGTATAACTGTCTGTTGAAGAAAGGCACTTTTCATTATCCTTTTGGTCTTGACGGTACGCACCACCTGCAGCTATAGGTGAGACACGATTGGTCTTATAATATTGGATGAGGGCTTTAAATGTTCAATTCGTTGTTTCACAACTAACCTGAAGTTTCTTGAATAACGATACAACTCTTATTGAATAGCAATATTGTGGCTATATAACAGCAATAACCTCTACATTATGAGTGGCTTCTACCATGTAAGTATCAGTGTCGTTTTATTGTAACGTCGTGTCTCAAAGTTGCTTATTTATTCCAAAGAATGACCTAAAGTTACTGCTTGAAGTCTAATTATTGGGTAATAGTAAATCTTAAACATTTCGCCTTGTACAGGCGCTTTTATTTCTTATACAATATTAAATTGTTTTACGATCAATTGATTTATTAGTTATGCATCTTCGTGTTCTTTCTAATTCGATGATCAATTGATTTAATGGTTTAGTTGTGGATCAGACCAAAGTACTGCCCGTAAAACCAAATTATCGAGTAGTACATCCCCAAAGAGAAGTACGCAAACTCGGGTGTGTCTTTTTATCATATAGCTAATATTCATCATAGTCGAAGAATAACCACGTGAAACTTTTAGTTGTGGATCAGACCAAAGTAC
Organism: Orgyia antiqua; assembly: GCA_916999025.1. Classification (NCBI taxonomy): domain Eukaryota; kingdom Metazoa; phylum Arthropoda; class Insecta; order Lepidoptera; family Erebidae; genus Orgyia; species Orgyia antiqua. Next base: position 10,495,371 of record OU779869.1, read on the forward strand.
TGTCCCTAACACTAAATTCTTGAGTAGTACAGCCCCAAAGAGAAGTACGCAAACTCAAGTGTCTTTTTATTATAAAGCTAATATCCATCTTAGTCGGTGAATAACCACTGAATAACCACGTGAAACTTTTAGTTGTGGATCAGACCAAAGTACTGTCCGCCTGTATAATGGGCTGTGTTCTGACGAACTGTTCGAAATGGTGCCAACGGCCTCCTTTTATTATCGCACCTCTCGTCATCGGCAGAGAGTTCATTCTCACACTCTAGAACCAATGCCATCACGTACCGTACGATTCCTTCGGAATTTTATCCCCCGTACAATAAAGATGTGGAATGAACTACCTGCCGAGATTTTCCCACTGGACTACAGCATGGAGTTCTTCAAAAAAGGTGTGAAGAGATTTCTGCAGGGTCGGCGACGCGCGAGTGATGCCCCTGGTGTTACAGACGTCTATAGGCTACGGTAACCGCTTTCCACCAGGCGGGCCGTACGCTTGTTCGCCACCTCAGTAGTATAAAAAAAAAAAAAAAAAAAAAAATACTAAATTATCGAGTAGTAAATCTCCAAAGAGAAATACGCAAACTCAAGTGGTACATAGTCTTTATTTTGCATAAAACCGTAGTTTTAACAATAATTTATGTGATGAGAAGTAGATACAGTTCCAAAGAAAAGTACGTAATCTCAGATATATGTTGTTATTAATGTATCAAAACATATTAAGCCCGGTTGTTTGCAAAATTGAACCATTGAGTTTCTGGGACGTACGAGATCGCGGGCATATTCCGCCTTATTACAAAACGTGGACTAAGTTTAAGCCACAGTTTAAGCCTGGCTTTTTAAACACTTCAATTGCGCATTTCAAGCAGATTTTTCTCAAATCCTAGATCTAACAACGACCTTAGTCTTAAACCGACGCCAAACTAGTGTCAGAGCGGGTCTAACTATCCAATTCCTCGTAAATAAATTTTGTTAAATCTGGGTTTAACGTTGAGCCGCGTTTTGTAATAAGGGGGATTATGTCTTTACAGCATGAAGCTAAACATTAAAAGTGTTCGTTATACAGTCTTTATTTTGTGTTTGCCCTTTAGTAAAAGCATGTAACAACAAGTTATAAGTCATACCAATATGTTGTTGGAAAAATTATTGATTAGGTGGTATATCTCCAAAGAGAAATACGCAAACCAAGTGACATAAATATACATATAAATTAAAGACGCATCCTCTATCCGTGTGCTTATCCTCTCATGTTATGTTAAAGTAAGATTCCACAAGCCAATAGTACCACCCAATGCAACGTGATAGCTATCAAAAATTTTATGTAGACTCGGAGCCCAGTCTTGCCATTGATTGGCTTCTAATAATGACGAAATACGCACAAGTAACAAAAATCTCACCCAGTGGGTAGCTTGCGTCAGGATTCTTTAGGAGTATAAAATAACCAACGTTATTACTGACTACTTTTTGACTAATGAACTTTTTTACAGATGTAGGTAGGATATGTGTCTTATAAATTGATAACAATGTAATACATTGCAATTATTATTGTAATATATTATTAATGTTTTTATACAAGAGTCAACTTTATTGTATTTTATCACGGGATATGTAACAATATAATATGATAACGGGATATAAAAAAATTTTTGAAAACTAACCTCTTGCAAACTTGAAAACTTTTGCTCCATAATAATATTATATTCCTTACTAAAATTGTCGTATGCTTGGAATAATAATTCGTAATTGCCGTCTTTCTTATGATAATACTAAAAATCACAATATATCTGAAAAATAAATACACTGAGACGACAGAACGCGCGTACTTGGCGAGCACTAAAACGCGAATGAAGGTAGGGTAGATGGTAATGGATAGGGTAGATACTTATGACATTGATTTGCTTTTTATTTTAGGCTCAAATATAGTGTGACTTTGCGAATATGAAGAATGCATGCTACAAGTTGTTAAATTATCGAGAAATAATTTCCGAGGTATAATAGCGTTCAACTGTTGGCCACGAGTGTGGTCTACTTCGGAAGCGTTTTTAGTTTACTATGCCACGATGACCAATGTTGGAATCGAGTTTAGTTTCAAGTATTCCATCTCTTCTAGACAAATTTATCTGTTTTTGATATACATATTAAAAATATTAATAACTTTATGATGCATTTGATTTTCAGTAAACAAAGTACCCGTGAGCGGCGATAATGCTAGTTGCGAAAGAGCTAAGCTTGTGATTGATTGCGCTATTGAGCAAAATCTTGAGGTAAGAAAAGTATTATTGTACGTAAGATAATGATCATTTAAAGTGTTTTATTACCATACGAACGTCATTGAATATAATCATATTATACACTAGCTGACCCGGCAAACGTTGTTTTGACATACAAATGTTAGGGGTAGACAAATAATTTACAATAAAATAATATTGCGACTATAAATTTAAATGTAGGCTATCCTATCTTTCAAGTTGGGTGGAATTGCACACGGTGTGCAAATCAAATTTAAAATCGGTTCAGTAGTTTAGGAGTCCATCGCGGTCAAACATCGTGACACGTAATTTTTATATACATACTAGCTGACCCAGCAAACGCTGTTTTGCCATACTAAAAAAAAAATTTGAAAAATAGATGTTGGCCGATTCTCAGACCTACTGAATATGTATGTAAAATTTCATAAAGATCGGTCTAGCCGTTTCGGAGGAGTACGGTAACTAACACTGTGACACGTGAATTTTATATATTAGAATAAAGATTTGAAACGTTATATCAAAATTATAAATTTTATTTTCTTTTTCAGATTCCAATCTAACCACGCAGTATAAAATGAACATTTTGTCACAAAGTAATAGTCGCATATGTTACATTGTTTTATTGAATATGAAGGTGTAAATAAAATAAATTATTTTTACTCTGCATTATTATTTACTAGCTTTTGCCCGCGACTCCGTACCCGTGGAATTTCTACTTATTAATCACTTGTCGTCACATGTTGGACAATTCAAACAATATCTTTATAAAATTGTAGCCTATGTGTTATGATTATTGTAAAGTTTCATTACAATCCATTAATAGTTTTACCGTGAAAGAGTAACAAATATACAAACATACATACTCACAAACTTTCACATTTATAATATTAGTAGGATGTTCACACTAACACACTTAACTAGGATAAGTTTCTCTCCGTATCTCTCCGTGTGGTGACGGAGTAAGAATACAAGTGTCACCACCCCATCTCTGGTCTCAAGGTTGCTGTAAAAGTCAGCTAATGGATATTGCACACAAATAACATCCTCTGTGAAAGAAGAAAACTCGAAAATAAACCCTGTGCCAACACGCCTGGTCAGCATGGCACAGTAGACCATAATCCCTCCCAAAGTGGAGGAGGCCCGTGTCCAACAGTGGGACGTAAATGGGCTGGAGAGAGAGAGGATAAGTTTGTTCGTCCATGTTTCGAGCGCCCAATCCTCTCCCCTTGGTGCTGTAAGAGCCACCTAAGGGATATTATAAACAGATAAATATCAGCGAGTGACGGAAAACTTGAAACTAAACTCTATGTTAACCCACCGATCTGTGCTGAATAGTGGACCAAAAGCCCATCCGAACTTGAGTTGGCTCGTGCCTAAGAAAGATAAAAGACAGATTAAGAATATATGATTATAAGAAAGATTCCTCTACCTCGGGAGCGTTTGTTACTCTACTATGCCACGCTGACCAGTCATGTTGATATTGAGGTTAGTTTTGAGTTTTACGTCTCCACAGTCGACAGTAACTGTCTAAGAGGGCGCGACAGCAAGCCATGCTCCTTGACAAATTATGGACATGGTAGTTCGCTGTCAATTTTTTTCACAGTATCTAGTACTGTGAAAAAAAATTGGATATTCATCCACGAAGAAAATAGCGTACTACGATGTTCATAATTTGTCTTGTATATCTATGCTTCTCTTTCTTCTTTTATCCAAAACATGATTACTAAAAGAAATATGACAATCCTAAAACCCTTATTTACGGTTGGTATAAATAAATAAATATTCATGGACATTTCACACAACGTCCTCTGGTCCCAAGCTAAGCTTATATGCTTGTGTTATGGGTACCAGAATACGGATAGAATACATAAACTACTTTTCTTTTGTAAATACATACTTATAATACATAGAAACACCCAGACGCAGTACAAACATTTGTATGACAATTAAAAACATCACACAAATGATTGTCCTGACCGGGAATCGAACCCGAGACCTCATGATCGGCAGTCCGTTATATGAACCACTACACCACGAGGCCCGTCAAAAGGTATTAAGATGAATTTGCAGTGATTAATACATAAAGGTAATAGAAGCATAGACAATAAAGTAATAGAAGTATAGATTACTTCATCAATTTTAAATTAGGGGGTGAAATTTTTTAAATCGGTCTATTTTTCACAAATAAAACAGCGTAGCATGAAACTTTTCTTCAAGACTCTGTGGGTAAAATCTGGCTAGGAATAGCAATACCTAACAAAAATACCTAAATTGTGATTTTATCAGCTCTATATTCCGCTCTCAAGGTATCGCTTAGCACATCCAGATGCATTAGATTATATGCTATATTATTTACATCCTAAACAATGAAAAATAATAATGGTTTTTGCCGTATTTTGTAACATTGAGTAGTGTCATTGTCAAGATATTATAATAATTGCCCAAGCTACATCAAGCGATTTAATGACATGAATTTTAGATATATAAGAAAAAAGACTTTGGATTTCAATCACATTCATTGCTGATCTTGAAGTAGTTGTGAAGTAAAGAACGGTATAATCCATTGAAGATGACAAAAATTACCTACTTACTTCTCTGTACAGTGGCTGCGTGTCTTACTAAAGTTTCTGTGAGTAATATCCGTAATTTACAACAAATGCTTTGAAAAATATGATTTAAGAGTTAGTAATCAGATCCCTTCGTGGCAGTTAATCCATGTTGGATTACTGCCACAAAAGGAGGCAAAGCACACTTTGACAAGGTTGACAACATTCGGCCTAAGCGGTGGCACATAATGGGAGAGAAACCGACGGACTATAACAGTATTGTCAAGCAAAACAATTTTCTGCATCTGGGTCATCACCATCACACATATAAAGGCGGAGCCTCATGGTACCACACCATGAGGTTCCGCGTTTAGCTAGCGCTTCTTTGACACTATATCGTTCACCGATACAACTATCGGGATGATTTCTGTAGTTGATCATCATCATCATAACATCACGCCTTTTTCCCATGGGGGTAGGCAGAGACTATAGAGCGCCATCTTCTACGATCCAAACATACTTCCTTGGCTTGACTTAGTTATTATTTGTTCTGTTATAAGGCAATGTCTGATGCGGAGAAATCTGTATTCCACGAGGCCATGATACCAATCATAACTGAATGTTCTTCGGCACATGGAGTGAGCGAGGGAGATATTGAGTCTGCGAAGAAATCTTACAATATTGACGGGATTAAGCCTTGTTTCCTTGGCTGCGTCATGAAGAAAACTGAATTGGTATGATTCTATTTTAATAGCACTTTTTAATTTTTTGACGTTATATACATTTTTAACTTTTTTAAGCTTTTTTAAACGAAAAAACAAGCTTTAGCCCACCTAGCTCATTCTAATTATACTTTTTAACTTGGAAAAATACATACAACTAACTACTAAACTAACTGTTGACCGCAACTTCGTGTGTGTGGAATTACTATTTATACTGAATTTCATTCGAATTTCTTTTAAAATGGCAAAATTTCATACTAATTTTGCAACCCTGTCTCTTGCACTCCTTTAGTTAGTGAAAAAATTATTCTTATTTATTTAAAGTTATTTATTTACAGATAGACAGTGATGGAAAATATACTCCTGAAAAGGGTTTGGCAAAATTTAAGAAGTTTGTTGGTAATGAAAATGATTTCTCTAAATACGAAGAGATTGCAAAGAACTGCATGAAGGGTAAGCGTTATGTTTTCCTATAATCTACCTTTTATCATCAGCTGCTGGAAATTTGCTTCCCCTTTGAATGCCACTAAACGCGTGGTTTTGCGCCGCTTGCGTTCCATAGTTTCCTAGTATCCTGGTGTCATTTTCGGTCGTGGTAGCCGCTCAAGAACTCTACTTCTTACTTTACTCCCTAGCAGTTGTTAACTTGGTGAGTGATCGTCAATGGCAATGGAAAACTGCCACTTCAACGTGTTAACGTTTTGTCATATCGGCATAATCATAATTTTACATATGGATTATTCTCATGTTTAAACTATTAGTAACTATATTGTTTTAAACTTGTCTGATGGTATTAATGCAGCATTTTTGTTCTTTGTCCTAAAGAAAGTTTTTAAAGCTGATTTTGGACAAAGACATAAAATATTAATTGTGTTGAATGATTATACCTACAGTAAACGATGAAGTAGTAAGCGATGGTGACGCTGGATGTGAAAGAGCCAAACTTATCATGGACTGCGCTATCGAGCACAAAGCTGAGGTAAAAAGAAACATTATTTTCGATTGACATCTAAAGTTAGCAACAGCAAAATTCACTTCTGTTCGCTATATCAACATGCTTGGTTGGCACGGCATCTCTCACTCTCCAGCCCAATTACGTCCGACTGTTGGGCACGGGCCTTTTCCATTTTGGAGGGATTATGGTCTACTGTGCCCCGCTGACCAGGCGAGTTGGCACAGGGTTTATTTTCGAGTTTTCCGTCTCTCACAGAGGATGTTGTCTGTGTGCATTATCCCTTAGCTGACTTTTACAGCACCCTTGGGGGGAGATGGGGTGGTGACACTTGTATTCTTAATCCGTCACCACACGGAGGGACTATTTTTCAATCAATTCAATTCAATTCAATCAATTTCCACTTATTATAAAGCAAAGTCATGTTTTCTGTGTGTCTTATGTGAGCTTAAATCTTTAAAACTACGCAATGGATTTTAATGCGGTTACTTTCAGTTGATAGAGTGGTTTAAGAGGAAGTTTTAAATGCATAATTTGTAAAGGTTTTTTTTTTAATTCTGCGCGTACGAAGACGCGGGCAGCAGCTAGTAACAGTAACCAATCAAAATAATACATTACATTGAAAAACACAGGTATTAAACGCGTTTAAATTTTAGTATAGGTGTTAAGCACCTACCTTTTTGCCGACGTTTCGACCGAGTTGCATCGGCCGTGGTCACGGGCTGACTGGATATGCGGTGTCACGCCTCCCCCTCTGAGGTGAACTCTTCATCCACCGTCGAACAATTTTTCCAACTACCCACACACACAACACTAACGGTGTCCCTATTCCGTACCACAGCCGTATCTGGTAGTTAGCCGACCGCGAACAAAGAGGTAGCGTTTTTGCAATCACTGGATTCCACACTGTAGATAATTTGAAGCCATCTTCCCGATTGAAGTTATTAGGATGTTTTTTAAATTCAATTGCTTCACGTACGACTCGTGAATAAAAATGGCGATCAGTGGAAAGAACCTGAGTGCGATGAAATTCGATCCAGTGATTTGTGCTGCTTTCCAATAAATGTTCTGCAATGGCTGATTTATTAGACTGACGGTTTTTTACAGCTGTGATGTGTTCACGGACTCTTTCAGTGATAGTTCGTTTCGTCTGACCAATATAACAACTACCACAGCTGCAGTCTATCTTATATACGCCAGGTGTTTCTAATGGTATCACATCCTTCGGCGTACCCAATATGTTGTTGACCTTTATGCCTGGAGTGTAACCTGTCGGTACAGAGTACTCACGTAAAACGTGGCCGATCTTATCCGTTACTCCTTTGACATAAGGCATGTAGGCTGGTTGTCTACTAACCTGGGGATGCCTGCACTTCTTTCTCGGCTGTTTATGTCGTCCATACACTTGATATCCGTTTTTCTTAAGTACCTCCTGAACATGGACCAGCTCACGCTCTAAATGTTCAGGGTCACAGAGGTCATAGGCTCTATTCTTTAATGAAGTGATAATATATAATAAAATAATACAGTTGAAAATTTCTGTTTTCAGATTCCAATGTAATTGAAGTATCTATGAGTCATAAAAATCTGAAGTATGGCAAGTCAATGGCACATCCTACATTGTATATTATGTTTACTAATTTTAAATAAAGCAATATCTCTCTAAATGTATTTTTTAATATCGATATTTTAAAATGTCCTAATAATATAATATATTATATTAGGAAAATCTTTAAAAGGTAATGGAAAACTAGGTACACTTTTAGTATCCGCATTAACAGATATACATCATCTGCGAAAATGCCAACCCTCTAGCTATCACCGTTTCTAAGATACAGCCTTGTGACAGTCGGATAGATGGACCAGGAAGTTTTTGTAATAGAGGGGACAATTAACCATTTGGTATGGAACCTCTAAAAGGGATATGAAATTAATAAAAATAAAATAACGAATAAGCGAGAAAAAATGTTAATTAATAATAATCATGATTTAAATACAAAATCAATAACAAAACGTATTATTAATGGGTACTTTAACCATTATACACCTGGAAAAAGTATCTTGGAGTTCATGAAGCCCGTATATCCTTAAACATCAAAACCGAACTGAAAAAGGGAAAATGAATATATTAGTTTTTATTATTATTTCTTGAAAGGTATAAAACTATAGCGTGTTTAATGGGTTTCATAGTCTTCGACACCCGTCAAAGACAGTATGTTTGTGGTGTTGTAGTTCATCTAACGTACTTCTATACACGTGGTCACGGGTCCGATTTCCGTCTGAATAATCTGTGTGATCTTTATATTTGTTACATCTCTATTCGTATTAAGTTGAACGTTTAAGAAATTTTTTAAATGTGATTGAAAAGGAACTTATATTACCTGGGAAGCATTTTCTGTCATGCATTTATATGCAAGCATAGCGCGATCGCATCCTTTGGCACCGTCACTTACTGCTTCAGCATTCACTGAAATTATTTATTAAAATTTTAGTTTTTACGGTACATATTCTTGTTGTCAATTCAAAGATTATGAAGCAAGGTCTCCAAAACACGACCTCATTGCCTTTTGTTTTGGGAGTTACAAAAATTGTAATTCGACTATAATTAGATTTGGATAGAGGTTGGTATCTCAAGACGCTAAATTAGTGCTCAATAAAGAAATCTGGCATGTGCAAGGAATGTTACAAAAAACAGTTTTATTCCAGAACACTTCGACAGTTAATAAAGGAGGTTTTTGAAGTAGGAGATTTTTGAAGTGGATAAGAAATATGCATACCAGATGAGCAAGAATGAAGATAATCTTCTATATTTTTTATTTCTTCAGGATCATTGAAGACTGATTTGGCGAGTTCTAAAGCAGACTCCTTTTGTAAAACTCCATTTTCATCCATCTAAGGACATATTAAAAGTCACTTGAAATACTGTTATCAATAATAAGTTTTAATGATATAAAATTGTTGTTATACCAACCAATCCTATCTGTTTCATTACGCAAGCCAAGAAACAAGGTACCATTGGCCCTGCAGGAACTTTCTTCGCTCTAAGATCTTTTATATCATCAGCTGTTATAACATTGTCTTTGATGCATTCCTTTCCAACAGCTTCAAAGTGACTGTGAACTGCAGCTTTCTGTTCTGCCGTCATAGCCTGTAACAAATAAACTCCAGCCTTTTTAAAGATTTCTTTTCTTCAGCTTTTCAACGTTTTAGATTCGAGTGTGTTATGGCTCTTACAGAATCCTGACTTTATACTCCATGATTTTTATTATTATAGTTATTGCTTTATAATTTAAAACGTTTACCAAAAATTATTATGTCTTTTCAATGAGTAGGTATGCCAAAATATTCTTTTTCTTTCTTTCATTTATATTGACAGAGTTAGAAAACTCGAAAGTAATCCTACAAAATTTGTGGAGCGATTGAAAGAAATCCGGGGTAAAATTTAATATGAAAATACTGAGCTACTGAAATTCGAAACGTTTGAAAATTACTCACCAACACAGAATTTTGTGTCAAAACACAAAACCACACGCAGCACATAAACAGTACAAATTTCAACATTTTTAAAATAAATGAAATTAAAATATTCCTAATTGAAAATGCCTATCGTCGTTGTTGGGAAGGCGATTGCTTTGTGTTGAAATTTGGTTTTAATTCAACTTTATATAGGTATTGGGTATATAATAGAGTCTTAATGAAACCTTACTAACGATGTTATTAGTATTCATAACATGAAATTAAGGCGTGTCATAATCAGTTTCACTGTAAGTTTGGGTAATTTCGCACCTCAAGGTTACCAAATATGTACTATGAGTCATAGTTCAAAGGATACTCTCATGATGACTGTACAGTTTAAAATAACGAAGCTGGGAAGTTTTGAAGTTAATAGATCGATAGAAAACTTGCGGTGCAGTACCATAGCTTGTCTTAGAAGCATGCTATGATCAAATTCTGTGAAGAGGTTCATAGGAAAGGATATTTTTTTACGAACTTCACCTTAAAAAAAACTACTTTTTACGGATTTAGACGCGTATATTTGTTTTAAATTTTGGCCCGACGTTTCGGAGACTTTGCAGTCACCATGGTCACGGGTGAGACTGAGCTGTAATGTGTCTTCTACGATCAGTTATTACAGGGTTTACCCACATTCGATTTTAATTTTACATTGACCATAAAGAAAGACTTTTACTATAAAGTCTATAGTCTATCTATAGTCTCCGAAACGTCGGGCCAAAATTTAAAACAAATATACGCGTTTAAATCCGTAAAAAGTAGTTTTATTTAAACAGATGAGTCGCGCAAGTGTTAGAACTTCACATTATTTATGTACCCATCTAATCTAGGCATCTCTCGTCATTAATATGTCTGATAAGGCTGTAGGTTCCCCCTGATACAGAAGTCAAAGGGTAAGTGAAACTGCATATTATATATTTTCATTCATTTATTTAATTTAACAAACAGCAAGTCTTTTTGGAAATAATAATCGACCTGTGAGATCTAAGTGCGGGCAATTATAACATGAGAGGCATAAAGCCACAGGCCATTAACTTTCATAGTGCTGGTAACCAGATGGTACCTATTCATCTGTATCTGTGCTGTATTATATAAAATCTTATCAGATTCTATAAATGTCTGTGCTAACTTGACCATGGACAGTGTTCTGATATTATTTAGAATCTAAAAGCATTAATCCAACTGATATAAGGCCTGTTTTCGATATTTTATTAATCCTCAATTGATGCTCTAAAGATAGAGAAATGTAATCCTGCCTGACGTTGTAGAATTGCAGCAGTAACAGCCACCTTCATTCACGGGACGCGATACCGCGTGTTTTGTATTTTGTATGCTTGGATGCTGGTTTTTTTTCATAGATAGAGTGGTTCAAAAGTATGACTTTTTGAATAATTTGGTAATTCCACATTTAGTCATATTATTTATGAATAGTTCATCATAGTAACACCATTATGTGACGAAATATTATAATTGCAAGCCATAACAATCCCATGAAAATGTGAATAAAATTGCATAATATTATTGTTAAGTGATTTAACTACTATGTAGTGTTAAAGCGAACCAACTTTAGAATCGAATACAACCAACTTTAGAATAGAAAATCGACAACAACAACTAATATAACTGATGAGATAGATATCGTTTAACTAAAAAAAATAAAGGACTGATTACTTTATATAACCTACAATTCCTGTTCTTCTTCCCAATCCTATACGTTCAATTAACAAGCACAGGCAGTCTCCAGTTTGGAAGGGTTTCGGAAGACGTTCAAACGCAGTGCAAATAAATGTCTTGTTGGTCTAATCCATGACACCCGGATGTTACGATACCGATATGTCAGAAGGCTCATTGCTACAATATACTTCCTTACTTATTATAAAACAAAGTCGTTATTTTTGTATGTATGTCCTTATGTGAACTTATAGGTATCTTCAAAACTACGCAACAGATTTTGATGCAGTTGTCTTTCAGACATAGAGTGGTTCAAAAGGATGTTTTATTTGATTAAAATTAACCCTTCGCCTTAATGTTTTGACACTATTTGTTGAATACACAATGGTTTAAACTATATAAAAGGCACATTATTGTTATTTATTCATTTGCTTGACAAATTTACGGGTTATTTATTTTGTGACCATGTTCCATATCGGATTTGGCTTATTTATTTTGGTTAGCTTCTTCTGTAACGGTGAGGTATGTACAAACTTTTTTAATATACCGCTAACTTTCTCAATTTCAAGTATAAATGTGGTACAAGTTACGTGAATGTATTATTAACAAAACGGATATTGGATCCAGTTTTTAGTTTTATATAAGTCCTCGTGACGTAACAACGAAATTGAGGTGCCAAATAAACTTCTTCTAGTTACCATATTTCTTCTCTAGAGTATTTACTGCAGGAGCGTGCTAAGAGAGAGTATTCCAAAAAGATAGCATACTCTATGATAGATAGAAACCTCAAAACGAAAACAAGATGATTTATCAATGAAACAAAGTAGACCAAAGTATCCTTACGAAACGGAAGAGGCCTTTCCACAAAAGTTTATGGACTTATAATAATACATTTGCTTAACAATCTTATTATATTTGTTTTCCGTAAACTACTAATCTTTCCATATCATAAAACAAAGTCGTTACTTTTATATGTATCTCACTGGGTGAGCTTATATCTTCAAAACTACGCAACGGATTGGATGGGTTTTTTTTTTCATAGGTAGAGTGGTTCAAAAGGATAGCTTTTTCGTATAATTTGGTTTCAAATGACACGCGTACCAAGTTTCGGGCAACAGATAGTACGTTATATTGCGTACATTTATTCACCTTCAAGTGCAAGACATGTAAAAACATTAGGAAATTTCAGGCAGAATCCTTAGATGAACTGAAACAAAACTATATGGAAATCATAAAGGAATGTTCTAAAAGTTATCCCATGTCTGCTGAAGATTTGGCAATGTTGCAGAGTAAGAAAATGCCTGCAAAAGATTCTGTTACCTGCCTTTTTGCCTGTATGTATAAGGCGACTGGCATGGTGAGTCTAAAAATTTGCTTTTAATCTATGATAACATAAACGTATTCAATTAGAGAAACTGATGTGGGTACCTTATTTTAGTGACAATATAAGTGAAAGTTTCTAATAAATAAACAGATAGATGCATGGATGTAAGGATGTTTCTTACTTTTTCTCGTAAAAACTACTGGATGGAGTTTGCAAATATATGACAAAAAACCGACATTCTGATGTCAATGACAAACGTAGGATAACATGAAAGAATAACAAAGAAGTATCTATAGCTTCTAGCGTGCTTAGATAAGGACTAACATAATTTTTTTAAATTTAGCTATGGAGCTAGCATAATGTGATAAAAACCTTACCAAATTGCGAGTTAAATTAAACTACAACTCCAAATGTCCAAGGTCAGTTATTATAGGTAATCAGGTACAACAAATTACACGCTCTATGCTCAAATCACAAAAGCTGGTACGTGTTAGTCATATTTCAGGTAAATACATATTTCACCGGAAGCGTAATTATTTTCCATGAGTCTGATAATGCTTCCAGCGAGCATATTTTTTACATGAAATTTAAAAAAAAAATTGTTGCCTTTTTTTTTCAAAAACTATAATAAATTCATTGTTATTGCCCTTATTGTTGCATTAGAATTTTGCCAGTAGACCAGCAACAAAACATTTATTTCTTTATTAGGATAATATCACAGTATGATAAACACCTTAAGGTGCAGACAATAGCGGATTATACAGCTGTTTGTGTATGTAAGGTCAGCTTTTGGAAAAATGCAATCTTTCAGTTATAATTTCAGATGAACGACAAAGGTGAACTATGGATTGATGGAGTAAATGAAATATCTCGTAAATACTTATCAGACGATCCTGTTACTATGAACAAAAGTGTTGAATTTGCGGCAGCATGTGGAAGCGGTAATTCATATATTTATTTTATGAATATTGTTCGTAACCAAGTTGCCCCCATAAAACTTCTTGTTTTCCATTTATGTCTTTAAATAAAGATATCGACTTAACACAATTTTAATAATATAGGTACATAATATGCTCACTCTCGCATGCAATCACAGCTTTTCAGAGTTTCAAAATTTTATTAATTTAATGTCCGATGTCTTTATTTTTGACGGGCTTCGTGGTGGAGTGGTTTATGTAATGGACTGCCGATCACGGGGTCGCGGGTTCGATTCCCGCTTGGGACAATCATTTGTGTGATATCCATAAATGTCATACAAATGTTTGTACTGCGTCTGGGTGTTTTCTATGTATTATAAGTATGTATTTACAAAAGAAAAGTAGTATATGTAGTCTATCCGTATCTGGTACCCATAATACAAGCATAGAAATATAGCTTACTTTGGGACCAGAGGACGTTGTGTAAAATGTCCTGAATATATATTTATATATATTTATTTAAAAAAAATTTATTGAGCAGCTAGTGTTAATACAAACAACAACAGAAATATTACATATTATTGTTTTATAGTGAACGATGTTCCTGTCAATGATGGGAACAGAGGCTGCGATCGAGCTGCTTTGATCTTCCAATGTACTGTGGAGAAAGCTTCGTATGTAAGTTAAAGATGAAATGATTTGTAAAGAGCGTAGTTTAGTAATGAAACGCTTTACTATACATAAACTCTATAAAGATTTATTACAGCAAATTAACTGCTGTGATTTTCAAGGGTGTCGTTATAATCACTGTAGGTATAGCTTCTATAAGAACTATCCCCGTGTGATGACGGATTAAGAATAAAAATGTAACCACTCATTCTCTTTTCAGGGTTCTATAAGACACAACTTAAGTATAATACAAGCAATAAATAAATATTCTCAGCGAGAGACTAAAACCTCGAAACTAAACCTCTTGTTTACGCGTTTATACAGCAAGACATAGTAGACCAAATAACCTATTACACAAGAGAGAAAAATAGCCCCTAGAAGTGCATACTATGTTAATATGCTTAATCTTGAGTGTTCGTTGTTGAAAGTATCGAGAATTCACCTACTCTTTAACAATGCAATTCTCGTTAGGTTTTCTATTGACGATGACTTTTTGTTGCAGTTTGACTTCGTGTAAGCTCCAGCTAATTCTTCGCAATGAAAACTTTAAATAATATTAAATTAAGTCAATTTCATAAGTGTAAACATATTCTACAATATTTATAATTTTATTAATTTGACACTAACTTTAAAATATCAGATATAAAAAGATAATAATTACTACTATAAATAATTACCTTCTTACATCAATATTTAGTTGAAAGATAGTTTGTGAATTTCATAAAAGCATGCTGATAACAAATCTGTGTAGAGATAGTACATGTAACAATTACATGAGTCATTGATTTTTAACTAAAATGGTATTCATCAAATTTTTTATTAAATTTCAGCGTAGACGTTATTTGAAAGATGTTATCAATGCGAAATTGTCAAATTTTTATTGAAATAAATAAAAATGTACTATAATTTTCTATCATTTATTTTTATCAGTAATTAGCCTTCTTTTATTTTAATAGCTGTAATAACAGCTAGGTACTATTTATAGGTAGTTTCATGCTTTTTACATTACATTTGTGCTGTTTCGATACCTAACGACCACTGTATCGTTATTATCATGTGGAATTTGGTATTTGTTGGTTTAGCATTATGCTATTCTGCTTATGTAAGTAATAGATTTAAATATTTATTTATTTTTATTTATAGAAATGTATTTAACTTAAGAGATATATGCTCTAAAATTATAGCTGGAGGAATTCTTAGATAGTAAATATGGGCCCATATTTCATAAATTTTTGTACAAAAATGACTTTCTTACTCCTGGGCTGGGAGCCAATTTAAACCCCATTGTTGGACATAAAACTCCTACCCTTCGGTATGATTTTTGATCAACTTTGCAACACTGATCAGGAGAGGATTAGTCTCGAATTACTAATGACTTACAGAGGGTGTTATCTCCTTATGATATCCTTTAGCTGTCTCTTACACCTTTACCTTTACTTTTTGTTACTCAGTTTCCTCCTCCTTTCCAAAGAAAATGGGTTGATGAAACTTGTATGAATGACTGTATATAATATTTATATTTAAGTAAATAATAAATTCATAACAGAGTCTCACTGAAGAAGAAGCGAAGCTTAAATTAACAAAAATGATAATGAAATGCAACAAGGATTCAACAGTTGAGATGACCGATTTAATGGAACTGCAACAGTATGTGGTGCCAACTAAGCCTGAAGTAAAGTGTCTATTAGCATGCGCGTATAAAGAAGCTGGAGTTGTTAGTATAATTATATAAATTTTTGTTTGCTGAAACTCGAGAACAAATAGGCTGATTGATTTATTTGATTTTGGTTTTGAGATGTTTGTCGTAGTCCTGGAAAGGTTTAATCCGTTAGAAAACATGGAAAATCCTGTGGATGATAATATTAAGAATAACTTTACTATCCCATGATAATTGACGTAATTGATATACAGGCAGGGAACAGCTAGCATGATCGTGTTTGTATAATTTTTTGCAAAGAAGACTTAACACAATGCTGGAAACATTGAGGAATGACGAACAAGTGAAAAAGAAAGCTGATGTTTTAATGGAATGAATTCTGCAATCGGAAATTATAATAATCTTGCTGATTATTTTCAGATGACAAAAAGCGGTTTATATGATCTCGATTATGCGTACAAAATTGCTGAAGAAATGAAGAATGGCGACGAAAAAAGATTAGTTAACGGAAAGAAGGTTGCTGATCTATGTGTCAAAGGTAATTGAACTAATCAAATCTACACTGTGCACATAATTGTACAAAATAACCAATCTTTACATTTGTACATTTTTGTGTCTTTGAACGTGCCCGAAGTCATCATAAATAGTTATATACTGATTCAGATATATTTTTGTATGTTTTATAATGTGGTCTTATAAATATTCCCAATATAAAATCCAGGATAACTTAGCAGGCACTTTAACTAAGACAGGTGCTGTCATCATACAAAATTCTAGAAAATGCACTTCGGTTCTGATATAACATTGGTACGAAAATACGAATCTATACTAATATTATAAAGCGGAAGAGTTTGTTTGTTTGTTTAAGCGCGCTAATCTCGGGAATTACTGAGTCGATTTGAAAAATTCTTTCACTGTTAGATAGGGCATTTATCGAGGAAGGCTTTAGGCTATATAACATCACGCTACGACCAGTAGAAGAGAAGCAGTAGTGAAAAATGTTGCAAAAACGGGGAAAATTTTCTAAATTCCACGCGGACAGAGTCGCGGGCAACAGCTATTGTAAATAAACGTAAAGTAAAAATACAAGACGAAACAAAGGAATACATTTTCTTTCATATATCATAGTTTATCCACATCTACGAGTACATACATAATAATTATTATTGTTTTAGTTAATGATGCAGCCGTGTCCGATGGAGAAAAGGGTTGCGAAAGAGCTGCTCTGATCTTTAAATGTACCACAGAAAATGCTCCTAAGGTTAGTAGACTTATTTAATCATAATATTTGCAGATCGGCAGTTAAATATGCTTACTTGCTTTTAAGGCAATGGAGTTATAAAATTAATTTTTTCGTTTAATTTGTTTCAGTTTGGATTCAAACTATAAACCATATTATTGGAGATGTAACACCAATGTAATGCTCCACGTTTGAATATGGTTTCATTTAATATGAATGAAATAAAAAATATTTTAAAGTAATAGTTTTAATTAGAGCCTTATTATTCAGCCGAATTGTGTTATTGACACCATCAAATTATTATTTTGAAGTTTAGTTCATTTGTACAAGTGCAATTGGTACCATTATTTCATGAACATTTTATTTCATGGAAACGAAATCCTTCCTCCAAAATTAAATTCTTATTTATTTGTATGCATAAAGAGGACAAAATAAACATTTTCTATGACCGAGACGCTTGGATCGTGGGTCCCGAGGGCACAGTCTCTATATAAAGATCTTTCTAAGAGACTGGTCGACGTTTCAGGTGACCAAAAGGCTGGCCTGCATTTAGCAATTCGTATAAGCATTTCTATACAACGTGGCAATACGGCCTGTCTTTTGGGCAAGTTACCCAATGATTGCGATGCGGACCAATTTTTTGATACCTATTTTTAAGCCCCTCCTTTCTTTTTGTTTTATATTAAGTATGTAATTAAGTAATATAATATTAAATTAGATTTTTTTTTCTATGATAAAATGCCTTCCTGATTCAGTAATAATTTATAAATATCAATATGTATTGTCATTAATTCACTAAATGAAATACATACTTAGTTTTGTTATCGTACCTAATTGGAAGAAAAGAAGACAACCACTAAATAACAATTCTTAAGAGGATACCAAAATAGCTTAGTGCATTTTTCTATGTACGAAGTTTTCATTGTTTCTTTAGATTTAATGGCTAGAGCTCTAATTTTTAAGTATATGTTTTTTCAATATATGATCTAGGATCGCATGAACTCAGAAACGCGATTGAAAAAAGTTTTCTCGATAGAAAATCTTGGCGAAACAACCTCTCAAATTTTATATTTTTTCAGTTGTCGGTCTATTATCGCGTATTAACTAATGAAATAACTTTAAAAACATAGGTAACTATTATGTATAGAAACACGTGGATCAGAATTAAAATATTTTTAGTAGATTTTGAGTAAATAGGAAAAGTATCCCTAATTCTTCATTTTCTGTGCCTACTGGCTGTGTTAATATGTACGTGTCGGCGATGATATTGATGTAGGCCCTTAAGTTATGCTTCTATCCATCTATCTTAAAGATGGATAATGTGCACACAAAATTGCTGTAAATTTCATTAAATCACTAACAAATCCAGTTCATTTTACTGTTGGAAAAACAAGTAAAATGTTAAACAGGTCTATTATAAAATATTAATAAACTTATTTGTTACAGCGCCATCTGTGATAAACATATAAAACTTGTTACCTACTTGCAAAACTTATACCTACGCTTTCCGACATTACAACCTAACATTAGAATATTGGTTTAAATGCTATTTGCCCGCACTAGAGTGCGGTAAGGTACCTATTAGCGAATAAACTGTTTACATCTTCTTCTTATATATAAAATTTCCGTGTCACAGTGTTAGTTATCGTACTCCTCCGAAACGGCTTGACCGATTTTTATGAAATTTTACGTGTATATTCAGTAGGTCTGAGAATCGGCCAACATCTATTTTTCAAACCTTTTACGGCACGTTGTACGGCAAAACAACGTTTGCCGGGTCAGCTAGTCTAATATATAATATGAGAAACCTACGTCTAAGGGTACGGAATGGATACTGATAGACAAGTAAGAAAAAGGATGAGAAAACTCAAAAAAAAAAAAATACTGTTTTACCAATAACAATGGACTAATAGGAATAAAAAATAAAGATAATGTCTTTTTATGGCTTCGAATATTGTATGCAGCAGTTTAATAATTAATGCAAATATCGAAGATAATATTATATTTCATTACAATGTAATTTTAAAACACGGAACTGTTGAAACATGCAGACATTTATGCAAAACATAACTCTTCTATTCAAGCAAGGCTAGATTTCTGTTTTATTCTCTAGAATTAATAATTAGAAAACCTCTAAATATGGACCCGTTATATTTCTTAATGATGGAGATACCTAATAGATCCAAGTCATAAGACACAAAATATGGACTTTATGTTGTCGGTCACAATGAATAGTTATTCCGTAATGTTGATAACCCAACACGTGCTGTTCTCTTACCTCCCACTCCTACTAACCCTAATGACTCACACATGAATCTTTTATGTGGATATTCAACAGTTTCTGAACACAGAACTAAGCAAGTTTTTAAACACCCTCCCTCGTTCAAGTCTCGTCGATCGTCGATGCGCGTGCGCACACATAGAAAGGCGAGGTAGACAACTTCACACAAAACTGTCTCGAACTTCACTTGTTTCGTAAGCTAAACACCGTATGATCGGTTCTTTGATGACGTATAACCAAACAATTGTCGGTTTAAAGTTTGTTTTGTCAATATTTCTGTGATTGTTTGTGTATTGATTTAAAATGTTTCTGCGATTCATATTGTTCTTGTGTCAGTGTTCTTAAATGTATGTTGCCCAGTGTAATAATGCAATTTAAAATTGTTAATCGATAAAATCGAACGTGTTAAGACAAATTTTATGTTGTTTTTGTGTATGTGTCGTTATTTTGTGCGCTATTGAAATTAATATTGGCAGATAATTTTCATGGTAGGTAAACAACGATAATATTATCGTTATCCATAATATGTATTTATAATTCAAAATAATTAACTGCAAAATTATAATTTATTATATTATTAGGTACATACAAATGTTTTTACAATTTTTAGAATGAATTATCTGAGTAACTAATTCATAAGATCAATTTCTAGATATTTTAGGCTTTCTTATCATAATTGGTATAGGGATAAACGTATCTTCGTGCTTATTATCTGGGTTCATAGGATATGTCGTCAGATCGACAGATGGTCTTGATGTAAACCCGTTTATTATTGCTTGTTCATTCAAGTTATTATTTCTTATTTTCATTTTATTATTTTTAAAATTTTCTATTTTTAAACGATTGGATTTTAAAATTCTTCTTTTTATATTACTATCCAGATTATCAGATTTGATGTAGTCTTCGTTATAGTTTTTATAAGCATCTAAAGGAATATCAGGTCCAGTGATTTCTTCCGTATCACGTCTTCTGCGCTTGCCAGAAACAACACCAAGTTGTAACAGAACAGGATTTGTTACCAATGCTGCTGCAGCACCTAGTAAGGCTATACCTGCCAAAGGCCAAAGTACAGCTTTTGTCGCTAATGCCTGAAAAAAAGATGCTAACTATAATCAAGGCTGTAAATTATTGATTTTTAACTTATGCGTTTCTAACTTAAGCGATTTGAACTCTTAACAAAATTAACTACAATTTGTTAAATTAATTGGGACTGCTGGTGCTACTTGATCGAAACTTCGGGAGGGATTGCTTTTATGTAACTTATATAAAGATAATTAAAGTAATTAATAAGTTTTGATACGTACATGATCAGGGTACTTATAATGGCCTTTTCCATGGTGTCCTACATAGTAATGGTGTTCGTTGCCATAGTGATCATAGCCATGTGCCCCATATGGGCCGTGGGAATCATGATGAGGATTGTGATGGGGATCATATAACTGGTAATCGTGGCCGTATTCATAGTGAGGTGAGTCTTCATAATCGTGCAAGCCATAACCTAAAATATACAAACTCTAGATATACATGCTTAACATCTCACTTAAAGACAATGTGAAATATTTTATCGTTATTTTCGCAAATAGATACACAATCGTTAGTGGATCTTAGAGATCGAGACGTCTGAAGCAAGTTGTATTTTATGAGTTTCTTACAAAAATCAAGAGACCCAGAATATAATCAGTGTCCACACCTGTCAGTCAATATTTTGGGTTTTCAAATTTTGAATCCTTACTAATTTATAAATTTGAAAACGAGTTGATGACACTGTAGAAATTTTGACGAGCTTAAGTGTTAATGTGTCGAACGAAACTAAACTGTTTGTTAGGGTTTAATTTCTAAATTTCACGCGTACGAAGTAGCGGGCAACAGCTAGTTTAGTAATAAGAGAACATTTGCGAAATCAAGAAATCGAGCGAGTCATTTTGAAAAAAAAATCTTAATGTTCGTTGTTAACATACCTGCATGTTCATGTATCAGTAACCCTCGGCTATGACTCGAGCTAGATAGTTCATTATCTTGGTTTTCCTGCAAGAACAGATGAATCATACGTTTGTGAGAATATCATGCTTTCTTTGTTTACCTCATTATCACCTACGTGGCGTGTTAATTTAAGGTGACTTTTTAACAGCAAAAATCAATTAGGTACTTATAGAAAATTTTATATACACATATACCCGCAAAATATGGGTTTTATTTTTTAAAATAAATAAATATTAATTTTCATCTAAATCTGTCGACTTATTAGGGCTCTAACCTAACCCAATATTAAATCTCTCTAATTTAACCCAATACTTTTTTTTGTATTTGTGTCAAGATGTCACGGTTTTTAACACATTCACTGCGTTACGGCAAGTATTTGGCCGTATTTGACTCTCAGCCAGTGCGGCATTTCGTTGTCCTTGTTTTGCGCATGGTGCGGGAGCAATTTAACTAAGTTCCCGTACGCGTTGGAAAGAGAAAGTGATCTTTTCAATATTGTCGCTTCTAATATAACAATATTATATATTAATAATATACGGCAAATAGATGCCGTAACGCACAGTAAGATCATTATTTTCATCCAGTGCGGTACGGCGAATATCTTGCCGTATCCCCCCAACCCCGCACGGCACTGCATGCGTCCTCGCAGCTGTGCAGACTGCAGTTTGCATTGGTGCAGGCCGTAAGAGAGACTATTAAGTGCTCGATATTTTTTTAAATGAATTACTCACAGTTTAGAGAAGATAGGAAAGTTAAAAGAGTGCGTACATTTTGTCAAGAATGTCGAAATGTGTTTGAATTAATATAATGATAATATGTTAATTTTGCTACAATATTTGCTGTAATTTTTATTAGTTAATTTTGTTATATCAGAGATAAGTCTTGATGCCCAAGATGTCGTGTGTAAAAGTTATTCCGTGTAATAACTACTTACCAAGTTTCATAAAATTACTATAAGTTTTTTAAATTTATTTTGTCAAATTTAAGTTCCTAATATTTTGTAATCTCATTTTTAAAATAATTCAGAAGTAATGACAGCCTTGGACATCACGGTTTATCGTGCAGTAGAAGCGCCGGTCGTATACCAAGACATACGCAACTAAACGACATTATTCGTCGTGCTTTTGCTGCCGCTAGTGTACCGGCCTTACTTGAACCTCATGGTTTGGTACGCACGGACGGTAAAAGACCAGACGGCATGACGTTGTTGCCTTGGAAATTGGGTAGGCCTTTGGTGTGGGACGCTACCTGCGTCGATACCCTTGCGCCATCACATTTACCAAGTACTTCCGTAGGTGCCGGCGCTGCTGCTGCATCAGCGGAGGCCATTAAGCGGCGCA
Source organism: Orgyia antiqua (assembly GCA_916999025.1). NCBI lineage: Eukaryota > Metazoa > Arthropoda > Insecta > Lepidoptera > Erebidae > Orgyia > Orgyia antiqua. The sequence continues at coordinate 10,518,429 of OU779869.1, forward strand.
AATATTATATATATATATATATATATAGGCTTTTAGCGGATTACTTGTTTGAGCCGTTTGGGGTCGAGACGCTTGGATCGTGGGGCCCGAGTGCACAGTCTCTTTATAAAGATCTTTCTAAGAGACTGGTCGACGTTTCACGTGACCAAAAGGCTGGCCTGAATTTGGCAATTCGTATGAGCATTGCTATACAACGTGGCAATGCGGCCAGTCTTTTGGGCACGTTACCCAATGATTGCGATGCGGACGAATTTTTTGATACCTAATTTTAAGCCTCTTCTTTTTTTATTTTTATTTTATATAAAGTACATATGTATTTATGCAAATAAAGAAGTAATTATAATGATCAAGTACATAATTATTCTGATTAATATTACAAAATATAACTTGAATGTTGTATCTAGAATACAAATATTTTTTAAATATCGATTATGACTTAGAAGTAAACCCCATCCCTAGCATTTTGTCACTTCTACGCTATACGGCATATACCGCGAATGATTGATTTTGAAAAATCTTTATATCTTCCAAAATATCACAAAGAACCCAGGGCTACTGCAGCTAGGTATATACAAGGATGTAATCTATCGATTTGTTGATAAAAATCATTGATATCGGCGGTGCCCACGTCTGTATGGATCTTGAAAGCCAGGTTCTGGTACGGCAAAATAGAAGCCGTAACACATGTCAGGAAATATAGATATGGCAATATGTGTCTCGTATCGCACTAGCAGAAAGTTTAGATTTAATGCTGCCGCGGTGAATGTGTTAAATAAACCTAACAATTTAGATACGAAAGGTGAAGTGTAAATAAAATTATAACCAGTTTTATAATTTACCAGGGAAGTAAAATAAAATGTATGATGTTTAAATATTTTTTTTTATTTAAACTACAATAACTATTTTGATTTATTTTGAACGTGTTTTGAACACAGTAAATCCTAAATGACATAAGGTTTTAAATTAATATAAAACTATTTGAATTAGATTAAACTATCATGATATATGTTATTGTCAGTTACAATTTAAGCTTAATTGGATGAAATCCATTTAAAGCGGATGTTGCTGTTCAAGTAAAATATAACATTTAATTAACTAAAGTTAAAATAATAAAATTCAATTACTTCAGACCTGGTCCGATAGTTCGATGCCCGAATAAAGACAACCATTGACTTTTTCACACATTTCTTCCCTATTTGACAGACAAGTGACAAGCAATAGTGCAGCTAAATACTTTATGATATTTCTACTAACACGCCAAAAAGGCAGGTTGATTATTATAAATTTTAATCAAGGCACAGCTCGAAAACGCCACCAATTCGCCCACAAAGCCTATTGACGCTACAATGAGTTCATTCGTCTATATTTTACTTTATTTGTAGACATAGAGCACAAATATTTTGTTCTCAATAAAATCGAATTCATAAGCCTTTACGTAGAAACAAGCATTACTAGTTACGAAGAGAAATATCGATCACCTTTTGATAACTATAAGATTTTTTATAGGGCTATGAATACTAAGCGCATTATGACTCATATTTCTTTTTTCTCATCTCGTATCGACGCATATAACATTATTCATTGTTACGTGGAACCGATCTTATATCCGACTAAGTGTTGCGCTGAGGTCGAGGCCGTCACGGGAAAAGATTCCCAGTTATTCACTTTAGTCTCACATTCAACATTTCTCTTCGTCACTTGATCCAAATCACGGTGTAATGAATTTTTAATGATATGTTAGCTTCTAGATAACGGTGATATTCGTTCAGAGTCATGTTGTCTGTTAACTAACCCATGACTTGATTCACGTAGAAGTTAAAACTCAGAAAAACAGATTATAAAACACTAGCTGATGCCCGCAACTTCGTACGTGTGGAATTTAAAAATCAAACCCTAACCAATTATACAAAAAGCCATTCTCTTGAACCACTCTATCTATTAAAAAACCTCATCAATATCCGTAGCGTAGTTTTGAAGATATAAGCTCACATAGGGACACACATACCAAAATAACCACTTTGTTTTATAATAAGTAAAGGTACTACTGGGTGCCTGAAAACGTTTTGTACATTACGGAACGGAAACACACTGACTGCACTCACACACTAAATAGATTAAAAAATTCCATATAGGGTAGGAAGCTGATTGGCTCACTCATTGACATATCAAACTTATCTGAAACTAGTTAATACAGCTAGGATCCTGAAAGTTTAAAGGCTCCTTTCACAAAGTTGACGAAAACTTAAAAAATATTAAGATTCGGCATTTGAGAAGGAACAGGAGGATGGAAGTTTAAAGTAGTATAAGTTTAAAGAAAACCGCCTCCATATCCGTTGCCTGGTTTTGAAGATAATTATAAGCTCACATACAAAAATGATGTCTTTGTTTTATAATAAGTAAGGATGGAATTAAGGAAATTGGTGTTCGACCAGCAAAATCGGCGAAGAACGGACAACTTAAAACATAATATTATTAGAGTTGACTCGACTGATAAATAAACATACATACACTAACGTAAGACAATGAACTCTAAGTCTTTTGAACATGTAATTAGTGCATAAAGAGCAAGATAGACAAATAACTAACGGAACATAAACTATTTTTAAACAGCTTTGTTAAACCATTTGTTTAATTTCATTAGGAAGACAAAGGATTTATAATATTCGTACTAATTATAAACATACCAGAGCTAGTTCAAAAGAAATTGTATGCACTGCGCATGGCAAGATATTGCTAGAGCATAGAGATGTAACTAACTGTAACGGAGTACCACACGATTGCATAATTATGAAATCACCCTCATAAAAGTCAACATCAATAGGCTTTTAATAGATTCTGTTTATCCAAATATAGTGTTATAGCAAGACGTACTTAAAATATAGCATAATTTGAAATATTTTGATCTATCTATAATATAATATACTATCGATACTAATATAGACTAATATCATAAAGCTGAAGAGTTTGATTGTTTGAACGTGCTAATCTCAGGAACCATTGGTCTGATTTGGAAAATTCTTTCAGTGTTGAATAGTATATTTATCGAGAAAGGATATAAGCTATATAACATCACGCTGCAACTAATAGAAGCAAAACATCAGTGAAATTTGTTGCAAAAACGGGGAACGTTTTCTATATTCCACGCATACGAAGTCGCGGGCAACAGCTTGTTTGAAATATTTTAATATTAAAGAAGATCTAATAGATGTTAAAATAAATCTGTAACAACAACAGAATGAAAATAACAAGTTTTTGGATATTAAACTGTTTGATCGTACGCGTATGAAATAAAAATCGTGACATGAATTTGAATGCAAATTCCAACGATGTATTGCATGACGATTACCTAAAATAATTATAGACTGTATTATGAGCAGGAAAATAAATAAGTATATAACAATTATTAACTATCTTATGTCCAGATATTCAGTAGAGAGTTCCATTCTGAAAGAGTTCCGATTAGGAAAACTAGTTTCAATGTAACTGTTATCTGTAAACTTTATTACATTACGCAATATTTTAATTCGTTACCGACGATACGACGAACTGCCGTTGCTCTTGATTGAGAAAGCTGGAAAAATATAAACTAGCTATTGTACGCAACTTCGCCTAATTGACTTAGTAAATATCCTATAGAATTCTCGAAGACTACAGCTTCCTTCGTATTTGTTAGTGAACTTTTTCCATTCCTTTCTGAGGTTTCTTACTACAAACACATACTACAAATATTGCATTTTTATCATTAGTGTACATAATAACTAATTCTTTTTGTTGAGAAAACTGGAATAATATTATGCTATGTATAAAATAGATCATGGTCGTAAATGCCAATGTATAAATTACATAAGAATATATTTTATTTTGAAACTGGCTATGTAATTATTATTGTATCGGCTACCGGTTGACTCATGTTTCCGTTCCAGCCAGTTTATCAAGTATGTGGGCCATGTCGGTGATATTCCCACAAGTAGCCTCGGCCTGTCGTATTTCTTTATTACAAATGCGTTAAATGCTGTCAAGCTATGCAACCAAGTAATTGCCTTCGCAACTACTATCATTACAACTATTTAGTGCTTTGTATAATAGTTACTAATGTTACTATTGTACAAGTAACTCTGTCCGTGTGTCTGTCGCTCTTTTAAAACAAAACTACTAAACTGATTTAAATAAAATTTGAACACCTCACCTAAACAAAGCCACTGAACCGATTTAAATGAAATTTGGTACACAGTCTAGAGTTTGAGAAATGACACAGGCTACTTTTTAATCTTATATCTTTAAACGAGCAATTCTTGTATATATTTATATATATAATTGGAATCTCGGAATCGGCTCCAACGATTTTCATAAAATTTAGTTTAAAGGGGGTTTCGGGGGCGATAAATCGATCTAGCTAGGAAATTTTTTTTTCTTTTTGGCCACACCACCCGAGCGAAGCTCGGTCGGCCAGATATTGCAAAAATAAAGTGTGCAATTCATTCCAAATTCAACCCATATGAAGTCACATGTAACAGCTAGTATTAAAATAAATAGGGATTGTTCATAATTTTTGACCTACTGTTTTTATATTCTTTTCAGAAAATATAGACTATTTTAAGCAACTAATTTCAATATTAATGAAATATTCAATATACAGAATTTTTAAAAAATTCTTGAAGATATTACTTTAAATGTTGTGACGTCATCGTTTTACGCAATCTGTGTGTAGACTTTTCTTGACAGATTTAATACAGATTGCACTTTATCGTTTCAAAGTTGACAAGTTGATATGATAGACCAATTTCAACTCCACTTCGGAGTAATATGTCCCTAAAAACGCCTTAATATTTTTAGTCCTTCATTTCAAGGGCAAATAGAGATCATTTGATTTTTTGGAAAAATAATCGTTAATATAGCAAATTTTCCGAAAAAAACGAATGGATCATGATCAGAAACTCTATTCCCCGAAATGGTTTTCGAATTAAAAGTTTAAAAAAAATATGAACAATGCCCATTCTAGGCTAGTCAAAGATACCAAAAAGGGATTAGAGAAAAGCTGATCGCTATATAAGCCAATTTCATAAGAACTATTTAACTTTTAGGGAATCAGACAGGATAAAAACTTCAATTATACAATTTCTTATTTGCGTGATATTTAGAGTAGTTAATTAAAACCAGACAATCTGTTAGTACTCTAACGCTAGATGTAAAACACCACATATTCCGTAACCTAAGATTTGACAAAGTTAAGTTCGTGCATATCTGCGGAAAATTGGCGTTGTGTTGCGCATCGAAGCTGAAATCCTGCAGTCAGCAAATAGATATTGCTTTAGACGCGATTATAAAATAAAGGTTAACTTCTTATCCAGTAGAAGCAATAAATGGAGTGAAATTATCTTATTTTTGTCCTCCAGTTGTGCAATTACAATAATCTTGTATAATTGTATATACGACCGGCGGCAATTGATTGGTTGGTCCTACCTAATGGCATTAGTTATTTGTCTGACGTAGATAAAATGGTAACAATCGGATGGGTTCCAAGCCAAGATAAAACATTTAAACACTAGTTACATTTCGAATAACTAGTTACCACAAATACCCGGTGACCAAGTAACCGCAAGTATTTATATTTGTACAAGGAAAATATGAATATTTAAAAAATTCTTACCTTGAATTTAATTGGTTTACTCGCGGGTATAATATAGACTTTTCTTCCTGATTCTTCTTTTTGTAAAGTTTTGACGTGGCTTGAATTCTGTGAAACAAAATCCAAATTTCAAACAAATAATAATAAGGTGTAATAACTACAAAATGAATACATACACTGGTATCATTTACAGAGTAATCCCGCAAATTAGGAATAAAACTTGTATTGGAACTAGCTTCACAGAGTAGCATGTTATAGATAAATATTAATACTAAGATGGGAAAGTATTTGCTAAGTCTATGAAAACACATGTTAGAACACAAGATTAGACGTAACAAACAAGCAACATATGGAATCACAAATAACTCTGGTTAGTAGATGGCTGTATATTTTATAAAAAGTAGCTGGTGAAATAGAGGGGGTGGTTTGTATGACAATTTGATAGGAGGCATAACAATGGTACCGTCCAAGTTATGGTCATACCCTGTTGACTTGATTGTGAAACCGTTTCACTACCTTTGTTCATAATAAATTATAATGATGCTCATGTTTGTCTAGATTGTTTCATGGTGTGTGAACATTGCTACAAATGCTTCTTCTTGAATTTCAAGTAGTTTTATGAGATGTTGTCCTACAAAAAATAGGAGTGGTTTAAATAATACAAATAAATACGCGTGGTTATTTCACATAATGCCTTTTGGTTCCAAGGCAAGCATAGTAACACCATAACGCTATTATTAGCTACGAATGTATATTTATGTATTAATACATGTAACGAAGTCTTTGAAAAAAAATTTCAACCATGTTTTTTAGTTTTTGAACCAAGCAAATTTTTTATTTTATTTTATGTATATCGGAAAACTAATGGGATATATCAAATATACTTTTTATTCATTATTGAACCCGTGACCTTGTGTATGCCAGTCTGTTAAATGAACCATTACTTAGACTATTTTAAAATCTTAATACTCTAATAATAAACAACTGTATTTGTTCATTTGCAACTACCACAGTAATGCAATACAACATCTGGTCATGAATAGTTTAATATCATTTCAGTACTAAAATAATGAATAACTAAAGTTAAACAAAACTAATATTGAATATTCTACAGCTGTTACTGCTGCTACCGAATACTCGTCGAATATCAGACTAAATATAACCGTAATAGAAACATTGCTAAAACTTCGGAAAAAATAAAAATTTCGTGGCATGCAAGTTAAAGACGATACAAGGTATAATTCGTATAACACAACAAAAACGAAAATTGATAGTGTCAATAACACAATTTGGAAATGTTAAGTAAACTTTCATATGATAAAGGCTGTGTATTATAGAGGCTAATGATTTTAAATAATAATATAGATATGCAAATTGAATTAGTCAATGAAAATTGGCCAATAAAATACATCATAGTTGCTTTTATTTTTTAGTTTACTTAAGTTTATTACAAATTTAATTATTATAAATTTAATTTAATAATTTTAATTAAATTAAATTTATTAAAATTAAAGAGATTACAAATAGTGATAAGACCGCCTTTTGTACCTTATAAAACTGTTGGCACTGTCTTTTGTAAAATTTTGATGTACAATAAAGAGTATTGATTTGATTTTGATTAATTTGCTTTTGTAGAATTGGTGCGGTTACGTAATAAAATTGTTATTTAGCGAAGTAGTTAACGTTATTCTGATTCAAATTGAATAATATTTAGGTATAGTTAAAATAGCTTCCCGTGTCTTTTATAATACAGGAAAACCTGAAACATATTGTTGTCACGAAAGCATCTCTAAGAAATAACTGCAGCATGTTGCAAAAAACATTAGTTTGGTATCACGAACGTTTAGAAAGTTATATGTTTTCTGTAATGTATATTTTCTATATAGCGTAGTAAATTTATAATTCTCATTATCTATTAGTTGTTGCCAGTGAACTCGTACAACTGAAATTTTAATCACTAAATCTATGCATAAAAAAAAACAAAGAAAATATTGATGTGTGAGAGACAATATAAAAGAAAAAAGAGTTAAAGAGAATATGACGGGTGATAGGAAAGGCTGAAAATAAAAATAGTACTGCGCTGACCCCAAGTAGTTTGGTATAAGGTCAGGAAGAAGATCTATACATAATATACAAACAGCCTATAACTCTTGGACACTAGCTGAAAATTGTCAGTCACGTTTTACGTTTTACTGCGGAACCCTAAACAGATGCAATATGTGTTCGCGAGGAACATAAGAAAAGACTTGGACAATATGCGTTGTCGCGTAGATGTGTAGTTGTGTGTAGTGATTTTTTGGTGTGGCCGCTAGAGGGCGCTTCGTTGAATGTATGTGTAGTGCTGTGATTGGTTGAGTGTTTGATTCGATACAATAAAAGGGAAATCTGGCGTCGACAATATGAAAGAAACTTTAAGAAAAAACTGAATAGGCACAATAATGTGATTGGCATATAAAAACTACATACTGCATTGTATTAGGCATAATTTTATTCGTGTTATTTCGGATTTTATTTATTCTTGAAGATGTTTACATTTGCATGTCAATGAGCTTAAAATAAATAAACATTAAGCTTAGTTTTTAAAATGTGAAAAGAGCTCTGTCTGTCACTCTTTCACGTTAAAACTACTAAACCGGCTATATTTTATGATTTTTTTTTCATTTAATGTCCTATGTAGACTAAATAAATATAATCAAAAAAGTTTTCGCACTGAGATTGTTGACAGCGATAGGGAACAGTTATATATTTGGATATTTTTTCTCTCTCTCTCTCCAGCCCAATCAGGTCCCACTGTTGGGCACGGGCTTCCTTAGCTTAAGGTTTTCAGGTCTACTACGCCACGCTTATCAGGCGGGAAATGGATCACGACATGGACCACCTACTAAGTCTGTATGAATTTGATCAAAATAGTTTCTTACTTCTAAAATCGCTGGCCCACATGGTTCAGTATTTGGAGATTATGTTTACTAAAATATTAAACCACTGAGTAATTCACTATAATTTGTGTTTATTTTTATTACAAAGAAAGTAATTTCATGATTTCTACGTGTAACGTTCATGATACAAATGAAAGTAACCGCCCACAACTCTACATTACACGAAAGAGAGCGTAGGGCCTTGTTTTATTAGTTTTAAATTATTTATTTCGCGGCAACAGATTTACGATTGGCACCGCGATATATCAGCCACCCGCCAATAAAATTGTTTAGACATTGATTTAAACAAACTGGAAAAGACCTATGGTTTTATTCATAATGACTTATCGGAGGTTTAAAAGTTTAAAGTTTAAAAGGAGGTAAATAAGAAAATTGTCAAAACTTGTTACTCAAAATAGTCTTTTTAAGCTAAAACGTTTATTATCTCTGCGATAAAATCTCCGTTTATACCTTCGATAAGTCATTATGAATAAGACCATTAATATTTTCTAACACTTGCGCGACTCATTTGTTTAAATAAATCTACTTTTTACGGATTTAGACGCATTTAGAATGCAAAGTCTCCGAAACGTTGGGCCAAAATTTAAAACAAATATACGCGCCTAAATCGGGAAAAGACTTGATTTAATAAATTTTCTAGTAAAAGCTGCTACAGATGGAGATACGAATAATATTGTAAAGCGAACAAGATTTCTACTAAAATATGCTATAAGACCACAATAATTAAGGAGATTATTAGAATTAAAATATAGACTATGAAATCTTCGCGTAGATTTCCTTAGGTATTTTTATAACCCCATTATATTTTTAGAATACATACTATACAACAAAATTAGAATAGTAATTATGTAGTAATTTTAAGCTTGAAGTATTAAGAAGCCGTCCAATGCTTTGGCGTAGTAGTCAAATACTGGACAAGTATTTAACTACTGCTAAAGCTGCTAAAATGTAGCACTTCTAGATTTACCTTATCTTTGTTTCCATAACTACATGTACAGCCAAAATTTGGCAGATATCGCGCCGCAGGTAGCACAAGCCTCCCCTTTTATTTTACGATGTTAAATTCTTCCCAAGATCCATAGGTGAAAGAAGTATCCAATGCTTTTTCATGGTACGTGGTACAAAGAATAGGAATTGAAAAGAGGGTAGCAAGTAAATGGCTTGGCCACGATTAATGGGTCATGTAATTATTTTCATTGGGTTCTCCAATAACATTAGATATTGGAACAGAGTGTTGACCTTCGTCTGCGTCCAAGTACGATTTTACTCGTTTTTAGGGTTCCCTACCGCTTCCCTGCCTAGGGAGACCCTATTATTGACCTTTATTGTCCGTCCGTCAACTCGTCAACAAAAATTCAACTCGTGCTTGACCGGTTTTTATATTTTTATGGCCTTATTCATAACGACTTATCGGAGGTTTAAAAGTTTGCTAAAATCGGTTCGCAAAAATTGTCAAAACTTGTTATTCATAATAGTCTTCTTACGCCAAAACGTTTATTATTTCTCCGATAAAATCTCCGTTTAAACCTCCGATAAGTCATTATGAATAAGAGCATTAGTCTATGAACTCTAGATATTTTTAACGATATTACACTTTCAAACTCTATTTAAACGAATCTTATTTTCGAGCTTATGAAATCATCGATCAATGTCAGTTACCTTTAAAAGGCATATCAAAGATTAGAGGAAAAGCAGGTGTCACAGTGAATGGATCGACTCGTAAACGTCGTATCAGTTGGGTTGCTGTATGTGATTTGTGATTGTGAAATAAAATTATTTGCTACCATTTTGTAAGTTAAACTCTTCAAAACGTAGTAACTATAGAGCATACAACATTTGCCACGATCCAAATATATTTCTCATCTCGATTACTAGCTTTTTCTTCGTCGTTTTTTCAATAGATTTCGTGTATAATCTAATATATAAATCTTCTAATATATAAAATTCACGTGTCACAGTGTTAGTTACCGTACTCCTCCGAAACGGCTAGACCGATTTTTATGAAATTTTACATGCGTATTCAGTAGGTCTGAGAATCGGCTAACATCTATTTTTCAAACCTATTTTTTTTTTAGTGTGGCATAACAACGTTTGCCGGGTCAGCTAGTCTAATATATAAAATTCACGTGTCACAGTGTTAGTTACCGTACTCCTCCGAAACGGCTTGACCGATTCTTCTCAAATTTTACATACATATTCAGTAGGTCTGAGAATCGGCCAACATCTATTTTTCAAACCTTTTTGGTTTTTTTTAGTATGGCAAAACAACGTTTGCCGGGTCAGCTAGTCTTATATATAAAATTCACGTGTCACAGTGTTAGTTACCGTACTCCTCCGAAACGGCTTGACTGATTCTTCTCAAATTTTGCATACATATTCATTCAGTAGGTCTGAGAATCGGCCAACATCTATTTTTCAAACCTTTTTTTTTTCATATGGCAAAACAACGTTTGCCGGGTTAGCTAGTCTTATATATAAAATTCACGTGTCACAGTGTTAGTTACCGTACTCCTCCGAAACGGCTTGACTGATTTTAATGAAATTTTACATGCACATTCAGTAGGTCTGAGAATCGGCCAACATCTATTTTTCAAACCTTTTTTTTTATTATGGCAAAACAACGTTTGCCGGGACAGCTAGTCTAATATATAAAATTCACGTGTCACAGTGCTAGTTACCGTACTCCTCCGAAATGGCTTGACCGATTTTTATGAAATTTTATATGCATATTCACTAGGTCTGAGAATCGGCCAAAATCTATTTTTCAAACCATTTTTTTTATAGTATGGCAAAACAACGTTTGCCGGGTCAGCTAGTACTCAATAAAATTTGTGGTTTGGTAACTTTTCTATTACGGTAGAAATATTAAATTTTATTGTTCGATACCATACCAGGTTAAATATTAATATTAACTGTTTTTATGGCAGTAAGTTCTCCTTTTATAAATGAAAGTATGAAAAATATTCACTTGCAAGTTTTCTTTGATAATATTGATGACACATTTTACACACTTGAATGGAGAGACATTTGCGCCGAACTCTTTCAAGATCCAAACGCATCTGCCAGATGAGAAATATCCATTTGGTAATATGGCAGTGACATCATGAAAAATGCTGCAATTCCGGTTGAGACGACATTAAAGCATTTGAATATGCGAGGGGTTGGAAATGTCATGTGGGTAGCTAGAACAGGGGTGACATCACAGATATATTTCTGTTTAAGATTACTTGAAAAGAAATTGATTAGATATTAAATTTGATTAATTGTTATAGTTAGCTTTCTTCTTTGTATAAAACAATTATTGACTGAAAACGGACTGCCGTTTAAGAGGTCGCGGGTTCGATTCCTGTCTCGGACAATAATTTGTGTGATATTTATAATTGTCATACAAATGTTTGTACTGCGTCTGGGTGTTTCTATATATTATAAGTATGTATTTACAAAAGAAAAGTAGTATATGTATTCTATCCATATTCTGGTACCCATAACACAAATATATAAGCTTAGCTTAGGACCCGACGACGTTGTGTGAAATGTACATGTAAAAAAAATAAAAAATAAAACTTTTACGAGAGTGAAATGAGACTGCAGTCTCACCATGGTGATTAAAAGTCTCCGAAACGTCGGGCCAAAATTTAAAACAAATATACGTGTCTAAATCCGTAAAGAGTAGTTTTATTTGAACAAATGAGTCGCGCAAGTGTTAGAAAATAATTAATAAAAAATATCCTTATATCCATCCATCGGCCTTTCTCCGTCTACTGCTGGGCATTGACATAGGCATCCTTATATACAAAATAAAAATGAAAATATGTAATACCTACTTCAAAAGAGAGAAAGAGAGAATGGAAATAACTACATGGCTTTAATGAAGGAAGTGCTTATGCTTTAATTAGTTATTTAACATTTTTACTGCTTTAATTATGGTAATAAATGTTAGAATAAGAACCTACTACCTATAGGAAAGAAAGTGATGTTTTATAGCTCCAACCCAACAAATTTCCAACGTTATAAAAATTACTCTCAGTTGACAAAATGCCGCATAATAGTGAACTTACGGCCCTTTTTTAATATTTTATTAGCAGCATTCTCTACTGAAAATTACTCAGGAGATAGAAATCGCTGGACCTTACTAATAAACAAGAATAACAATCTGTCCGTAATCGTAGATTGTTTATTAAAAAAGGCCGTTAATTTCTCAGTGGACCGTATACTAGTTAAATGGATCCATCTTATTTAAATATAGATACTTAGACTAAATGCAGCAGTAAGAAAAGCTACTGAATATTGAATACAGCAGCCATAAGTATTGAAATTAAATTTAGCTCCGAAGTATAAAAAGTTGTAGAAATGTTTCAATGTTACTGTAGAAAGAGTTGGTAACGAGTTGGAGAGTCGTGAAGCTTGTTTGAAGTTTTATTTCAGTGGAACTCACCGGACATTTGTTTGATAAACTGGTCTTGCAACTAAAAGTTTATTTACAAAGAGATGAAACTTTAAAAAAAAACTCTTTTTTAAATACGATGATGCATTGAAAATTATGTAAATGTATGAACTATTTACTCGTGTTATTCTTACCCTATTAATTCACTAATCATTATTTCACGGAGCTCAACATCGAAAAATTATATAGTTTGTTATGATACGATAACCAGACGTGTGAATGTGGCATAGAATCCATTTCCTTCCCCCAAAAACGAAGTTCTTTGCTTATTTCCTTTTAGTTGGCTCTTGACAGAGTTCTGGGAAGGAAATTACACCTATATTTTTAACCCCACGGATCATGTTATCATTTTAATTGCAATATACTTTTGAGAATCACTAGTATTAACTGAAAATATATATGGGCTATGGCATAACTTCAAAACATCATACTTTATGGCCATTTGAATTACCAAATATAAATTAATCATGAAATTTTACTAACACTTGCACAAACCAAGCGTAATTCCTGTTAACAGACTATTTCCTAGAAATTGAAGCAGCGAGTGATCAATGAGGCATTCTTCCTGTTCTAGAACTCAGCTTAATTACTTTAGAGCTCTATTGCCTTTACCTTGAAAATTAAAAAAAAAACTTTAGTTAACATTGAATGTGGGATTATGTAATTGTTTTAGTCTGAGTTTATTGAACTCTAAGTCAGTAAGATCACTAACCTGATAGTAAACAAACAAGTATCCGTTCACCCTGTTGGCTTAGTATAAATAATAGATCAATGACCCGACCAGAAGTAACTCGTAAAAAAACACTTTTCCAAAGAACGGGGAGGCCCGTCCGGAGAAAAATTGCAGTCGTTACAGTACGAGGAATTGGCGTTAATAAAAAACGCACCGTAATTTGGAGCTAAGGGCGTTGACAAACGGGACTGGAGCCCGACTAATGAGCCAACGCGTGTATCACCTGACAACAAAATAAAAGCCTATACAATGTACTTACCGTACATCTTTTTATTAGGGTTTCGTACCAAAAATGAACTCTTATAGTCTCACTTTGTCCGTTTGTCTGGCTGTCCGTCTGTTTGTTAAATTTTACTAAGCAACCGCTAAATCTTGAAACACGCACGATATGTAAATAATATGTAGATCTATGCGGTCTCTTGCTGCAAAAAAATACAATCAATGTTTTGTGCTGCTATTACAAATGTATTTTCATGTTATTTTTTTTTATTTTATTCAATATTTTCCAATTATTACGCAAGTAATCTGATCCAACAGTGCTACCTTTTTAATCATCCTGTGGAGTAGGTATATTTTAAGAAAGTATCAGAGACTTGGTACAGACACCATAATCACGAGTATTATAATTAGGAGTATATTGTGTGCATGTGTGATTTCTCTAATTATCTCTACTACACTGTTATACTTAAAAACTTACTACTTACCTAACTCCTTCGATGTTATGCATAAAATTTTTATTTTAAAACTTCGCCGTGAATAAACCCAGTGTTAAACTAAATATGAGAGTTCGAGCAAATAGTCTGAAACCAAAATAATTCACTAATAATTCCTTAATCCTCGCACGTACAGATTTGAATGCGCGACACTAAAATGTTGCATACATTTACATACATCGAAAAATTATTAATTAAAATAGATGCTTAATCGCTTTAATGAAAAAAGTAAAAGTAGAATTTTAAATGTTGTGTTGTGTTGAATAATATAATTGTATTTTTAACCTTTCTCAAGTTTCTATTAAATAATTATTTTATAACTATTTACAAAGTAAGCAAGTGTTAACAGCTGACGATTGTGATTACTTTACAAACTGCCAATTATTGTCATTGAGATAAAATAATTCGTGATACACATGATCAGATGTCTCAATACCTGGTCATTGTATAACCTTATCACCTATAAATTGCTGCAAAGTATCAAATCCATAAGGATGTTCGAAGAATACCAGAGATAAATTACTTACATTTTCATTAACCTTACATTTTTTCTGCTCTTAGATCATCTTCCACTCATAATGTATTTATTATCACTGACTGTAGTAATTCTAATTGAATCTATACTTAATATTATAAAGCTAAAGGGTTTTTTTTATGGCGTTAATAGTTCAAATTTAAAGTTGGAAGGATATAGGCTATATAATATCACGCTGCGACCAATAGAAGCGAAGCATTGGTGAATAATGTTGCAAAAACGGGGGAAATTTTTGAAATTCCACGCGTACGGGGTCGCCGGCAACAGTCAGGATTATATACGGGTAACTGAGGGACTTTTGATTATCACTTTTAGCTACATTTTATTGGCTGCCAAATACAGGTGGTTTAAATTTTAAGCGCTAGGCTTTGTGAGTAAAATGTCTATTTGGTTCGATTTGGCACGATCATGTTGGAGAGCTATCTATGAATAAGTATAACATTCGCCATTGTTGACCAGGGTACTGCACCCTTTTATACCTGTAAAATTTTGCTTAGTTATAGTTATAATGTGTTGGTGTATATTGGAAAATCGACGCAAGCCGCAATAATTTTTTGTATCTGAATCATTATTATGAACTGATGTTGGCAGTCAGGATATTAGACTTTAACCTCTAAATATTGTTTAGTGCATAGATCTAAGGGTTTGTATATTATTCTTTCTGTAGAAAACAAACAAGACTGTGATGGGTTTTGTTTGGTCTAATACATATTACCCATTATTATCTATCTAATATTACCCATATTACCCTTTATTACTGTATATATTGTTGTACATTAGCTTTGGACCAGATTGTGTGAAATATCCGTTATATATCTCATACCTATATATCAGCTGACTAATTGCTAGGTCCTAAATAAATATCATATTAGCAAATGCTTATTGTAATACTTACACAAATTTCCGAGTAACGACCGCATACACCTATCATAAACACTCATCTCTCAAAACCTTTCATACCCTTATGCAAATTGTGGACGTTTACGGTATGACTACATAACTCACGCAAGAATTATTATTATTATATTAGATATTTCATGAACATACCCTTTTTGTGTGATGACATTGGCAGTCAGGAAATTACAAACTTAACTAGAAAGCTTTAGGGTAATATGAGATGGTTTCAACGAATGGAAACGTCACTTATTTGTTTTAACAATTTATTAGATTTCGGTTTAAAAAAATGACAGCCCTATTCTTTTGCTTGACATAAAAAATTCCACCTTTACGTCTATTGTCTTGAAACATAATTATTCCTCTGCAGAACGCTGCATAACTTCGAAGTCAAATAATCAAATAATTTATTTCAAGTTGGCATGTTTTACCTAGAAGGACATTAATATAATAATTCTATGTGTTTTACAAGCTCTTTCGAAAAGTCAGAAGCTAGGCGTCTTTTCCAAAAGTGATTCCTATGGAGAAGAACAGACAAGAAACTCTATAGATTTATTTTTCTCTTTTTTTTTCATCAGTGTTTACGACGAATCCTAAGTGCTCTCCTTATTATCACTAAACATCAAACTTTTTTCTGTTCGCACTCAGAGTTACCAGGTTTTTGTCGCGTAAACTAATGTGTAGGGTAATCAAAATAATATCCAAATAATAAAAATATTGCAGAACATTTATCCAGTTCCAAACTTGTACTGTTAAAAAGTATTTTTTTTCTTTCTTTAGGAAATATCTAACAAATAGATCATCCTAGTGTTATAACATCCTCGGTACACCATTTCCCAATACAAATTATACCAACATCAAAGCATCTTTACGTATGTTTACACGAAAAGAAAAATAGTAGGACGGTGACCTTTCCAAGAGACATTTCGTAGAGGGTGCAAATAAATAAAACGAAATGTGGGGTCGTGAACCACTTGAGAAAATTTTTTTCCCTTGATCTTTAAATTACTTCATTCTTAGAAAAACGCCCTTCAATTATCGACTTTGGCATTCGGATTATTTTTTAACAATTAAAAAGTTTACGGGGATTTATTTCCGAGCTTGTTATATTATTATACATTTTTTTCACGAGGTTCCTTTAGAAATATACATACCTTTTTCCAAGACCATTAACGTCCAATCAGTTGGACAAGGGTCTCCATAACTACGGAAAGATATTACGTTTATAGTAGGCCTTACATATCCTGCTGACCAGGCGTGTTAGCTTAGGCTTTAAGCCATAAGCTAAGTTAGGTTGTCCGTCTCTTACAGAGGATCTCGATCTAAGTTCTCTCTGAGCTGGCTCTTACAACACCCTAGGGAGAAACTGAAGTGATAACACTTAATGAATGATTGATTGAATGAATTAATGAATGAACGATTTATTTGCAGAATATGGGTTTACAAAATACATAAGGTGGTGAGGTTATAGTTAAAGTAGTAGCCATAGTCAACCCTTTCCGGTTTGCAATAAAACAAATTTGCCTCCATTAATGAGCTTACTAGATCAATCAAAGGAGTAATCTTGAATTCTTAATTGATCACCACACATATTATTTACAATAAATAAATAGTTTAGTTAGTCTAGTGAATAATGATTATACACTTGTCTTATTATTATTTTTTATTGAGGTAGTTACTTGCTTTTTTTTATGTTTGTTCAAGTTTTCAATACCGTTTTAACGTACTAGCTGTACTACCATGCTGTTATACTATCGTATGATATTCACGAATGTTAATTTAACTCCAGGCATAAAGTGCACTTTGTAATCGCTCACAAATTGCAGATGTTTTTAACTTTTTCTTTTGAATATTAATTGTTGTTTGACAATTTTATTCAGTGTATTACATTTTGATATTAGAATATTCATTATTCTTATTATGATATTCATTAGTAGTACAATGTTATTATGTTATTCATAAATATTCATGGACATTTCGTACTCGGTAATAAGGAACAGAAATCTATTTTTATATAACTCAAGTGTGAATCTGTGAAAGCTAGTGACACCACTCCATTTCCTTCCCAGCGTCTTGTAATTTTTTTTCGACTCCTGCCTGTCTTGCCATGACGTGCCTTGAGCTTTACCACGACCCAGCGAGGAATGGCCTCGCTAATCGGGGCCCAATCCGACGGGGGGAGCACTAGGTCCCCCTGTCGCGTTGCCGTGGCCAACAGCCACATTTGCCGCAGCGGGTCCCTGAATACCGACCCGCCGCACGCGACCACCTCTTTTACGGCCGGCTACTGCACGCCCATAACCCCTGCCCGGGGCCCTGCGGGTTGGCAAAGTGCCACCAGAGCGTTCGCGCTGACACTTACTGCGAGAGACGCAAACCTCAAATTGATCCCTATGAAAAAAAGCCTGGTTAGTGTGGCATACTAGACCAAATTTAAAATAAAATTTAAAATCAAGAAAACCGAGAATATGATTGAAATATTTAAATTTTGTAAGATACTGCCTATTCACATGAAAGCTGAGATGCTAATTTTATCTGAGTATTATAAACATAAAGAAATTCATTTAGAGGAGATTAAAAGTAAATATGAAAGAAGGAAAAGCACAACATTTGAATTACCTAAAACCAATAACTACTATGGCAGGAGAACCGATTATTACTTAATACCACAGTTGCTGAATAATATTCAGTCATCTAATCAAAAAGAAATAACTAAACAAAACCATAAATTAAAATTAAAAAAACTATACTTGAAGAAATTAGAACAGGTCCAAAGTACTTAAAACAAAAAAAAAAATATTTTTATGTGGTGTCGTGGGACACCAGGTAGGAACGAAGTTCCTTCGACTAATGTAGATTCGACACAATTTGCAAAAAAAGACAAAGAGAAAGGTATTATACACTACTCGCTTGTGTATACGACTGTTGCGCCTGCGCACGTCTCTTTTAACGGTTTTATTCCACGGCCTTTTTTCCACGGATTTTTTCTTACGGTTCGCGCAGCAAAATCCCTATCTCCTCCAGGCCTGCCGTAAGGAACTTCGTTCGTTGTATAATATATATATAAAATATTATATATATATTATAAATATTAATTAATTATAAATTAATGAAATATATAAAATAAAAGTTACATCCTGTATAAAGTGTATTTATTGCAAGACTTTGCTTGTGTCGCACGAGTGATTGTCAGCGGACCGAGGGTAGCCGAGACAAACTTGTTAAAGTTTTTATGGCTACCTGTTTATATAATAATGTGTATGTGTTGTAATTGTAATTGCAAATAAAAAAAAAAAAAAATACCTTCCTGGATAAAACCTGTACCCAACAATGGGACTCAATAGGCTGAGAAGGAAAAAGTTGTACCCATTTAATTAAGAATCTGTGAATGCTATTACTATCTAATCTTATTACGGATGAAGCGAAAATATCGAAATTCTGATAACATTGCACTATAAATGGGTGTGACCATCTGTTTACTAATAAAATACCATAATCATATACCGATGCGTGATCGCACGTGCGGCCTAAGGATTTTCATATTTATTATTATTCGATGCCGAGTACTTAATATTTATTCAGTTGTCATCGTAGAGACGTGATAGGTTTTGATGTGATCACATGTTTAGTACATTATTTGTATATTCTCATAATATTAGAATACCAAACATTTCCTTCATTGTTTGTTTAAAAACTTAGTAAAATACTGTACTTTATTTTAAGCTTTTATTTAAAACCACTTCAGCGTGGCGTTTCTTAGGGATATGAGTTAGGGATATGAGTGGTCTTTGAGTTATGAATTACATATAATCACAATACACGCTGAAGTGGCAATAGGCGGGCCACATCGTTCGGCAATCTAACGATCGTTGGAGAAGGCCCTCGAGTGGCGAACACGTACTGGACGATGCAGCATGGGGCGAGTCCCAACAAAATGAATCGCAAACATCGTCAAAAGTGCAGGCAGCCGCTGGATGCAGATAGCGCAGGCCTAAGTTAAATAGTGGACGGAGGAAAGCAGATGGTTGGATTAAAGGATGATTCAAAGCTAAATCCAAAATTTTGTTTGTGTTTTAGACATGTCTGAAAAGCCTACTAATAACTGATAACTTATTTTGTAAACGTTCCGTCATTATTTAAGTAATATAGTTTATTATTATTTAACAACAAACAATAAGTCCTAATAATATTGTTTCTGTTGGATGAGCAGAAAACACGGCGAGGGGCAGTTATTCTAGTAAAATTACTAGACCTAGTTAAATTCTTCGTGATTATTATTTTAATATTATTTATTTTTTATTTATTTATTGGTATTTGATTATATAAAAACATTATACATAAATGGTTTGGCTTCAATATAAAGTATACAACATATTTGTAGGCTTTCTGTTCTCCTAGCTAGGTTGCAAGCAACCTGTGTTAAGGAGATACAGTGCTGCCCCCTTAATGGGTGTACATACTTAATTACCAATTAAGGAAAATGGGTCAATAAGATTACCAATAAAATTATGTTGTGAGTGTGCCTGTGTAGTGTGTGCGTGTGTGTGTGTGTGTGTGTGAGTGTGTGTATGTGTGTGTGTGTATGTGTGTGTGTCTGCATTAAAGTTGCACGAACAAGCTAAGCAAGAATTCGGTATTATGAAAAAGAACATGTAATATATGACTCGGTCTCATCATATGTTTTATTTAGAAAGAAAGATTTGACAGTCGATTTAAATTTCGACAAGGGCAGTTCTTATATAGGTAGACTGTAGTTAGTCTTATTGTAAAGAAACGGACCAAGGAAGATAGCAAACTTCCTCGATATACAAGATTATGTTTCTGTAAATAATATGCTAGGTGTTATTTTCAGTGTCTGTTGATATTAATTACATATGTACGTGTATTATTTTGTATGAAAATAATATCATTAACACTTTCACTTTGACGGGCCTCGTGGTGTAGTAGTTCACATAACGGACTGCCGATCACGAGGTCTCGGGTTCGATTCCCGGTCAGGACAATCATTTGTGTGATGTGTGTTTACTATGTATTATAAGTATGTATTTACAAAAGAAAAGTAGTTTATGTATTATATACGTATTCTGGAACCCATAACACAAGCATATAAGCTTAGTTTGGGACCAGAGGACGTTGTGTGAAATGTCCATGAATATTTATTTTATTTTATTTTTTTCACCGCAATGTAGCTGTTATTAACTGAGCCTATGCTCAGTAAATAAGAAGTTGCGGGCAACCGCTAGTGTAATGTAATTTAAAAGTTGCATCTATATGCAACTTTTAAATTACATTACACTAGCGGTTGCCCGCAACTTCGTACGCGTGTAACGACTTTGTTACAACGCTTTTATAAGTTCAGTGTGTATCTATCAATGTATTAATCTATGTAACGGAATCTTTCAACGCTATTTTCATCCACTTGCGATAATCGTATTGATTTGAAATTTTGCATACATACGAGTATCAAGGACCGATGACTGACTGACAGGATTTTCAAACGTGTTTGTTAGTTTTTGAACTAAGTAAATTATTTTATGATAAGTTGTTGGTGTATTGGTAAGTGTATTGATCCCATGACTCGAATCCTCGAATAACGGGATGAGGGCAGGAAAATGATTGCTTTTCAAGCCTTTCAACAAATAAGCACGCTTTTATTAGATTCGTTTGTAGCTATGTACCTATGTACTATGTAACGGAATCTTTAAAAGTGATTTTCACCCCGATTCGGATTGATCTAAAATCTTGCAAACATATTAAGGACCGATGACAATACGTAAATTTCATAGATTTCTCATATTTTAACGAATTAGAATTTAAATTAAACTTAAACGTAATGTGAGCTTTTAAATTTAGTTTGTTCGTTTCCTGTTCTATTTGCTTCCAAGCCTGCCAACACTGCTTCTACGAGAGCAGTTAAAGATCCAATAACTTGTACACTTAATATTCCTCGCTTAGCTGAAACCAATTGAATTAAAACGATAGTTGCTTTTAAACAGGTTTATTTAATCACAATAGTTTAGTTCACAGAAGTTAGTAGCATAACATTACACAATTTACGTAGAAATCTAATTGTATTCTTCCTAAACGTCTTACACAATCAGGATGCGGATCAAATAATTAACATTTGTTTGGAATTCAACTACATCCCGGATTAGGTATTGTTTTATAAACGTACCTAAGTACTCATAGAGATACCCATCTATACCTCTCTCCAGGCCATTTACGTCCCACTGTTGGGCATGGGCCTCCTCCACTTTGGGAGGGATTATGGTCTTGGCACAGGGTTTATTTTCGAGTTTTCCTTCTCTCACAAAGGATGTTATCTGTGCGCAATATCCCTTAGCAGATTTTTACAGCGCTCTTGGAAGGCGATGGGGTGGTGACACTTGTATTCTTAATCCGTCACCACACGGATAAATAAATACGAAGTAATTAACATTTGTTTGGAATTCAACTACATCCCGGATTAGGTATTGTTTTATAAACATGCGTAAGTACTCATAGAAATAGCTATATATACTTCTATAGATACTAATATTATAAAGCTGAAGAGTTTGTTTGTTTTTTTTGAACGCGCTAATCTCAGGAAACACTGGCCTGAATGAAAAATTATTTTAATGTTGGATAATACATTTATCGAGGACGGCTAAAAGCTATATAACATCACGCTTGCAACCAATATGAGTGAAGTATTATAATAGTGAAAAACCTGTCGACCAGAGCGAGGCAAACTCGCACCCTTAAAGCCCGGTTTCCACTGCGAAAGGGTAATGTGCGGAAAATGGTTAGGCGGAACGGACTCCTTTTTAATTAAATAGGTTTGAGTTTCCACCAATGAAGAGTTGGTGCTCCCTAGAACTGAGCGAGCTCATTTCTACTCTTTCTACACGCTCGGCTCTTTCCGTCCGACTATTTGTTGGTGGAAATACAAGTATGCAGTTTGCGTTTGCGAGTTTAACGAAGTCATTAATGGGTCCGTTCCGCTCGCAGTGGAAACCGGGCTTTAAGGCCGGGCTCGACCGCAAAATGAGCGAGGTCATTAATGAGCTCGCTTAACTCGCAACGATAATTTTCATAGTTGAGGCTCGACCGCCAAAGTGGCTAGCGGAGCGGTCTGAGAGTGAAAATTATCGTTGCGAGTTAAGCGAGCTCATTAATGACCTCGCTCATTTTGCGGTCGAGCCCGGCCTTTAGGGTTTCGTACCTACTAGACATATATAAGTAACTGCATTCAATTAATCATTTAAATAAACTCAAAACAACTCACCTAAGTTGGTGAGTTGTTTTGAGTTTATTTTTTAGTTGAAATATAGGGAATCGCCTACATTTCAGCTACTTCATAAGTTGGTATTAGTAGTACAGACGCAGTACAAACATTTGTATGATATATAGCTGTTGCTCGGGACTCCGTCCGCGTGGAATTTAGAAAATTTTCCCCGTTTTTTGTAACATTTTTCACTACTGCTTCGCTTCTATTGGTCGTAGTGTAATGTTATATAGCCTAAAGTCTTCCTCGATGAATGCCCTATCTAACACTGAAAGACTTTTTATATCTTTAAATCGGCCCAGTGGTTCCTGAGATTAGCGCGTTCAAACAAACAAGCAACATACAAACGAATAAACTCTTTAGCTTTATAATATTAGTATAGATATAAACATGACACAAATGATTGTCCCAAGCGGGAATCGAACCTGCCACCTTGTGAACGGCAATACGTTACATGAACCACTCTACCACGAAGCCCGTCAGAATAATCATATAAGGCTCTCTACCCTATTGTTTTGATGTAAGGAAGCTTGCTTGCTAAAATGCTTCATAATAGATATGACTTCAAAATCCTTAAAATGTTATAATATGAAGGACAGAAACAAATATATTGTATTTTAACAGACTTACGCTATAGTATTGGGCTTTAAGAATAATTACTTAAGTATACATATTATTGTAATCTCCCAACCATGGGCATATAGGTAAAGAGGGTGATCGTTCAAGCATTTATCCTACAACATCAAAAGAGGCGACGCGCGACGCATGCAGTAACTAGATTTAAGCCTTAGAAGATAACGTTTGTAAATAAAAATCTTTTGTTTGTATAATACGCAGTTGTTACAATAAGAAAGTTCAGTTAACAATTCCAAATAATGTAAGAGAGTTAATTCATTACAAAACAACTTAAAAAATTCTTTTATCGTCGGCGTACTTACTACACTATACCCCAGCTTTTTTATTCGTCAACAAAGCTAGCTGTGCAGAACCGAAGTGGATTACAAGTTTAATAAAATTATGTTATCTTAATATAAAGGTGTTTTAATATACTTCGTGAATGAATCTTCGTAGACTATAAATTATAATAGTTGTATACTCAAGCTGATGTGAATAACTTGCCATCAGCTATAAATATTATAAACCGGGATCTTGCAGCTATTTTTGACTGGACCTTAAAATTTGGCATAAAAGTAAACCCCGTCAAATGTCAAGCACTTTTAGTTGGTAGTCCATACATGCTTCGTAAGATTGAGACAAATACACTTCCGACTATTATATACAATGGATCGGTCATACCGTTTAGCTCGGATGTTAAAAACCTTGGCTTGCACTTAGACAACTTGCTTGATTGGCGATCGCAAGTCGCGAATGTTTCCCGTAAAGTTACAGGAACCCTGCGTGCTTTATATCGCCTTAGAAAAATTTTACCAGTAGCTACAAAAACAACGCTTATGCACACCTTAACTTTTCCTATCATCGATTACGCTGATGTGTGCTACTTCGACCTGAATGCAGATCTGCTCAATAAACTTGACCGTCTTCTCAATAATTGCATTCGATTCGTTTTTAACTTGCGCAAATATGACCACGTATCGTCCCTTCGTGCTCGCCTGAAATGGTTACCTATTAGACAACGACGTAGTTTGCGGGCGTTAACTATGCTGTTCACCATATTAAACTGTCCTGATTCTCCGCCTTACTTAAAGACTCGCTTTCAATATCTCTGCTCCACTCACGAAAGAAACCTTCGTTCTTCACATAATCTTCTTCTTACCTGTCCTCCTCACACCTCTCACTTAGTACACTCGTCTTTTAATATACAGTCAATTCTTCTTTGGAATTCGCTCCCTTCTGAGATCAGGGCTGCTAAATCTCGTCGGACGTTCAAAGCTAAAGTACGTGAACTCTACAGAAGTTAATTGGTAGAAGTATACTGTTAGTGTTTTCTCCACTGTTGGAAGTATATTATATGTATTTATGTATGGTTTATGTAGTGTATGTATAGCGAATATAACATACTAGTTATATTATTATGATATTTAAGTAAGTATGGTTTATGTAGTGTTTGTATAGCAAGTGTTATAATATTATTTATGTATTTTGTATGTATGAGCTTTATGTATTTCATTAAAATTATTATATACCTATAAGTTAAAATAAATAGCACCCACTTTAACTTTTTTCTGCACTTCTCGCTGGTTGACTGGAAGAAAATGCCGTTGGCATTAAGTCCACCATTGTACATAAATCATTTATTGTGTGCAAAAATTGTAAAATAAAATAAATAAAATAAATAAATAATATAGTTATTACATTGCTTTTAATTAAATAAAGCGCAAGTTGACATATGATATTTAAATATAATCATTACATGTGTACCTACACAATATTTCAAGGTTTTATTACAATATTTAATATTGTTTTATATACATTATCTGCAGGATGTAAGGCGACAGTGTTGTAATAAACTCAGTGAGTCATATCTTAGTTACCTAACTCTTGTGTTGACTAATACCGTTTGTACCAGCCTGAATAGACGTTGTCAATTTGATTGAAACTAGCCTTAACAATGGCTATATTAAATAATTAAGCCATGCTAGCAAGCCAGCCGTGCCATGCAAATTGCTGCTCTAGTTTTAATGGCTGGTTTACAATATAAATACTTTACTTTAGATAACGCCAGTTTTTGCCCGTAACTTCGTACGCGTGGAATTACATACTATACAAAAAAAACCGCCCTATTGAACCACTCTATCTATTATAAAAAACCGCATCAAAATCCGTTACGTAGTTTTGGAGATAAAAGTTCACATATGAACATACATACAAAAGCAACGATTTTGTTTTATAATAAGTTAAGATTTGAATATTTAAAAGATAAAGATGTGATTTTGAAGATTTTTATGGGATTACTGTGTGCGTGGTGATAGATCTAGACGTTACCACTCCATTGCCTACGTAGAGCCAAAAATCTAAGACCAATAGCAAATGCCGCCTTGTTGACTTATTGAATCGGAGGAGGACTCACGAGTGGAACGTATGTGTTAAGAAAAAGATGGACTATAATATATTCAAATCTTCACTTATTTTGAAACAAAGTATATATGTATAAGAGCGTATGTCTTCAAATTACACCACGGATTTTAATGCAGTTTTTTTTTAAAGGTTGGTGGTTCAAGGGGATGGCTTTTTTGTATAAATAATTTGTTAAGGTTTAATGCACAGCTAGTAATAATATATTTGCTAGTTATCAAGGAAATGTAATTTTCAAATAAGCCGTAGTTGAAGCTCAAGTTTCGCTTATTAGTTCCCGCGGGAACTGGCTCGCATCGTTATTTCGAACATATAATGACGGTCTGGGTATTTTTTGACATGGTAGCAAATGATATTAGATAATTTGTATAAAGTCCAGAATATGTGAGTTTTGGTCCATTTATTTGAGTTATAAGCCCCTCTGAAATTAAGAAAATGGTAAGTATATAGACGTCTTAAATCCGCATTTTTTATTTTTGCTAGTCTAAAGTAGTAAGATAGTCTAGTAGAAGTAAGAAAGGCGCAATTGAATTAATTTTACCAAATGTTTTTTCTACGCCGGTGGCCAAATATACTACTCCTACTACTCGTTATCTGTAGCGTTAATAGATACATTAAATTATCACTCCTTCATATTAAACGTAAAATTTCAATGATAGATGATAATTCATTTTATATTTGTTATTCAAAAATATTTTCTAAAATAAAACCCATTTTGTATTCAAATCATTTAAAAAATTCTAGGGTTGCCCGGTTGTAGTGAATGAATTAAAAACCAATATTTTTGTATATAGTTGGGTAAATCTTCACTTATTATAAAAGGATTGTCCTTTTTAAATAAAACTATTTTTTACGGATTTAGACGCGAATATTTGTTTTAAATTTTGGCCCGACGTTAAAATTAAAATCGTTAAAATTAAAATCGATTGTGGGTAAACCCTGTAATAACTAATCGTAGAAGACATATTACAGCTTAGTCTCACCCGTGACCATGATGACTGCAAAGTCTCCCAAACGTCGGGCCAAAATTTAAAACAAATATACGAATCCGTAAAAAGTAGTTCTATTTAAACAGGATTGTCCTTATTTTTGTATGTATGACCAGTTATGACCATAAGTGAGCTTATCTCTTCACAACTACATAACGGATTTTGATGTGTTTTTTCTTTTAGTAGACAGAGCGGTTCAAGCGGATGACTTATTTGCATAATTTATTAAGATTTCGTTTGTGTTGAGCTCATTAAATACAAACGCGGGTGGACCCGCGGTCATTAGTTAGTACAATAATATATTTTGTGACATACATGAGAACATACTATAGTTTCTTGAAAACTTAGTATATTCTGTAAAAGTCTGAAATGTTTTGTAATATTTTTGTTTGCATACTTCTGTTAATTCTGTTATTTTGATATCAATTACGTGGCACAACTGCTGCTTCTAAGATGTAACGTACCTACCTATATAATGAAAAATGAATTATTTAGTTCACAAATGATTATTGAATAGCATATTGGAGACACACATAACATGGTCACGTAATTAGTTGATTTTCTTTTATTAAATGAAAGGTAAAAGTTTCTGATGTCACGTGACAATGAAAAATTGTGTAGAAAATGTTGTTGAGCTATTACATTATTTAATAATAGTATTGTTTTTTTTCAGTGTGAAAAATGTCGAATATCTGCCAACAGTACCTCCGGCCGCATTGCGACGGGCGGAATGGAGGATCTTACATGAAGGTAAATACCTACTACGTAACTAAATAACTAGGTATACAATCCAATTGGATAAAGCAAAAGAACCTATGAACTTACACGAGCATAGAAATACAGCTTACTTTAGAACCAGAAGACGTTGTTTGAAATGTCCATAAATATTTATTTTGAAGAGCCTCAGGTAACGGACTGCCGTCCACGAGGTCGCGGGTTCGATTCCCGCTCGGGACAATCATATTTTGTGTGATATTTATAATTGTCACGCAAATGTTTGTCCTGCGTCTGGGTGTTTACTATGTATTATTATTATTAATTTATTATAAGTATGTATATACAAAAGAAAAGTAGTTTATATATTACTAGCTGACCCAGAAAACCTTGTTTTGCCATACAAAAAAAATTTGAAAAATAGATGTTGGCCGATTCTCAGACCTACTGAATATGTATGTAAAATTTGAGAAGAATCGGTCAAGCCGTTTTGGAGGAGTACGGTAACTAACACTGTGACACGTGAATTTTATTTATTAGATATCCGTATTCTTAAGACAAGCACAACAAGCTTAGCTTGGGGCCAGAGGACGTTGTGTGAAATGTCCATGAATATTTATTTTATTTATTATTTATTTTGAGACCTTTTTTGGCGTAGGTAAACGTTAGAAAATATACTCACATTCTGACTGTGTGATTCTTAAATTTAGAAATAGCTATAACTAGCCAGAATCTTTTTAAATAACGAATTAAGCTTGAGTAGTTAATCATCTTATAACCCGACAGTGAAGTTATGATAGTATAACACGCAACTATTGCGAGAATATCTGTGGTGATTAGTTTCATAACATTATTGAGTTATATAGCAGATAAAGTAAAGCCTGCGTCATTATATAACTAGCTGTTGCCCGCAACTTCGTTCACGTGAAATTTAGAAACCAAACCATACCAAATTATACAAAAAACACATCCTCTTGAACCACGCTATCTATTAAAACAAACCGCATCAA
The DNA here is from genome assembly GCA_916999025.1 of Orgyia antiqua. NCBI lineage: Eukaryota > Metazoa > Arthropoda > Insecta > Lepidoptera > Erebidae > Orgyia > Orgyia antiqua. Next base: position 10,547,323 of record OU779869.1, read on the forward strand.
AATCCGTTACCTAGTTTTGAAGATATAAGCTATAATAAGTCAAAATGTTGACCACAACATCACAATATTCAAAAACAATTTGGACACATAAAGGTTACAAAATGAAGGAGTTAAACTTAAACATTAACCTGGGTTTATTATTTTTTTATTCTCTCTATTCTACTCATTTTGAAATTTTATTTAATTCATATAGTATTACTATCGGTCGTTCATGGTAACCGCAGGAACAAAAACAATTTGCAGGAAGTCATTGGAACCCGTCTTGTGGTTATTTCGAAACAGTGAAATGCTTTTGACACTTTTAACTTCCCACTGTTCATAGCATAAACCAAAGTTGATGTATATCATTACCCAATGCATAAAAAATTCACGTGTCACAGTGTTAGTTACCGTACTCCTCCGAAACGGCTTGGTCGATTTTTATGAAATTTTACACGCGTATTTAGTAGGTCTGAGAATCGGCCAACATCTATTTTTTAAACTTTTTTTTTAGTATGGCAAAACAACGTTTGCCGGGTCAGCTAGTATATTATAGTATTTAAATGTCTTTATTTCATAGTGATTACTGTTATGCCTGGAAGACTGTGTAAAACATATTTTTAACTTTTAAGCGTTATAATCTAGGATTGGGGCAAGTAATTTGAATAAAGTAAGTTAGTTTACGTAACAGGGGCTAGTTCTGGGATTAAAAAAAAGTGGAAGTTTATACAAATTTGGTTGCGATACCTACTGAAACTGCTATATTATTAAGAATACAATTATGCCAGGAGGTTAGTTACTTAGTCCCAAATGGTAAGGTAACAAACATAGTAGAGTTTGAATACATTCTCCCATTGTCTAAACATTCTATGCACTGAACCATATCGACATAACGAGCAGTACCGTGTCTAATGCTAAGCTAATAAGACCGTCACGGGTATGAAGTTACTCACAAGGTGTAAAGCCTACCTAACGCAACAATAGATGACAAATAACCGAAGGAAAGTGTGATTAGATACGCACTTACATACAGCGGTGAGCAAATGTATAGTAGTTAAAAGATATAGGATAGGTACCTACCTATCCAATATCTTTTAAGTATCAATTTGAATATTTTTTTTAAGAAAACATAATATTATATACCTAATTGAAATATTTTTAATTGGTTCTTGGATAGTAATACTACCTATTATAGCTATGAGGAGCATAATATCTATAAGCCTATAATTTTAAAAATAGCAATAAATATCTGTAAAGAAAATATATTTTCGTAGGAGTTGTATTTAGTAAATAAGTTAACAATAACTTATTTACTTGTTGTATTTGTCTTAATTTAACGTTTTCAAAGGTTTAAACGCCTTAAAATGAAGCGTCGATTAGAAGCGTAATTAAAATCCTTCACAGTTTCTTTTGTACATACGTAAGAAAATCACTTGCTATAACGAAAGCCGTAGGCGGAGACGTTATATCTAGACTATTTCAATATTTTATTATTACTTCAAAATCAAGTTTCGTATCTCAACTACATTGTTAAATATAGCAAAATGGATGAATATAATTAATTTAATCTCTTCTATGACCATAACAGTTTTCACTTCAGGGCCAAAAGCTTCGTTCATAACAACACCGTATTTACTGGTTTGGTCTAATAGCACGCCTGCCAGTATGTAAACCGACATGCATGGATCAGTATATTAATGACAAGCACATGAGTACGTTTTAATAACTTTAACACCAGCCTTCTCCGTAAAATAAAACTGCAAAAATCCATTGAATTATTATGTGCAATAATTGAACACAGGTCGTTTGTTTTTGCAACCTGTTTTGCGCTTTGTTAGTCACTAACTGTGCAAATGAAGAAAGTTATGCATTGATCCTGACGTTGGGGATATTCATCCCGGAAAACAAAAGTTTTTAGAGTTCCGCATACTATTCCTTCAATAATATTCTCAATAATATGCTATTTTTTTGTATGTAAATCCTGGTTTTTAGTTTTCATTTTGATCTAGTACCCAAACTAAAATGATACCTATCATCACCATCATCATCATGATATTTTCTAAAAACACGAGCGAATATAATCACACCATCATAATATCATCACGCCCTTTCCCCATAGGGTTAGGCAGATACCATCTGCTACGATCCAAACATAATTCCTTGGCTTCATTCACACTCATACATTTGGTCATGCATGCCCGACCGTTGTACGAGCAATTACATATAGGTAAATATAAACTACTTAGTTCTAAAACTATAAGCCACGCTTGAAAATCTTGATTTTTTAGGGTTCCGTACCCAAAGGGTAAAAACGGGACCCTATTACTGAGACTTCGCTGTCCGTCCGTCCGTCCGTCCGTCCGTCCGTCCGTCAGTCCGTCCGTCCGTCCGTCCGTCCGTCCGTCTGTCACCAGGCTGTATCTCAAGAACGGTGATAGCTAGACAGTTGAAATTTTCACAGATGATGTATTTCTATTGCCGCTATAACAACAAATACTAAAAATAAAATAAAATAAATATTTAAGGGGGGCTCCCATACAACAAACATGATTTTTTTACCGTTTCTTGCTCGATACTAATAACGTTGCCTTATGTTGCATAGATAATGGTACGGAACCCTTCGTGCGCGAGTCCGACTCGCACTTGACCAATTTTTTATTATTGCATTGTCATCGGTACTTAATATGTTTGCAAAATTTCAGATCGATCCGACTACTCTAAGTGGGTGAAAATTACTTTCACAGTTTCCGTTACATAGATTAATACATAACTACAGAACTAATATAAGCGTGTTAAAAACTTCCATATTCAATAGATTTCTTTAAATAGTACTAATCAATGATTCGACGAGTAAGTGAAGGATTAAACAGTCATCTACATTTTCCTTCAAAGTGATACAATATTTTTAATTCTTTTAATTCATGTATTAATTTACAGAACCCCTCCAATGTATGAAATGTTTTGTCTCGATATGTTTTCTTATTCACCGAATGTTATAGTCACGTCTGATTTGTTTTGGGCTTTGTTATTTTCCCCTAAAGGTTCGATTGTTCTTGAGGACCTTTTGTTTTGCATACCTTTTCTTTACACAGACTGTGACTAAACTCCTACCCAATTAATTGTGAATGTTTATTTTCATGGCGCATCGAGCTTTGTTTATGAATATTTCACTTTATTGGATTAAAAATCTTATTTTAATTGATAGCTATTAGTTACCTATATTTGTTATATTATATGTCCATGTGGTTACGAATTAAGAATACAAATATCGCAAACCCATTTCCTTTCCAGGCCCAAGTTTGCTATACAACGTTGTCAAAATGATCAGTCACTGATTGCATAATGGCGAATTTTATCAAGTTTGGTAGTCTACACTTAATTTTTTGTCACAAATAATGCCATGAGGACGCCACAATGGCGTCAGTGACTGATCATTGTGACAACATTGTAATAGTAGACTTAGGCCCCAGGGTGCTGTTCAAGCCAGTTAAGGGTTATTACACAGATAGCAACCTCTATAAGAGATGCCTGGTCAGTGCGGCATAGTAGACCATAATCCTTCTCAAAATGGAGAGAGAGAGAGAGAGAGAGAAAGTTACCTATAGGTATAGGTCGCGTCATGTAAAAAGAACGCTCGCGGTCAAGCAGCGCATAGGCGATTTATCGGTTTTCTATGTAATACCTATTCAGAATAACAAATATGTAGGTACCAAGCCACGACTCGGCAGCGAAAGCCTAGTTCAAAAATAAAATAATAGGCACATAACTTTCGTGCGAGAGTGTACCCATGCGCAAAGACCGATACCACTTTCTTCCAGCGTTCTTTTTACGTGACGCGTACTATACTAGATAGTTATAAAATCTCATTGTATTGATCAGGTTTATTTTGGGTATCAAATTATTCACTGTCTTAATGTGTGGCAGAATCTAAACATGAAATTCAGAATTTAATAAGGGTGTTATCAAATTTAAAATGCACCTAAAATGTAGTTGCTATTCAATTCAATATTCTTATTCTGTAGACCTTAGTATTATGACATAAGTTTTGAAGGCAGATGTTTATTCAATCATGTAGAGTCAGTATACACGGTATAGAATTCCAGCTATTGTTGAATCCAGTAAATAGAATACCTACGTCAAGTAAGCCTACCAGATAGGAGCCATGTTTAACGGAAATGTGTGGACGAGTGGCGCCGCTTTGAAGCGATATCGGAAATTGAACTACATCTACAAACACGTTAACTTTAATAGAGAATCCTTTTGTTTATATCAAGCTTTGGAGTTAGTGTGGTCAAAAATATCAGAAAGTGACACAGACAGACATATATGTAAAAAGTTATCACAACAAAAAATTACTCTATAATTAAAAAAAAAATTATAAAACTTATAGGTATAGGTACATTAATACTACGCAACAAATTTTGATTCGTTTTTTTTTAAATTACAGAGCCATTTTATGTATAATTTGTTAAGATTTAGTTTATAAATTCCACGCGTACGAAGTTGCGGGCGACATCTAGTATGTTCTTAAACTGAAACAATTCTGTGTAAAAGTTCTTTATAGTATTGATTTGTCGCAAATAATGATGACAAACAGGTTGAGGTACAGATAAAAGTATTTTATCTTCATAGAAAAATCAACAACAATTCTTACTCTAAAATTGTATTATACTTGTATTATTTCACTACTTTCCTCAATTACTTAGTAGCTATAAAACATCCTTTGTTAATCGCTATGTTAAATAATTTTACTTCTGTCTTAAATAAAAAAAGTTATTTTCATTTCTCATCAAAAGTACATAAAAGTTTATTTGATTCTGATCACATCATATTTGCCTTTTTCATTTTTCTTTCCTATCGGCCACGGTAATTGACTTTTGACAACTTTTTAATGAAATATCTGACGTTGATAGCCGCAGGGTTTTCCTTGTGCTATATTAATTCTGTTTTGTTCTACTCTCTTTTACTGTATTAATCTACATGTTATTATTTCCTGCACATTGGTGTCCTTTGACACGTTTTTGGTACATTTTATTTTCATTTTCAATACAAAAAATAACCCATTTAGTTCAGTTTACATTTTCTATACTGACGAAGACTACTCAAATACTATATATATCTTACAGTTTGCCTGCTTCATTAAGCTTTATACTTTCTGGACAAACAGGCATTTCTTAAAGCTTTTACAGAATCAGATAGTAAAAGTACTGCGGTATTTATCAATAATTAATATTTAATATGAAAAGCAATAAACTCTACATACACGCGCGCAGGTGTATAATCATTTAGCGATTATAATTTTATTATTGCTGAATGCAGGCAGAACTGTTACGTATTGTAAATAATTTTCATTGTTTAACAGTTATTATTTTGATCTTAGAGTGTTATCAACGAGAGTATAAGCACTGCTCTCTTTCCTTTTTCAGTGGGGGACACACCTGACAATAGGAGTTATGTTGCAGTATGCTCTAAGGTTTAAATGGTTACGTCTAAAAACTCAAATGGCAACTGTACTATATAAAACAACTCGTTTAGAAATTACTCCTAAGTTGCATAAAAATTGTCGTTAGAACCAACTCGCCAATAGAGATGTACCATTATTCATAAACAGCGACGGCGTTACTCCGACACCCTAGGGACGCGAGTTTTAATGTCCGTATTTGCATATTGTAGTATATAGTAAAATGTTAGTTAAAAATATTGTTATAAAATTCTCTAACACTTGCGCGCCTCATCCGTTCAAATAAACTAGGTACTTTTTAATTACGAATTTAGACGCGTGTATTTGTTTTGTTTTTTATTTAAAAATATTGTTGAAAACCAGTAAAATAAAGTTCCCTAATCGAAGATATAAATCAATTAGTCTTAATAAAAATCTATTTAAATACACAAATGTAAAGCTAGTTGATAAAATATTTTTGTTTTTATATATTTATTTATGTTTTTATATTTTTGTTTTTTTATTTATTGCCCGAAATTTTACTTCTAAAATAAAACGCACACTTCTCGAATCTATTCGCTACTCGAGCAGTGACTCGACAAGTTTACGAAAGCACTAGAAATAGTACCCACGCTAATAGATTTGTTATATATTGATTTCAAGTTACTAAAGGTTTGTCTGTGTTCGATAATGATAACATTTTTATTTATAAATCTTTATAGCGTAATATTTTAAAATATAATATAATATTCTCGGTTGAGGTCGCGGGTTCGATTCCCGCTCAGGACAATCATTTGTGTGATTTTTCTAATTGTCATACGAATCTTTGTACTGCGTCTGGGTGTTTCTATGTATTATAAGTATGTATTTACAAAAAATAAGTAGTATATGTATTCTATCCGTATTCTGGTACCCATAACACAAGTATATAAGCTTAGCTTGGGACCAGAGGACGTTGTGTGAAATGTCCATGAATATTTATTATTATTATTATTTATTATTCTGTAACACGTTTCAAAAAATTTTCAGCCACCATTGTGAATTGTCAGGGGTAGGACTCAGCTTTCAGACAAATATAGTAAAGACATAACATTATAAGTAGAATGTAGATAGTTTCCAGTTCCAGATCAACTGCGTCCATCCAAAGGTTGTCTGGAAGAGATCGCAATATGCGATAAGACCGCCAATTGTACATGTTTTATCCTAATTTCGATATACGTATAAGTGACATGTAAAATGTTTTGGTGTACAATAAAGTGTATTCTATTCTAGATAATGAGAAATAAATAAATAAATAAAACGTTTTCGTATTGAAATTTTAGTGAATTTGGGTCATTTTAGAGTATTATGTTACCGGCTCTACTCACTGTTTTTTGGGATCAATGATGTCGACCCAGGTTTCGAGCATATCCGATGCTCATCTTCAGAACGAGTGCGCAGCGGCGTCTGCGACCTTCCGGCGTGCACAGGTCGACATCATCGATCCCAAAACAGTGAGTGTTAGCCGGTAACATAATATTCAAATAAAACGTTGCAAAATTGTTGCTTACAGTAGACTGCTGTTTGACACTATGTACTTGCATAAATATCTGAGAGATTTTTATCTGTAAATTTTTTTTTGTATATACACACTACAAAATAAAATATCATCAGCTATAACATTAAACGGTGGAACGAAATAAAGAAGTTATAACAAGTCTCCCTACATAACGGGACACTTCCAAACAATTAGAGCGGGCTCGTTAGGTTTACGAGATACGAGTATTTAGCGTACTACTACGTCACTGCGTTTTATTTGCGTATATTATAAGACTTGACGAAGGGAGCGACATTTTTTTTTAAATTATGATATAGGGGAATCTAATAAAGCCAAGATGATTAAAAGTAGCTAATGCGTCATTGAAGTGATACACAGTCTTTAATAAAAATTGTTTTTTTTTTAAGTATTCATGGATGTTTCACACAACGTCCTAGTTAACGTCCTTCCAGCTAATTACTAACTAACTAAGTTTACTATAGATTGTCTATAAATCTGGAAAAAGTGAGCTTATATAAATAAAATGGAGCTATGGTACTTTCATTTAAGTTCATTTAGCTGTTATATATAAAACCCAGCGGTCTACGTGCAAAGAAGATAGCCTCCATTCCGCCTGTATTACACACAGTTGTACATAAAATACCTAATCAATATTATATTACGCCCTAATGATTCATATAATGCAACTCTTGACCCGGTTTTCCAAAAGTCCCTTTTATTAACAATCAGACAATATAACGAAGACAGGAAAATTAAACCGTATGTTTTCGGTATAAGGATGATAGTGATATATACAGATTCGCCAGTGTTTGTTTCTTTTTATTGCTTAGCAACGTCTATAGTACCGGTAGTGCGTTGACCTCTTGAGAATCAGAATAGACAGGGAAATTATTGAAAAGTCATGATTTTGTACAATTAAGTAGGTCCCCATTAATATTTCGTTAAAATAATTTGCTTATAATATCCTTTAGCTGGTACCTACAGCGTCAGTTTGGTGACACTTGTATTTTTAACACTTTTATATTATCTCGGTATATCTATCAATGTACTAATCTATGCTAAGGAATCTTTGAAAGTAATTTTTTCTCACAGTAGATCTGAAATTTTGCACACATAACAAGGATCGATGACAATGCAATGATATAAAAAGATATTTAGAATTTACAAGCGTGTTTTTAGGGTTCCGTACCCAAAGGGTAAAAACGGGACCCTATTACTGAGACTTCGCTGTCCGTCCGTCCGTCCGTCCGTCCGTCCGTCCGTCCGTCCGTCCGTCCGTCCGTCTGTCACCAGGCTGTATCTCAAGAACGGTGATAGCTAGAGAGTTGAAATTTTCACAGATGATGTATTTCTATTGCCGCTATAACAACAAATACTAAAAATAAAATAAAATAAATATTTAAGGGGGGCTCCCATACAACAAACATGATTTTTTTACCGTTTCTTGCTCGATACTAATAACGTTGCCTTATGTTGCATAGATAATGGTACGGAACCCTTCGTGCGCGAGTCCGACTCGCACTTGACCAATTTTTTTAACTTTGTTCAATATAGTAATTTAATCGTCAACAAACGGGTACATTAATTGTTATGATTTATACTTTAAGTACTAGGTGTGCCCCGCGGTGTTACCCGCGGTAAAAAGGATTAAAAATTCTGTTCGTTTTTAGGGTTCCGTACCCAAAGGGTAAAAACGGGACCCTATTACTGAGACTTCGCTGTCCGTCCGTCCGTCCGTCCGTCCGTCTGTCACCAGGCTGTATCTCAAGAACGGTGATACCTAGACAGTTGAAATTTTCACAGATGATGTATTTCTATTGCCGCTATAACAACAAATACTAAAAATAAAATAAAATAAATATTTAAGGGGGGCTCCCATACAACAAACATGATTTTTTTACCGTTTCTTGCTCGATACTAATAACGTTGCCTTATGTTGCATAGATAATGGTACGGAACCCTTCGTGTGCGCGAGTCCGACTCGCACTTGACCAATTTTTTACTATCTCACGGGAACGTTGCATTCTTTCGGTATCAAAAATAACCTATATATTATTCTGATGTGTAGGCTACATTATTGTAACGTTTCATTAAAATCCATTCAGTAGTTTTTGAGTGAAAAAGTAACAAACATACAAACACCCATACTCCCAAACTTTCACATTTATAATTTTACTAGGATTTGGGGTTTAAGATTCATATTTATGACAATTTAAAGCGAGTTAGATAACTCGTAGTACATCATACATTAATATTCACTGATTATTCATGTGCGTTAAGTCATTCAGCCTTGAAGACTCCCGAGGGCAATCATCAATACGTTGTCATGCGGGATAATTATACCATGATTATCATGAAATATGCTAAATGTCCATAATATTATTGCTATTAGGGTTTTGGTAATCAAGTTCGTAATTCTAAATATTCAAATCGAATTCGAAAAATTAGAAATATTTTTGCATTGATTGTAACAGAAACAGTTAAGTATTATATATTTTCATTACAATAGAATATTTTAAATATTTTTGTTAAAAAATTATTGTAAATTAGTTGAAATAGCATCTTACGTAAAAAAAGAGATTTTATTTTTCCAGAGAAAACAATGTTTTAGTCTGTATCATCCCTAAATTTCCCGTAATTATATCTATCATTGTAACTTAAAATCCTATGTTAAGAACATACCTACATAGTTCGTACATACTACTTTATTACGAATTAGCTGTCGCCCGCAACTTCGTACGCGTGGAATTTCGAAACTTAATCTTGACAAATTATACAAAAAAGCCGTCCTCTTAAACCACTCTATTTATTAAAAGAAACCGCATCAAAATTCGTTGCGTAGTTAAGAAGATATAAGCTCACATAGGTACTAACATACATAAACGATGACTTTGTTTAAGTAAAGATTTAATGAAGTATCTATTCTTTCATTTGACTGTTAATTCTCTCATTTTTCATGGGTGGAAGTGAAAGAACAACATTTTACAGCTATATGTAAGTATAATATATAGAGTTGTTGTAGTGCGGTAATAAAACGCTGCGGTGAGCGTAACACGTGGGGTGTTACGCGTGAATTGCTGTCGCACCACCAAGAGATTTTATTTGACAAACTTTTTACACAACCACCCTGTCTGCGAACTAAGCAAATAACTAACTTCGTGACACACAGATATAAACAAAAAGAAACTTGATTTTGGATACACAAATGTGTTATGGGAAAGTCACATAGATGAAGGAATTTACAATTATTGGTCATGTTAGGTTAGTAAGGATCGTTAGAGCTGCTGAATGCGATTAGCGCCTAAAGTGAGTTTTTACCTTATTTGATGTATTGTTTTCTCCAAGGAAATTTATATGTTTACGTTTATCATTTACGAAACGGGGTAACACAACGTTGTCTTTTTTACACGCTTATACATATAAATTCGGTACTTAACTGTCCCTGTATTACAGCAGTCTTCACAAACGTTACTGTGAGGTCTCATAGTAGGCATGGACGCACAGGTTAGCAAAATTATTTCACAAACAATACTTAAGTGGTGAAGCACACTATGCGTTTGTTAAATTGAACGCATAGCTAAGTTTTGTCTATGAATACAAAGGCTCGATGAACGAAACGCACCGAGAAGTGTTACCCTTTGCACAGTGCATCAACACTTAAGTACTTACTTAAGTAAATATTGCTTGTGAATACGGGTGTAAATCTCTGTAACGGAATCTTTGAAAGTGATTTCCACTCACTTGCAGTAGTCGGGTTGGTCTGAAACTTTGCGCACATATCAAGGACCAATAACAATGTAAAAATTAAAAAAAAAACAGCATTTTCAAGCGTGTTTTTTAGTTTTTGAACTAAGTAGATTATTAGTTTGTACTATTATTAAGTCCACGCAAAAAACGGAGCTTATAGTCATAGATTATGTTATAGTTATTGCCCGCAATTTTGTACGATGAAATTTGGAATTATTATAAAACCCATTTTTCACATAAAACGTCTTTATGTGAGTTTTAATTCGGTTCATTAGTTTTGACTTGAAAGAGCGAGAAACACAGACAGTATTACTTTCGTATTTACAATAATGATTAATAGTAATGATGAAACTGTTAAATATTTATTGGTAAGACGGAAAGGCACACCAGTTTTGTTATCTGTGTGTCAGATATTAGAGCAAATAACTAAACCTGGAGGCCGTGGCGAACAAGGTTTAACTCATTTTCCGTTCGTAACACATGTGTTCTGGGGCCGAATACAAAATCGAACAAATCTATGTGAATAATGTAGTGTTATTAATAAAAATGTTTTCAATTTAGAACGTGGATAAGATACATATTTACTTATTAAAAAACACAGACGATGTTTTTGTATGTATGTCCCTATGCGAGCTTATATCTTCAATATAACTCTACAAATTTTAATGCGATTTTTTTACAGGTAGGGTTGTTTAAGAGAATGGCTTTTTTGTGTAATTGGTTATTTGTTAGGAATTACAAAAGGGTTATTTAATAAGTAAATAAATCGTTTTTGGTACCAAAACACGGATATAAACTAAACTTTTCGATTAATTATAAATTTATGTAATTTTTATAGTTACCGTAATGAGGTATTATATTTATTTTTTTATCCCGTCTCTACTACTCTTATTGTTTTTTTTTTTCAGTTGCTGAATACCTTATCTACGGATCTTGAGGACATGCTGTCGCAGTTGTATGAGGAACGAAACAGGTAAGACAGGATTTTTAAATTTTAACTTTTTTATCCCTTGGTCATTGAATTTGTAATGGCTGCGTTACGATTCTAGTGACACAGACTCAAAAAGACAATTCTGCCATATTAACTAAACTTTATTGTTATAAAAATCATGTGTTTGTACAAAGAAATGGTCAGTAATTCAAAACACACCATAGTTGATTTCATTTTAGTTAAGTTAGGTTCAATTTAGGATGCTGCAAAGATGGTCCTAAAATCCCGATTTTAAAAACTTTAATAGTGTTTTTTGTTCTAACACTGTCAAAATGTATAAATGTGATATCTAAGTATGACGAAACTTTTGCGTGTAAATAAATATTTCTAGTCCATGTGGTGACGGATTAAGAATACAAGTGTCACCACCCTTTTACCTTCCCAGGGTTTTGTAAAAGACAGCTAAGAGATATTGTATACAGATAACAACAACCTCTGTGAAAGTCGGAAAACTCAGAAATATATTCTGTGCCAACACGCCTGGTCAGCATGGCATAGTAGATAGTAAACTCTCCCAAAGTGGAGGAGGCTTATGCCCAACAGTGGGACGTTAATAGGCTGAAGAGGACAAGAAGAATTATGTCTAAATAAAATAATGTTATATAAAAGTATTATTAAGTATATAACTACTAATATACTATTATGAAATATTAAGAGTATAAAATAATTTTCTGTATTATTAAATCAACGTTGTGAAATTGTGTTATCGGTAGAGCGACGCGCTTCAGTGGCGGACAAATCGTATTACACGCGATTCTGGGTTCCACTCTTGACTTAAGCGGCTCTCCTTTGATACTGAAACCCATTTAAAATGTTTATGAATATGTGCGAGAAAGAATCAGGGTGCTTCTGTAATGTAAAATTTAATTTTACGTCTTTAATTATTTTAATTATTTCTTGTTATTTCTTATTAATACCATCTGTCGCCCGCAACTTCGTACGCGCGGTATTTAGAAACCAATCCTTAGCAAATTATACAAAAAAGCTATCCTCTTGAACCAAGATTTAAAAATGTGCATTTAGAACCGTTGCGTATATGTAAAGACATAAGCTCACTTAGGGACATACATACGAAAATAACGACTTTGTGTTATAATAAGTTAGATTTGTAAAGAAACACTAATTTCTTCATTATCAACATAATAATATTGTTACGGTTGATATATCTTATATATAAAATTCACGTGTCACAGTGTTAGTTACCGTACTCCTCCGAAACGGCTTGACCGATTCTTCTCAAATTTTACATACATATTCAGTAGGTCTGAGAATCGGCCAACATCTATTTTTCAAACCTTTTTTTTAGTATGGCAAAACAACGTTTGCCGGGTCAGCTAGTCTAATATATAAAATTCACGTGTCACAGTGTTAGTTACCGTACTCCTCCGAAACGGCTTGACCGATTTTTATGAAATTTTACATGCGTATTCAGTAGGTCTGAGAATCGGCCAAAATCTATTTTTCAATCCTTTTTTTTTAGTATAGCAAAACAACGTTTGCCGGGACAGCTAGTAAATATAATATATTTACTAGATATAAATTAAAAAACTCAAAGCTAATCCAATGAACAAGCTCTTCATGTATGAAATACACGTACGTTTAATAAAATAGAATATTGAAGCTTGTAAAATAAAACCTAAAACCGACCAGACAAGAGACCACGTTACCGAAATTCAATTATTAGAGTATGCTTTCAATTTCCATACACAGTTCAGTCTAAAGCTGGGTTAGATATCATCGTTTTTGGTTCTTTTACAAACAGACCAATCTATTCGTGGCTTTGTTTGGTGTATTCGTAATTCTATCCGTTTTAAGGCGTATTTCTAACATTTTACGTGTATCTTGTTTATTTTGGACTCAAACAACAAATTTGTTGCTGTAGTTTTAAATGCTGCGTAGTCTATAATTAACAAAGACACAATCGTTTAAAATAAACTATTTAACATTGAAATTAGTAACATTCTATGTGCACAACTAAACTTAACTCTCTCTCTCTCCAGCTCATTTACGTCCCACTGTTGGGCACGGGCCTCCTCCACTTTGGGAGGGATTATGGTCTAATGTGCTGCGCTTACCAAGCGTGTTGGCACAGGGTTTATATTCGAGTTTTCCGTCTCTCACAGAGGATGTTATCTGTGTGCAAAATCCCTTAGCTGTCTTTTACAGCACCCTTGGGAGGAGATGGGGTGGTGACACTTGTATTCTTAATCCATCACCACACGGAAACGAAAAAAAAATTAACTAAAAATGAATATCGATTGTGTCTGAAACACAATTTGGCAAAATTAACTAAACATTTTTACTATAGAAGCTATTTGTTTTTACCTAGCAATTTTGATTCATGTAAATACGTACAATGAAATAGCCAATTAAACCAATTTCAGCATAGGTGTTTGTTATGTTTTAGTAAAGTTAGGTAAAGTTTTTGAATCACCATCGTTGGCCTCATCATCTTTGTAAAATAGAACCGTTCACGATATTTTTCCTGTGGTAACACCAATATTGTTAAGAGGATACCAAAATAGCTTCGTGCATTTTTCTATGTACGAAGTTTTCATTGTTTCTTTAGATTGAATGGCTAGAGCTCTAAGTTTTAAGTATATGTTTTTTTCAATATATGATCTAGGATCGCATAAACTCAGAAACGCGATTGAAAAAAGTTTTCTCGATAGAAAATCTTAGCGAAACAACCTCTCTAATTTTTTATTTTTTTCATTTGTCGGTCTATTATCGCGAATTAACTAATGAAATAACTTTAAAACATAAGTAACTATTATATATAGAAACACGTAAATCAGAATTAAAATATATTTAGTAGATTTTGAGTAAATAGGAAAAGTATCCCTAATTCTTCATTTTCTGTGCCTACTGGCTGTGTTAATATGTACGTGTCGGCGATGATATACGATAATATTGATGTAGGTCCTTAATGAACGCAAGTAAATCATACGTGTGAAAGACTGGTAGCCGCTATCGACAGCCTAACAAATCATTGAAGCTTTATGAAAGGATATGATAGGATTTTAACAAATGTTTTCACGTGATTGTTGTGGTTTATTTTTGGGCTTAATATTATTTTCCTTTAGACTACAACATAATATTTTTATGGATCATTGCTCGGTTAATTAGTAACAATGTTCAATACTGTACATATTTTTATTACAATGTGAGATCTCTTGAATGTTTGTGCAAATTTTTCTACGTTTGTGTCATGTTTGACAATAACTAGCTAGGATTCTTCATATTGTGATCAATTAGCTCCAAGACTCGTGAAATATAGAGATAACAGCATCAAAATACAGGCAATCTCATGCAAGTAATTTCAAGAGAAAGTTTGAAACTCAACTAAGTATTGCAGTATACATTATAAGCAGAAATCTTTAAGAAATATTTACACTGCTCTATAAAAATAAAAATAAATAATAAACACAAACATCGTCTTTCTATTACACCTAGGATTTTCACAAAAATCTCATATTTTATATACACGATGTTAGCACCTCTCGAGTTACGTATAAAATACGCAGATTTATCATAAAAAATCCAGTATAGTCCTCCCAACTCCATCACATTATGCAACCGGTGTAAGATTATCATAAACGTATAATACGCGAACGGTAGGTAGTGTGAAACGCTTGGTTCTCTACCACGTACGCTTTGAAAGCGTAAGCTGTACTTTCAGTTCTAGGATAAAAAGATTCTATTTGTGTCTAACTTAGTTTTATATTTTTGCCTTATCCGAAAATCGTGGAACATTTTATTTTACCTGAAGTCATAGACATTTACTTGATACCACTAATCATTTTCTTTCTACGGTGAAAGGATCCTTCTGGAGGATGAGTTTTCTCCGAGATATACAAATCTCTAACTTTAAGCCTATATTATTAATACACGTCTTTATCGCGGTCTTACTTATTTATTATACTATATAATAAATAAGTAAGACCGCGATAAAGACGTGTATCTATACTATCTATACTAATATTATAAAGCGAAAGAGTTTGTTTGTTTGTTTGTTTGTTTAAACGCGGTAATCTCAGGATCCGCTGGTCCGATTTGAAAAATTCTTTCAGTGTTGGACAGTACAATTATCGAGGAAGGCTATAGGCTATATAACATCACGCTGCAACGAATAGAAGCGAAGCATCAGGGTAAAATGTTGCAAGAAACGGGGAATAAAGTCACGCGTGCGAGCTTTAAATGAAAACGCTGCCTTATCCATGTGAGTTACAACAAAATGATGTATGGAGAAATTGTTTGTTACCTATAGATCTTTAAAAAAGTCCGCGAGGCCATATGTCTATCTTTTAAGGAAAAGGTGCTGTACCCTTAAGAACGTCATAAAAATTATCAAAATCAATAGGGTGTTTTTAAAAGCTATTTATGTGTATTTGGTAACATTTATTATCAAATTAAATACCTTAGTTAGCTTACGCATTTAATATAGATTATAACTGCTTTTTACAGCTTACAATTTAAATGAATATCTTAGGAGATATGACGAAAAAAGAATTACGCGCGGCAAGATAAAATACTTAAACTGTTAGCTGAGCAACGCGAAGGTTTCCTCGGTCTTTTATCCATACTACAATGTTTTGATGTTTGGTTAATGTTGGATGTATGAATGTAAGGATGTTTGTGGTTCTTTCACGTAAAGACTGCTGGATGGATTTTCATGAAACTTTCCAATAATATAGCTTACAGGTCGTTACGCTGCGCAATCGCCGACGTATCGGTGTTGAGTTGGTCTTTATAGGCGTCGTGGTCGTCGTCGGCGCATGGTCGTTACACTGCTCAAGTCCCGACGTATCGGTGCTGAGTTGGTTTTTATAAGCGTCGGCGTCAGCGTATGGTCGTTACGCTGCTCAAATCCCGACGTATCGGTGCTGAGTTGGTTTTTATAGGCGTCGGTGTCGGCGTCAGCGTATGATCGTTACGCTGCTCAAATCCCGACGTATCGGTGCTGAGTGGGTGTTTATAGGCGTCGGCATCGGCGTTGGCATCGGCATCGGCGTCGGCGTATGGTCGCTACGCCGCTCAAATCCCGACGTATCGGTGCTGAGTTGGTTTTTATAGGCGTCGGCATCGGCGTCGGCGTCGGCGTCGGCGTATGGTCGTTACGCTGCTCAAATCCCGACGTACGTATCGGTGCTGAGTGGGTGTTTATAGGCGTCGGCGTCGGCGTCGGCATCGGCATCGGCATCGGCATCGGCGTCGGCGTCGGCGTCTGGTCGTTACGCTGCTTAAATCCCGACGTATCGGTGTTGAGTTGATTTTTATAGGCGTCGGCGTCGGCATCGGCATCGGCATCGGCGTCGGCGTCGGCGTATGGTCGTTACGCTGCTCAAATCCCGACGTACGTATCGGTGCTGAAGTTGAAAATACTCAAAAATGGCTGTAATTCGGTTATATCTTCTGAATGCGTCGATCTAAATTATTGATTGTATCTTTTGCAGCAAGGGACCGCTTAGATCTACATTTGGTATAAGTTTCAAATTGATTCCTTCAACCGTTGCCGAGTAAAAAAAAGTTTAACGGGCGGATAGACAGACACACGGACACTGTAGTGAGAATATAAGGGTTTGTACGAAGCCTTAAAAAGGTAAAACTCTGAGATATCATTTACTAAAATGACATTGGGGCCATGTGTGTTACTTCTATATAATTGTGCAAAAAAAGAAAACCAAACCGACGATTTATTAATTAGCTGTAAAATGGCGTTATTGTTAGTTCATTTAATTTTTCGTTTCTAAATTCCACGCGTACGAAGTCGCCGGCCACTGCTAGCTAATAATATAGGCATATTCAGTAATAGCGATCATTTATAAATACAGAAAAACTTGCCATCAACCTATTGTTGGAAAACTTTCCACTACAATCTAATGAAAGTACTATGAATATATCAGCTCCAATGTGTTTCAAATGATAAGTTTGCGAAAGCAATCTGATCTTTTATGTTTTGTAATTTAATAGTTAATCAGTAGCACAAAATGAGTACATTTTCTTATAATAATGAATAAATCTGTGTTTAGTACTCCATGCATGCTTTCATCAAAATATGAAATGTCAAAAACAGCGAAATGTGCCTAAAACAGAAGCCCCAACTTTCGAACAAAGCATTATGAATAATGAAACACCCTACAAAGCTGGAATAGGTAGAAAGATACCTAAGGGTGTAACCACAAAACTGGAAATTTTGCGGTGGGGTGTCACAAGACGAAAAAACGAGCTCGCAAAGTGTTTTTTACGGCTTTAATACGAGTTTATTAAAATATTTAAAGCGGAACTTTAGCGAGAATTTCCCTGAAGACATCTCAAAAAGGTCCCACCATTATGAAACTTTCAGGCTAGAGGTGTCGGAATGATAAATTAAAACGAGTCGAAAGAAACCGACACATGTTAGTGTAATGAGACTTTTTTCCTAATAAATTATTTTGATTAGTCTCTTTATTTCGCTAACTTTTGTAGAAAGAATTACGAATTTTAAACAGACCGATTGTTAATATGTGTTTATTAAATGTTCCGAATTGAAAAAAAAAACAGATTTGTTTTAGGCGTGTTAATATGATATATCTCAAGTTAAAACTTCTATGTGATTATTTTTCGTAAATCATTATTACTTTTCATCTACTTGTATCTTAATTTTTCTCTGTCCTGTTTTATATTTATTTTAACTACATATCTGTACTGTAAATTTATGAATAAATCTTTACTTTACTTTACTTTACTTTAAATATTCAAAAAAACAACCTCCCCTTTCACTATAACCAATTTACGACTTTGCATCCCTTATATATGTACGTAACTATGTACTCAAATGAATAATTAATAAACTTTAGTCCCTAAACAACTTTGTAGTCCTACCTAGAAACTTCTATTTACGTTTAATTAAATTTCTGGTATGATTAAACAAAAGTCTGCGTTCAAAGCGCCCTCTTGTGAAAACAATGAAACTGGATTGATGTTCGCGTGAAATCGTCTAGGACCCCTAAATGGACTATTAGGTACAGACTCTGATTTCGGTTCGCTTTCAAAATTGTAGAGCCGTGATTTAAAGTGGGGTGTGCACTGGGCAGGGGAGATAGTGGCTGTTAGATTTTATTTTCCAATGTTGAAATATAGACTGCTTTTATCTCTTGCGTATTCTGCTAAAGAAATTTATTATTTTTGTTGCTTAAAATGATTTAGCTTCCATACAAAAACAGATATAGGCATAGAAATTTAAGAAGCTTACATGATTAGGAATATAAGTACTGAAAAAAGTGTTGCAAATATAGTCCAAGTGCTAGTTTTCAGCTCGTTTTTTGTAAGATTCATATTCACAGCAGTTATATTACAGTTGTAAACATTCAAAATGTTGAAGTTTTTATTATCTAGCGTTCATTATAACTTTAATCTCCTCATTTTGTAAGCAGTATGTTTTCCAAAACTTATACTGCTAGTATTAGTTTCGGAAAACATTTCGGATCGATTGAAAATAAAAATATACTATTATATAAACATGTGAATTCGTAAATAGGTACTTTTAATTAAGTAAATGAGATGCTCTCGTGTTAGAGATTAAAATAATATAACTGTCTCTTTCATTTTTCTTTTTTTCATTTACTAAATAATAAGGAACATTACAGAAGGCAATATCTTATTGTAGGTAAATAATGAAACAGCAACAACGCAGCAGCTCTAATATTTTCCTTTGTAATACTAGACATTGTATCTGAGGTCTTTTGTGGTTTTGCAACTCTGCTGCACGGTTGTATACTGCGCTTTTAGTTCTTAAAACCACCCCTTCTCATAGCTCTATATATTTTCATGATAGTAGTGTTGTGCCTATTTATGTTTTGTATTTACTAAGGAATAAGAAGTGAGGTGAAATGCTGTTTAATATTGACACCAAATTTAAAACCATACCATGGTAAGTAACTTAGCTTATAATAAAACAAAGAGGTGAACTTTAATTGTAAAACAACGAAAAGGATTTTAATGAGTTTTTCAGTAGCTAAGGTAGTTAGTTCAAGCTGAAGATTTAAATGTATAACTAGTTGTAGTTCGTGATTTCGTTATATAGTTGTAGTTTATAGTTTGTATATTGCGTCGTGTATATGCAGAGCTGTTTATAATTGCAAACGTTTTGTCATAAGAAATCTTGTTATACGAGTACCTCGAAATTATACAGAATTAACGGTTGTACACTTTTTCTTACATTACATCGATATCGACATTTAAAGTTGACTGCCAGCTCATCTCTCGTCAAAATGGCAGTACTTTTGAGTGATTGCGAGCGAGCTCTACAAACAATGCCCACGCCAAGTCAATCTCGCAGTGAATGCACCATAGTTATAGGTACTAGGGGTGTCGATTATTGCAATATTGATCGAATATGATGATTTTAATTTAGTTTCTGCTATTTATCAACACTTAAACATTTGTTGTATATTAATATAAATCATATATGTAATATATTTATCGTAGCGATGATTATTTTGAAAATAAATGTGATTTAGAAACCACATTCTTTCAAAAATCTAAGCGTTATTTTGAGCTAATTAAACTCGCCAATCTCTTATTACATTCCAGTCAGTCCAATGCATCAATTTAATGGAATCGCTCTGACAAATTGGGATAGTGTACTTAAATTTTTTAGTTTGGTATTAACACAAACTTCATAAATTATTCACATTTTATGTCTTCGACACCCCTTATAGCTGCTATTTATTGATAGTAGGCTTCGCTACGAACGTTTAAATGGACCGCTACGGTGAATCAATAGTTGCAGTTTCTATTTACAGCAAACGCGTAACTATTGTCAATAGAATTTCTATCGTTTATTGTCTATTTATATGTGCGTATTTACATCGTAATATTTATTTATTTACTTACATAATTTACTCAACTTTATCAATATCTCTTCTTTTTAGTGCATTATTAGGTTTGGGCCTCTTATGGAAGATTATCTAGTATTATTTACTTATTGCTACGCTGACCGGGAGTGTTGGTTGGATAGGTTTCAAGATTGCCTTCATCTCACAAAAATATTTTCTGCTTAGCTTCCTAGAAAGAAAATGAGGTGATGACACTTTGATACTTTAAGAATAGATCTTAATCGTCTTCACACGGACAGGATATATAAGACAGCAATATATGGTTGTAATTTAGCTTAATAATTATATGAAAATCAAGTATGGTGAAACACCGGGTGCGGTAGATTAAATAGAACGACAGCCCCAGGATGGACAACCGCAGGTCGTTTACCCTACGTAATAGCACCATCAAAATCTATGGCAAAAATGTGTTGCTAATGGCGCTTACGGAGAGCTCATCAGCTGTTATTTATGTTTCTTTATACATATTAATATTACTGATATTGCGCTAAAAGAGATTAATTAATTCCTTATTTAGGGTTCAAACTAGGGTCTTACATTTACCAAAAACCTCTTAAGTTTCCCTTAAACAGTCTTCGATAATTGTGGTTTAATTTTGACCACGAGTAATTAATTGAAATTCTTTTGTGTACTGTGATGAAATGAATAGTGATTATATTCGGAATAAAGCACTAATTAGAGACTGTTCATTCCTACCTTGACCTCTACTTATACACTTTGCAAAGTACTACCAAATATCTAAAAACTGTCTCTTAGAACAGTTACTGACAATAGTGCCAATTCTACGGGTACGACTGAGCTTAACTTAACTAAAAAATTAAAATGTTGTGTTAATAATTATTAATTTAATTTAGTGTCAATATACCTATACTTGTTAGTTCGTTATGCACATTCAGATTAATAAAAATCGTTATATGAGAACGTTGCGGTCTGAAAGAGGATGTAGTGACTAAGGTGGAGAAAAGTATGCTTAGGTGGTTTGGTCATGTGGAGGGGATGGATGAGAGACGCTTAACGAAAGGCATATACACGGCGGAGGTAAGTGGAAATGCTGGGAGAGAACGCCCGAGAAAAATATACTCCGATGTCATTGCCGGCATACTCCAAAAGGGGCAAGTACGTAGCACTTCCAACCCTCGGGCATGTATGACCAGATGTATGAGTGTGGATGAAGCCAAGGAAGTATGTTTGGATCGTAGCAGATGACGCTCTATAGTCTCTGCCTACCCCCATGGGAAAAAGGCGTGATGCTATGTATGTATGTAAAAATCGTTATTTCATAATGCACAATTTTATAAAAAGAAAGTTCAGCTATAGACACTATCAATTTTCGTTATTTAATTATGTTATGTTCAGTTGTGCGCGTATAATCGGTACTAGTGACAAACATTTATTATTCTATATAAAATATTTCTTTATCCTTTTATCCGAATGAGTACTTGAAGCTATTATAAGCGCCAACGCAACAATAACTATAACAGTAATATTCGTCTTGTGTATCCTTGTTGTTGACTGAAGCCAATTCTTCAAACCCAATATTAAATTGCTGTTATCCAACTTATATTCAATCAAAATTAGGTTGTATGACAAGAAAATAAGGGTGTGATATTGTAAATGGATTTACCAGTTAAGTTTGTATGTGATTAATAGTTGCGACTACTGGCTGGGGTTTTGGAATGGTGTAAAGACGTTTTATTCTACAGAATTACGCTATCCGTGAACGTTTTAACAAAAAAAAAATTGTATTTACTTGTTCTTGAAAAAATGAAATTATTTTATTATTTCTGGTTGTAGCTAACTAACTGAGAAAGTATTCATTTCTAGTGGTTAATGTAATAGTATTAACTACAAATAATTTGTTTTAGAGAATTGAAGACGCAGCCTAGCTAAGCATGCACACAGTAACATTGTACTACTAATATAAATTTATACTGTACTAGCTGGCCCGGCAAACGTTGTTTTGCCATACCAAAAAAAAAGTAAAAAAAAAAAATTAAAAAAAAAGAACTATAAACCTCACGGAGCCTGAGACCTTTCCAACGAATGCAAAACCGTGGAAATCGGTCCGTGCGTTCTGGAGTTATAGCGTCAGGAAGGAAAACCTGACTTATTTTTATATAGTAGATTAATTTACTTATTTTTTCAAAAATGTTACTTAAAAATATGGAGTCGTCATTACAATCAAAAGCAATAATTTTACATAGTTTAAATTACTAGACAAATTTAACTTGGCAATTTCAATTTAAGAATTAAACGCTAATATGCATCCTACTAATATTATAAGGGCCTCGTTCACCATCTTCAAGTAAAGCGTTGATTAGTTACTTATCGATTAGCGTTAATTGTCAAGTAATAGTTACGAGTATCTTCTGTCAATTTTAAATTTTTAAATTGTAAGATTACTGCTACTCGAACGTCGTGAACGTCGCACGTGTAGTTACTGGTGACTTTAACTAGCAATTAGTCTACTTGGCGCTTTACTTGAGAATGGTGAAAGAGGCCCTAAATGTGAAAGTTTGTGAATATAGATGTTTGGATGTTTGTTACTCTTTCACGCAAAAACTACGGAATAGATTTTAATAAAACTTTTTAATAATGTAGCTTATACATCAGAATAGGCTATTTTTATCCCAAAATAATACAATTTTACAATGGGATAGTAAAAACGAACAGATTATTTATCCTTTTTAGCGCGGGTAACACCGCGGGCCACAGTTAGTACAAAATATTTTTGTGCCTGAAAATTATGACATATTATCAGTATGTTACTAGTACATAATGGTTTATCGGATAAAATAACTGTATTATGTACTACAAGATTTTAGAGATTCGGTACAATAATCCGCATGATACATTACTTACTTTGTTCGCTGTAAAAATATAAATAAACACTGGGAATATTTTTTGTTTTCAAGATGAATTTACGTGTAATCTTAGCTTTCATCTTGCAGAATATATGACGGTATAAGAATGTTGATAAAATACTTTCCTACACAGTGAACGAACAGATGTGTTTGAATAATTGCTTTCGCATTAAGCTGTTCTTGTGAAGAGGGAGGATTTAGTAAAAAAATCTGTTAACAGAATATCTTCGCGCAAAATAAAATGCTTTTGTAGATAATAAAGTTTATAAAGTACCGCTATAATTTACGACTTAACGTGCTTGTAATGGAAAACTTCAGGAAAGTCTACAGTATATTATAAGTATTATCTTCAATGCTTCAAAATAATCTTCATACCAGATAGAACTATACGGTATGCTCGTGAGTTTTAAAAATCACACAGCAAGGAAATGTAAATTGATAGGGGCATCAATTCTACGTGCGCAATAAAACTAAACTAAAAATAAAAATTTATTGTGTTTGTAACATAATTGAGCAATGTTGACTGAACTTTCTTATTATAAAAATGTGTTTTATTGACTAAGGATTTTAAATAATATAAATGTGTACAACGAAATAGCCAATTAATCGAAATTTACCTACTATAGTTCTTATAGTTTTGTGAGGTTTAGTGGTGCATGTAGAATTGGTAATAAAATATACCTATATTACTAGCTACGTAGAAACATTGATTGAGTATCTAGCTACTACTTTTGAGGTCTAAAAATTCCCTCTAGGAATACTTAATCATGAAAATATTTTCAAAGGTAGACAGAACAACCTGATTCGTAAATGAGATACCGTATGATATATGTCTATATTAATATGGTTTTACGATAAATTTAATATGATCTAACAGAGATTAATTCCTTTAGAGGATGCTTGCCTGCGGTCAGAGACACGATACATGCATCACCCTCTAAGCACAATTAACGACCCAGCTAGGGTTACCATTCATCTAAGTTAGAGAGGAATTTGTCTTCATAACGATCATGAGGAGCTAGTTAGTTGACGAGAGTAGCATTTTGATAGACCATATCTCTATAGTATCTTATTCCGGTTTTCTTTTTGATGTTTATGTTAAGAATCACTGGAAATAAAATAAAATTAAATATATAAAATAAAATATAAATATATGTATATTTATATAAAAAAAATTTAAAAAAATATTTTAAAGAGAAAAATAACTTGAAATAAAAATTAAATTAGAATCACTTAATTGTTTAAATACCGTGTATGTTTCTTTCTGTTAGTTGCTTTAGAATTAGATCTTTTAGAAATCATATAAATCGGGAAACAAGTTTAACTGCTTTTTCAAACGTAGAAATTAAATTAAAACTTTGCACTGTTTTGTTAACTTTAAAGTTTTGTTACACCATGTAGCGTTTTAATGTAAGTCAAGTTCATTTTCATTCAAGAAGGGATTCGTGGCGTAGTGGTTCATGTGCTGGACTGCCGTTCACAACTACATCTTAATCGACGTAAAATCTGATATAAGATATAAAAATATTTTGATAAAATATTTATTTTGAATTTACTCCAAAAAAAAACATCCGATGTACTGTAATATATTCAGGATATTAATCACTTTTTCAATACAGAATCCAAGTTAGGATATCCAATTTGAGCCCGTATATTAAAAATATTTCGTTAAATGGTAGTCTCCTAACCACATAGCCTGCAGAGTAAATTAACTAATGTAAAAAGCTCGTTTGCCTCCAAGGCATAAAAGGGTTTCGTCCGCTAGTTAGACTTTAGATAACTTTATTTGCTTACATTGTATTTAATGGACTGGGGAAATAAACTGTCTGTGTGTATATTAAATTTTATTGTGTTAATGATTTATAATGTATGTTTATCAGCCTTTAGGACGCCTACTAATGAAACGTTACAGTTAGTTTTTAATCGGGTGTCCGATTGTTTGACCAAAAGTCGTTTGGCAAAACTACACTTGACAAACAACGTTTGGCAAAACAGTGAATTCGCCTATTGATCATTTTACTACTGATCATTTTACAAATGTTTCATTTTGCCAAATAATCAACACTTAAATTTACATTTTATAAATGATTATTTTACAAAACTAACATTTGGCAATTAATAATGATGCATGATGATAATGATACATTTAAAACAACATCATTTACGAAACATATTATTTGGTGAAATGAAAACAAGATCAAATGACATTTGAATACTTAACACATTTGTCAAGTGTAGTGTTTGCTAATGGATCATTTGCCAAGTAAGTTTTTGTACTATGATACTTTTGTCAAGTGTATTGTTTGCCAAATGATTATTTGGTGAAACGTTGTTTGTCAAATGATCATTTGTCAATAATTTTTTGGTCAATCATTAGGGAACCTTTTAATCGACTTCAAAAGAAGGACAATGGTACAGATTCTACACGCACAAATAAACCTAACTAAAAATCAAAATTGATACTGACAAAACACAATTCGTCAATGTTAACTGAACTTTTTTATTAGAAATTTAAATTAATAAAAATGTACACATCGAAATCGCCAATTAATCAAAATTCAGCATTGTTCATTTTAGTTAAGAAATCGACGAATAAATAAACAATTCTTTCATGCAATTCCTTACAAAGGTTGTCTGGAAGAAATCGCCACGAGCGATAAGACCGCCACTTGTACAATTTGTATATCTTTGTAATGTATTATTATTAATTACCTATACCATGTAAAATGTACAATAAAGAGTTTAAATAAATAAATAAGCAATTCTGATAAATTCATTATAGAAATGTGTTAAACAAGGCTTATTTTAAAGTAGTTTACGTATAAATTAGAATAGATACCTCCATTTTAATTTGCCGTAACCTATTAATTAATGGTTAATGCATTTGCGGGTTAGGGTATACGACACATATTTTATTCATTGATACTAGAGCTGCTTAATGGATTTGAATTATACTGATATAGATTATATTTGTTTTATATCAATACCGAGTACAACAAATGTGGTTATTCATATTATATTTGTGGATATTCATGGAGTATGCCATTTGTGAACAATTTATCTGTTTAATTCAGTCTACAAATATTAGGTACTAGCTGTTGCCCGCGACTTCGTACGCGTGAAATTTAGAAATCAAACCTTAACAAACAGAAGTTTACTATACCACTCGATAGATGGCGTTGTACTATTTTCAAATCACGCTATAGTTTAGTTCCACACATTAACACTTAAGCTTGTCAAAATTTTTATAGTGTCATCAGCTTTTTTCACATTTATAAATTAGTTAGGATTAGGATCTCTTTTTTTATAATTCCACTAGCTGATGCCCGCAACTTTATATGCGTGGAATTTTGAAAACTAAAACACAAACCTTATAAAAAAATCCATCTTCTCGAATCACTCTATCTATTAAAAAAATGGCATCAAAATCCGTTGCGTATTATTGAAGATCACGCTCGCACGATCACAAGCTCACTTATGGACCTATGTCCATGTACAGAAATAATGAGTTAATTTTATATTAAGTAAAGATAATTACATATAACTGGCCACTTAAAACTCTACCAAAAATGTACTTATTGTTAATATTCTGTTCTTTTGTTAGTTTAATGCTTATATTTTTATAAACGGACTTGTAAAAGAAATTTATTTGTTGAAAATGTCTAGGAAATGAAAGGAGGATATGGAAGACTCTCATCTCGTTACGTAGTTGATAAAGGCATGATTTAAGAAGGCAAAGAGTTTGCGAACGTAAGTTTTGATTATACAAATCAGTTAAAAAAAAAATTTAAGCAAATCTTTCTAAGAGGTTAATCTAAGAGAGAAACTAAGAGAGAAATTAATCTATCACGATGAAATTTAATATATTAAAAATAAAATGTTTTGGCATCGTTAACATATGTGTAGAGGAACTTATTGATTAAGCCTTTTATCTTGAGTTGGAAAAATAGCACTGTTTTATTTTTTCATGTCAGTCACTACTTTCGAAACTAATTACATCGATTGTTTATAATAATAAACAATTATCGTATTTGATTAATATCTTATAGGTTTATACAGCTTGATACTGTTTGTAAAATATAAAACCACAGCTACAGTTTGCCGCAGTTTTCGGCCACAAATTGTATGTTAAATTTGAAAAAGTTCAAGCTTCTCAACATCCCTGGAGTTCGTTATTATTATTTCATACAGGGGATGGCACATTAGCATAAAATATATAAGACTACACCACTCTCTAAATTGAAGTAGAAAATTTGTTTGGGCATTGGCAACACGGTGTTTCGGAATCATTAAATATTCCGAGAAACTGCTCGGGGAAAATGATGCAATAGATTGTAGCAGCAAATAGGTGTCTTAAAAGCGTAAACAGTAGAGTATTAACTGAATATCTGTCATCATATCCTACCCTTATCTCATAAACAACTATGTTACAAACATGTTGCACCGTTGCCAAATCGACAGATTACAATCTTTGTATTTGTAATGGATTCTTGTTCTCTAAAATACCTTACATAGAGATCAAATAAGAAAACATGAAAAATACGCTCTTGAACGGTTTGTACCTAGTATATACGACCTATTAAAAACCATGTTATTTAGAAAAATTCTATGCAACCTTAAAAAAACTGTTCGGATTAGTACGATTTGAGTAATGTGATTGAGAATATCCTAAATAAAAGTCAATCCAATAAATATGAACAAGAAGTAAGAGTGCTAGAAAATTATTGATCAATAACATAATGTATTTTTAAAATAATCATAAAACAAGAGGGTATCTCGTGAATTTCGGCAAAGGAATTATTAGATAACAAAATATTATAAGTATCAAAACCACTTGGTTTAAGTGTACTAGCACATTAGAAATTTTGCTATTGGCGGTCTGACGCTTGCAACGACTACACATTGCTTTTAAATCCAACAGGTTACGGTTAAGCGTTTTCATGTTTATGTTACAGAACATGAAACATGTTCTTGCTCTCTGCCCGCTAGCTATTCACATAGAATATTAGGTAGGTACGTTTTAACCATTGACCAAAATGACTACATCCAGCGTTCATGGAATTTCGATAAAATGATCCTCAATTAGAAGCTGAAGACATTTATTTGAAGATCTACTTGTCTTCATCTTAACTTTTTTTAAAACCAAATCGTTATTTTTGTTTCTTTGTCAGCTTATATCTTTAAAACTATATAACGGATTTTGATACGGGTTTTTTTATATGTAGAGAGGTTTAAGAGAAGGGCTTTTTAGTACAATTTGTTAAAGTTTGGTGTATATTTGGGGAAAGGGCACAATAATTATAATCGCGGGTATTAGCTAGTATAACATATTTTAAGCTTTAAATAATTTAAAAAGGGATTTTTCCATTAGTATCAAGATTTTTTATAGGCATTATCTTTTTTTTATTTTTTATTTAGGATCGTCAACATATCATGCACCAATACATTTTAAAGGTTTCTTATAAATAAATATTCAAGAACATAGCGCTGTAACATTTACAGGCAACCACAACATTTGAACTTATTAAATAGTTGGTATTATATAAAAAGTAACATCACAAATCAATTACATAAAATTGAAAATTAATTACAGTTAATTAAATTACTTATCGCTTAAAAATATAACATTGAAACATTAGGTATACAGTATATTGAAAATGTCAATTTAATAAAACGATTCTAGGCGAAATTGTGCCAATATACGTCAATCAATTAAATAAAAAACAAATTTAAATTTAAAATTATCCATTAAAATTGCCGCAAATATCAGATCAAATTCAATTAGTAAAACAATATTATAAATTCAATTAGTAAAACAATCTTAACGAATCAAGAGCAAATTTGCATATGTGATAGTATTACAATCAACCTATTTACAACGTTAGTAATTTTTGCACAAAAGTGGTAACTTTTAAACATCTCTATCTAGCCCATGCACGTCCCACTGTTGGGCACGGACCTCCTCCACTTTGGGAGGGATTATGGTCTACTGTGCGCTGACCAGACGTGTTGCCACAGGGTTTATTTTTGAGCTTTTCGTCTCTCACACAGGATGTTATCTGTGTACGATATCCCTTAGCTAACTTTTACACCACCCTTGGGAGGAGACCCTTGGTGACACTTGTATTCTTAATTCATCACCACACTGAGGTCTTTTTTTTTTTTCATTTTCACTTTTTAACATAACAATTGAAAAAATAGTTATTAATGCGTTTTATACAGAAAAAGTAAGTAGGTACCTACTATTCATTCTGAGTTTATACAAAAACAGGGTATATACCTATAGAAATATAGTAAAAACTGCCTCAGTAAATACAAAATCTTCCCATAGTTATATAATTAAAATTACACAGTCGGCTAAGTTTACACAACCTAAATTCAACTCTACTAGAAATTCACTAAACCGCCTACTGTCTCTAAACATCACTTAACCGCAGAGGAACAATTTCAAAGTCTATATTAGATTCCTTACTAGCAAGTTAGTTTCGGCATTAGATTAGTTCTAGTTGAGCGAGTCGTCCCTCGGGCCTTGTAAGTGCATATCCTTGTTTGACATGAGACTCTGTAACTTATTTCGACTTCGATACAAAGTTGGGACACCCTTTTAGACATGAGAATGTATCACAAGGGAAAGTATCTGTAGGTTTGATGAACATACTGTTCATTCCATCAGTTTGTGAAATCTTTCTAAAACTGCGAATAAAGGGAGAGTTTCAGTTTTTATGTTCCACTACGAGTAAAATTAACATACACAGTATCTTTGATATAGTTTTTGCCCTTTAAAAGCAGTAGCTTTAGTTTTTCATTAATGTAACTATACATTAATGAAAAAACAAATAACTTGTAAAACATGGTTAACGACTTATTTATTAGGTGAGTACATAATTCATCTGCATATAAATATTATCTGCATCATCGCCAACAGAATTAACTAACAACTTAACTTATTTAATTAAAATTTACTATTATTTTTATTGCGAGTGCACTTTTTTGATAAAACTTGGAAAACCCCGCTCTATATCTAAGTTTTGTATTAAAAATAAATGTTTATCATTAACTATAGGGTCTTATTCGGTACAAGCTCGAGGCATCGCGGTAATTATTCAACAGTATTCAAAAGCATCTGCGTACTCCCAGTAGTACTCGGCTACCGTGAGCGTCGTCCTCTTTTTATATTGTCTTGAAAAAAAAATTTTCTGAATAAAGGCTTAGTCATCATGTAAACTTCAAATAAGGAATAGAGACTGAATTACCTATTAATCGAAATATTTAAAAAGTTGTACCTTTGTATCAAATGCCGTAATTTTTGAATAAAAATGTAAGTCTTTCTGCTTGTTTAAACGCTTATCTAGGACAAAAGTTACGATTCATAAAAAATTACACACTCGGAGTGCAAGTTTTATTTTTAATTTGTTTGGCTAAAATTATTTTTTGACGTGAAAGTAGAGACTACTATAGGTTTCGTTTTATTGCTCTATGCGCTGAGAAAATTATCAACTCTACCCGTATTTGACGAATTGTGAGAGATATACTGAAAAAAGCAGTTAATGAGACTGTGATGGCTAATTTAAAGAGCTAAAAAGAAAAAATGTGTTGTGTTAACTCCAAATAATGCTAACAATGGCTAATGGTAGGACAAAAATTGTACAAATTATCTGACTTTTAGAGATGTACGAGTAAAATGATATTGATAAGAAGTTTGTCACATGTCTTACCGTTTAATATGTTGTTGATATTCCTGTTTTTGTCCCATTGCTTTGAGTTAACATTATAAATGAGTAATTAAAAGTAATTTCAAACAAATTAAAAATGTCGTTCGATATGAAGTTAGCTTTATGATATTCTCTGTTATATAAAAATTGCCCACAACGCGTCTGTAACCGGAGGGGATTTAATTAGACAGCAACCGCGATTTAATGTACTGTGAACATAGATATAAGGGAGATTTGTAATGACGCATGGGCAATGGGTGAGCTCCATTTGCACGAAATGAATATTTTTTGTCGAGTTGCTGAAGAAATGTTTTATTCTCTCGAGACAACATTTATATTTTCTTAAAGAAACATTGTTTATATTTTTTTATTTTAATTGGCCTTTGAAGGAGTACATGCCCACTTCATCTTTTTCTCAAACTTCCTTAGTCGTCGGTTATTGTACTTTTTATTCTTGATGTGGATGTGGATATTAGAAATGATATTTTATTCAATTCATGAACAGTCTATAAAGTCTTAGCCCTTCCTTTTAATTACATAGTATGATAGCTCATATATATAATATGATTCTATAGTCATCTATGTTATTAAGCAACAAGTTAAATATCTGTTGTCTATTATGACTACGCAATTATTTTCGTAATCGTTTGTCATAAACACAATTCCCCAATAAAGCTTTATAGGCCATTTAATACAGTGTTGCAATCATCCAAAGTGAGTGGTCAGTCAGCTGACACGACGTGCTCAATCATTGGGTTATTGTGCACTGATTGCTCTGTGTTTATCGTTTAACATATTAGTACATGAGTGATATTGACATTTAGATTAAGTATGTTTATTTCTGCTGAGTTTATTAAGCCGGTTTTTCTCAGCTAATTTCATGACATAAACCGGCGCGGTGGTCGATAAAAAGAAATTGGACTTACCATATAAGCAAAATTTTGTTCTTTGCTTAGGTACGTGAATGCATAAATGCAATTTATTTCCATATATATTTTCATTTTCATTATATATTTTTTCTAACTAGATCCTAGATAGATTCGCGGATTATCTGAGCATATCTTCGTCCATTGATGGAATCCTAAAAAGGGAAACCTTGATACCGTAATGCATCTAGTAGATTGAGTTTTTCTTTAGTCTAAATATCCTCTAAATTGGAAGAATTTAAGTCTAATAGTGAGAAGTGTTTGAGCTTAAGAGGATACCGAAATAGCTTCGTGCATTTTTCTACGTACGAAGTTTTCATTGTTTCTTTAGATTGAATGGCTAGAGCTCTAATTTTTAAGTATATGTTTTTTCAATATATGATCTAGGATCGCATAAACTCAGAAACGCGATTGAAAAAAGTTTTCTCGATAGAAAATCTTAGCGAAACAACCTCTCTCATTTTTTATTTTTGTCATTTGTCGGTCTATTATCGCGTATTAACTAATGAAATAACTTTCAAAACATAAGTAACTATTATATATAGAAACACGTAAACCGGAATTAAAATATATGTAGTAGATTTTGAGTAAACAAAAAAAATATCCCTAATTCTTCATTTTCTATACCTACTAGCTGTGTTAATATGTACATGTCGACGATAATATTGATGTAGGCCCTTAAGACGGCACGATACCAAATTATGCTCCATACAAAAGTATGGGTATCGTACTTCCGTTTTTTCTTCGTGAAAGTTGAACCGATTTTAATAGTTTTTGCGTTATCATCATCATCATCATAACATCACGCCTTTTTCCCATGGGGGTAGGCAGAGACTATAGAGCGCCATCTGCCACGATCGAAGCACACTTCCTTGGCTTCATCCACACTCATACATCTGGTCATACATGCCCGACGGTTGTAAGTGCTACACACTTGCCCCTTTTGGAGTATCCCGGCGATGACATCGGAGTATGTTTTTCTCGGGCGTCCTCTCCCAGCATTTCCACTTACTTTCGCCGTGTATATGCCTTTCGTTAAGCGTCTCTCATCCATCCTCTCCACATGACCAAACCACCTAAGCATACTTTTCTCCACCTTAGTCACTACATCCTCTTTCAGACCACAACGTTCTCTTATAACTTCATTTCTTAATCTCTCTTTCAAAGTCACACCACACATACTTCTCAAAGAGCGCATCTCTACAGCATTTATTCTACTTTTGTGCTTCTCCTGCCACACCCAACATTCGCTTCCATACATAAGCGTAGGTATCAACACGCCATTGTGGATCGCCATTCGAGCCTTTTCAGTAAATTATAGATTATTACAAGTATAGATAAAGAGTATATCTATGCTTCTATCACTTTCTTTTTTCAAAACATAATAACTAAAAGAAATATGACGATCCGAAAAACCCACTTTTTTCGGTTTTCTTTAGATAAAGTTGCAGCGTCTATCACACAAATTTCGTAAAGTTTTACCACAAAATAAAGTGATAGAAGCATAGATATACTCTTTATCTATAATATAACGCAAAAACTATTAAAATCGGTTTAACTTTCGCGAAAAAGTAGTACGGATGAGACTACTTTTTACGGATTTAGACGCGTATATTTGACTTTGCAGTCACCATGGTCACGGGTGAGTAACTCACCCGTGACCATGGTGACTGCAAAGTCTCCGAAACGTCGGGCCAAAATTTAAAACAAATATACGCGTCTAAATCCGTAAAAAGTAGTTTTATTTAAACAGATGAGTCGCGCAAGTGTTAGAAAATATTAAGTACGGATGGGAGTTCGGAAGTACGAAACGTCTTTTTTCAAAGAATTTGTAGGTAAAATCCGCTTCATCTATTTTTGTCCCTTTCAGCGCGGCGCTCGGAAATAGGGATAGCAATACCTAAGGCAAATACCTAAATGAAGAGTACAGTACCCTCTTAAAAGAAAACAATTAGCTTTACCTATAGGCCATCGGTAACAATGTGCCTACCGTTATTGAAAAGTTTAATAGGTATAAATCTAAACTGAAGTTTTCAATGATCCCCTCCCTAGATCATGTTCAGACCAGTAGTAGGGGCAAGACGACACAAAAAATAGTTTTAATGATAATGAAATTATATAGTTTCCACTCCGTGTAATCCAATCATTTACTCCGATGCTTTTCATCAGGGTTCCTCTTATATTAATGAGCAGCATCCCTTGTATTAGGTAACAATGGCGCGTGATTGCATGACGCGGTCGTGCGGTTTTACCCTCCGCCGCACTACCTTCTAATACACGAATATTTGATATAGCACCTGATTAAATGTGTATTAATTAGAATTTTAAGTAACGCCTGTCAGCCAGGTTCACATTTGGGATTTAATGATAGAAATCCGTATCATCCGTGTGGTGACAGATTAAGAATACAAGTGTCACCACCCCATTTCTTTCCTAGGGTGTTGTAAGAGCCAGCTAAGAGACAATATAAGCAGTTAACGTCTACTGTGAGAGACGGAAAACTCGAAACAAACCCTGTGCCAACACGCCTGGTCAGCGCGCCACAGTAGACCATAATCCCTTCTTAAGTGGAGGAGGTCTGTGCCCAGCAGTGGGACGTTAATGGGCTGGAGAGTGAGAGAGAGAGGATAGAAATCCGTGGAAATCCAGGTCAACTCTGAGAGTTTTTATAAAGATTCTGGATTATTTATTTAAATTACAAGAATATAATTCGTTAACGGGCCGTTTTTTTAGTAAAAAACGGCTTGTTACCGAATATGGGTTTAGTGATTAGTGATTTTATGTACCGTAATACATTAAATCAAAACAAACTTATATAGTGGTGTGTATTTTTTCTGCCTCTTAAATTTCTTACATGAATTTACGATTACTGTCCGTTGACTTGACGTTAGTTAGTTGCCTTACATTACATATATTTCCCTTGAGCATTACACTGATTGTTATTTCACTATAAATCACGATATTTTTTTTCACTAATACACTCACACGTACCTGATAAACTTGACAGTTAAACTTAAACGTTTTACCTGATAGTAGTACCTGGTAGTAGTAGTTTCCTTTTTTTATGCCCAGCTCCTGAAAATGTGTCCTGAGAATTTGAGAGTATATGAATTTGAGAGCATGTGATCTCTTCTATCAAATTGTATGATTTTATCACAAATAAAAGTTTTTAATAGCTGCCTATTAACAGTTCTTTTTGTTTCAGGTAAATTTAATTATGAGATATGATGATCGAGGTGAGACAGTGTTGTTCGTGCTTTGCTTTTTTTCTCCAAAATTCGCAGCCAAACAATTTCGGCAAAATGTCGAAAACTCTACTATGATTTCGAAAAAATCTTATCAAATAAAATCTGAATCCCCACTTAGTTGATAAGCGCTAAAAGCAATCTGTTTGAATAAAATTTGACGGTGACTTAATAAAGGATCAATCAAATCCTAGCAATTGCAGTGACCACAAAAATCTTTTTGATTTGTGAAAGTGACGGCCAAGAAACGTCACAAAGGCTATTTCGAATGAGATAGAAATTGCGGGAATTGTAATTCAATTTGTTGCGTCTAGTAGGGGACGTTTCTCGGCGATAATGCGATTTGATGAAGCTACTTATTGGCCTTTTACCTTTTCATTACTGCGACTAAGTTTCAATCGAAAAGAAAATTTTATTCAGAAAAGGTTATTCAGGATTTTGTAAACGTATTTGTCAAGCGTGAACATATTGCAACAAAGGAGTCTGCAACAATGGGAACTTTTCACTTACCTCTTGACACCTGGGACGGTGGGAGATGAATTGTGAAGAACATAATGTTGCAAAAGTTATATTTATGCTTCAAACGCAGCAATAGCGTTACCCCGTCCTCCTACAGCCCTTTTTCAAAGCGATTAAAAAACTTTTTCTTTTACAAAAAGTCTTTAATGTTTCCCCTCGTAGAAAAATATTGTGACGTTTATTTATATTCTTTAAATATATTTGCTCAATGTTTTTGCGATTTTCTATTGTCAATCAAAATATAGCCAGAAGTAGTAGAATAGGGGAGCGCGTGTGAAATATATTGAATTTAAATAGAGTTATGCTTTTGTTGTGGGCTTCGGGAAATGCAAGTCAATTCGAATTTTATTTTTAGTTTTGTGTTGTATGATAAAGTCTAGATCATCTATAATTTTTAAAATCATTTACCTTTCGCAGTATGGTATTAATTAATTATTATTTTAATAATACATAATCACGTGCTTACTACTGTTTAACGCATATATTGCTTATGTAAATTGCCTCTTCAACTACGCAAGTTCAATCGAAAATATCATTAATCAAAACATCAACTATTTTATGTATAAAATAAACAACATAACTACGTAATAAGTAATGCTTTTCTAGAATGCAATTATCATAATTTTTCCGACTGCAAGATTTCTATATTTATAACGAATGATGTTGCCTTCTAAATATATGGCAAATACATAGCTTTCATCCTGTCTAGAAAATTATTATTCCGCATATCCGTATCCATATACCTATATTTACTCAAACTATCGGTTGTGGGAGGAGAACGTCAATGTGTAATGCGTTTGCTGCCACTCATAACTAGCGGAAATAGTAATCATATTATGTTTGTACAAGAAGTTGCAATCATAATAAAAATAAATAAATATTCACGGAAATTTCACACAACGTTCTCTGGTCCCAAGCTAAGCTTATTATGCTTGTGTTATGGGTACCAGAATACGGCTATTACTACATAAGCATACTTTTCTTTTGTATATACATACTTATAATACATAGAAACACCCAGACGCAGGACAAAAATTTATATGACATTTATAAACATCACACAAATGATTGTCCGAGGCGGGAATCGAACCCGCGGCCTCGTGAACGGCAGTCCGCACTATGAACCACTAGACCACGAAGCCCGTCAAAATATTAAACACAAGTACAAATAATAAAAAAGCCGAAAACAATTCAACATAAAATAACTTGACACAATCCTTTTAATAACTGAAAGACCCTTCAGAAACTGAAAATGAAAACATAATATTTTGCGGTTTTCTTAAAATAAGAGGGAAATGTTCAAGCTGGCAAAGGTAGAGCCGTCTGGTTACTGACTCGCCAAGACACAGTGGGGCTCTTATAATTGAGAGCATAAATCATACACCATCGAAATGAGATGTGATCCTTCATATCTTTACCACAAAATAGTTCAAAACGCCTATGAAAAACGGCGCGGTTATCTGATATGTTAACCACACTTTCGCGTGATAAAAATATATTTGATAGTGGAGTACTTTAACAAACGATTTTTTTATGTATTTTTGTTCCAATATTTATTTATTTTTTATTTCTATATGTTATCCTTAGATGTTATCTTTCCATTACCATCTGTAAGTAAAACTACTGACAGTTAGAAAATGATAAACTAGAAAAGGAGGGAATGAGGATATGAAAGAAAAAGGAATCATCACAGATTTGTCGTCTGACAAAAGACTAACCCGCCGACACCCAAATAATGATGAGAGCTGTTAGGAAAACAAAAAAGTAATAAATATACTCTAAGATGATACCTGTTTTACATGACTTATTTCGCTTGCACTATTTAAAATACTATACAAACTTCTTGCGCTTCACTCACAAGTACTTTTTGATTATGTTAAGCTATATTAATTTTTATTGTACACCACTCACAAAACTAATTTATATTTCTAATTAATGTGTTAGAGTTTTTGTTACGCTGTATCCATAATTTGTTATCATTTATTAGTATAGTTTTATTATATATTTAATATAAAGAAAACTAAAAGCTTTACATAAATCTATTATCCAATTGCAAAAAACAGTTTAAATACAAACTTAATAGTATTTTATTAACTTAATTACGCAGCTGAAATATAGGCGGTAACTTGCAGAATGATGGTTAAAGAAATGAAAATATGAGAAATGGTTTTCCGTTATGTGTACGGAACCCAAAAATGGGTGTAATAACGAGCACCATCATCCATTTTATATATGGCGCAGAATTAGATCGTAAATATTAAATAACAGCTTAGCAAAAGTGCGCGGTTAGATTTATGTCTCAATATTGTAGACCCTTAACACTGCTTGCCACCTGAATGGTTCCTTTATATACAGATTTACCATAAGTTTTATAAATAATAGAATAATGATGATGATTTCATGTATTTTTCAAAGCAATAGACAGGATATAAAATTAATGTAGTTATAAATACCATAAGGCGATTTAATAATTAACATTCACAGCTTTAAACAAGCTCAATTTGTAATGACATTCTTCAAAAAACTTAATGCTTGTATAAAAACTACGAAATTATATATTAATGGTCTTATTCATAATGACTTATCGGAGGTTTTAAAGTTCACTAAAATGGGTTCGCGAAAATTGTCAAAACTTGTTATTCATAATAGTCTTTTTGCGATAAAACGTTTATTATTTCTCCGATAAAATCTCCGTTTAAACCTCCGATAAGTCATTATGAATAAGACCACTAGAAAATACCCTTCGCAATATAACTAAATATAGCTACTTCAAAGTCGCATAAAGGATAATACTTAGTTTAAAATAAACCTATTTTAGAAAGTTGAACTTTACATCGCCCGAGTTCCAATCTGTGATTTCTTCACAAACTATACAATATAACTATGATACTCAAGGGGGAAAAAATAATTAGAGTAGGTACAGTAAACAGGTATTTATTAACAGCACTTAATAGAGCTGCATGTGATAAAACTCAGATAAAAGAATTTTACCTGAATTTAGAACAAAACAAATTTTAAAATCTGTCCCAGTGTGTACTGACGCATGGTTACTCTAATAGTGAAACTAATATTGATACAAAGTTATACTTTTGTATCACGCGATATCAATTACCGTTTGATTTAGAAAGAAAATTGCCCTAGTTGCCTGATCGTAATAAAAAACGTTGAATTAAAATGGATTAATAATTTTTTCGATTTTAAGTAACATATAGTAGAGAGAGAGAGAGAGAGATGGTGACTACTAAACCCTTTTTTAGACAAATGAGTAAATTTTTCCGAATTGGTAAAAGAATAATATTATTGATATAAGGAAAATAAAATAAATAAGCAATTTAAAGAAAACTAGTCAATTGTTGCGATATTTTTCTGAGAGATCTCTGTTCGTGTATTCAAGTGTACCATTAACCTATTAGATACCAAACACCATAAATTTTGTTTATTTTACAAATGAAGTCACAATTTATAACACAAACAACATCTCCTCGTTTATTTATTCATAAACTAAACAATAGAACAGGCGGCTAGCCATTGATATTCTGTGCGATGTCCATGAAGTTGGCCGTCGAGACATTTACTTAATTTATCCGTATCAAAAGTTGCCAACTTCAGAATGTTTGTTAAAGTAAGACGTGACGAGTTTGGTGGATACAGATTTATTTTTATATATACATACTTTGATAGTTTTATATTTGTAATAATTCACTTGAACTAGAGAAACAAAATCATCCTTGTTAAGGTCAATGGTAGCACTTTCAATAAGAAATGCAGTACAACATTTATGTTATTTATCTTTGACAAGCTGTTGCCCACAACTTCGTACACGTGGAATTTAGAAAATAAAAATCCTTAACAAATTATGCAAAAAAGCTAATCTCTTGAAGCACCCTAACTATTGAAAAAACCTCGTTAACTTCCATTGCGTAGTTTTGAAGGTACAAAGCTCACATATAGACGTACATACAAAAACAACTACTTTGATTTATAATAAAGTAAAGATTAAAATACTTATATTTAACGGTGTTAGGATATGGTTTGGTTTTATCTAATTGGTCGCTTTACGTTTCTTAATCTTATATCCTGTCATAAAACAATGCTGTTTAGTTAAAATATGGAACAAAAGCACTTACGTTTATTGTCAGCGAAAGAAGTTGAAAGTAATTCCTTGCAACTTCTTTCGTTGACAATAAAGAGATATCAACTTTGGTTAATACAAACCGTAGTACATCTATGCATATGACACGGTAATGTTTTGTTCCCTTAATTAATTAAAACAACAAAGTTTTAAGTATATTTCGCTTTGACAAAACAACCTACGTAATTAGGTTGCATAATGGGACAACTTTGTAAATAACATCAACTAAGTATCTATGTATTCGGAGTCAAACGTATGTAGTCCATTGTGGTATATTAATGGATACGTGGTTTTAACTTTGTTAGATACTTGAGTATAATTGTATGCAACAGAAATATTTTTGGATGTTTTATTGAAAGTCTTCACTTAAGGTCGTTTAGGATAAGAAGCATAATTGCTCTACTTAAATCTACGACTCATAACATTCTATAACACTTGCAGGACTCATTTATTTAAATAAAACTACTTTTTACGAATTTAGACGAGATTTCTTTTAAATTTTTGCCCGAAGTTTCGGAGACATTGCATCCTCGTATATCCTGGTAGCATTTTTACGTGGCTAATCCGCTGCTGATCAATGGAACATTTCTTTCTCAGGTCTGTTGCTTTATTTGGTCTTTTTGATTTTTAGAAGTAAGCATTATGGATATTATAATACACAAATAATAATAATATAATATACTTTGATGCCTAGCTTATGTACTTATATACTATTAATTTATTTTATAGGTACTGTACATATTTTCTTCTTTTTTAACTGTATATTGTAAGTTAAATGCCTACATTTAACTTACAATATACAATAATAAATACTTTTTTTTGTTTATATAATTACCTATAATTATATAAACAAAAAAAAGTATTTAAATATATTTATCAAATATCTAAAAAAATATACGCAAATAAACTTTTGATATCGATAATATTTTATCTTAGTATACCACAATCAAATGTTACTTTTCCTAAAGATTTTTTGCAACACACTGAAAGTAGTAGAGTGACACCTCGTTATCAAATAGTCATTAAAATTGTCATTTAAAATTGTTAGAAAATACTAAATTTACTACGAAATCAATATGAAACTTTATTTTTGTGTTGTACTACTGTCCTTCTACGATTCATTGCTATAAACTAAAGCTAAACTTTCAGCGATTAAGATTTACAGTGTTACCCGTCCTAAATAACTTAAATAGTTGGAAAACCTACTGAACCCAAATGTTTCAAAAGAAGTTACAATTTATGGCGTTAAAACTATCTGTTTAGTGGTTAGATATAGTTGTAAGGAATTTGTTAGGTTGTTTACTTGTGGGTCTAAAACAACAAAAATTTTTTTTACAGCTACTACGATAAATTAATTAAAATAATTGAATATTAAAAAAAAAATCAACTGCCTTCATGTGCCTTTGAAATTTGAAGGTGTTCCTCGATTTTTCGGGTTATAATCATAAGATCCTGACCTGGTGCCAATGGGACCAAACGGGAACCACCAGCTTTCAATAAAAAAAAAAGAATTATTAAAATGGCTTCACCCGGTTAAAAGTTATGTCTGTTAATAAATTCATCGCTGTGGCTCAATCAAATTATGTTAAAACTATAATTAATTATTTAACGCAGGTTATAATTTACAGTTTTATATACTTTACAATGTAATTGTAAAATGTAAATGTAATGAAATGTAATTGGTGTACAATAAAGTATAAATAAATAAATAAATAAAACAATTTAAAGGAATAATATCTAAATATGGCACGTGTAAAGACTGTAAAGTTTTAGAAACAATAGATGACGAACGTCGACCACTAACAAGATGGCAATATTGCAAAGGTCTATTGTCTATTAGTTTATTCATAGTAAATTAAAAAAAGTTATGCTAGTAAAGCAAGTAAAGCATACTGCCGCACTCAGAGACACTTAATGGTTACTTAAGGAGCTCTTTAGTATTGATTTAAAAAAGTTCACTCTCAGAGTCAGATAACGGTTTATTAGGGTCCCTTAATCTGCCGCACTCAGAGACATTTATCTCTCTAAGGAGCTCTTTAGTATTGATTTAAAAAAGTTTTAACTTAACTTTTACTTTTTAAATCAATACTAAAGAACTCCTTAAGTAACCATTAAATGTCTCTGAGTGCGGCAGTTATAGTCTTTAATTTTTCTGAAGCAAGCTATGGGAATTCAAAGTTAATACAGCCTCCTTGATCAACTAATATATCGTCATACCGATTATTACTTTATCCTAAGTCACTTATCAAGGGTTAAATCATTAATAGTATCACTAGAATAAATTAATGTGTCACTAAATATGTAACACGTACCCTCACAATGTGTTAATTGAAATACCCTTTAGCGAAGCGTACAATTATATTTGCATAATAATTGTAATATTGTTACTAACTACGTTACCGTTGTACCGTAGGTATTCTCTCATTTATGTTACAATAACTATTATTGTTACGGTAACGTATTGTTTCATATCTCATATTATCTAAACATAGGTAGCTTTTGTGTAGATGTAGAGATGAGACACAATTAAGAGGGCATGACACCAGACTATGCTTCATACAAGAATATGGGCATCATAGTCATCATCATTGTATTTTGCTGATCTTTGTGTTTTTTTTTTTCGTTTCTCATTGTTTTACAAAATTTTGTTTTTTATTTTTTTTTATTTTTTGTTCCTATTTTACTAGTTTCTTTTTGTGTTCATTTATTAGATTTTACATTATGTTTTTTGTATACTTTTTTTTTTATGTATAACGCATTAGTCTTAAAACTGTAATGTTGTACATTAATTATGTGTAATAAATAAATAAATAAATAAATAAATAAATAGTCCGCTGATTTCTTCGTGGATATTGCTTCCAGACAACAATTTTTCTCACAATATCTAGGTCTTATATATATAATATCTATGCGTCTATTACTTGTTTTTTTTTATTCAAAACATAA
The DNA here is from genome assembly GCA_916999025.1 of Orgyia antiqua. NCBI lineage: Eukaryota > Metazoa > Arthropoda > Insecta > Lepidoptera > Erebidae > Orgyia > Orgyia antiqua. Next base: position 10,590,240 of record OU779869.1, read on the forward strand.
TAACTAAAAGAAATTTAACCTACCAAAAATCTAGTTTTTTCGTTTTTTTTTTAGATATACTTCCAGCGTCTTTTTTGGTAAGATATTACGAAAAAAGTAAATAATAAAGAAAAATGAAATTCAATTGAAAAGTTCAAATTTCACGAAGAAAACAGCGGACTACAAAACATCTTTTACTAAAGAATTTGTAGGTAAATCAGCCTCAACAATATTTTTCACTTTCCGTGCGGCGCTCGGGAATAGGGATAACAATACCTAAAGCAAATATCAAAATTGGGGTTTTAGTCTCCTCTTAAGACGGAACTCTAGTGCCGACAAATTAACAATGTAGGTATTTGCTTGAGGCATTTCTATACCTATATTTTTGTTAATATTACCGGGACTATAATCACGTTAATAACTGTTAAAAAGGCACAATACCTCTGCTCCCGACGTTTCGACCGAGTTGCATAGTTCGTGGTCACGGGTCGACTGGAGTCCCGAGAGTCGAGTAAGTATTATAGTCTCGGTAATATTAACAAATTATGAGTTCAAATCGCGTAAGTTTAAAATCAATAATTTCTATACCTATTCCTGAGAAACGCACCCAACAGGACAACTATTATATAGATCAGACAGTTTTTACCAATTAAATTGTTGATAAAACCCGGTGAACAGCGAGTAGAACTGGCGCTCGAACGGTTCCGTACCGTAATTATCATAATATGATATTCGTCATACCAAGCTCACATAACACTAAATAACGAGACCCTAAACAATAGGATAAGATAATAATAATAATTTTCAGCTCTCTAGTTATCACGGTTACAAAGATACACCCTGGTGATAATAGGCGCTGTCTGTCCTGCTTCCGTCATAGTATATTTTATCTTTTTAGGGATTTATAATTAATTAAGTATACGAAATACGAAAAACGTAAGAATACGAAAAACAAAATGTTTAGTTAAAATCTCATTAAATATAACCGTAAATACATGTAAGCTAAGCATAACAAAGTTTAATGATACAAAGTCTTTATTAAGCCAAAGGAATACTTCTCAAAACAACAATGAATCGTATTAATACACCCCGCAGGCTTACCAAGTAGGTTTTCAATTACACACGTCTGAGTACGAGGAAAGGGCGGGACTTATGAGAACATGAGACTAAATGAATATGAGGATTAGATTAAAGCTTGTTCCTATTGTCAGCAAATTCTTCATAATTGAATATAGGTGGTAGCTTCTAATTGAATATTTAATATTCCTGATTGAAAATATCGAGCAAGTTTTATAAAATACATATCTAGTTAAATAAATGTGAATTGACTTCTTAAATCGATTGATCGATTGTTTTAAGCACTGCTTATAAAATTTAAAATACCAGTCAAGCACGATTTGGGCTGCACACGAAAGGTTCCGTTTCGGTAGTATCATAATTAAATATTTCTCTCATAGCGACCCTAAATGACCATCACGGCTTCAGTATAGGAGAACGATAATGATGAGTATCTGTCATTGTAATGTTAACTGATATAGGTACATAAACTGTGAAATTTTCAGCTCTCTAGCTATCATCGTTCCAGAGATACAGCCTCGTGACCGACGGATGGATGGATATACTATGGATAGCCAAGTCTCAGTAATAAGGTTCATTATACCTTTTAACGGACCCTTTGTTGTTTCCGTGTGGTGACGGATTAAGAATACAAGTGTCACCACCCCATCTCCCAACCCTGTGCCAACACGCCTGGTCAGCGCAGCACAGTAGACCATAATCCCTCCCAATGTGGAGGAGGCCCGTGAAGACGTAAATGGGCTGGAGAGAGAGATACCTTTTGACGGAACCCTTAAAAAATGTTGCTGGTGTTCACACGTAAGTTCTCGGTTTATCCTTCGAGTTATTCTGCGTTTTTACTTACTTCATGGTGTCTGCTATTATTTATGTCATTTTTCCAAACCACGCATTCTATGTACATAAAAAAATAGATACAAGAAAAACCATAAAAATTAACTGTCCACAATAATTTAATTCAAACTCCTTTACTTGTATTGAAATACATAATTACAAAGTGACTACAATGTAAATGTAGTACAGTATTTATAATCGAAAACGTCACAACAGAGGGTTGCACTTAGTTTTGTTCGAGCACAGTCCACAACAATAAATAACACGACAATAGTTTACTTGAATTTGTTCAGGTGGTCGCACTGTATATTGCTTAATGTTTTGCAAAACAAAATGAATATGTAAACACATTATATTCTGCTGAATTCATTTCCTGAAATCAAAACTTAATTCATATCAAATACATAATTATGTCTTAAGGTGAAACGTGGAAGTACTTAAATTATAAGCTACTAGCTAATGGTGCTGATTCTATGCGCACAACGAAACTAAACTTAACTAAAAATGAAAATTGACAGCGTCAAAAACACAATTTGGCAATGTTATCTAAATTTTCTTATTATAAAAGCTGTGTATTATAGACTAACGATTTTAATTAACATAAATATGTACAACGAAATAGCAAATAATATAATGACACTATAAACTTTCACTTTTTTAGATAAGTTTAGTTGTCCGTGTAAAATTGCTAACATGTTTATAAATACATACTAGCCTTACAGGAAGTAAGGCTAGTATGTATTTATAAACTAAAGATTTTAATTAATATAAAAATGTGCACAAGAAAATAGCCAATTAATCAAAATACGCCAATAGTTGTTTTCATTTTTAGGGTTCCGTACCCAAAGGGTAAAAACGGGACCCTATTACTGAGACTTCGCTGTCCGTCCGTCCGTCCGTCCGTCCGTCTGTCACCAGGCTGTATCTCAAGAACGGTGATAGCTAGAGAGTTGAAATTTTCACAGATGATGTATTTCTATTGCCGCTATAACAACAAATACTAAAAATAAAATAAAATAAATATTTAAGGGGGGCTCCCATACAACAAACATGATTTTTAGGGTTCCGTACCCAGTATCTCAAGAACGGTGATAGCTAGACAGTTGAAATTTTCACAGATGATGTATTTCTATTGCCGCTATAACAACAAATACTAAAAAAAAAAAAAAAATATTTAAGGGGGGCTCCCATACAACAAACATGATTTTTTTACCGTTTCTTGCTCGATACTAATAACGTTGCCTTATGTTGCATAGATAATGGTACGGAACCCTTCGTGCGCGAGTCCGACTCGCACTTGACCAATTATTTGGTTAAGTTGTGCACGGAGAATTGGCATAACTGTGTATTTTTTCTTCACACAGCTATTTTTTCACATTGTCTACTGTAACAAATACATAAAAGACAGTTTTAAACTAATTATACAAGTAGGTATATGCTAACATAACACAAATTAATTTTGTATAAGTACCTCGTACAAACTATTGTTACAAAAGCTCCCATTTAAGTTTCAAACATAGGTCCGTTGGTCCCAAGCTGCCTTCTCCATTTACTACATTGTAACACTACAGACTAGCCTTTATGCGTTATTCATGCACTCAACTCAGGGGTGCTACTAAACAATATTTTATACGACCATTTTGTTGCATTTTAAAGTACTTACACCAATGTTGTTTACTCTTACTTAAATATTGTTTGCTTACATTGTTTTGTTTAATATTAGTAACCCGCTCTGGCAATGTGCGGTTATTAAAGGATTTAGAGCAATAGCGCACTAGCGACCTGGCAGCGCGGCCACGACGCGCGGCTCGGCCGCAGGGGTTGCGATTTGCAACGCGGCCAAAACCGCGGCTACGATCGTCACTTGCATATACAGCGCGCTTCAAAATGGACGTTGAGGAAATAGCAGTGCTTTTATATCAGAGATATAGAAAATATATATACATTTTACTGGAAGGGAGGTCCAAGATCTGAACCCAGACGGGCAGGTGTAGGATTTGTTATAAAAAAATCTTTCGACCTCATGAGCAAATCCTTATTCTTGGTGACTTCAACGCAAGGGTTGGACGGGATTTTAAGGGTTGGCCAAAGGTTCTGGGGAGGCATGGTGTTGGTAACACGAACAGCAAGAGACAGCTGTTGTTAAGTTTAAGGATGTCCAAAAGAGACATTTGAAACGATGCAAATTAGATCCCAATACATGGGAAGTCCTTGTCTCAATCTCGGTTATAAATCTTTCCGTGTTGAAAAACATAGCGATGATCACAAATCACGCTGTAGTTCCATAATAGGTGCGGCCGCCGCGGATAGTGCGCGCACGCTGGTGATTTAACGGCCAGCGACTGAACTGAACATGGGCCGCAAATGCGTCGCTTCGATCTAGCTGGCTGTTGCGGCCTGGTGTGGCTGTGGTGTGCGCGTGCTCTATGGCGATTTCATACTAATGTATCTATCTCGATGGCCGCCGCAATCTGGCCGCTGCGGCCTGGCCGCTAGTGCGCTATTGCTCTTATACCAGCTTGTTAGTGTGCCATCGCTTGATTATATTTGATTACGCTTTTTTTTGCAATTTCAAATCACATAACAAATTCTATTATGCATGTTTAAGACATATTTTACAAAGTAAGTAATAGCTATACCTATATTTAAATAAAACTACTTTTTACGGATTTAGACGCGTATATTTGTTTTAATAAGAAGAAGTATATGTAGTATATCCGTAAGAAAAGAAAAGTAGTATATGTAGTATATCCGTAGTGTGAAATATCCAAGAATATTTATTTATTTATTATTTAAATTTTGGTCCGACGTTTCGGAGACTATGATAATAAGCTATATATTTGTAAAATATTGTTATTTATTTAGAGAAGTCGTTTTGTTTGAGTCATGTACAAAATGGTATGTATATTCGTACACACGCATCGATGAATGAATTTTCTGTGCAATACAACTTACTTTTAGGTGAGCGGTAGGTAGTTCTTTAAAACAGGAATAAGGTTTAATAGATATCTACTAATGGAATATGGAAGTAGCCAAGAAATAATTATTTACAATTAATATATCATATAGTAAAACATATTTGTGGCAACCCTACATCAAAGGTGAAGGACCGTCCATCAAGTGTCTTCACTGATTGTTAAGGAAATTAATCACAATAGCGGAGAGGAGTCACAGGTTGTGCAATACCTTTGTTAATCTTACCTTTTCTTTATCTAGATATTTATTACTGGATATTTACTATGGAGATGATACAAATATAATATGTTATGCATAAATTCCTTCAACATTTCGCTAAGAAATGTAATTTTTTAACACGATTAAATCACAATTCCGACAGTCTGGCCATGGATTGCTAAAATATCTCCGATACGTCGAACAAAATTTGATCCTCATATATCTACGAGTCAATAAGGGAGTGAACATCTACTGTGAGAAATGGAAAACTTGAAAATAAATCCTAAGCCAAGATGCCTAGTCAGCGCGGCAGCTGCGGTTGTGAACTACAAACCCTCCTAAAATGGAGAAGGTCTGTGCTCAACAGTGGAACATTAATGGGCTAGAGAGAGAGGGAGAGAAACCTCAGATAGAAAGTGTCTCATAATGTAGCAAAAATCTTCGTTACTGCATACTGGTTTGTGAAAAATCCCCACAATACCTGGGCCCCAAGTCCGGTAAATAAATTGTGTCACAATGGTAGCTCAATGGCACATTAAAACCTCAAAAAATTTACAATAGACTACCAAACTTGACAAAATTCGTCACCAAGCAATCAGTTAGTTAGTGTTATTGCAAACAAGTGCAATAACTGATTGCTTAGTGACGAATTTTATCAAGTTTGGTAGTCTATTGTTAATTTTTGAGGTTATAATGTGCCATTGAGCTACCATTGTGACCCAATTCATTTACCGGACTTGGGGCCATGTATAACCGTGTTCATTTAAACTAATTTAAAGGATCCTTTTATTTTCTGGGAATTGCGTCGATTATAATAACAAAATAATTAAGTTATAAACAAAGTCATAGCGGTTATTCTTTCTGCACCAGTTTTTATTCATAATCTAACAAATTACATAGTATTAACTAAAATGTTTTTCTTATTTCGTGCTAATGTAGCTAACGGTTCTTATCGCGTTGAGTCGAAACTTTCGCCATTTATTTTGTTAACGATAATATTCTTACATATTAGTTGCAAAGATCGTATAAGTAATAATTAATCGCATGTTTGTTTTTCTTAATAAGAGTAATTTGGTTGTTTTGTTATTGATAGAAATACACCGAGTCCTATGGCCATGGTCTAACTAAATGAACCATTACAATACCTAACTTTTTACTTAACCGCTGTAAGTTTTCAATTTAATTTCAATTTATGAGCGAGTGTCTCGAAAGTTGAAATATTGTAGGTATTGTATTTTATTGTATTGACTTGGTATTGACTCTTCTCATTGACAATACCAGTGTTAGTACGGTATCTTGTTATTATGGTGTTTTTGATAAATATTTTATGAAGATAATTTATACTTGTAGCCAAGTAGCCAGTCTTAAATAGAACAGAGAGTTTTAAATAAAACATCATCACTTTTTTTACAAATCGTAATGTGAATAAATTATAGAAGGCAATTTTATAGTAATTACACAACGAAAAGCATAGCACAATATCGATGAACTGCATGACTGACTGGTTACTGCGGATAGAATGATAATTATCGATGTTCGTTTCAAATACACTTTGATCTTTTCCCATTACGAACTGTTCCGTATACGTATGCAGTATATACAAACGATACAGTAGCTCACGACACGACTGTTAAGCTATTATAATAGTAATGAGCCGTTGGTTACCCGAGGGCGATCACGACTTTGAATCATTATCATTATCTTTTGAGATTCCTGAGGTCGTTTTCGACTCTGAAACTGTTTTACTTTTTATTCGACTTCAACATAAGGATCTGTTCGTCTGTAGAATTTTTTGTATATTTGTTGCCAGATTCCTCTGTGAACTGTGGACCGATTTTAGAAATATTATTTATTTTCGAAAAGATGTGGGTACTTCAGATGTGGTCCCATATTCAGCAATTTAGGATGTGACCAATGGATCCCAGAGAAACCGAGAGCAACCTTCAATATTTAAAGGCACATACAATGTTATTCATATACTTTCTAAACATATTTTCGTAATTGGTTCTTGAAAAAAAACAAAAAAATATTCTTTCTGTCTCTCAGTCTATAAGTTTATCTCTTTGAGGCAATCTATAATATTCAAATGCTATCATTAATCTTCCTTTTACGTATACGACGTTGTAGAGTATGAATATGATGAATATTACGTAATTATTCTGAAAGTTATAAAACTATATTATTCTCTCAATTGGAATCAGGCCCAATATATTATTATTGTGGGCCGCATAATGAAGGCAGCGCACATTCTTTCCAATTAAATAATGCAGAAGAGACATAGTATTTAGGACAGAGCAAATATCTCGCAATAAACTCTGATTGGCTGATTAATTGCTTTGACTCTAAATTGCTATAAAATTGCGCAAATTAATAGTATTTAATACATCGTACTTTTGCTTCCATTTATCTAATGAAATCAAGGTGAAATCCATGATATTGCTTTAACATCAATAGGGGACATTAAAATATGACGACTGCTATGAATTAGATACCTAACAGTGGCCATAAAAGTTCAACACTGACTCATGACACATATTTGTGAAGGCCGTTCACTTTTTGTTCGATTTGTATACATACAATCCATAGTCATTGTTGACCTCAGTATATACCATCATAAAGAATGCGGCACTACCGTTGTATTTATTTGAGAAAATAATTTTATTTTATGAGAATACTTCCTAGTCATTACATTTTTTTTCTAAAATAATGAATTATTGGATGCAAACGGCACAAGACCGCGCGTTATGGCGTTCTATAGAGGAGGTCTATGTCCAATAGCAGACGGAGAGAGGCTGATGGATAGATGAGTGGATGATGAATGGAAGAATTATTGGGAATGCCATGGGATTGGGCAAGTAATGCATCTATAAGGAATCCGGTCCTTTGATTTAGACGCAAGATAACTCAACCATTCGTCATAGCTATTACCACTATTACTATTCAAAACATGTTTAAGACTCTTGTCCTTTACTGACTTTTTCTTCTGCCCCTATTCCTAAGTTCAGCGCAATATGTATTTTTCTTAATATTATTAGGTACCTGTGTTTACTACATAATATATAGTATATATAACATATACTTTCTTTAATATCCTGTTTAGTAAAAGGTACCTACCTATGCGACTAAGAATATACCTACGCGTTACCACGACAATTTAAAAACCCTAAAATTTGTGTCAAACACGAGGTTCGATACTAATTTTAGGTTTGGCAAATATTTTAACTAATAGGTTGTTTGTAACATAATTATAGCATGAAGTGAGACTAATAATAGTGAGTCATAGATACTCTTGAGATACCTTAGCGGTCAATGTTCACAGAAATGAGACCTATTGATTGACATGTAAACAAAGAGCTAATAATATAGTGGCCAGTACCTTTTGCATTAAAAATAATACTCTACACATTCTATTAGAACTTTCTAATGTAGATAATAGTTTTATTTAACTTATTAAAAGAATTTAGGCAGAACATTTTACAAGTGATGATCAATTGATCACACACACACGTGTAACCTGTAAATGTAAAATATGACTAAAGGAGGTACTTATTTACCTAAAACAAACTAATTTCTTAACAAATTTTTTATATAGTTAACATTTATTTAACCTTTATCCAGTCACGGTTAAATGCCGACCCTTGTTGGTAAAAAAGAATAAAATCTGAGTTTGCGAACTAAAGATTCTAACAAAGTATATTATATATGTATAGCATATGCATATATAGCATGCATAAGAAACATAGATGTCGATATGCGTATTCATAATATTCCTTTTTTCCCTTAACACATTCGTGTAATTAGGGGTAAATATTTGCGGTTTATTTATGCCATAGTCTTTTAATCCCTGTCCAAAAGTACCTTTCTAAAGACACTTAATCCATTCCCAGACATATTAGTTTATGTTCAATGTTTATTTATGTTGCTTTAATTGCCCCAGTTCTGTGTAACTTCGCCCACGTGACATTCTCAGTGCTCGGTAATATTAGCTCAACCATGTTTATATTCAGATATAATTAATATATTTGTACTGTCAAAAATATTCATTCATGGACACTTTACACAACGTCTTCTGGTTCCAAGCTAAGCTTATTTGCTTGTGCTATCGGTACCAGAAAACGGATATACTGCATATACAGTTTATTTATTGTAATTCCTTCATTACACCACAAAGCGGTTTTCCTCCACAATTTGTCAATTAACAACATTATTATTATTTGGAAAACATTCTACAAGAAATAGTTTCTGAATTCGTTCCTAATTTCTTAGACATCCACTCACCCTTTTCATTGGCTCTTGGTGTCTTCATTTAAAAACGGAGCTTTGTATTTGTCTCTACTTAGCCAAATTGTTTTGGTTATTCAGATAAATAAAGTAAAAGAAACAGAGTGTCTTTTTCAAAATTACCGCTTTGGTTTCCTTAGGGACTTCGTATACCATTCAAAGAAGACATTCAAAGTAAGACTGTTTTACAGCTTTCCTCATAAATTTCCTTTTCAAGTATTCTAATTAATTAAGCAACAAGTGGCGTCTTTGTATAAAATAATACACCAATATGTATTCATGGCTCCAACTTCATTAGCTTGTCTACTCCCAAAGGTAATGTTTAGAAGCTTATTAATTTCTTGAATTCATCGTACGTAAGATGAAGTGATTTTATATTCAATTTTGTTAGTATTAAAAAATTAATAGTTTTAAAAGTTTTTTAATAGTTTTCAGTGGTTAAAGTGTCCTTTACGATCAGTTGTAACCTATGGATAACCCTGTAACAATCGCAGAAAACACTTTACAGCTGAGTCTCACCTGTGACCATGGTAACTGCAAAATCTTCGAAACGTCCGCGTAAAATTTAAAACAAATACACGCGTCTAAATCCGTAAAAAGTCATTTTATTTAAATAAATGAGTTACGCATGTGTTAGAGAATATTATTTTTTTTTTTAATTCCAAAGTTAATTATTAATTCCCGTCTGGCTTTTATAAACTTTAGAGAAATCATGTGAATTTTTACCTACCACAAGATAGCTTCTATCTATGTACGAAATCCTTAGTGTTAAATGTAATGTATGAAATTTTGGTGATTTTAAGTAGCAAAACTATACTTTAGCTTCCTCTATTCATTGGTACCTACTAATTTCGTCCGGTATTGATAAAGGAAACACAATACGCGTTGGTGATCTCAGTATTAAATAGCGAACAAAGTTAGAGGATAGTTTGTTAGACATTTAAGACATGTAATGTTTACATGATATAAAAATAGACATTGTGTCCTCCATAAATAAATTTTACTTTCATAAGAACGTTAGTAAGCTATTCTATGTAATGACCAACTCGTTTTATCTGACCTTTTTGCTATACGATTCACGATTGAGTCCCATAAAAGGCTATGTCCAGATAACTTTATTCCACATAATGCGTCCCCATCCTTTTGAAAAGGAAAGTTGTATAACATTTTTTGAGATCGCTTCCCTTTTAAGGCATGCCTGTTCTTTTTATTGCAGAAATGGATGAGAGAAAGAATGTTTCTGGACAATATCAAAGGGTTCGCCGACATTATGGGTGCATATTTTGTAATTTAAACGCAGTAGACGTGGCTATAAATCGGTAGAATTGCGTTCGTTTAACTATAATAGGAACTAGACAGCTATTATTTACTGACTATTACTTTGAGTACCCCACATGTAAGTATGTTTATTTTCATAAAACAAGATAATATATTCATTCAATGTAAATTGTAAAGATAGTATTAAGTAGAACGTCTATAACAGTCTATATATCGTTTACTAGCTATTTCCCGCAACTTTAAACGCGTGGAAATTAGAAAACAAACCAAATTATACAAAAAAGGCCATCCTCTTGAATCATTCTATCTATTGAAAAAAACCACATCAAAATTTGTTGCGTGGTTTTGAAGAGATAAGCTCACATAGAGACATACATACAAAAATGATGACTTTGTTTTATAATAAGCAAGGATTTCGCTCAGTGTTATGGTATCGATACGGCAGCTGTACTTATTCTCCTGAAAAAATTATTTCCGTTTATGTTGAAAACTCGAAAAACGTAAATTTCGAGTTATTTCACTCTTTGAATAAGCGTGCGATAAAGTATGTACCCAATGTATCAAGTACTTGTATCATGTACCCATCAAGTATGGTAATGGTAATTTGGTCTTTGTAACACTTATTGCTTTTCCCTTAAATTAGACCCTAACATTCGTAGAAAAATCTATAAGTAGATACTTTTAACTGTTTATACTAATAGCTTTTTTAAAGAGAACCTTCTTATATTTCTTTGTGAAATACATGTTGAAATAGTTTTAAAAACGACAATTTACTTATAACAATAATATTTGTATATTTTTTTTAAATAATATCATTTAGTAATTCGAGGTTTAAAAAAATATTTATTGTGTTGCTATATTCTTTAATGTTGATGAAATAATTCTAATTTATAATATCTAAAGATATACTTTATAATTCGTAAGAAGTAACTAGGTATTTGAAATCATCTAACACCAACGCAATTTCAAAGTAAAAGTTAATTGTGTTCAATTCTATAACAAACAGGATTTGGAATTCCTCCGAAACATCTAAAAACAAAAAAAGAACAAAAAAAAACTTGGCTAGAAGTTATGAAAATGTCATTTTTAACAGGTTTTATTTAACTTTTCCCCTTTTACACTCTCAAATACAAGTAATTAAATGAAAAAATGAATTGGTGGGGATATTCGTCTAAAAATATTTCAAAGTTGAAAAGGTTAAGCATCTTTTTTGAAGTATTCTTAGTAATTAATGTTAGCTGTGTTGGCCTCGTTGACCGTAGACTAATAAAACATCGACAATATCAACCCGCATGTAAGTTCCAATTCTAAGTTCAAATTAAACTTGTTCGGGTCGTCCTGCAGGGCATACGCGCATGCCGCTATCCTCGCCAGTCGGTATACAGTGCGCAAGCGCCGATGTTTCGGTTCGGACGATTGAATAGCGCCGCAAAGGCGTGCGTTGCGAAATTACCGCAAATTATTTTTAACCGTGAAGTTTCATTAGTGTAATTTTATTATCAAGTGGAAATTCTAATGTTTCTTTCCTTTTGTGTCAGTGTTATCATTTCGTTGTCGTGATTGTGTTTTATTTATGTGACTAGTTCAGAATTTAATTGCATCATGTCTAGGTACGCAGTGTTATCTTGCTAAATTAAAGTTTATCTACCTTTGTTAATTCAATACCATTCGATTTTGACAAAGGCATCAATATAGTATTGCCTTAGCCTGTTAATGTTAACTGTATACTTTAAAACAATAATTTTCCCAAATAAGCTCTAAAATAAGGACAATACATATTATGTTAACGCAGAAAAATAATTCGCCAGTTTCAACCTGTTTATATTTTAATTTACGTATTCTGTCTCAAGTATAATATACTCTTATGGTCTTATTCATAATGAGTTATCGGACGCTTAAATGTTCGCTAAAATCGGTTCACGAAAATTGTCAAAAATTGTTCTTCATAATAGTCTTTTTACGCTAAAAGTTTATTATCTCTCCGATAATATCTCCGTTTAAACCTCCGATAAGTCATTATGAATAAGACCATTAGTCTCTAATCTAAATTCTATAGATTTTGATTGAGATAGATTTGTCAATGATTACGGTTCAGAATGTGAAGGCCTTCTAAGGCCTACATTAATCAAATATTCATGTCTAATTATTCCGGCTAATGTCTGATAACTGCTCTTACATTAAGAAGCCAATCGGCATTTATTACAAGTATATTATTATACTAAATGTTGCCAACGACCTCGTACGCGTAGTATTTAGAAAATTCCTTCCTCGCTAAATGGACTATCCAACACTGAAAGAATTTTTCAAATCGGACCAGAGGTTCCTGAGATTAGCGCGTTTAAACAAACAAACAAACAAACTAACTCTTCAGCTCTAAAATATTAAATATTAGTATACTTAGATTGTTTGAAGGATTTATTAGCAGTAGGCAAAGTTAGTTAAGGATAGATTACGACTTAGATATAGACTATAAAGATACTAAACGAGTAATTTCTATCAGCTATGTGATTATTAACATTGTAACACAACAACTTTTCACATTTTTAACTGTCGGGCCCACATCCTGAACCTAAGGTTTTCGCCTTTTCGCCACCAGAAAGTTGATTAGATTCTCTGATTGATCAACATTTTATTGAAAGTTTTTTGTCATAATCGGCACCTATTATATTTTACTAGACTTTAGAAGATTTCGCATCTCAACCGTTTACCAGTGGATAATTTGCATTTAGATTTATTATGTTACTAGCTGTTGCCCGCGACTCCGTCCGCATGAAATTTAGAAAACTTTTCATCTTTTTTTCGCAATAAAAGGTAGCCTATGTCCTTTCTCAGGGTCTAAAGACTGTCTATGCCAAATTTCATCAAAATCGGTTCAGAGGTTTAAGCGGGAAAGCGTAACAGACAGATAGAGTTACTTTCGCATTTATAATATTAGTAGGAATGGTTGGTGTGGAAAGAAAAAAAATTCCCACTGCTATAACTAAACTACACTATATGGTTGATATTACCGATGTGTCGTTTATTTATCAACTTCGATTGTACGAAATCATAAGCAATACAACTGACTCATGTCAATAACATGTTACTCATTCTGAACATAGAAATGAATATAACATAAATAAAGATGTTTAATTTCTTCATCTATTACCTACTGTTGTAAGAATAAACATTGCGTTGAACAAAAAGGAATTAAAATATAATTGCATCTATTCTGTGGCGTTAAGAACTAAATTGAAATGAAAGTAACTAGCTATCTATGGTTTATTTGGGTATAATGGCTATTAAGTATCTTATACGCATTCTTTTATTCTTTAATATTATCATTTTTTAGAAGCAGAAGATTTAGTTAACCGCACCGAGTTAGATTATTGAGATTGTAAATATTATGTTTTAGTAAAGTTTAGTTATGCAAACAGAATTGGCATACATCTTTGTCAGGGAAGGAAGAAGTCTGTTAATTGGTGATATCCTGAAATTCGATAATCATACCTTATAAGATGTAGGAAGCATCATAATAATATCAAAGCCTCGAACTTGAAGCTTGTTCAATCCAATTACATTCCGAGAACTTGATAGTGAAGTAATTTTGCTATCATGGCTGGATCTGTGTGTACTGAGAACTGGGTAAATTGTTCGCAATAAGTGTAGGTATGTATAATGCGTGGGATGGTAAAAATATTCGGACAGATATCGTCGAGGAAAAATTTTAACGCAAAATAATATATTGAATTCTTAACCGACTAACTGAATATAAAATTTACGTATACAAATATGTTATGTGCGATAAAATTAAGAAGACAAGAATGCTAAAACATATCCATTTAAAAGTAACAAGAGATTCATGGAATAACATTTTTTTAGAGAGTATGAAACCCATCGTTCTTTATTTTTTTTTTTTTTTTTTTTTTATACTACTAAGTTGGCGAACAAGCGTACGGCCCACCTGATGGGAAGCGGTTACCGTAGCCTATAAACGTCTGCAACACCAGAGGTATCACTCGCGCATCGCCGACCCTGTAGGAATCGTTTGACACCTTTTTTGAAGAACCCCATACTGTAGTCCAATGGGAAAACCTCGGCAGGTAGTTCATTCCACAACTTTATTGTACGTGGTAAAAAATTCCGATGGAATCGTACTGTGCGCGATGGTATAGGTTCTAGAGTGTGAGGATGAACTCGCTGCCGGTGATATATATGAATTTGTATAAGATACTTAATAGCCATTATACCCAAATAAACCATAGATAGCTAGTTACTTTCATTTCAATTTTATACTCTATTTCCTTCCATAATTAGACTATAAACTATTGAATAGAAGAAAGATGATCGGTTTGTAATATCAGGCTGATTCTGCAGGTTGATAGTCCTGCAAACACCCTCATTTGCGATTACCATCTCTTTTACTACTTCTGATTTATTTATTTTATAATATTAACTGATTTAATCTTCATTCTTTTCAAATTTCCGAATCATTGGAACATATATTATTTATGTGACTGCACATGCAAATAGCATAAAATGCTAGCTTATCTAACACAATGTCCGACTTTAGCGCTGTGCTATTGATTAAGCGTTGATAATACCCAAGCAGTTTGTTTATAGTCCAACAGCAAGTTGGCTACACTGCAATTATCTGTCGCTGATCTTGCAGATAAGTCCCTTGACAACAGACGACGTTGAGCGGACTACATTCGACGTACCATGAAAGATACTCGTATCTATAGCAGCAATTACCGTGTGAAATGCTGTTTCCACGTTACCATTCATTATCTATAGAATTTTCCATTGATCTCTATTAATTTCTACTATGTATGTAGACTGTATTTAGAATACTATTTGATATCCTTAGTTATCGCAAATATCGTTGTTAATAAAGTCACTATTTATGTATATTTGTAGAATAATACAGAGAATAGTAATGAACTGTTTGTTTATAAAATATTTTCTACTGATAACCATTGATAACTATTTAACAAGCGGTTCCTAGTAAGTATTTCACTTTATTACGCAACTAATTAGGTACACAGGGTAAATGACTGTCGCTTTAGCTATATTGTAGTAACTCCATAGTGTAAGCTATTGATTGTAATTGTGGCATCCCTTCTAACAATCACCGACAATCTTGACGCTTTGATGCTTATTAAGGGAAACATTCACAAAAGACGGATATTATAGATAGACTAAAACCAACAGTTAGTTATAAAAACCATAATAATACGTTAATAAGAAAGAAAAGTAAAATTAAATGTTAAGAATAAAGCTATATAGTCAAAAAATTTAGATAATTTTAAAATTTTTTTTTTAACATTATCTACTGCTACAAACCACGTAAAATTCAATCCAAACTTCTCATCATTATGTTTATGTATATATTTAAGTATTCTATTCTATTTAGAATTATGTATAGGTTTATGTACATTTATGGATCTATATCTCTTTAAGTGTATGTATATCTGTAGTATGTATTGATTATGCGTAATATTAGATTTTTCTTATTACTTGGAATTTATACATAGCAAGTACACCACTAATACCACTTTCCAAATAAACTAAGTCCATCTAAAGGTTGTCTGGAAGAGATCGCAATATGCGATAAGACCGCCAATTGTACATGTTTTATTGTTACATTAGTTAAGTGACATGTAATTTATGGTGTGTAATTTATGGTTTAAGTGGTTTAAGTGTATTCTATTCTATTCTATAATTTGTCAAAAAATAGAAGTTAACATCGAGGCGAGGTCGAATACCAAACCTAATACTGAACCAAACCTGCAATAATAATACTATGGCGATTGTTTTACTTTTATGTAAATAAACATATATGTCAATATTCGGATCTGTGTACCATATACGATACGCTCATCTTGATCAAGGCATATAGTACATAATATGCTGCAACAATGAATTTATGATCATTTAAATTTTGTTAAAAAATGTACATATCCTTTGAAACAAGTTCTATTACTGACTTTTACGCGTGGGTGTCACGCATAATTCACAATATCCCGTTGTTTAGTCAGAGGGATAATAATATGTTGATGGTTGGTGGTCAGTAAACCATGACTTTACGGATGTCGGCTGGTATGTTCACTTGTTGCTTTCCGATGCCACACGATACACTACGTACCAATATTTGACAGACCTTTAATAAAACCCAGCATTAGTAATAATTTTTGTATAGACTAGTCACATAGATAGAGTGCCTTCTCAAAGTGTCAGTTCTAATGATCACAGTGCAGTTTGTGTTTAAATTGAGAAAGAAGTAAGGAGAAGTGACACAGCATGCTGATAACAAAATACACGGCAATTTTGTTGGAAAGTGCTCGGACGACAGAGGCACGAAATATGGCTTCGTCGAGGATTGAGGCTTGGACGTCGTCGTTGGATAGCAGATCCAGTCGACGTAGACATGTCAGACGCCGTCATTTTATACACAGGTTTGTTTTATTTATTTAGATATGCTAAAGATTCCTTTATCGTTCAACAAATTTATTTCAGCAGATACTTTAATAAACTAATATTTTTATTGGTCAATGGCTGCTTTATTTACGAGTATGTCATTTTTATATGTTTTGATATTATTTTCACTATCATTATATCATACCTGGTGATTATCAACAACTCTTACCATTTAAATGGTATTTCTGAACTTTGGCGAATATTGAACAATGGATAGCTTGTTAGTTGCAAACCTTTATCTGGCATATGGTAGTAAAACAAATGGAATGCGCATGTCCTAAACTAGAATCTTCGATCAACATGCACATTTTGTATCATGTGCCATTAACATGCAGATTTCAAATGTATGCCAGTAAGAAGTTGCTTAGCCTTTATTAATTAGCTATGGCGGATGCATCATGCATATCTCTGCATATTTATTCAGTTTTTATCTGGATGAATTACGTTAGTTTTGGATGATTAACAAAAAAAAAACGTCAAATATCAATGAACCTTAGCCCTTGTGTCCAAATAATTGTTTCTGTTCATATGGCGTACATGAATTTTTGCACGAGACCACAAACCAGACAGAATAAACTTTGCACAAAACGGCGACCAATCACAAAGGTACATTATGCATTCATCGTATGCATCAGTGCAGCCGCATTAAAGGTAGTAAATAGACACAGGACATGATACGAGAATTGAATTTTTATTAGCTTCAATTGCACTCGACTCTTGCCGAGACGTTGCTACAATAAACTTTAATGCTGCTATAAATCTCTATTCATTTAGTAATTGAAAATTGGTCCTCATTATTTGAATTGTTTTCTGATGCGGTTACCTAATCATTTTTATGTTGACACATTGCAGCAATATTATCTATGTTGTCATATTTCATAGCTATCCTTATGAAATGGAAATTATTTCTGATAATATTCGTATGAAACCTTTTATGAATAAGTCTGTATCATGTAGCGTCTGGTAAATTATAAAATACAACATTCTTTTGTTGTATCAAAGTTGGGAGATAAGGCCAAACCTGTATTTAGGTATATAAAATCAAGGAAGGAGCTAGCGATATAAGAGAGGCTATGTTAATAGCACTTGTTTTCCATGAACTTCTTACTTCGAAACATAGCATGTAGAGAAATTGGCTGAGGGCAAGCCTTTTGCAAGCAAGTCAATTCGCTGTAGTAATACATACATAAATTAATGAAAGTATCAGGTTAGTTATATAAGGTTGCTGATCCAAGTGAGTTTTATCCAGCTTGAAACCCTGTAACACCACGATTACAGACACTCAGCTCTCCTTATAAAGTCTATAAATAAATGGTAAAAGCTTTTTCTTGTTAATTTTACAGTTCGCGTACCAACTTATTTAAAACAATAAGGTAATGCTTATCTGTTGATTAAAAGTGCAGTTTGCCATCACCTCCACATCTATTTTCGTAAAAGTATCCCTACGATAGGCATGTTAAATTCGAAGAAATGGCTTAATGTAACCAAAAAATCTATTAATAATTTAGATAAAATAGGCAGAAGTGGGTTTTAATAAGTTTATCGGTAAAAGATATAATTTAATAAATAATCAAAAAGTAGAGAAAATTAGAAGATAGAAAGAAGAATTAGAGACGAAGCAGTACTTTTTATTTCTCAATAAAGTAAAAGCACATTCTACATTTCTTTACTTTGTAAGATATGAAAAGCGGTTCTTGATAAAATCTTAAAAGTTTACTGTATTTTTTAACAAAGAGGACAAGTCCATTCAAGATCTTAATAACAAAGTTATTTCTTAACCAAATCATTCTCAATCTTGTGTTGTGGGCTTCAATTGACGAAATTAGGTTACATTATACAGTACGGTATCTACTACTTCATACATGGCCGTCTATCGAATTGTTGGAATCCTTTAATGTTTATAACATTAGGCATTGATTATGTAGAATATAATTTAAGGGCCTACATCAATATTATCGTATATCATCGCCGACACGTACATATTAACACAGCCAGTAGGCACAGAAAATGAAGAATTAGGGATACTTTTCCTATTTACTCAAAATCTACTAAATATATTTTAATTCTGATTTACGTGTTTCTATATATAATAGTTACTTATGTTTTTAAAGTTATTTCATTAGTTAATACGCGATAATAGACCGACAAATGAAAAAAAATAAAAAATTAGAGAGGTTGTTTCGCTAAGATTTTCTATCGAGAAAACTTTTTTCAATCGTGTTTCTGAGTTTATGCGATCCTAGATCATATATTGAAAAAACATATACTTAAAAATTAGAGCTCTAGCCATTCAATCTAAAGAAACAATGAAAACTTCGTACGTAGAAAAATGCACGAAGCTATTTTGGTATCGTCTTAAGTTGTATTTGTTTCCTGTTTACAAGATGTTAGGAGGAAAATATCACAAACTTTTTAGCAGCGAAAAATATTTAGCTTTGGCAGTTATTTTAGGTTAACTATTTCATTGTTATCACAAAATACGAATTAAAGGAAGTAATGTCTTTAATAATGTGAGCTGACGATCTGGTAAAAAGTCGCGAGAAAGCGTTAGATGCAGCGCAAGATCGGGCATAATGGAAATTCTTGCGGCAGTCTTTTCTTAGTGCATTTCTTTTAACTGATTTTATTTTACACGTTCAGAAAATTCACTGATTTTGATAACTTATAAAATGAAAAGTTTGATAAGAGCCCCATTACTAGTTCAACATATATTATTGAAAAAGCGATATCACAGTAATATTTTAAAGGAGAAAGTTTTCGAGCTTTTACTCTTGTACTTCTTTACAAGGGGTTGAATCAAATTTTGACGACATTTATTTTGGAAGGATGTAGTTGATTTCTTTGATAACACATAAGTGATTTATTAATTTTTGCATTTGACATGCTATGCTTTTACTTAATAAATCAAATTATGGTGGAAAAAGTGATTACAAGAGGTGGATGGTCGAGATTGTTGCAAAGCAATCTTGATAGATGGCGTTGTACGTAAAAATATATAAACTCAATCGAGTGACGAATGTGGTGGCCTAATTTGATTACTGAAAAGCGCGATCGCAATAAGCTCAGTTGGAAGAGCTACGAAACTGTATTCCGAGGTCGTGGGTCCCGCTTGCGGTAATCACTTTTTCCACCATAATTTGATTTAATAAACAACTATGTGTCTCATTTCTATCTCATAAAATGTGTTTTTGCATTAATTGATGAGCAAGCTATCTTTCAAAGGGCTTGAAATCGTTTTTATTAGGGTTCCGTACCCAAAGGGTAAAAACGGGACCCTATTACTGAGACTTCGCTGTCCGTCCGTCCGTCCGTCCGTCCGTCCGTCTGTCACCAGGCTGTATCTCAAGAACGGTGATAGCTAGAGAGTTGAAATTTTCACAGGTGATGTATTTCTATTGCCGCTATAACAACAAATACTAAAAATAAAATAAAATAAATATTTAAGGGGGGCTCCCATACAACAAACATGATTTTTTTACCGTTTCTTGCTCGATACTAATAACTTTGCCTTATGTTGCATAGATAATGGTACGGAACCCTTTATGCGCGAGTCCGACTCGCACTTGACCAATTTTTTTAATATATACTCGTAATCATAAATCTTCTTTTAGATAGCATTAAACCTCTTGGTTACGGGAGAAGTAGATATTATGCCTGTAATAAAATTGAAATTAAATGTAAATAAAACCAATGTTACTGACTGACTCATATTTCTGCATTGTTGTGTCTAATTACACTTCAGCGCCTAATTAATGTAAGCAAATATCTGTAAGTTTATTTATCTTTCAAGTGGATTGAGTGATTAGTGCTTATAATATAACTGGATAGTAGGTCACATGTGTGAAATTTCATAATGTAATATACTTTATAGACCATCACATAAACACAATAAAAACATTAGAAAGTAATGCAACAAACTATATAAACATCTTTTTTATAATTGATTTTAAGTTCCCGTATAATAGAAACCATTAAATACCTCGAAATACTTGCACACCGAAGGCTCCACACTCCTTACATATTGTGAAAGGTCGACTGTAGTGATTACCATTTTGTAATATCTTCAATATTGGCCCTGTGGTGACGGATTAAGAATACAAGTGTCAGCAGTCATCACCCTATGCCTTTCCCAGGGTGCTGTAAAAGCCAGCTAAGGGACAATGTAAGCAGTTAACGTTTACTGCGAGTGACGGAAATCTCGAAACTAAAACCCCGTGCCAACACATCTGGTTAGTGCGGCACAGTAGACCATAATCCCTCCCAAAGTCGATGAAGGATGTGCCCAGCAATGGGACGTTAATTGGCTGGAGAGAGAATTTCCAACGAGTACATTCACCAATATATTATATAAGATTACCTAGCTCTCTCTCTCTCCAGCCCATTTTGTCTACTGTGCCGCGCTTACCAGGCGTATTGGCACAGCGTTTATTTTCGAGTTTTCCGTCTCTCACAGAGGATGTTATCTGTGTGGAATATCCCTTAGCTGACTTTTACAGCACCCTTGAGAGGAGATGTATTAGACACTTGTATTCTTAATCCGTCACCACACGGAGATTTCCTAGCTAGGTAATCTAGAAATATGTTTTTCTTATTCGGAATTCACTTCTTGCGTCTTTCTTCCAGACGTAATATATTTCACAGGAATGCTTACGTATCTACTGAATTAATTGTCTAAACATATAATCATATGTTGGTATTTTGAGATGCAGATATTCTGATGCTCTCAGTTCTCATGTGCAAAACGGTAATGTGTTATCTAATACAAGCGCAATACAAATCTTACATTAATGCATACTTATAATTCCTGAAATGAAACCTAGTTCTGGTTGACTGGTAAAAATTGTCTAAGGCATTAAGTCCGCCCATGATACATTTGTAATGCAAGAAATATCTAAACAAATAAAATCTCCTATAAAATATGTTTAAAGTGTGCTATAAAATGTGTGTGTGTAGTCATAATCATCATCAAATCATAATCATGATCAATCTCCTAAATCCAAAATGGTGTTTCAACATCCATACAGCTGTTCATTGTTAGTTGAATCTAATAATCTCTTTACAATACTAGTCTATTTTGACTTCTACATAAGATGAAAAAGAAATAAAATATAACTTGGGATCTATTGGAAAGATAAAAATCATAGTGTTATAACACTATAATAACATAACCTTATCGAAGTGAAAGAAAGAAAGAAAGCAAATTTTATTATTTCTTCAGCAAGGACACGATCAAAAACATAACATTCAATAAGTGACGAACAAAAAAATTGGTCAAGTGCGAGTCGGACTCGCGCACGAAGGGTTCCATACCATTATCTATGCAACATAAGGCAACGTTATTAGTATCGAGCAAGAAACGGTAAAAAAATCATGTTTGTTGTATGGTATAATCATAATCATGGTATTGTATGTATATTTATTTTATTTTATTTTTAGAATTTGTTGTTATAGCGGCAATAGAAATACATCATCTGTGAAAATTTCAACTGTCTAGCTATCACCGTTCTTGAGATACAGCCTAGTGACAGACGGACGGACGGACAGCGAAGTCTCAGTAATAGGGTCCTGTTTTTACCCTTTGGGTACGGAACCCTAAAAATTAACGTGTCGCACCTGTGAGAAATAAAAGGAACATTGCTCAGTGAAATAAATTAAATTTAAATAAATAATATTATAAATTCTCGTTCTTATCGAAGTGAAAGTTAAAATTGTTGATTCAATACACATAAATATGTAAAACTCCTTTCAATCGCAAAAATGCCATTGATTTCCTACATGTAAAGTAATATCATGCATAACTAGGAATCATCATAAAACATTCTTTATGCAATACTTAGTTTATTCAATATCACTACACTGTGACTGCATGATTGATTTTTATTTCTCTTCATGGTCTATTGCATGTCCGGTTTTATTACGTTCATATAATAGAGAGTTAATACGTCTTTCATGCTGCTATCTCTTCAATGCAGAACATGGAATCAGGTAGTTCCGATTGTCAATATGCATTGCATGACATCAAAAGTTACGAATGCATGCAATAAATAAGAATGCCGATAAGATGACTTCACATATAGCTATTCTATTAATTTGACTAGGTCTAGTGTTTCGTATAACGGACCACCGTTCACGGATTCGATTCCTACACAGGACAAATATTTGTCACATGAATATCTGTATTGCGTCTGGGTGTTTTCTATGTATCACAAGGATATATTTTAAAAATAAATGAATTATGTACTTTATCCGTATTTTGATACTCATAACACGCAAAATATTAGGCTTAGCTTGGGAGCAAAGGTCATATTAAATGTCCAAGAATATGCTAAGAGCTCCATTTCGGAGAGTGTGCTGCTGTATCACACTATATTAATTGCATATATTTATTTAACTATCTTATGAGCTACTTTGAACAAGCATCTTGCCACTTCGGTACTTACAGGTACTTAATAACTTAGCTTTAAATAAAACGTTAATAACGTCATAAGAATTATGTTTTACGGATGGAGTGGCTTGGTCTATAATATTAAAGGATGCAACTTGTTTGTAGGGGATGTTAGGTAAGGCTCTGCTATTTACCTAGCAATCACTGCCACGGCTCTCCTTGACTAATTATAAGAAGTCTATTTAACTAGTGTATCCAACGTTGTAATTTATTTTACAGGCATATGACCATAGCTTACTTCGCTACTAAGCCCTATCATATAACTTTGAAGTTATGGAATGCAAAGAAGTTTGTTGGGGTTGGGAATCCAGAAGCTCTTCTGTGAACTTAATTTTGCATTACAAAATAGTTACCCTACCAAATGGATAAAAATAATAATAATCTTACGGAGACTTCACTGTCCATATCTTATCTTTTCATTTTTATATAGGTATATATGAGTGTGCTACGCTTGAGTAAATTGGCAGACAAAAATAATAAAATATTTGCATTTTATTGTTCTTTTAAGTTGCCTATTTAATTTATGTTATTTTTGTACGAGGGTTTTTTATTTTTTTTAAAAATATGAAAAATAATATTATAATTTAATAAAGATTAACAGTCTTATTCATAATAACTTATCGGAGGTTTAAACAGAGATTTTATCGGAGAGATAACAAAACGTTTTAGCGTAAAAAGACTATTATAAATAACAAGTTTTGACAATTTTCGCGAACCTATTTTAGCGAACTTTTAAACCTCCGATAAGACATTATGAATAAGACCATAAATAAATAATAATATTATTATAAAGAACTGTATTAATAGGTTACGACGCCCGTTTAAATGAGCCACGCAACATTGTTTATGAAATCATTTGATAATTTGTGTTTTGCTTTGTAATACATTGCCTAAGTGTTGTTAGAATAGTTCATAGACAACTTTCGCTTATTAGTTTCGGGATTGCTTATCTATTTATTTCATAATACTACACTTAAAAAAATAAAAGCTTTATGGTTTTAAAACTTGGTGAAATCAATGAATTCCCACTTTTTATGTGTCTGGCACAAATTCTATTGCGTTTCAAATCTAACTAAACTAAAATAAAACCTAACTTGTACTTGACTAACTTCTTTTAAATGTAATATCCATAGGATTTGTTTGTTTATTCAAATGAAATTGTTTAACTTTTTTTATAAATTTTGTAGTTTTCTTGCAAAAATGATTACCTTATTGACTGACTTTTCCTGTAGTTAGATAATATGCTGTTTAATATACAATAAATAATTATTTATAATCGCTTTGTTAATTCGATTTAATCAAGGCTATGCGGGTAGAGAAAATACAGGTTTATCGATTAATTCTCAGAATCGATTTTTTTTAAGTACAATGAACTGTACTTGTCAGTTGTTGTATTCGGAGTCATTTATATTCAAGGGTGCATTGTTTCACAATCTTATCTAAAATCTCGATGCAATCACGAACTAAGCTATTTGCTACATCTTTATTTATTATAAAACAAAATCGTTATTTTTGTATGTATGTCCCTATGTGCGCCTATATCTTCAAAAATACGCAACGGATTTTGATGTGATTTTTTTTAAAAAATACGCAACGGATTTTGATGTGATTTTTTTTAATAGGTAGAGTGGTTAAGGAGTGGCTATTTGTATATATAGTTTGTTAAGGTTTGATTTTTCAATTCCACGCAAACGATGATGCGGGCAACAGCAAGTACAAAATAAAATTGGTTAACACCTATTCAAGGCACCAGCAATTAATCAGTGATGTTAATTTTATGGGTAATAAGTACTTCAATATCTGTTATGTTTTACATTGATCTTAACGTTTTTCTCTTTGTTTTATGCTTTTGACATTTCGAATTAATAAGCGAATATCTACAATGTAGTATTAGAAATCATGTACTTTAGTTGAATCATGCGTGTCAATACAAGACAGAGGTTTTGTTAAGAAACTAATGATGATGATAAATAAATACTTAAACTGATACTATTAGTTTAAGTATCTATTTAGTAACTTATGTAGTTTTTAATACTATTAGTACACCACTTATAACTAATATTCAATCTTAAAATTCCATCCCAAGGTTGTCTGTAAGAGATCACAAATAGTGATAAGACCGCCTTTTGTACGTTATAAAACTGTTAACACTGTTAATCTTTTGTAAAATTTTGGTGTACAATAAAGGGTATTGATTTGATGCTCTCGAAAGGCGGCAAAAATGGCCAGTCGGAGTATTAAAACTCATTAGTAAAAATCCCGAGTGTTTTTCTTTCTGATATGATGTTTAAAGAAATAAATTTAGGATCTTTTGTGATATCTGTATACAGTTTAATTTATGAGCAGGTACATTCAGTTCTTTATGCAATTTATTTAATGTGTAACCACTATCGTGTGCTTGCCACATAATGTAAATCCAAAAAGCCTTTTTGTAAAATATGATTTAGCATGTGAATGATATTTGGTACATATTTGGTTCACCGTGTGGTTACGGATTAAGAATACAAGTGTCACCACCCCATCTCCTCCCAAAGGTGTTGTAAAAGTCAGCTAAGGGATAGGGGCTCTGTAGACCCTCCCAAAGTGGAGGAGGCCCGTGCCCAACACTGGGACGTAAATGGGCTGGAGAGAGAGAAAGATGTTTGGTATAGATGTCAAAAGGAAAAAAAATACCCACTTACGGCGTTCGTTTCATTTTCATTTTATTCATTTAGTTTTACCATCTTTTCCAGACAATATCAATCTAAAGGACGCGACATTCAGAAAATTCTTTAAATTTTCCATAGAATTTATTCAGGTTTACAATACTCTACTGCTGTGTTATGAGACTCGGTTAAGTGACTCATTATTGTGAAAAATATTATACTTGATATAAAATAACTACATGGTAGCAATAAAATAACAATAAATATAAAGGCTTTTTGCTTTTCAGTTGCCTTTAGCATGACGATATTTGGGGGTAGACATTTAGCCTACACAAACACTTCAGTGCTTTGATGTACCGGTAGTCAATTTGGCACCGCTGGAGGGACTGCAGCACCGCCCAAGTCTCGACTGAATCGAAGGCCTTCTCATAGTCCACATACGCTAGACACAGAGGCTGATTATACTCCTCAGTCTTCTGTATAATCTGGCGCAGCGTATGTATATGGTCTATGGTACTAAAGCCTTTTCGAAAACCGGCTTGTTCGGGAGGCTGGAAGTCGTCGAACCTGCGCGGGAGTCGATTTGTAATGACTCTAGAAAACAGCTTATAGACGTGGCTCAAGAGCGAGATAGGTCGATAGTTTTTCAAGCGGGTTTTATCGCCCTTCTTGAAAAACAACACCACCACGCTCCTGGTCCACGCCTCTAGAATAACAGTACCTACTACCTACCTAACTACCTAGGACAAATAGTCCAGCTAGGCAAATCCGACTTCGAGAAAGAGGTCAACCGACGAATCCAACTCGGCTGGGCAGCGTTCGGGAAGCTTAGGCATATCTTCTCGTCCAATATTCCGCAGTGCCTGAAGTCGAAGGTCTATGACCAGTGTGTGTTACCAACGATGACATACGGAACAGAGACGTGGTCTTTAAATGTCGGCCTCGTAAATAAGCTCAAGGTTGCACAGCGTGCTATGGAAAGGGCTATGCTCCGTATTTCCCTACGGGATAAAAAACGGTAAAAAGGTAAAAAACTTCATTGAAATCCTTACAGTAGTTTTAGGAAGATAATTTTCCACTCCTGAGCTACCGCCGTATCAGCCGTATCAATTATACGGGGCCCCCAGGCCACAGGGGCCCCGACGTGTGTAGTCAAAAATTAGTAAATACTTCCCAAATTCTCTTACCTTTCTTAAGGGCCCCCAAATATTTTTTTATACGTGGGGCCCCAACTAGGGCTCTAAGGCCCGCTACGCCCCTGCCGCCTAATTATACTAACTAGGTAGCTTACTGCTAACTAGACTTACGAGGGGAGGTCCAAAAGTTCGTGGAATGGAGGGGATGGAGTGGGGATAGGGGCGCTCGCTTAGTGACATACTAATTGGGGACTCATAATTAGTATATAAATGGAGTTTCAGCCCTATTGCGTCATTCGTTTACGAACACTCGCCTGCTAAACACGTCAATCCGGAAGAAAACTGAAACTATGGAGAAAATTGAACACCGTGCGGTCATTAAATTCCTTACCAAGCAAGGAAAGAACGCTCAGACCATTTTGAATGAAATGGAAACTGTTTACGGGGAACAGTGCCCTAGTAAATCAATGATTTACAAGTGGCATGGTCTTTTTAAACATGGTCGGGAGTCGATTGAAGACGACCCCCGCTCAGGAAGGCCAGTTGAGGCCACCACATCAGACATCGTCGAAAAAGTGGAAAAAATTGTACTGGAGGACACCCGTTTGAAGAAAAAACAGTTATCTGCATTAGTTGGAGTATCAGATACCACCATTTTGCGAATCCTACATGACCACCTGGGTATGACAAAAGTCAGTGCAAGATGGGTACCGAGAATGCTCACGCCGCTTCAAAAACAGCAGCGCGTCGAAGCGTCAAAACATTTTTTGGAGTTGTGTGGCGACGATCCTGGACCGATTTTGGAGCGAATTGTTACCGGCGATGAAACATGGGTTCATCACTTTGAGCCTGAGTCCAAACAAGAGTCCATGCAATGACATAAAAAGGGGACACCACCGCCAAAGAAATTCAAAGTGTCGGAGTCGGCTGGAAAGTTGATGGCTACTGTTTTTTGGGATTGTGAGGGGATAATACTGATTCATTATAAAGAAAAGGGCAGGACCATAACCGGAGAATACTACGCAACAATACTAGAAAAGTTAAAGGATGCCATCAAAGAAAAACGTCGGGGAAAATTGACCAAGGGCGTGTTGCTCTTGCAAGACAACGCGCCGATTCACAAGAGCAAAGTTGCAATGGCTGCTCTACACACGCATGGCTTCGAATCACTAGTCCACCCACCCTATAGTCCAGATCTGGCCCCAAGTGATTTTTATTAGTTCCCCAATTTAAAAAAAGACTTAAGGGGAAGGAAATTTTCCGACGACAATGAGGTAAAGGAGGCAATTTTGGCTCATTTTGAGGGAAAAGATAAAAAATATTTTTACGATGGTTTAGAAAAATTAATTCATAGATCTAATAAATGTATTCAGCTTAAGGGTGATTATATTGAAAAGGAAAAATAAATTTACTCTTTCATTTTTACTAAAACCCTTTCATTCCACGAACTTTTGGACCTCCCCTCGTATTTTGCACAATTATCTTTCACAATACATATAATTTGACGGGCCTCGTAGTCTAGTGGTTCAGGTAACGGACTGCCGTTCACGAGGTCGCGGGTTCGATTCCCGTTCGGGACAATTATTCATGTGATATTAATAACTAGCTGTTGCCCGCGACTCCGTCCGCGTGAAATTTAGAAAACTTTTCATACCTTTTTTTCGCAATAAAAGGTAGCCTATGTCCTTTCTCAGGGTCTAAAGATTGTCTGTGCCAAATTTCATCAAAATCGGTTGAGAGGTTTAAGCGGGAAAGCGTAACAGACAGACAGACAGAGTTACTTTCGCATTTATAATATTAGTAGGGATTTTCATACAAATGTTTGTCCTGCGTCTGGGTGTTAACTATGTATTTTATGTATGTATTTCATTGTATTTACAAAATAAAAGTAGTTTATGTACACATGTATTATATCCGTATTCTGGTACCCATAACACAAGCATAATAAGCTTAGCTTGGGACCAGAGGACGTTGTGTAAATATATTAAAAAAAAACGTTATCCTAATGTTTGCGGTTCTTTATCTACTGATTGGGGTGCGTTGACATTGAGATTTATTTTAAACTTCAAGAATGCAGTGCGCCGCGCCAGTAGTTAGTCTATTTTTAGCATGATGTAAGAGACGCATTACTTTCATTTGCTTTTATGAAGCAAGTGTGTATTAAATTAATATAAGTAATTAATTTTTAGGGTTTATTTGTATCTTGATTTATCTTTGTCTTGTTTTTCTTGTATTTGGTGAGCATAATTAAATATATCTAAAGTTTATAAAAACACTTAAATTATCAGAAACTTTAGTTATAAATTTAATTAACTATTGAAACTAATGTTAAAGAAGAATTATTGTATTTTTGTACATTTTTAACGAATAAACTCAAAGACCAGTCATTTTTCACCACTAGCATGAATTCATTATCCCAAGTAACTTATGCTGTAATAAGTAAAGGCATGCTAGTGATTAGAAACTTATGAAGTGGGCGGCAACAACTACTTATTATAAAAATACTAGCTGACCCGGCAAACGTTGTTTTGCCATACTAAAAAAAAAGGTTTGAAAAATAGATGTTAGCCGATTCTCAGACCTACGGAATACGCATGTAAAATATTATAAAAATCGTTCAAGCCGTTTCGGAGGAGTACGGTAACTAACACTGTGACACGTGAATTTTATATATTAGATATTACTATAAGAACATATCGGTAACATTTTTACATATATGTATACATTAACAGTTGCAAAAATCACCGTAATAAATCTGTATGAGCGCATTATCTCATGTAATATTTATTTACTTCTACCAGACAGTGATTTGTACGGGTTCGCCTCACGAGATGAGGCTAAACTTCGACCCCATATCCAACTCTTAATCCGAGAGAATCGACAAAGTTAACTTGCGTGACTCATGCCGTTGCAGTTATGGTCAAACTTACTTTAATAAGATACATATATATAAATTAAGATGAGATCTTATATGCCGATATTAGATAACTTAACTTTACTATTTATAAATAGATAATGTTGTAATAGTCATTTATGTTTCTAGATTCTATATAAATAAAAAACTGTCTCCGAAATGTAGGTAGGTACTATGTATTCTCATAATCTTTGAACGTCTTTACCAAATTGAATATTGTCTTTTTCGTAGTATCTTTTACTGTCGGGACATAGCTTGTAAAGAAAGCAATAATTGAACTATTCAATTGAAAAAATCTGGTGGTTCGAAGTTCACCGGATTAGCTAGATATAAAGTAATTTCTGGCGACAATTAGGCAATAGCAGCGGTTGGAGATCTACAGATAGAAAAGTAAATAATATTCGTAAAAATTTAATGATATTAGTTCCTGTCTTAATTTGTATAAGATAACTTTGTGTTAAATTTCCTTGCATGTTTCGTATCACCTTTGTAAGAAAAGCCTGTCGATGATTGTAATGTCGGCAAGATGACAAGAAGTTGGATTGAATAACTTTGTTTAAGGACCGTGTATTACAGATACATTGAAATTTTGCATAATTTTAACATGAGCGATATTCATTGCTACTAAAATTCGCCTTCTTTTACTCTTTATTGTCGTTAATAGCCTAAAGCAACGAGCGGAACTGTAGCTCCAGCCAAAATAAAATAGTACGACTAGTGACAGAGAGAAAACTGATAGAGAAGAAGTTCTACGTCGTTCTCTAGTGACATTTTATTTATGTCAAAGATTTATGGCTACATTACATCACATACTACATATCATACATACATATAATGTATACATCATACATACATCATATAATGTAGCATCGATCTGTATTGAAAATTTTTGAAATATATAATAGTTAAATAATAGCTCAATACAACGTAGCTTGATCAAAGAAACAGGCAAGTATGTAAAGTGTTATAATACTATACAAAATTGAATAGTATTAAGTATTAATAGTTAAAGGCATATAGATAATTATTTTTACAACTTTCATGCGCCATTTGCCTTGTAAGCATCTTTTGTTCATGAAAGCTTTTCTTTATCCTGAGAGAAACAGTTGCTTTCTTTTTTAAAGCAACCAATCGTATCCATTTTATTAGACTTGGTTTATTTTTTGTTTTGGCTCGAAAAATTATATTTTTTTTGTTATGTGTTTATTTGTAATTGAACTAAGTATTGGGTTGTAGTGTTGTTTGCATATTGAGCGTCGATACAGGCGTCGAACGTGTCGTAACCACACCCACGATAAAGGATATTGGTACCCACAGATTATGAAATACCGAGTATAGTAAGATACATATTTAAAGTAGATATTTTATAGTATTTACGGATATTTTACCTAAACATATTTATATAGTTTAAGAGGCATTAAGTCCAAATTTAAGTGCAACCACAGAACACCCCCAAAATATTCCGCACGATGCGTGAATTTGCTATGACCAATGAAAATGCATTATTACATACCCGCAACTCGCGCCTTTTACCTTAAGCTATTGAAGTGATCAGAGAGCATAAATGCTGTTTATGTGGAAGCAAAATTACGAAATTTACAATAACCATAATTCCAAGCCCCATATTAATTTTACTGTCGAAATTAAGTGTTCATTTCTCTTTCTATTTATTTTTAAAAGACCTGTTTTTTCGAAAGTATGACCGTGTAACACAAGTAGGTATATAAATATGTATTCTTAATCACAATCATACAATTTCCACCTAATTAAGTATAAATTTTACCTGAAAACATAAAGCTGCTAGGTATACATTTACTTTGTAAAGTATTTTTTCGGTATAAAAGCCTATTAAAATACAGTAGGCAACAGTAGGTAACTTAGTTCTGTAATAGTTTCAATAGAGGGTCTAAGAGACCGTACAGACAAATTTAGGAACACTTAACATATCTGTCCCGAGCTTACCGACTTAATTGTCTAAATAATTACATCGTTGGTCGCCACCTAAAATTTAGAATACTGACACCCACAATTTAGTAAATGATGGGATTTATAGCTATTTTAAAAATGAAAAGAATTCCTCAAATACAATTGGTGTCAATTTTTCATATTAAATTATACAATAAGCTGCTGTATCGAGTTTTAGGTACCTAAATAACTTTAAAATGCTATGAAGTTGTAAAAAGATTATTGATTGCCTGCGGAGTTAGATCGATACCATTAAATACATGCCAGCTCAAAGAGTCTAGCTAAGATATTATGTGATTTATAATTATGTTAAAAAAAAAAAAATTGTTCGCTGTTGCAGAGTACAGTTGCTTTTATTATTCACAAACTTTTTCATACTAAACAAGCTAGTCATTTAAGGGCCTACATCAATATTATCGTATATCATCGCCGACACGTACATATTAACACAGCCAGTAGGCACAGAAAATGAAGAATTAGGGATACTTTTCCTATTTACTCAAAATCTACTAAATATATTTTAATTCTGATTTACGTGTTTCTATATATAATAGTTACTTATGTTTTTAAAGTTATTTCATTAGTTAATACGCGATAATAGACCGACAAATGAAAAAAATAAAAAATTAGAGAGGTTGTTTCGCTAAGATTTTCTATCGAGAAAACCTATTTTCAATCGTGTTTCTGAGTTTATGCGATCCTAGATCATATATTGAAAAAACATATACTTAAAAATTAGAGCTCTAGCCATTCAATCTAAAGAAACAATTAAAACTTCGTACGTAGAAAAATGCACGAAGCTATTTTGGTATCGTCTTAATTTTATTGCATCATAAATTACACTACTATGCCCTGAAATTTCTTTCGTGTACTTACTGAATCCCCGATTATGTAGCTTAAAGATATTAACAATAATTATTTAAAGCCATTACTGAAATACTACTGCTTAAAAATATCAAATTTCCTAAAATCAAGCAATTTTGCTAGATAAAAGCTAGACATGTAGAAATTGAACTTTATCCTAAAAAAACAAAATCTTGGTCATACTATTGTCCAGGATAGTGAAACACCTGTCCTCAAGAGACACAAGTGTGAGTCAAGATGTCATTTGTTAGTTTAATGGGGTAGCAACGTGTCAGGTTTATGTACAGACTCTGACCGTACGTACCTTTGAGTATTTAACCGACAGGAGTATTTGCATACACTCTTATTTGTCAAATACATTGCTCACGTCTTTGGGGTACCAAGTTAACTCAAACAAACACACTATACTACTTCATTTTTCTCAATGACAGCTCCTGTAAAAACTTGAATGTGCGGCTTTTTTACATTATGTATGCATCATTTTATAAAAATTTGACACGTACACACTTACAAGGTCATACCAGAGTCAGAGAAACCGAGAGGGATAGGGCAAATAATTAATCTATACTAATAATTATAAAACTGAAGAGTTTGTTTGTTTGAACGCGCCAATCTCAGGAACTACTGGCTTAAATTAATTTTTTTTTGTGTTGGTAAGGCCATATGTCGAGGAAGGCTCTAGACTAACATCACGCTGCAACCAATAGGAGCGTAGCATTCGTATAAAATGTGTCAAAAACGGGGAAAATTCTCTAAATTTCACGCGTACGAAGTCACGAGATAATAAAGAAATGGTAACAGTAGGTATAATGTATTTTCATTACGTCGCTACTTGAGCACATAATCGGCACATTCTAAACTACAATTCCTCACATTATTTAATACGCACACTAAGAGATGAAAATTTCTATGCACTATAGTATGATTATTGTTCTCGTAGCTTTTTAGCGGGCTTTAGTGTTTGCCTGAAAATGCCACCTCCTATTGGATTAATGCTCTACGGACCATATTGACTGGTCTACGACAATGAATATTTGAACACATTATATGGTTACGTGGGTTCTGAATCTATTACTGTGCCATGTAAGCACTTTGGAATTTCTATTGATTTGGATATTATAACAGCATTGTAAGATTACGTCATATACCAAAGTAGAAAAACACAAAGAATCATTTAAACATATGTATTAATCTCACTGAGTAAATAATCTCACTCGCGTAAGTCAAATAATTACGTACCACCAGTTAGATAAAGTATTTGTATGGATTGTCGTTTATGACGAGATGCATGGAACAGCAATTTTTCACCAATTAGAAGTAATCGGACAAGGGCAAGGAAATTACAGTAATAAATACATAATTATATTAATTTAAAGCAGGTTACCTATAAGATTTTGTGATATACAATGTTTTAGGGTATAGAATGATTTTTTTCGGTTTACTGAAGTCAATCAAAATAAGTAGATGGGCACTTATAAGGTTCGAGTTCATTGCCCCTTTAGCCAATAAATAAGACATATATTTAGTAATAAAGAACTCAAGGGAAATGTAATAAACGATAGTCATTAAGTTTTACAGTATAGTAGTTGTTGATTAAATTGCAAAACTTAGCATAGTAAAGTTGATGTGGCGAAATAACAGCGAGAGATAATAAAGGCGTTATTACTTCAGAGATTGTTCAACAAGTAGTAGGTTCGTGGCTACCGTTCTTGAAGGTTTTATACTTAAGTTTTACCATAAAGAAATACTAGTGTGGGCAATAAAAGACAGATTTAGTTTTCTCCTGTTACTGCTGTTTTTAATATCGTATAGGGATTGTAAAAATGAATTAGGATCAATAGATTACATATAAGATAATAGATAAGATAATCCTAAAATGGTTTTCGCTTTGAGAACTTTTAATGTAGTTTTTTTATTGCCTATGGCGGCAGATGAGTCAACGGACTATCTCATGGAAGGTAATATCTGTTGCTTATGGACTTGGCCACGCTAGGGGCACTTCCAGTCCTCTGTTTACCTTAGGAAAATTACTCTTGGAAATCCAAATTATTGGCTAGTACTTAACAAAATTCTACACTAAAATAAGTAGTTTCATGTTAATTTAGCTACAGACCTGATGTCAGAGGCGTATTTTGTAAATTGGCGCCCTGGGCCATTTGATTTGATACCCCGGGCCAATTTAATTTGCCGCCCTATAAATTAATAGATATAGAGCAAAATTTTAAACTTCAAGGCTTTCGTCGCGCTTCTCAGGCTGGCCGCCCTGGGTCATGGCCCCTATGGCCCTAGGGTAAAGACGCCTCTGCCTGATGTTATAATAGACTAGCTGTTGCCCGCGACTGCGTACGCGTGGAATTTAAAAAACTTTTCCCGTTATTGCAACATTTTTCACAACTGCTTCGCTCCTATTGATTGCAGCGTGATGTTGTTATGCCTAAAACCTTCCTCGATAAATGCCCTATCTATCACTGAAAGAATTTTTCAAATCGGCCCAGTGGTTCTTGAGATTAGCGCGTTTAAACAAACATACAAACTCTTGCGCTTTTTAATATTAGTATAAAGTAATCTAATAAGTATTATAAGAAGTCTCCGTGTTTCGCGTATGAGACATTCTTGTATCATTAAGTAGCAAATTACTGTAGTTGCAAAACCAAAAAGTAAAATCTGATATTCAGCTCATAAAACTTAATGAAACTTATCTTTTACCAATATTAAATTCATCTACAAAAATTAAATCAAGTCATACCATAAATAGAATAATATTAATATCAGAGTCAAATAGAGCCACTCACCGTGTAATGAATGACTAGAGTTTTGTCAAGGCCCTCTATTAACGCGGTAAAACGAACCACAAATTATTTTGCTTCATATCTTCCACTTTATCTTAATAGATACAGACTTATATATCGTGTAATACATTCAAAGAAAAATGTGTTTGTAAAATGATAGATATGTTAAGGTAAGCCAGAATTGTAAATGCATTGTTGATTTTGGCACGTGCTCGGTGTTTTTTACTACGCACTTATGGGAATGGATAAGTGCCTATAGCCTGCTTCTCGTCCACGTAGAGAGAATAGAGCTAGACAGCTAGGAGACTTATCTAAACTATACTTTAATTTTTTTTACAGTTCGATAACTGACTTGAAATCGATCCTTGAAACCAATATTGTTTTACAAACTAAACTAGAACTAGTTTAGTCTATTATTATCGATATTATTAGCTGAAATAATTTGTAGTTAAGTATTTGTTTCGAGATTAAACTTGGCTCTACAAACGACATGGCTGTCATAATAATAAGACAATACAATTACTTATTGCGTTGATGTTTTACTAGAGACAAATAATTTTATTAGGTATTTATAAAAATTGAATGTGAATTACTTATATATTTCGACGTTATTAATTTATGCAATAGTTAGTTGATTCGCTAAAAATGTTACCAACATTATTTTGGAAATATTCTTTTTAAAATGTACCTTAACTGTGTTTGTTCCGTCCCATCCGTATCGTCGTTGTCGTTGTCAGTCAAAATGTTTCGTGTTGATTATATGTAATAATTGGTCAAGTGCGAGTCGGACTCGCGCACGAAGGGTTCCGTACCATTATCTATGCAACATAAGGCAACGTTATTAGTATCGAGCAAGAAACGGTAAAAAAATCATGTTTGTTGTATGGGAGCCCCCCTTAAATATTTATTTTATTTTATTTTTAGTATTTGTTGTTATAGCGGCAATAGAAATACATCATCTGTGAAAATTTCAACTGTCTAGCTAACACCGTTCTTGAGATACTGGGTACGGAACCCTAAAAATCATGTTTGTTGTATGGGAGCCCCCCTTAAATATTTATTTTATTTTATTTTTTGTATTTGTTGTTATAGCGGCAATAGAAATACATCATCTGTGAAAATTTCAACTCTCTAGCTATCACCGTTCTTGAGATACAGCCTGGTGACAGACGGACGGACGGACGGACGGACGGACGGACGGACGGACGGACAGCGAAGTCTCAGTAATAGGGTCCCGTTTTTACCCTTTGGGTACGGAACCCTAAAAACTATTACTATAATTTTAAAATATTATTTGTTATGTAAAACATTATAATAAAAGATGTCCTCTTAAATATTTTATAAGATTAATATCAGCTGACGTTTCTTAAGTAATTTGTGCTCTGAAAATGGGTCGCGTAACGTTCACTGAATATCACAAAGCAGATCAATTGAAATTGATTGGAAATGAAAGCGCTTTTAGATTCAATATGGAGGTAATATTTTCGATAGTGATGTATTTGGAATCTATTTTCCATAACTTTATCGATAATGTTTTGATAACGGATGACTTCAAAGTTTATATTTTTATTTAAAATAGATATCTAGGCATATCTAGGCATATTATGTATACATATTTTTATATATTAACTTGTTAAATAACTGAAGCTGAAATAACTTTAAAGCTGAATAATTAAGTTATCGATTAAAACACACAAAAGCGGTAAATACAACTAAACATGCCTACAGCTTGTTTCATGGGTATCGAATAGCGAGAATTTTGTTACATTTTGGAAATAAAAAGAATTTAACGGAGCAATACACAGTCAATAAGAGGGATTGAGTTTTATATTTAAAACAATTATGTCTAAAACCACCCAAGTTCTTAGTATTCACTATAGTTGGTTTAAGCGTTACTCGGCAGTAATTTTTTGTCTAGTACGTACTAGATAAATATTAATGTACCTGACAAAACGTAATGAGCAGCAAGAGCATAACATTATATTGCCACAATTTAAGTAATTACTTCATCCATGCAGGTAAGCTTATATTAAAAAGCATAAATAAGAAACAAGTGCAATAAGCGTGCTTCCGTACTTTATTGTAATAGTCATCCGGTGCAGTAGCTTTATCATTATCTGCTGTATGACATATGCATATGATATATGCGTATACATAAAGCCTGTGATGTCTGAAAACATTACTATTATGTACCTAAAACATTAATCTTTCGTTACGATTTTTATTCGTTTCAGGCTTATTTGTCACCTGTATGATACAGATATCATTTGAGTGTTCAAATGATTTTTTGTTTTATACAGTATTTGAATTATCTATTTGTTAGTTAAATATCATAAAACAGATTATAAAATGGATAATTGAAAAATTAATTGACACAAAATTCCATTAGTTACTTATTAAAATTATCGATAAATCCTTAGAAGTTTATCGATATCTATCAAACCCTTCTTTTTCATCCCTTAGCGTTCCCGGAGCTTTTCTGTGCAAATATTTGTTTCAATTAGGCGTCTCAGAGGTCCCTCCATATCAAACAAATGTTGATCGGTTTATCAAGAGTGACGTACAATTGATATTGTGAACCTTTTACTTCGCAGGCTGTATCTGAAAGACGTTTTGTTATTGTCGTTAGTTACATTTACTGAATTAAATATGTTTTGAAAGATGTACCTACGCTTTAGAATATTGAAATTGAAACATATAATTTTAAATATATACGTGTTTCTGTGTTTTACTGTCAGCATTAGTAAACGAATCATCATTCAAGTCGGTAGTACAAAGGCGAAAATTGAAAATTACTGAGCAGTGTGAACTTTACATAATACCTACTTATGACGTATTTATTTTCATTTAAAAGCAAATTTCATTAAAGAATCTCATATAAAAGCCTCTGTCTACAAGAAATAAAAAATAAGAGTAGTTTCTTTGAAAAAGAAACAATGCAAACAAGTCACAAACATTAAAAAAAAAACACGACTCTTCGAAATGAAATCGTAAGATGGCGACAAAGATTTTTTTTACTCTGACTTTTGCACTCAAGCCGTTATTATTTTTCTTAAGTCCGTCTGCCTGACTTCGACGTTAATTAAACGCGACTTAAGACTTAAACGACTTGGAAATAGTTTTTTGAATTGCGCCTACTTTTAACCGACTAACTAGATTAAAGATTGTCTGGAAAGTTTTGGATGTGACGAGGATTTTGTTTTATTAACCGAACTAATTGGTGTCTTATTATTGTAGGACACTATAGTTATTGTTCAGGTTTTCATAAAAGGTTTGCAATTCTAACGCTATCTATTTATTATTAGATCGATAGGTATTAGGTACAGGTATTTCGCACCGAGTGAAGCTCATAACAACAAAAGTAAAAAAAAACTAACTCTTAATAAAATGGCATGAGTAGTTATCTATAGGATTATTCCTATAGATAACTACTCATGCCATTTTATTAAGAGTTAGTTTTTTTATTCAGTATGATGATATGTTGATGATATGTTTAGAATAAGTAAGCACGTTAGAACGTAAAAATCTTGAATGTACCTTTCTAAGCATTGAAGATACTGTATGCCGCGCCTGATAAATGGTTTAAAACAGTAACACGAATGCAGTCTGTTGCTAGTCGAACTTCATAAGGCGTTTGAGTTTCTACTCTTGTGTCTACTACAGTGGAATAAAATTGTTTTGTTATTATTATGTTATGTTTACAGTTTCTTTTGGTATAATATAGGGCATAAAAATTAATTGGTTTCTTTTCTACTAAATATTATATTATTGATATGCATCGGCCAATACAAAATATATTTATTACTAGCTAGTACCCGCGATTTCACCGCGTTTATAGTTTATACCTTTCATTGCCTTCTTAAGTTTACACTAAATCTTAACAAATTGTACAAAAAAGTCATCCTCTTGAATCACTCTATCTATTAAAAAAACTGCGTCAAAAGCCGTTGCGTAGTTTCGAAGATTTAAGCTCACATAGGGAGATACATACAAAAATAACAATACTATTTTATAATAAGTAAAAATGCATATAATTTCCAAGGAAAAAAATGCAATCATAGTTAGTAATTCAATTTGTTTGACCCAACTGTTCGGAAATCATCTCAAAATATAAATTTGTATGTATTATCGTTATGGGTAGTACCTTATGCCCATTTAATTATTTTTGTTCATCGAAATGCAAAGAAAGTAGTAGGTAAAGAAATTCTTGTAGGTACGTTAAAAATAACTATTTACCAGTGCAGTTAGGCAGTGAAAAAAAA
Source organism: Orgyia antiqua (assembly GCA_916999025.1). Classification (NCBI taxonomy): domain Eukaryota; kingdom Metazoa; phylum Arthropoda; class Insecta; order Lepidoptera; family Erebidae; genus Orgyia; species Orgyia antiqua. The sequence continues at coordinate 10,630,339 of OU779869.1, forward strand.
ATTAAAGATTGCTGTTATTTACATTCGTCCCATTGTCTCACGAGTCTCATTACATGGGGTTTGAGATTGATTTATTTATAAGACTTGTTTTTATTTTCAGGTACTTTCCATTTGCTTTTTTGTCAACGTTGAAAATTAATGGTAAGGAATACCTAGCTTAAATAAGTTCATTTAATTATGCATTTGTATTTTGTGTCCTTTTTCAGGGGCTCGTACGAAAAAGAAACCCTTGTTTCAACTTATTTACTGTCAAGGTTGGTATTATTGTCATGAATAAAGTGGGATAAGATACCTAAATATTTAGATAGGTACTTGACAAAAATGTAAATACCTAATTATGAAATGCCTATAAAATACATTTCCGGAATTAGGTTAAAGTTCTTGTGAATTCTCAGTTAACAGAATTTATAGTGGAAACGTCTAGTTAGCACAATCAGGATTCGTCGCATCTCTAATTGTAGCACTTCTTTCAACTATTCGGTAGCGTCCCGTCTAACAAGGGTAATCTAACTAAAATTAGTGAGACTCTCTGGCTGTGAATACTAAAGAATAGTACAAGAATATTTAAGAGAAACAAGTTTGCAGTTTAAATAATCAAGACGTATTATTAGCTTTCAACAAGTATCTTATTTAGAATTTGTTCATGAAATTAAGTTTCTATTTGGGAAAATCTAAACTTAATAAGTTACAATTGGTACCAATTCTCTTGGTACAAGTAGATTTAACTACAACATAAACATTAATATTGATAATACAGTCAAAACCGTTTATGGCGACATCGTTTAGAACCACATACCGGTTAAAATTACCAAAATCAAAGGTCCTGGCTGAATGTTATATGACCGCCTTATCTAAAACATTGGTTTTTACGACATTGTTTACTACGACATACCGCATTAAGCGACCACATTTGGATAATGTTTGCGGAGAATTATATCTGTAGAACGACCGGCTCAGCTGTATTGTAAACAATTTGAATAGGTAACTGTATCCACATCTGGCACAGTATAATAGTCAATGGCTATTATCGTAAAAGTAAAGAAAGTTTAGGGTCTTTTGTAATTCTTAGAAACAAAGCACATGCATGCCGTAGCCTGAAGGCCCGCTTCGTCATATCTCTTAAGTCAGTTTGTTACTTATCTTTACACAAGACGCACCAAAACATTATTGTTGAGTTAACTGTGAAAATTGTAACACGTCGCAAAAAAGAAAACAAATCAGTATCGAAGAAAAATCGCATATTATAAGAGGACAATATTTCTTTGGCTCAATTAGCCCAAAATTTACGACCTGCTTTATCTACTACTGAAACAGACGAGTTCATTGATGTAGATCAGTCTATTGCAATTTGTGCACCAGCTACGGAGGATGATATTGTACGTGAAGTTCAAGAGGAAAATGAAAATGAACAGGAAGATTCGGAAGAACAATTTACAGTGCCAACTTTGATTGACGGTCTCAATACTGTTAGTGTATTACGAAAGATTGTTCTTTTTAATGAAGAGTTCCACATGCAGGGAAATTGTGACAATACGCTGATTAAAATCCAACGTGAATTACAAAATGTGTATGCACGACAGAAGTGTTTCAAACAAACTAAAATTACAGATTTTATGCATACAAAAATGACGGAAAAATGATATTGTTCTTTTATATTATACGTTTATATTGAAGTAAACAAAATGCGGTTTAATTTCCTACATGAATATACATATTATCTTTCCTATTAATACCTGTCACCGGTTGTTACAACTATCGGTTTTTACGACTCAATATGAGTAGTCCCTTCGATGTCGTTATAACAGATTATGACTGTTTACAGTCCATCATTTTTGTATGCATAAAATCTGTAATTTTAGTTTGTTTGAAACACTTCTGTCGTGCATACACATTTTGTAATTCATGTTGGATTTTAATCAGCGTATTGTCACAATTTCCCTGCATGTGGAACTCTTCATTAAAAAGAACAATCTTTCGTAATACACTAACAGTATTGAGACCGTCAATCAAAGTTGGCACTGTAAATTGTTCTTCCGAATCTTCCTGTTCATTTTCATTTTCCTCTTGAACTTCACGTACAATATCATCCTCCGTAGCTGGTGCACAAATTGCAATAGACTGATCTACATCAATGAACTCGTCTGTTTCAGTAGTAGATAAAGCAGGTCGTAAATTTTGGGCTAATTGAGCCAAAGAAATATGGTCCTCTTATAATATGCGATTTTTCTTCGATACTGATTTGTTTTCTTTTTTGCGACGTGTTACAATTTTCACAGTTAACTCAACAATAATGTTTTGGTGCGTCTTGTGTAAAGATAAGTAACAAACTGACTTAAGAGATATAACGAAGCGGGCCTTCAGGCTACGGCATGCATGTGCTTTGTTTCTAAGAATTACAAAAGACCCTAAACTTTCTTTACTTTTACGATAATAGCCATTGACTATTATACTGTGCCAGATGTGGATACAGTTACCTATTCAAATTGTTTACAATACAGCTGAGCCGGTCGTTCTACAGATATAATTCTCCGCAAACATTAACCAAATGTGGTCGCTTAATGCGGTATGTCGTAGTAAACAATGTCGTAAAAACCAATGTTTTAGATAAGGCGGTCATATAACATTCAGCCAGGACCTTTGATTTTGGTAATTTTAACCGGTATGTGGTTCTAAACGATGTCGCCATGAACGGTTTTGACTGTAGTTCATATTGGCAATGTTAATAGAACTTTCACGTTATAAAAACTATGTTATAAAATGTTTTATATCTGTACTATTATTATAACGGTCTTATTCTTAATGACTTATCGGGGGTTTAAAAGTTCGCTAAAATCGGTTCGCGAAAATTGTCAAAACTTGTTATTCATAATAGTCTTTTTACGATAAAACGATAACTATCTCTCCGATAAAATCTCCGTTTAAACTTCCGATAAGTCATTATGAATAAGACCATAGAGCTGAAGAGTTTATTGGTTTGTTTGAACGCGCTAATCTCTGAACCTAGTAGTTAGAATTCAAAAATTCTTTTTGTGTTGGATAGTCCATTTATCGTGGAAGACTATAGGCTATATAACATCAAGCTGCGACTAATACGAGCGAAGCAGTAGTGAAAAATGTTGCAAAAACGGGAAAAGTTTTATAAATTTCTCGCATACGGAGTCGCGGGCAACAGCTAGTCTATTGTAAACGTGGTCAACGAAATGGTCATTGAACCAAAATACACCATAGAGTAGATCTCGTTTTATAAATTGTTAAATTGCCTTTTCAGGCACATTTTTATTGTAATTTAGTTTTTAAACATAATCTACGTTGTTGGATATTTAAAAATAGTGAATTGTTATTTTTAAAAGAAATAGAGAATGTATTTTTAGTTCCTCAATAATCAATAATTATCACTCATTACATCCTCTGCTCCTCCTCCTGACATTTTAGTCCATGAATACTTCCACTGATATTTCTTCACTGCCTTTCCATAACGAGAGGCCATTAGTTACTTACTATACCACGCTCGAGAAAAATGGAGTAGTTTTTGGTATTATTTATCATAATTATAATCATTATTTTTGTTAAATAAAACTACTTTTCACGGATCCAGACGCGTATATTTGCTTCAAATTTTAAATTTGCTGCAAATATACGCGTCTGGATCCGTGAAAAGTAGTTTTATTTAAACAAATGAGTCGCGCAAGTGTTAGAATTTTTTTTTTTTAATTTATTCTAACTCAATAGACGCTGTAAATATTATACAATGTTCTCTTTCAATCCGTAACAAATCGTTTGCTATATACCTACTGTTTCAATTAGAGCTTAGCCACTAAATCGGACCTAAATTAGTTCACCGAACAAACGTAGTAGGAATTACGAACTGTGCAAAATCCCGGCTGTGATTAAAATCAATGAAGTAAGGAAGCAGGGGCAGCCGCCACTTAAAAATAATTCATTGCCCTCCTTAATTTACAGAAAATACTTGCTATAATTATTTGAACTTCGATGGAAGCGGATTTTTAATTAATCTAAATATCGGCACCTTAATAGGGATCGACAGTTTAAATTTTTATACTCATAATTATTATCATGTTTTGCAAATAATAATAATTGTTAAAGTAGGTGTCCTTGTGGTGACGGACTAAGAATACAAGTGTCACCACCCCATCTCCTCCCAAGGGTGCTGTAAAAGCCAGCTAAGGGATATTTTATACAGATGACATCCTCTGTGAGAGACAGAAATGTCGAAAGTAAACCCTGTGCCAATACGCACAATTTTATTAAACTAAAACAAATATGAAGTTACGTATTCAGTTAAGCTTTTTTTAGAGCTGTGAATGTATTCACAGCTCTAAAACAATACCAAATAATTAAAAAGATTTTGGAGTCTACAAAGGAGCTCATAATCTTATGCATTTAAATATCATTTATAACAGTTTAAAATAAATTACCATGCGTTATAATGTGCCATATATAAAGGCTACACCAAATACATTTATTTTGACAGTTATATCAAATGATATCTTATTATATTATTGTTCATATTATAATAAATAATGCTATTATTACTACGTAACATAAATTAAACAAACGTAATTATGTACGTCTCCGCTAATTACTGTATGCGTTAGTTAGCGATTAGTTATGACGAATTAATTAATCCTCCGAGCAACTTGTGTAGTAAGGTTGCTTAACATTAATAATTTAAGACTAATGGAGTTAGAATATGTCGCCAGCCTATTCCTTTCCATGGCGGGTAAGAGTCAATGACCGGCAAGCTTGAGTTTCTTTAATTAATACCAAATTAGATCAGAAAATAATTGAATATGGTAACTTAATTTTATTTAGTACAACGAAATTACAGATATATCTTAATATATCAATATGCTAGAATAGGGAACTCTGAATACCTATATCTACAATTTCGTTCTTTTCCTTTAAGCCTATTAAGCTCCAACTAACGACTGTGGTTCTACTCCAAAACGAGAATACATTTAGTCTACTACACCACGCTTACCAAGCGTAATAGTTTTGGGCTTTTTTCTTTCGTAGTAAATAGTTGTTTCTGCTTAGATAACGGATTATGAATAGAGTTGTTAGATACGTACTACACGTTTTAAATAAGAATAGGATTGGCAATTACCTCTGTCTGTCAAAAGTGATTTAAAAAGTACTGACAGCAACGAAACTTTATGTGCGAATTAATACATTATTTTTTATGTTTTATCTAATCTCAGTTATTCTGTGAAAAAATGTCTTGAAATTTTGGAATTTTAATACATTATCAAAAAAGAAAACTATTTTCTTTCAATATTTCGTCGTTGGAAACGATATTATTATGTTCAACTACGAGTACCAACCGCCATTTTGTCGTTGTTATTGTGCCTTGTAGAGTTTTGAGGCTGGCTTATGTTTTATTTTAATTGCTGTTAGCTATACCTATGGTTGTTCTCCGTTGAATAATATTTTTTAAAAATTTGTCGCAGTTTTTGTTTGTTAGTGTTTTTATTTTGTATTTGTCTCCATTTGCTGTTGTTAACTCGCTAACTGCTCGAAAATGAGTAAACGAATGACGATAAAGTGATAAATAAATTATATTATAAAAATATCTTGTTTTGCTGAACCTCTTGAAATTGTTCGAATTGACAGCTATGACGTCACAACATGGTGCGGAGTCAATCCTATTCTCATTTGAAAAGCATAGTATTACAAATCAATCTACATGCTGACAATGGTACCAATTTTACGTGCACAATTTAACTAAAAATGAAATTTGATAGTGTCAATAACACAATTAGGCAATGATCTAAACTTTTTATTATAAAATCTGTGTATTAAAGACTAACGACTTAAATTAATAAAAATATGCACTACAAAATAGCCAGTTTATTAAAATACACCAAAGCTAAGTTTAGTTGTGCACTTAGAATTGGTACCAATGTTTATATTTATCTACATTGTATGAATTTCTACAGTAACAGAAAATATTCAAGAGAAAGCGGCTCTACGCAACCACACAAGCAATGATAATAGTGAGGCTGTATTGTATTTTCGCGTATCGTGACAAACGCACTTCACCGATGAAATATGAATAGGAAAGGGGAGATGGGGGTGAAATTTTATGAGGCCTCTACCAAAATATATCATCTTCCTTGTAATATACTTTTGTATTAACAAATAAAATATGTGGGCGATAAACATTTCCAGATATACAGCCTTTACTAACACCTACGTGGCTGTTTTATTTATATATACTAAAAGTTATTTTCGTATGTTTTATTTTGTAATGACATTTTGTTAGATAAACTACCTACATAAACTTCTTTTTTTTGTGAATACATACTTCACATACATATTAAATTAAGTCTGTATGAAATAAACACGATTTAGACGCGTGTATTTGTTTTAACTTTTAGCTCGATCAAGGCTTTTATGTGAGACAGAGCTGCGGCCGTATGAGCTTTTATTTACAGGCAGTTTACGCCGCGAATTGAACTGTCTGGCAAATTCGTATTATGAACAAATTATTAGTCAGTCAGTTCGCTAAACCAGTCATAAATTAATATGGTTAAGGAGAAGGTACAACTAAAAGTTAAAGTACTAACTAAACATTTTCAACTAAAAGTTTTATTTTTGCCATAATACCTAATTTAGCCATGCAGTTTACGGCCTGCCTGGAACTTGAATGATTTTAAAAAGCTCATAATACGCCGGCAGTACGGTGTCTTCTACAAAATTTCCCAAAAATTGTACGACGGAGATAGCTTCCCTCCTTAATAAAGTATGGCCGTTAGGAAGTTTTCTAAATATTTTTATTACTTTTATTGGTCCTATAAATCGCCCTAGAATAAAAAAAGATCGTCCTCTGACGCTGTAGTCGACACTAGTGCAAGTGCAAAGTGGGCCAATTCAACATAATTTATGACATAGCTCGTAGCTATCGTTTATGGTTTTACAACATATTTATCGCTTTATGACATAATGGGCTGGGTGTTTTATGATAATTCCTTGGCGATGTCCTTTGGTGTAAAATTTTTGACGCCAAATTATGTTTTTATGGGCAACCGTAACACATGAAAATTTAATAGGAATGAATATAGAAACACTCATCTACTAAAATATTTTTACTTGCTATAGTTACGAGTATGTGTGTAATTATACATATAAGTTTGAAAAAAAAAACAGAGTAAGTAGTAGAAAAATTTATGCGTATCTGAAATATGCAGTAGATATACAACCATCTCTACATAAAAAAACATTCGTCTGAATTATTTATTGTTCGATCTCTATACGTTCCTGTGGTGATACATAATAAGAATACAAGTATCAATACCCAATGTCCTCTTTAGAGTGCTGTAAAATCCAGCCAAGCTATGCTAATGGAGCACAGAGAACATCCTCTATGAAAGACGGAAAACTCGAGTCTATGCTATGCCAACACAGTCAGTGCGGCATAGTAGACTATAATATCTGCCAAAGTCTAGGCGGCCTGTTCCTTAACAGTAGTACGTTTATAGGCTGAAGAGAGAGAGAGAGAGAAAGAAAAATATAGGAGACCACAAATTTTCCATTACCAAAGTTCATTGTATGAAGAATAGTTGAATAATGTATTGTTCTAAAGTAAACATCGGTTGTTATGCTCGGCTTAGCTTTATACCCGAGTCATTAGAATTTAACTAAACCCTGAGTTTGTTTCAAGTATCACCCTTTACAACTAAACAATCGTAAATTTAATGTCTAAAATATATTAGATCTTTTTAGAAACCTTAGTATCCATTACACATTTTCTTCTTAAATATTATACGGCGCTTCTCAAAAAGCAAGCAATGAATTATGTATATTGAGATTTTAAGGTATCGTCGTAATAAGTTAGTACCGTCACTCAGTTGTAATAATGTTTCCGCTCTTTACCCGATGTTTGCTCAGCAATGCAAACACAAGAGATTGTACAGGGATCTCTATGTTTATGTAATTTTCGGGTTGCTTGTATATTTATGTTTTAAAAGAGATGATGGTTGAAAATTTAATATCGCGAGTGAATTATTGTTGCGAATACTATTTACCCTTTTATAAGTATTTATACCTTATTTGTATTACTCATACGTTCTATAGAGATCTCGTGATGTAGTGATTCTACATTCGAACATTAGGTCGTTATAATTCAGATGCTATCAGAAATAAGAAGCGCACATTCTTTTTTCCAAATTGGTTTCTAGCAAATGTTCAGATTTTGGATTAGATGTGTTTACTGATTTATTTACCCAATCCTCAGCATCATAACGACACGCCTTGTACCTATGGGCCTAGGTAGAGACTGTAGAGCACCATCTGCTACGATGTAAATTTTCTATCACTTGCGCGACTCATTTGTGTATACAAAACTACTTTTTACGGATTTAGACGCGTATATTTGTTTTAAATTTTGGCCCAACGTTTCGGAGCCTTGCAGTCACTATGGTCAATGAATGTAAAATTAAAATCGAATGCGGGTAAACCCTGTAATAACTGGTCGTAGAGGACACATTACAGCTTAGTCTCACCCGTGACCATGGTGACTGCAAAGTCTCCGAAGCGTCGGCGTCGGGTCAAAATTTAAAACAAATACGCGGCTAAATCCGTAAAAAGTTGTTTTACTTAAACAAATGTATATTTGTTTTACCTAATTTTATTATATTGCTTATCTATGCCAGAAACTACTCTAGAATGTCATTACATTACAATGTCACAGATACTTTTCCTGCTAATATATTTACGACACCTATTCGCTAACATTGGGTCGGTAAAGTAAACGAAAATAGATTAGTTTGTGTTGTAACATTATATTGTGTTTGTTTACTATCGACTACGTGGATAAGATCTTTCTTAATATAGATGATATTTCCTTGTATAGATACATAGATATTTTAAAAGTATGTTTGTTTGTTGCAGTTACGCACACAAACCACTGAATATAAATAAATAATAAATAACTATTCACGGACATTTCACACAACATCCTCTGGATAGCTAAGCTTATAGGCTTATGTTATGGCTACCAGAATACGGATAGAATACTTACAACTAATTTTGCTTTTGTAAATACATACTTATAATACATTGTAAACACAACATCACATACATGATTGTCCCGAGCGGGAATCGACCCCGCGACTTTGTGAACGGAAGTCTGTTACATGAACCACTAGACCACGATGCCCGTCACATACATTTTAATAAAACATTACAGGATTACAGCTTATAGGTCTAAATAAGGTTCTTTTAAGCTATGTATATCCACGCGAAAGGTCACGGAGCTATGCAGTAACTATGAAAGGTGGTGAAACTTCTTCAAATAATCTGACCATGGTACACTACGTTACATAACAAGTGCATGTTTATAAATACGAGCTATTGGTAATGGATTTAGTGTCTCTTCGAAAACAAATCCAATTAAGAATCATTGGCACATATTTTAATTATTTTGAATTAACATACAGGTCAATTTTTTATCATACTAGGTCCACAATAAAGCCTATCAAAACCGACACTCCTACCTGACATCTGACCTTATTGCCTATAGTCTAGACTGCCTGTCTCGCGTGCTTCACTAAAATGAAAATGCACGAACGCCGAGAAATGTAATTTCACAGCGTCACGGTGAAATGTGATGGGAAAATTTATCATTCTAAGCGTTGATGTCATCGCCTGTGACATACTTTTTAATTCTTTGTCATAAAAGTAAATATTATGTTTGTATATTCTCTATGTAAGCAGCAGCTGATGCACTGATGTTACATTGTTTTAATATGCCATTGTAATAAGATTTTACATATTCGTCATCATTATCATCATCATAAGATCACGACTTTTTTCCTTGGTGATAGGCAGAGACTTTTCACAACTTTTTACTACGAGTCTCCCTAACAAATAATTAATACTGTTTGCATATTTAATGACCGTCCCAAAAACCAATGAACTACAATTAACAGAAACTCTAATTAACATATACATACCATTTTTGGTCACTAAGTTCCAGATGTTTATTACCACAACAAAACTATACGTTTCTGGATACTAGATCGAATACTGATTCTAACAGCTGTAAAGAATACATAAATGGGTTCTGCACTCTATACATATATAGCATGTTACATATCTTATACATCATACTCTCCGTGTGGTGACGGATTAAGAATACAAGTCTCACCACCCCATCTCCTCCCAAGGGTGCTGTCAAAGTCATCTAAGGGATATTGCACACAGATAAAATCTTATGTGAGAGACGGAAAACTTGAAAATAAACCCTGTGCCAACACGCCTGGTCACGCGCGGCACATTAGATCATAATCCCTCCCAAAGTGGAGGAGACCCGTGCCCAACAGTGGGACGTAAATGGGCTGGAGAAGAAGAGAAGAATATCTTATACATATCGAAAACTGAATAAAAAACGATTATTACAGGTAAGAATCTACTTTTACTGATTTGTTAAAGAAATTATTTTTTTCGTAAAACTTGTATCACATTATTCCAATAAAGGGATAATCGAGATTGTGTTTCTTAAAAAGTAGTTTTTTCGTAGTGTTTAAACAATTTTGTAAAGTTTGATTACAAAAGTTGCAACACGGGGTAAAGTCATCCAGAGAAGAATGAATCTCAAGGTTATCTAATGGCTACTGTGTATTGTGTCTACATAAAAGAAAGAAAGAAATAAAATAAATTTAATAGTGATAGATAGGCAATACACATACAAACACAGAAATAATAAAAAATTTGCATAAAAGTAACAAGATACATATTATCAAAATCAAATATAAACAAGAAATTAACACAGGAAATGAAAACAAAAATAAAATAAATGAAAACAAAAACAAAAGCAATTGTTATTCATTGCTATTTTATACAACGGTATGTTTATAGAAGTTCAGATAAAAAAGGAAACGTTGTTTACATAGACTGTAAGATTATTCTTTTATCTCCTTTTTTATCAGTGTAAGTAGTTTCTGCCATGATACACTTATTGGCATAGCGTAAATTACAAAGACTTTTAATAAATTCTGAACTTATTGTCACGCTAATTGCATTAAAATACTTTTAAACTGACGGACGTTATATTTTAAAAATTGGTCAAGTGCGAGTGGGACTCGCGCACGAAGGGTTCCGTACCATTATCTATGCAACATAAGGCAACGTTATTAGTATCGAGCAAGAAACGGTAAAAAAAATCAGTTTTTTGTATGGCAGCCCCCCTTAAATATTTATTTTATTTTATTTTTAGTGTTTGTTGTTATAGCGGCAATAGAAATACATCATCTGTGAAAATTTCAACTGTCTAGCTATCACCGTTCTTGAGATACAGCCTGGTGACAGACGGACGGACGGACGGACGGACGGACGGACAGCGAAGTCTCAGTAATAGGGTTTCCGTTTTTACCCTTTGGGTACGGAACCCTAAAAAACGATTAATAATCGTACGATTTAAAATTGATTGTTTTCTAATTTTTAGGGTTCCGTACCCAAAGGGTAAAAACGGGACCCTATTACTGAGACTTCGCTGTCCGTCCGTCCGTCCGTCCGTCCGTCCGTCCGTCCGTCCGTCCGTCTGTCACCAGACTGTATCTCAAGAACGGTGATAGCTAGAGAGTTGAAATTTTCACAGATGATGTATTTCTATTGCCGCTATAACAACAAATACTAAAAATAAAATAAAATAAATATTTAAGGGGGGCTCCCATACAACAAACATGATTTTTTTACCGTTTCTTGCTCGATACTAATAACGTTGCCTTATATTGCATAGATAATGGTACGGAACCCTTCGTGCGCGAGTCCGACTCGCACTTGACCAATTATTATTTATTCGTATATTTTGAAAGTTTAATCTTCAAAATCCTTTATCAAAATATTGTTTAGTTTATCTCCATTTAAACGTCCGATAAGTCATTATAAATAAGATCAAAAGATTTTTTTTTTGAATTGCAATTATATTCCAAGAAACACACGAAAGTCGGTTCAAAATACATCTGAGAACTATTGTGTACTGTGACAATACACTTTCATTACGACCCATAATGTGCACCACTAAGAGAAAGTTAAGAGTATAATTTTGTATACTATAAATATGGTAACATTACCAAATAATAATATTCCATCATCGTCATCATATCGTCAAGCCTTTTTCCCTTGAGTGTTGGCAGAAACTATAGAGCGTTCTTTGCTAGGATTTAAACACACTTCTTTGGATTCATTTTAATAATATTTGTCTTAATATTTCTATCTTTCTTCCGTAATATTACGCAAGATATTTTTCAAAAATATAATGACAAAATATAATTTTATGTTTAAAATGAAAGGCTTCTTGTCATGTAAAGACATATACTCATATTGTTAATGTAAATAAAATGAACACTGTGACTAATACTACAATTTTTTTTAAATTATTTAGGCGTTAAATTTTAATTTATAATAATATTAAATTTTGTAAAATGAAGACAATGTTTCAGAATAATAATAACCATATTTCAGTCATAATCTTATAATTTAAGTTTATTCAGTATACTGTTACGCGTGTATAAAATTCTCGTGTCACAATGTTAGTTACCATACTCTTCCGAAACGGCTTGACCGATTTTTATGAAATCTTATATGCATATTCAGTAGGTTTGAGAATCGGCTCTTCTTCTTCTCCTCTCTTCTCCAGCCCATTTACGTCCCACTGTTGGGCACGGGCCTCCTCCACTTTGGGAGGGATTATGGTCTACTGTACCGCGCTAACCGGGCGTGTTGACACAGGGTTTATTTTCGAGATTTCCGTCTCTCACAGAAGAAGTTATCTGTATATCCCTTAATATCCCTTAGCTGACTTTTACAGCACCCTTGGGAGGAGATGGGGTGGTGATACTTGTATTCTTAATCCGTCACCACACGGAAAATCGGAGAATCGGCTACTGTCTATTTTTCATACCCTAAGTGATAAGGGTTTATGTCCCTGACCTAAGATAAGCTTATATGCTTGTGGTGTTGTATGAGTACTAGAATATAGATATGCTATACTACTTTTCAGGGAAGAAAGGCTGTCAAACGTTTTAGATAAGTTGTCCATGTCTTGAGGAAATCATCTGTAAGCATTTCATCCTAGCCGAATCTTATGGGACTTAACTATGGCAACAAATGTGGTAGTCTCTCTACCACAAATTTTCTCTCTGAGGTGTCTCTACTTACTTCATTATCACACGAATATAGATTATAATTAACTAATGGGTAGTTAATTATGATCCATGAGTCATAAGTCAAAACATCTCGAGAGGATCAGCGTCAATATCAAGTCGGTGAAGGCCCAGATGCGGTCAGCGGTCTTGCTGGACAATGCGCGGATAGTCCATCTGTTTTTCTCCCATTAAGGTTTACCGCTCGGGCCAACTGTAGCTAACCTTGTCGGAGTGCATGCTGCCTGCCCTCTTTCGAGGCGAGGCAGTGTTCTACTCTAACTACTAATAATACTACTATTATACCCGAATACTACGAAATTTCCTCTCCGCAAAATTAGATACTACCACAACCACATAAATTGTGTTAATAATAGTATTTATGAGTTAAAATTTTTAATCTCCTTATCTTCGCCAACCAAGCCAAGTGTGAAACTCGAACATTACCTTTTGCTATAGACGATGTTGCAACGCATTCACGATCGACCTTGTCTCTACATTTATTGCTGTCCTTTTCTTACTCTCAGTTAGTTTTTTAAAACACACCTTCATAATCTCTTTTGTTTATAGTTAAAATTAGTCTTTATAGGGAATTTATTAAGGAAATAGGGATTCAGATTTTAGTAAGGGTATATATGTGAAAGTGTTGAAGGGATGTGGTTCCTGACATGCGTACTGGAGAGGGATAGCGACAGCCGGGCATTGAGTAAACGTCAGTTGTTGGCCGGTCGCCGCGGCGCGAGTGCCTCTATAGCGGATATACAGTTTCGATAGTACACATATCAAATTTCACGTGAAATTTTGATATAGTTGTTCTTTTTTGTGTGAAGTGTTTTGAAAAAGTTCGCGCGTTCATCGGTAAATGTTTTCAAGTTTGTTCATCGCCAGTTTAAACTAGTGCTTGGAATTGTTTTGTTTGCTCTACTTTGTTTTGATTTTTTTGCGACAGTTGTGTTTTTAGTACGTATCTTCATTTTTTTTATTTTAATTATTGCTTGTATTGTTCTTTTATGTTGTTTCTTGCTGATATTGTTTTAATGATATCACCAACAGAGTTGCTTTATCATACACTTACTTGCTTTATTATACTGATAAGACTTATCTTTAATTTATGATGCGTTATTCATTAAACAAATTGCACATTTAGGGCACACATGAGTTATTGAATATTCTTTAATCATCAAATACCAACCTAAAAAGTATTTCCTGTGGAATATTTACAATAAAATAAATAATTACATTAACAATGAAATAACAAGGTAATCTTAATTATATTGTAGATTATTTAGAAATAACATCCTAAAGTATAATAATATATCAATTAATTAAATTAATTTATGTAACATTTTATAAAAATTATCTATTATATAGCTTTTTGAAAATAAAATAAAATAATTTTTGCTAAATATGCAGACTATTGAGGACGTGTTAGAGCAGTCTTTATTTTGAATCACTGACTGTATGAGATGCGATAGACAAAGAAGGGATTTGAATATAAAGCGAGGGGTCCCTTGAAATTGATCGTCTGGTACACGGGTACACCCCAGCCTTTGGTTACCCGAACCCTTAGATATGGCTTAAGTATACTTATTGTGGTACAAATTTGATTTTATACAAGAATATATGTAAGCGGTCAGGAAAGGACAGAAACTTGTTGAGTTCAATGTCATATATATACCTTTTCGACTACACTTACTCAATTTAGTCAATTAAGTTTAGTTACACGGATTCTACCGGTTAATTACCGGTTAAAACTACATAAAACGTTAATACGCAAGACAGAAGGATTAAAATGCTTCATTAATAATTTTGTTCGATCGTTGACATATCTAACTTACTAATACTGTAAGCTGAAGAGTTTATTTGTTTCTCTGTTTGAAGGCGCTAATGTCAGGAACCATCGGTCCGATTTGAAAAATTCTTTTAGTGTTGGATAGTACATTTATCGACGAAGGTTTTAGTCTATATAACATCACGCTGCGACCAATACAAGCAAAGCATCAGTGAAAAATATCGCAAAAACGGGGAGAATTTTATAAATTCCACGCGTACGAAGTCGCTGGCAAGAGCTAGTCGTATATAAATTGTTATATAATAGTTGTTGAAATTATCGTAAAATTTCATCGAGATATTACCTAATACCTGTCTATTAAATTCTTTTTTAATGTTTTTAAAACTGGTTTTAAAACATGTTCTAAATAAGGCGTTTAACAAGTTTTATACGTACAGATAAATTTCATCGCGTCTAGTTGTCCTCCAAGGGGCACACATAGATGTGTTAGTAGAGAGAGACTATTTCTTTTTCTCTGCCGATTACTGTCCAACTGTTGGGCATCATGAAGGACGTTAATGGAATGAATATTTAGTTGCGAGTTTTCCGTCTCTCACAAAAGATCCGCTCATGATATGTATTACCTGCCTGGCATCGAGATGAGAGAGAAAATGGAGTGGTAACATTTTGTTCTTAATCCGTCACAATACTGATAAGATCAAGCTACATCTATAGCAATTTCACAAAAAATACTGCATTTATATCAGAGAAAAATTCAGAGGTCCAGCTAAAATCTTCGCGATATCAGGTATAATATCAGGTTATAATAATAAAATAAACTTATTATAATAATAGCCAAAGAAACTTATATTATTTATAAAAAAATATCCAGGGCACGTGCCCATTATTCCGCTCTTATTACGGTATCAGCAGTATTTGAATGCCCATTCGAGCGGTAATTGTTCCTCGTAATGGTGCAAGACCCTTATTTTTTCGATATGTTCTGTCTCATTGTTGTTCATAGGGTGTGGGTCGTTGACATTGGCCTTCCCTTTATATTTTGGATTTGCAACGATATTTTTCATCATATGTGGGATTAACAATACATCATATATAATCGCTTTTTCGATTATTGCTCTAGATATATCCATAATGGTCATCATAATCTGGGGTATTGGGCAGTTTTCACGTATCTCGTTAATCATTACAGTATTCTTTATACTGTTATCTTTATGTCCTATTGTTTGTATTCCATTTTTAAATCGAATAATGCCAGTTCATTCATTAATCACATTTATTTTCTGGATTTAAATAACGGTCAAAATATTTGAATAATCCAAGGGTACAACTATTTAAGAGTGTGTTGCCCCATTTATGTAAATTTTTGTTGTTATGATCGTGATATTTCGTAGATATAATTCTCTAATTAGTACTTTCCTGGTTAAAAACAATAAGCATTTTTATTATGACTGAAATATCCTACACTGATGCAATTATACATACGAGTATAAAACTGTTAAATCCCCTAACAACAAAGATGAGAATCTAGAAGCTAGTCTTTTTTCTATCAGTTAAATATAGTTATAAAATATAAC
This sequence comes from Orgyia antiqua, assembly GCA_916999025.1. NCBI lineage: Eukaryota > Metazoa > Arthropoda > Insecta > Lepidoptera > Erebidae > Orgyia > Orgyia antiqua. Next base: position 10,646,871 of record OU779869.1, read on the forward strand.
AGAAAAATATATAGTAGGTATGCGTTCTTTATAAACGTAGTTACGGTTCTTGTTATGGTTTGTAACGGTTTTAAAGCTTGGTCACGTGGTTACACTATAAGAAATTGCTGGTACGATAAGATGTTTTGTATACTATCTATGTTTAGTATTCTTTTGAAATACTTTAATTTGGCTGGGAACTAAGTCAACTCTATCTAAATTGTCTAAATGCCTGTCTCTATATGAAACATTATGTTTAACGTTTTTTACCTTAAGAGGATACCAAAATAGATTCATGCGTTTTTCTATGTACGAAGTTTTCATTATTTCTTTAGATTGAATGGCTAGAGCTCTAATTTTTAAGTATATGCTTTTTCAATATATGATCTAGGATCGCATAAACTCAGAAACGCGATCTAAAAAGTTTTCTCGATAGAAAATCTTAGCGAAACAACCTCTCTCATTTTTTATTTTTTTCATTTGTCGGTCTATTATCGCATATTAACTAATGAAATAACTTTAAAAACATAAGTAACTAATATATATAGAAACACGTAAATTAAAATATATTTAGTAGATTTTGAGTAAATAGGAAAAGTATCCCTAATTCTTCATTTTCTGTGCCTACTGGCTGTGTTAATATGTACGTGTCGGCGATGATATAAGATAATATTGATGTAGGCCCTTAAAATATAATTATGAGATAAGTAATATGAAAATGGTTTTATGTTTTTAACTTTCGAATAACCACTGTATAAATAAAACTACTTTTTACGGATTTAGACGCGTATATTTATTTAAACAAATGAGTCACGCAAGTGTTAGAAAATATTATGTTAACCACTGTATATTAATAATAATACATAGGTAATACTCAATTTTATTATATGAGGTTCATAGGCACCCAGAAGTTAAATAGTATTATTTCGGTTATTTATAGGAATAAGTTAGAGTTAATTACGACTTGCATGCTTTGTCTCTAGGCGACATGTAATGACTACTATGTAATTTAACTACCTATCCCATAAAGGTCAACTGCAATGTTCTTTTGAGAAAAATAAACTCTTTGAACCTAATTACGAGTACTATGCTCTCTATAATATTCTAAATGGAAAACCGGCTGAGCCTGTTTGGTTAATCGCTTCTAACTTCGTCATATTATATACTAAAAAAGATCAACTGCAAGTAAAACAGAAGAACCTTCATGTATGATTAGCCTTCTACATGTTTGCGTTTATTCTATAAAATGTACAATGCCATGGTACAACACTTCAACAGTCAATAATCTATAATTGGTACCGATTCTACGAGCACAACTAAACTTAACTTAACTATAATATGAAAATTGATAGTGTCCGTGTGGTGACGGATTAAGAATACAAGTGTCACCACCCCATCTCCTTCTAAGGGTGCTGTAAAAGTCAGCTAAGGGATATTTTACACAGATAACATCTTCTGTGAGAGACGGAAAACTCGAAAATAAACCCTGTGCCAACACGCCTGGTCAGCGCGGTACAGTAGACCATAATCCCTCCCAAAGTGGAAGAGACCCGTACCCAACAGCGGGACGTAAATGAGCTGGAGAAGAAGAAGCAGATAGTGTCAATAGCACAATTCGGTAATGTTAACAAAACTTTTACATTAGAAAATCTGTATGTTATGTATATACTAACGATTTTAATTAATTAAACTGTGTACAACGAAATAGCTAATTAATCAAATTACGCTATAGTTGTCTTCAGTTAAGTTTAGTTGTGGACGTTGAATTGGTACCATTGCTATTATAATGCCTCTACGTTACATTAACGACTACAAAATAGACAAAAGCGACAAGCAACTAGTTACAAACCCCACATTCTTTGCGTCAACAATAATGAGAATGAATGAAAACAATAAGAATAGAACTGACATAGGACAATGCGTAGAGCTGCTATGTATTTGTTGCATTTCCAAGCATAACATTCTTTGATATCTCAATACGAATTGCGCAAGAGTCTTGTTATTATAGTACGTGCTGCTAAGTTTTGCAATACTTCGACGTTTATCGTTTTACTGTTAGTATCTTACTTTCTTTTCGTAACAACTTTAAAATTGGATCTCCGTTTCTATATTTTATAAAATCACTTTGAAATTTCAATTTCTTATTTAAAGTTTTTACTCAGAAAAATCTCAATTCTGTTATCTATCAATCAAAAGTCATAGAACATACAATGAAGACGAATCATTACCGCCTTCCTCTATTATCGCCTTCACCTATTTAGCGGTTCTCACATTCACTTTTTTACTTAAATTTGATCTCTACCCACAGTTTCATTTAAACGCATTGGTGTAGGTAGTATAAGTAACTATGTTTATCTACAATATACGTGCTAACAGCATCAGTTACCGTCGCAGGTCTATTCCATAGGGGCGTTGCACCGCGTCGCAATGGAATGTGCTCGATCGCGATTACGAAATGCCATGAATCTGCAATCATAATTCTCTACTAGAATACGCAATGACTTAATCAGAATATTTTTTCTTTGGCCTAAAATAAATAACACTACTTTGATGTTATATATCCGCTCGTGAGATTGAATTTTCTCGCGTAAAATATCACTTCTATTTACATAGAACAACTGTTTACGGATATAGATACGCGTATATTTTTTTTTAATTGTGCCTGACCTATCGTTCTTAAAAAGGGGTTTTATTGAAATAAATGAGTCGCGCAAGTTTTAAAGAATATTATCATCATACATTTCGTTTTTGATCTGGTCCGAAGTTTCGGAAACTTCAACCACCACTCCGGATAAAATGGATTTGTTAAAAGAAATAAGTTGCGCAAGTTTTAAAGAACATTATAGCACTTCTAATTCCGTTTCGAACAGCTCCTTCATGGCTTTTTAATTGCCGTTTTTATATGGCACTACATTAGCTGATGTATATGGTTAAGTTTGTACCGACAAGCAACGGACTCCATTGTTCGATACAGCTCCTTATATTGCAAGTAGCGGTTCTTCATAAGCGATTTCAAAGCGGTATGTGAATAACATTCTAAGAATGTCTGATAAATAAAATAATTTTTGGGCAAATAAAAGTTGAAATGGCAGTAAAATATAGCATTTTAATATACTATGAAAAGTATAAATATTCATTCATGGACATTTCACACAACGTCCTCTGGTCCCAAGCTAAGCTTTATAATGCTTGTGTTATGGGTACCAGAATACGGATATAATTAATACATATACTACTTTTCTTTTGTAAATACATACTTATAATACATAGAAACACCCAGACGCAGTACAAACATTTGTATGACAATTAAAAACATCACACAAATATTTGTCCTGACCGGGAATCGAACCCGAGACCTCGTGAACGGCAGTCCGTTATATGAACCACTAGACCACGAAGCCCGTCAAAGTAAAAGATAAAGTATAAGATAAGTAGACTTAAGTTATTATTTTGTGTCGAATTTTTAAGTGACGTTGACAGTTGCATTAATTAAAGAGTCAAGATAGAAGGCATAGTTTCCATGTATTTAAATTACTAGCTGATTTCTACCTAGCTATATTTACTAGTAGGTGTTTGTAATATGATAAACAATTAAACACTAGGGTTCGCCCTAATTGGACATTTGGTGTAGGATTAATTTGTGACGTTTTTTCTTGTAATTATCCATTCCCACAAAGAACTTCATACTTGAAGAATTATTCATTTTAAAAGACTCTTTTATTTTCTATCTAATCATCTTAAAGGTATTAAGAGTTATCTATCATTAGGTTCTGAATATCGAGTTTGATACCATGTATACGGTATGCATAGTATATACAGTATGCTAGTTATACGGAATTAGGGTATAATAAGGGAATAGTATACCCTAATTCCATATTTCTAGCGAGTAATATAGAGCGTTTACTCATGCTTTAGAAAACAGAGGACATAGTAAATATTTCCAAAATGTAACTACCTACTTGGATATCTTTTTTTTTTCAATGTAAAAGTGTTTAAGTGTCAGTCTTATCTCCTCTCCCCACTTGCAGCAACGTTAAAGAGTGATGGAAGCGATTCGTCATGTTCCCTGCTTAGTGACCCACTTACTAGGGGGGCTGCGACTTTGAAGACTTTTACCAAATCGTCTACGAATACTATTGTATGGTGAGATACCTACTCTTATTCAGATTCAAACGGTTTCACGGTGATTTACTTTTAAATTGTTCTTCCTTGTTCGCCACAAGAGACTTATAAATCTACAGAAGTAGCACTAGCATAAAGTATTTTAAAAAATCTCGACAAAAACGTTTAACTAAAATAAAGAGAAAAAACTTTTTAAGCGTAACAAGGACAATGAATATTGATAGGTTAGGCGTGCTTCAAGCGGATGATAAAAATTTTTTTGCGCTATCCTTCTTTTTGTAAACTCCTTCCGCGTCAACGTTTTTATACATTGATTAATGACCGTCCCATTTGATGATCGTTTGAGTAAATAGCACCAAGTACTTTGTACTTTATTGAATTTTACTAAGACACTTAGAAGCTTTATATTTTTACTAGCTATAGCCTGCGACTTCGTACGCGTGGAATTTAATAAGTTTTCTTAGTGTTTGCAACATTTTTCTCTGATACTTCGCTTATATTGGTCGCAGCGTGATATTATATATAACACCACGCTATATATAGCCTATAGCCTTCCTCGATAAATGCATTACCCAACACTAAAAGAATGTTTCAAAACCGACCAGAGGTTCCTGATATTAGCACGTTCAAATTAACAAACAATCGAACGTGGTATAAAATGAAAAGTTTCTTGCTAGCTTGTTGCAACATTTCTATTTCATTGATTTAAAACTTATAACTGTTTAACTTTAGTTTTATACTAGACATCTATTGCGAGTGAAACTTGTTAAGATTTCAAAATCAATTTAGAAATTTCTTCATAATTTATTTTAATGTTGTATAAATAAAATATAACAATAAATATAATTGCTGTAACCAGTGTATAAAATATCGCTTAGATTTCGATAAAATTGGATTTTATAATTGCTATAGAAAGTTTATATTACGCGTTTTGCTAAAATTATTGCGTATTTTGTTTTTATAACTGACAATCTGTCTTTATACAAGTTTTGCACATAACTCGTTTAACTGATTGTGAGACTTACGAATATTGTATAAACAAAGTGTATGTCCTTAGTCAGATATGTTTATGAATTAAGTACTATGCAAAAAAAGATATGTTGTGCCAACCACAAATAATGGGATAAGATCAGGAGAAAGACTCATTTTGAATATCTAAACAAACGTTCTTCTAGTACGTCAATTTCCAGTTGAAGTTCACTATATTCCCAGAATATCTTATTCAAATCTTAGATTAGACAAACAACAAGATTGAGATTTACATCAGTATTCATGTCATAATCACGGTGTACCCGATGGCACAGCCCGCATCGTTGCTTATGTCAGTATGTTTGTTTGACCGACCTGAGTTGCATTGCAACAAACTTGTAACAGTTCAATTGAACTAGTTCATCCTGTTCTAGAAGTTTAATAATCTTCCTTTTTAAGATTCCGTATAGAAAAGAAAGAACAAAGTCATTTTGGTGCCCTTATTTCAGCGTGTCTGTCTGTCTGTCAAATATAAATGAATTTTATTACAAACTTAATTAGAATATAAAACTGTTGCCAATAATATAGTTAGCCAAAATTAACATTTTAATTGTTTTTTTATCCTCCACTATTTTGATAAAAAATTCATTAGCAAATATTTTATGATAGAAACTACATAGTTTACATATTAGATATCTGATTGAATTAACGATTTTTAGTTGCCACTAGTTTTCATACGATTAGATAAACCATACTCATTACATTTTGTAATTTGTTTCTAACCGCATTGTTCAAAATCGCTATACCAAAAATAGATTACTGTCAATGATATGCTGTAAAAACTTCGGCCTTCAAGCTTATTACAAAAAGTTTACAAGCTTTGAAGATCTGAATGTGTAATTCAAAATTCCAAGTAGTCGTGTTCTATTTAAATCGATATCAATAAATAAACACTTCCTTGTAACAATTTAATCACATCTTGAGGAAAAATCAATAAAAATTTTCATGTAATCTTACTCATTGCTTATCACATGGATATGAAATTTAAACCAACATTGTGTTTTGGTACGCGTCATAATACGCGATAGTTAAAGCTTTGAAATACGAAACTTTTGGGTTTGATTTCAGTTCTAGCAAATAAAATATTACGCAATTTATTATTGCGCATTTTGATACGGGTTTAATAACCTGGATAGTAATCATGTGCTAGATTCCTCCTATGTACCTATGGCATTAGAGTCGACACTTTAATATGAGAACAAGACATTTTTGGGGGTAAGTCGTTGGATTATATTTGTATTAGTAATTTTTTTTTTAATTTTTACTGATAAATTCTTGAGATAGCTCGTAAAATTAGAAAGGTAAGGTTGCAGTACATTTTCTGTAACAAAACGTTTAGGTTCGATCCAATATCAATAATAGAAATATTGAACAAGAGTCGGAAGTCTCAACACACATTGTGGCTTTTGCCTTCCTGTGCAGCGCGTGGCCTGAATATAAATTGCCATGTTATGATCCCTAGCGCATTGGAAACCCTTCACTTAGATAAAGTGTTGTTTTTTGTTTAACACTTGGAATAGTTGTCGTCAATGGACCCTTTAGAAAAATACCTCAGTAAATGTTGTCTTGTTTGGTAAATACGTTATCAGCATTTTCTTATCCTTATTCCATCAAGTAGGGTCGGTGCAGCATGTCTTTTTCTTTTATATGTATACTTCTGTCAGGCATCACATCTAGGTCACTTCTTTCTAAGTTTCGTACTAAAAAGAAATCTCTTATATGTTCACTTCAGCGTACATTTCTCCGTCTGTCTGTTTCTTTCATATCCTTTTTCACATCTTTTCGGTGTTCGTTTTAATTTTTTTATTTTTTTCCATTAATTTACAGAACACTTATAACAATACCTACTAATTTTGTATAGTAAATACTAAATTACTTTTTAAATACTAGTGCATCATGTGCCAGTCATCTTATGCGAATAATTTTAACTAACCGGTGAGTAATACTTACGTAACCGGCTAAATGCTATTTCATGCGTAATTTTTATGTAATTCTATTATTATTATTATAAAACTTTTAATTATTATTAAATAATAAATGTTATTATTATAAAATAGTAACATTATCATGGTCATTGCAGTTTTCATATAGTTTTGGTAACAAGCAACCTAATTATAGAAACACTAATTAAATGTTTTCTGTCGGTAACATTAGGTAATAAATTATATTATTATTTCACTGAGTTATATAGAGTTATCAATTTTCATTAGGTTTATCAAAAATTCAAATAGATAACTATTTATACTTGTTTAATAATCTCTCTAATATATAAATATATTTACCGCTTGAAGTTTGTTATTCTTTACTTCGTTTGGTTCTTTTTTTTTGCGCTTATGTTCCCGTTTTCTCTACTGGGCATACGGGCTCATGCCTAGTGCGTCCTAATTATTAGGGCCTCCTAGTACCTACTTCGTATTTTTTACTTATATCTTATAGGTCATATTAGGGCGTATATTCTCATGTCTTCAGGGCATTTAATAGGTAAAAGATGGCCCTGCTTATGTCTACCTGTCCTATATCGTCAACAGATGTATTGGTATTTGGTATATCCACAAGATGGTGCATAATTTTGTGTATGGAACCAAAAAAATAAGCGATAGGAAGAGTTCATGGGATTTTAAATAAAAAAAATAACTTATCTATTTAAAAAAATAGACTTACCTATTTAAAAAAATCAACCGCTACCACTGTCTTGATCAGATAAATTTTATAGCAAATTAAATAGATTAAAAAGCATAGTATTAACTACATAATAACTAGCAAGACACTTACATACAATACATATGCTTCCTACGTTTAAAAACAAGGTCCTTATAAACTATTGCAATTAGTTTGACTTGTTATTGACGTAGGATTTGTAATGTTATTTCCAAATTAAGAACGCTGTTTTATAACTTGAATGTCTTAAGTATACCTATAGTATAATTATGTATCGATTTATTAGTCGAATAGTTATCGATAAATAATCATCCTTAACTGATTGGTGACGGGCGTCGTGATCTAGTGGTTTATGTAACGGACTACCGTTCACCAGGTCGCGGGTTCTATTCCCGCAAATTACAATAATTTGTGTGATATAAATTGTCCTACAAATGTTTGTTCTGAGTCTGGGTGTTTCTAGGTATTATAGGTATGTGTTTACAAAAGAAAAGTACTTTATGTAGTATAATCTATATCTGGTATCACAATACAAGCATAGATATTTATATAGCTTACTTTGGGATCAGAACACGTGGTGTGAAATATCGATAAATATCGATAAAAAAAATGTCATTACGACTACACGTTTCCTTCAATAATCGTAGTTAATTTTCCAGTCAATGAATAATATCTTTAACGTGATGATTATTGATGAATGAACAAATGTTGTAATTAGACTTCTTTTTCAAGTGGTGATAGTTTGATTCCCACTTCTCTCCAGCTCATTAACGTTGTTGGGCACGGATCTCCTCCACTTTGAGAGGGATTATACTCTTCTGTGCTGCGCTGACCAGGCGTGTTGGCACGGGGTTTAGTTTCGAGTTTTGCGTCTCTTACAGCGGTTGTTATTTGTGTACAGTAGGTATCCCTAGCTCGCTTTTACAACATCCTTGGAATGAGATTAAAGAAGAAGGTGACTCTTGTATTCTTATTCCATCACAACACAGACAAATATTCTAGTACATGCAAATCTGCCTACAACATACTATTTAAAGTGATACTCTGTTTTATGCTTGTTATAAAGGTGTTGGAAATGTTCAAATAAATGTTATCAGTATGTTGAAAGGTTATAGATATGCATATAACCACGTGTATACTTTATTTATGTTTTTAAACAAACCGTCTGCCGCATTCCATTCGTCGCGTGATTCATGTATGTTGACATAGTTAAAAGAAACATCATTAATGATAGGTATATGATATGTTATTACTGTTATTCTTATATATTAATAACTAGCTGACCCGGCAAACGTTGTTTTGTCATACTAAAAAAAAAAGGTTTGAAAAATAGATGTTAGCCGATTCTCAGACCTACTGAATATGCATGTAAAATTTCATAAAAATCGGTCAAGCCGTTTCGGAGGAGTACGGTAACTAACACTGTGACACGTGAATTTTATATATTAGAAGACTAGCTGACCCGGCAAACGTTGTTTTGCGATACTAAAAAAAAAATTTGAAAAATAGATGTTGGCCGATTCTCAGACCTACTGAATATGCATGTAAAATTTCATAAAAATCGGTCAAGCCGTTTCGGAGGAGTACGGTAACTAACACTGTGACACGTGAATTTTATATATTAGAAGACTAGCTGACCCGGCAAACGTTGTTTTGTCATACTAAAAAAAAAAGGTTTGAAAAATAGATGTTAGCCGATTCTCAGACCTACTGAATATGCATGTAAAATTTCATAAAAATCGGTCAAGCCGTTTCAGGGGAATACGGTAACTAACACTGTGACACGTGAATTTTATATATAAGAAGATTAGCTTACGATAGTTTCTTAGGTATGTTCTAGTAGATGAGAAGTTTTGTTTTACTTAGACAAACATTATTTTTCAGTAAGATACACTTAAAGGCAAGTAATTGATTACATATGCATTATTACATGTTTTTGATTAAAATCTTTAAAACTTAACTAGCTGTTGGTCGCAACTTCGTACGCTTGTAATTTATAAACAAAATCTAACATATTTATGTTATAAAAAAGCCATTAATATCCGAAAAACTGCATTAATATCCGTTGGGTAGTTTTAAAGATGTAAGCTCACATAGGGACATATATACAAAATACTGCGACTGCTTATAATAATAAGCAAAGACGACGAAAACGGTCGATGGAGTCATGTACATCTTTATACTTTAGGCCATGGAATTTGCAAAAAAAAGGCACCTTACATAGAGCCAATAAAAATAATAACGTTATTATTTTATTAGTCCATACATCTTTTTTGTTGTGCATTTTGGGCGAAGTTTACGTACTCGCACCTGCCTTGCACCTTTCTGACACCTGATACTACTTACTTATACATAAACGGACTTTGTCTTAATTAATGTTAGTATAATTTCTTATGCATATAGGAATAAGTTCTTCACTTTAAAAGATATTATAATTATTATTATTGTCAGATTATAATTGTCATACAAATATTTGTCCTGCGTCTAGATGTTTACTATCTTTACTTCTTATAAAACAAAGTCGTAATTTTTGTATGTATGTCCCTATGTGAGCTTATATTTTCACAAATACGCAACGGATCTTAATGCGTTTTTTAATAGATAGAATGGTTCAAGAGAATGGCTTTTTTTCGTATAATTTATTGGCGTTTCCTGTATATTGGATGAGATATGGATTCAATTTGCCGAGAAATTCGGACGCACGCGAGCTATAAATGAAATCGCTGCCTTATCTATGTGAGGTACACGTACAACAAACTAATGTATGGATGAATTGTTTGTTACCTATAGTTCTTCAAAAAAGGGAAACCCGCTGTACCCATAATAATGTTTATTTATTTATTTATAGAGAGAGAAGAGACTAGCGTAAAGACACAGAGAGCTAAAGTAAATACACAGTAATGAATCTCTATCTTTCTCCAGCCCATTAACGTACTACTTTTGAGCACGGGCTTTCTTCACTTAGGAAGGGATTATGGTCTACTATCCTTATTTCAGACAAGTTGGCATAGGGTTTATTTTTGAGATTTCCGTCTCTTACAGAGGGTGTTAACTGTATTCTTTCGCTGGCTTTTGCAGTATTCTGGAAAGGAAAAGGGGTGGTTACATTTGTATCCGTTATTCGTTATCCGTAACCACACGGACAAAGTAAAGTAGAGAATATCTAGTATGAAAGACAGGAAACTTAAAAGAAATTAATTGATGTATGAATTACATACATGTCTGCCCATCCACGTTAGTGCAAAAATTCCTTAATCTTACATTTCTTTGAGGTTTCGGAACGAAAAAGCATGCACTGGAAAATTATTAGACGTTTTTAAATCATCAGCTCTCACAGTGAATTGTTTCGCAACAGAGTTTTTATATGACTAATGTACATCATGAACTAAATTGATGATGTTCAATTAAACGAGTTATGAAAGTACGTAAGCGTTATATGGTATGATCTCGTGTTTTGTGTTTATAGAATTAAAACAGATAAACAACTTATTGTGTAACATAAGAAGGCTCATATTATTTTCAGTTAAAGTATTCCCACTTACGGTAATAATTTCTTTCCACTATAATTTCATTCATCATGTAAAACCTTATTGCAAAATTTAATAATAAATATATATTTATCTACTTAACCAAATTTTTTTAATTCTTTCCTTAACTATACTATTAATGGAGAGCTAACGTGTGTAATATTCGATTCTTAATTTTTAATTTCTCTTATAGCGAGCTTTATAGAGCCTAGTAGCTGAGAGTGCAGTATTTGTTTAAAAGTTCAGTAACTCCTTTCTTTGCAGTACCTCTAAGAAATGGAACTCGCTCCCTGCACTAGTTTTTCGTTACTCCTACAGTATGGGGTTTTTAAAGCGAGGCGTGAGGAGGCATCTAGTGGGCCGGCAAAAGGTGGGGGCGGCTAGTGCTCTGACAACGTACTAGCCGTTCTCATGTCTGGATTACACTTTCGCTTAACATCAGGTGAAATGTGGTCATTTGCCTATCCAAGCTATAAAAAAAAATTGTGTTGAGGCGGACAAAGCCGCGGGTAAAAGTTAGTCACTAAAAAAAATATGTTAATAATTTTATTACATTCCGTTTACTAAAACCTCGTAGTATCTTAAGGGTTGTGCTTGTGACGTATCGGAAACCGATACCTAATATCGTAAAAATATCGATATTGAAATCGTTATAAAAACTTGAGGCCGAGGAGATTTAACGACCTTGATAGAATCTTAGTAACTTTGTTCTCAAGCTTTCACACGATTTCTAGTATTTATTTATTATTTATAGTATTTCTGTAGTGTATATTATGTATATAGATTTTATGATTAATAACAAACAAATTTTCATTTTTCTTGTTGCCAGTAGGTAATTACTACAAGAAAATGTTATGTAATTAAAACGTATATTGTATTAAAAATGTGTCAAAAGTTTCTTTAATTATTAGATACGTTACTTTAAATAATAAGATCTCAATCATTACAATTTCTGAATAAGACGACAGGACTTTTTTAAAATCAATTATAGAAAATTTTGCATCATAGGATAGTGTAATAATTAAACTTATTCTGAACATTGAGATCTCTATGAATCTACATTAAATGAAGCACAGCTGACCCACGTCACAAGTGATAGTGACAATCTCAGCATTTTACACATTTCTACAAACGTTCCGTCCCTTGATCGCCCACCCGAAAAAGATACATCTTTACACAAAGAGATCGTGCTCATATGACATAAGAGGCTTATACTGTTATTTTCACAATGCCATACTTCAATACATTCCTTTGAAGTTATTTATTATTTCTGTTCTATTTATTTCTCTAAAAGAGAATATTTTTAATTATGATTTAAAAAATTTGCTATAGTAGGTATTTAATTGCAAACTTCAGTTATCGTTCACGTTTACGTACGTTACGTATTGAACGTTTTATTAGCTTAGGATCAATGGACGTTGTGTGAAATGTCCGTGAATATTTATTTAATAAATAAATAAATATTTATGGACATTTCACACAACGTCCTCTGGTCCCAAACTACGCTTATATGCTTGTGTTATGGGTACCAGAATACGGAAATACTACTTAAACTACTTTTCTATTGTAAATACATATTTATAATACATAGAAACACCCAGACGCAGTACAAACATTTGTATGACAAATATAAACATCACACAAATGATTGTCCCGAGCGGGAATCGAACCTGAGACCTCGTGAACGGCAGTCCGTTACATGAACCACTAGACCGCGAAGCCCGTTATTTATTTATTTATTGTTAATTTTTCACGAATTGCGTTCATTTTAATTTGATAACTATTACAAGCGTAGATTTGTATAAATTCTAATAGGTAATATATTTTAGATAGCATCTGAATTATATAACATTAAAAAAACGCAGCTTAGTACATAAACTGTATATTTTCTAATATTTAATGTTTTTCTTTACAAACATAATATTTCAAGTCAACATTTTGAATGATGAGTGACCTCTCTGTTACTTCACATTCACACCGTTGTTGTAATAATGGTAACTGTGCTATAACCATTACAGACAATACATGCTTTCAAAAGAACCAAAATAACCAATAAGAATTTAAGATCTTCGTTATATTGAATATGATTTAGAACAAAAAATTTCATATGATCTATGTTGAAAATTATTAGTAGACTCGTAATAAGGCTAATAAAGCCTTATTACGAGTTATAACAATTTTAATTTTTATACTGAGATACTGGGTAGGTATTGCTTAGAATTATATTATTATATTCTTCTAGAAATCTAAGCAGTTCGACGACGTTGCATAAGGTTTGATAGTCCTTGTACTATATCAATGAAAAGATCGATGACTACTCAAACATAAAACAAAGTAAATAGGTCGCTCATTGATCAAATATGCGTCAAAACAAACTGTAGTAATTTAGTAAGAGAGAACGTGATGCAAATTTGTATGGCAACCTCACAGTTCACCAGTTCTGACGCAAGTCTTATATAACTACCACAAGCGGAGATCGCGACCGACAAATACTCGCCACAAATGACCGGTGTCCGCATGTTACTGGGTCAAATTTGTCGTTCGAATGACTTGTCATTTCAATGACACAAATTAATTGTACTTTTTTAACAATTCCTCTTAAATGGAAGTCGTCAGGTGCCTGATAAATTGCAGCTGTCATAGTGTCAAGCTAGAGTTAATTTTTTAAAACTTTAATGGAAGGTTTTTCTTTCCAAATTAAAGTGAAATATTAATTTAAATAGTGTTTCTTGCTTCAAAGTTTCGTAATTTATAAGAATTACCTACTTATGCAAATTTATTTAGTTAAGTATTTTAAAAGCTCAAACTGGCAGACGCTTGTCTATAGAAAGTATTATACTTTATCTCAAGAGGCTTCTTAAAAAAATAATAAATAAACGTATGCTTATAAGGAATAGTTTTTGTTTTTATTAATATAATAGTGTTTAAACAATTAAGTAGCATCTGCATAAATTTAAAACGAAAGTAGGTTAAACACTCATTGAACAAACACTTAGTACAATGACCTGCCACGTCCAAATTATCAAACATGCCTATAATAGTCAAAAATAGTTCAATTATCGTACAATTACAGCGCTAAAAGGTACATCGGAGCGGGTCAAGGCAGTAAAACTAATGTTTAGTTTCCAGCTTGAAGTGAACAATGAACAACAGGACGCGCATGCACTACAATGATTTACAAGGTCAAATGTAACGATACATGCTCGCATATCAGAAGTTCAAATAAGACAGATAAGACTGAGAAATGTGTAGGATTGTTCAAGAATATAAATAAATAAAATTATGATGATATACCTAATATATTAAATAAAATAAATATTATAATAAATTAATAACTAGCCCATTAATCGGAATTCAATAACAATTTATTTAAAAATATATATTATTGTTACAATGATTTTCGAAAATGTCCTGTTTCGCTATCCGTGTAATTTTCGCTTTCTTAAAACACTTTGCATGCAAAGAAAGCGTTATATTTTTATAAGTCGCGTCTGTAGATGGCAAATATTGTCCTTGACATTACTTTTATTAACTGTTATCGCGTATACAGTCACAACACGATATTAACAATATTGACACTGAATCACTTCGAGGCCATTCCAGTTATTATGAACTCTTTAGACGAAACATGCACCTCGTTAGCAAACCAGCTTATAGTGTTGCGAAACACAAAATGTCAATTAACCTAAATTCAGCTCTATTGTTCGCTGTTGGCTCCATAGCTTAGCTGCCATGTCGTTTAACATCTACCTCATTGTCAACGCGTTAACAGTTCGATAAAGATTAACTTACGGTGCCCTAATTAGAAATACGCTTAAAAGCAACTCTGTTGATGGCATTGAAGCTACACTTGGCATATATTTAATGTGGACATTTCTTTCTTTACAGCCGAAAATGTAGATAGAATAATAGTAGGTAAGCACGGTATTGAAGTACGATGTCCATTGATCAAGCGTCTCCACTAGTGCCGATCAAGCCTCAAGTAGCACTTCAGAATGGTGCTTTCATAAAGAACAGTCATAATCGAAGCAGTTTTTGTGGTGTAGCTCCATCACAGAATGGCAATGGAACGTTTAAAACTTTCTCCGTTAATCGCAAGAGTTG
The DNA here is from genome assembly GCA_916999025.1 of Orgyia antiqua. Taxonomy (NCBI): domain Eukaryota; kingdom Metazoa; phylum Arthropoda; class Insecta; order Lepidoptera; family Erebidae; genus Orgyia; species Orgyia antiqua. Next base: position 10,662,290 of record OU779869.1, read on the forward strand.
GAGTGGAAACGTGACTCTTCCGCTTCAACAATTCACACCCGACGTAGAACAAGCTCCACAGCTGGCAACTTTCCGCTCAGGGACCGGTACGTTCCCGAGAAACAGAGAGCGGAACAATAATACTGCGAATGGAATATTAACACCTAACGGGAACTCAGTTCAGATATTCAGAGGAAATGAAGTGAGGAGGTGCGGAAGCTCTAATGGTCGACGCTACGCCGAGATCGGCAACTGGAATAAAAGGTGAGTACATCAGTGTTCTTGCGTTGTTTATGGTTTCACAACTTGAAGATAATTAACTTTGTTGTAGATTATGTAATGATTAGTCATGTGGTTTATTTGGTAGGTATTATTTATTTCATAATTATCACATTGCAAATGTCTAAATACTGCTGTTTAAGTGATCTTTTAATTGATTTGTACAAGTATTTATCTGCTATGTATGTATTTAATTATTTATTTATTATTTCGAATGTAAAATATACACATTGCATTCAATTAGTTTTTCACAATATTTATTTAGGCAGCACTGCCGGGCTGTTGATAAGTACTTGTATCTACATATATAGTAATTATACTGTGTTTGTATTGCCATCATATTCTCGTCAACGTTAAATATATTATACCAAAACGTCCGAGGTCTGCGTACTAAATGCCTAGCACTATATAACAGCGTTTTGACACGTGAATTAGATATTATGCTTTTAACTGAAACATATTTACAAAATGATATTCTTGACTCGGAGTTATGCGATAATAGGTATGAAGTGTTCCGATGCGACCGCAATCTTACCCTCACAGGTAAAAAGTCAGGTGGAGGCGTAATGGTAAGTATACGTCGGGAATTAGACGCACATATAAATAGTGATTGGTCATGTAATAGTAGTGAATCAGTATGTATATCCATAGGCTCACATAAACTTCATAGTTCCGCGAACTTACATATAATATTAATCTATATACCACCAGATATTTCTGTGCTTAGTCGAAATATACAAAATGTTTTGACCGCTTTCACTCGATTATATAACTCAAATCAAAACGATTATTACTTACTTGTCGGGGATTTTAACTTGCCTTGTTTGATGTGGACGGACGCCGGGTACACAATGAAACACATTAGTACAACAGAAGTACAGGAAATGGCGCGAGTTTTAGTTGACGAACTTGGTTTCTTAGGTATGAATCAATTTAGTTGTATAAAAAATAGTAGTGGTAATACTCTAGATCTGTGTTTTTGTAATCTGCCTGTGCTAGTGACCCAAGCTCAGCCCCTGACCAAAATTGATGTATTTCATCCCCCATTAAAACTAGACATCATGGACCTTCAATTAAAAACATTTAAAGAACGGCTAATTCCTCGCTATAATTTTTATAAATGTGATTATGATAAAATAAATGAATATTTAAATGAAATAGATTGGCCAGATATTTTGGATACAGATAATCTTGATGATGCAGTGGAAATGCTTTATTCTGAACTTAATAAATGTTTTCTTCTATTTATTCCATTATGCACAAAAAATAAATCATACCCTGTATGGTATACGCCTGCTCTTATTAATTTGATTAAAGAAAAATATAAGGCTCATAGGAGATGGAAAAAATTTCATAATCCTAGGGACTACGACGAATTTGCTCTTCTCAGAACGCGACTACACAAAGCACAAAGTACCTGTTTTGAACGTTTTACTGAGGAGGCCGAACGTCATATAAGCCACTCACCGAAGTACTTCTGGTCATATGTTAAATCAAAAAAAGGAAACTCTAATTACCCTCAGCGGCTAACGCTACACGATAAAATTTTTGACAACGCCAACTCAATATGTTCTGCATTTAATAATTTTTTTAACAGCGTTTTTGTGCTTCCAACGCCCTCAGATAATTGTGACAGCAACTCTGACATGACTTACTCAAATAACGAAGTTCCATCACAAATTCATGTAACTGAAGATCGCGTACTCAAATTGTTAACGGCGTTGGACGCATCAAAGGGTTCGGGGAGTGACGGTATACCGGCAGTCTTTTTTAAGTCCTGTTCGAATAGCCTTACTCTCCCAATTACAATATTATATAGGCGTTCTATCACGGAGGGTATCTTTCCTACAGAGTGGAAGAAAGCACACATAGTGCCCATTCACAAGAAGGGTTCAAAGACAAAAATAGATAATTATCGTCCTATTTCTATTTTAAACATATTAGGTAAACTGTTAGAAAAACTTGTTTATGAAAACATATATCATATAATAGTAAGAGGTGTTCCTGAAACACAGCACGGTTTTATTAGGGGACGCTCAACTCTAACTAATTTGGCTGTTTTTTCTAACTTTGTTATTGATAGTATGGAACAAGGCGGCCAGGTTGACGTGATCTACACTGATTTTGAAAAAGCTTTCGATCGTGTGGATCACGTCATCCTGCTACGCAAATTACAATCCCTAGGTATTCATGGTGACTTGTTAAGATGGATTAAATCTTACCTTTCAAATCGTTCACAAGCCGTTGTGCTTGGAGGCTTTAAGTCTGACTATATACAGATACCCTCGGGCGTACCACAAGGTTCTCACTTAGGTCCTTTGTTTTATAACGCATACATATATGATATTTATCAATGTTTCGACAACGCACATCACCTCTTATACGCCGATGATAAAAAAATATATTTAAAGATAGACAAGTTCACTGATTGTTTACAACTTCAACATGATTTGGATAACCTGTATAATTACTACTCAAAAAACAAAATCACGGTAAACATATCTAAATGTCAATGTATAAGTTTCACTCGTAAAACAAATAGTATAATATTTAATTACAATTTTAATGGACTTTCGATACAAAGAGTTAATAGTGTGCTAGATCTTGGAGTTACACTTGATTCAAAGTTGAGAATGACCGATCACATTGATAAAATCGTTAATAAGACCTACAGGAACCTTGGTTTCATTATGCGTACTTGTCAACCGTTTAACAGTTTAAAATGTTTAAAGAACATTTTTTACGCATATGTTAGGAGTACTTTGGAATATGCTTGCCAGATTTGGTCTCCATTTTTTGCTGTACATATTAATAGGTTGGAAAGCATACAAAAAAAGTTTATACGCCACCTAAACTTTAAATATAAAAACCCTTCTATAGATTACGTAGATAATTGCCGTTTATATAAATTATTTACCTTGGAGGAGAGACGTCATATGATGGACATGAGTTTTCTGTTCGATCTGATTCGCGGACGCATAGAATGTTCCACATTGCTTTCACAATTAAAATTTAAAACTCCGAAATATCGTACCCGTCACACACAAATGCTAAACGTATCGCATCATGCTACATCATATGGACAGAACGCTGTAATGACTAGGGTGGCGCGTGTTTATAACACAAGGTTTAGTAGCGTGGACCCCTTCATTCAGAGTAAATCATCGTACATGGCAAATATAAGAGCGGTTGTTGATGGCGGAGAGTAATGTTGATAGCGAAGTGAGGCTTTGCTGCTTACAAAATAATTTTTGTAAAATAATGGGTATAAGTTTGTGTATGTGAGTATTTATGTATGAATAAGTGTGTATATATGTGTATTATGTATTATTGTTTAGGTATGTGTATCGGCAAGTGTATGTGATACGTTTGTGTATTTATGAGATTATATATATATGTATTTATGTGAAAGCTTGTACAAATCAATAACATATATAACAAAGAAAGGGGCTAACAAGAAAGTCAATTATAATTACCTATGTATAATATTGTTATTCTCGAACATTATGTATAATTTCAACTGACAATTGTAATGTAAGTAAAAGAGATAAAATAAAACCACATAATAATAATAGTGTAAATTTATTAGACTAAATAAGTAACATTAGTTTTGGGCATAATTATTATTATATTGATATTTTATTTAATGTTCACAATCACTTACCATTATGCATCCAGTCGGCGCTCTTGCCGCGCCGGCTCGATCACTATTGCTGTTTTGATACCTACTTTAAGTTTAAGTATAAGTTGGATAGCTATAATTGGTCTATTTTTAAGTAATTCTAAATATGTAGATTTGTTTGTGAAGACTGTTGTTATCCTTAATAAATAAATAAATAAATAAGTTAATTTCTTGTAACAGAAAATTTTAATGTGTTGTAATTTTTTATTAGTATAAGATCATTTAGAGTTTGGTTTTCAACTCAAATCTATACTAATGTGTGAATTTTTACTGAATCTGTTATTTACGCTTGCTTTTGCCAAGTAAAAGGTTTATTTAACGTTAATTAATATAAGATACGAGTAAATAAAAATATAGCTGATTCACCACCAACAACATAAAAGACAAATATATACCAATCTATCAAAAGGCCTTCTTAAAAATGCATGTTACCTGTTGTATCAAAACTGGTACCCTGTAAATATTACTCACCCACAGATCAAATACGTTCCCCCAGATAAATAAAAACATCTACCGTACCGTGTTTCACTAACTTTTACTAGGGTTTTATTTTCTCCTTTTTCATCTCAAGTAATTCAGTAACAAGTTTTCCAATTTCATTCTCTCCTAGCTTTCATTTCCTCCCATATAGTACCTTCTCCGTCCCTTAATATTATTTTTATTAGCTCAAAACGTTTAACAAACATTGGTTTGAGAATCTAATAAAGATTAAGTTACGTTTGCACAAAGGGATGATCGGCAAAGCTTGATTCATTTTTTACTTTTATGAAATGTTCAATATTAAAAAGTTCGCTTTTCTTTATACGTTTTGCACAAAGGTCTAATATTGAATTTTGATATTATATCAGAGAAGTAAAACAAAGCCATGCTTTCTCAAGTTTCAAATTCAGATGAGGAAAATTTGTTCGATTTATAATTTTTGTAAGACAAAATTAATAATGTAGTTATTGTTTTAAAATTTAAACTGTGTACCGCACACTGAATAAATATATTAAATTTGTAACTTGATGTTAATTAGATTCAAGTTCTTGAATATGAATTAAATTTGAAATGAAATGAAAAATCATTTAATCAAGTAGACATAATTTTTAGAAATAAATATGTGCTTTTGTCATGTCCAATTTTTTCCCCTACCACCGGTTCAGGACGCAATCTGCTGAGAAGAACCGGCGTAAGAAACTCAGCAGAGCTTTTAATTAAATCGATATATTTTTTTAATTAAATGTCAATTATACTTACAATGCTAATAAAACGTTACAATATAGAATATGTATTGCTCCAGAGCAACCTACTCCCAAGCTTTATCATCTTTAATTTAATCAGAAATTTTACATAATTTAGTTTTAATGAATATTTTAAATTTAGAATTATTTAATTCTCTTACATCAATAGGGAGTTTAACGTATACAATGACAATGAAAGAGTTACATATTTTGTGGAGACGAGTTACATGCATTACAAGATTGTATTTATGCCTTGTATTAACATTATGGTGGTCGCTTTTTTTGCCACTATGGAGTAATTTTTGTTGACTATTCCACTTCTCCCCAAGCCAATATTAGGTAAATTTAATTATACCTATTATCTATTTGATATAATAATGTTAATTAGCTACATTATTTGTTTAATAGTTATCTTTATTATCTTTTGTATGTTGGCTGCATGTAAAAGTTCGTCCATAATTCTCATTGACTCAATTTGGGGGAGACCTAATCGGTTGATAAGAACGTCGAATAATCTGACTACGGCTTACTTTATCGTTTCATGATTGTCCAACACTAGAGATATTATCGAATGTTCTATTTAGCAGTTTTCCTATTCTGCCGCATTTATTACAACTGTGTACTTTGGCTGGTCTATTAATTGGAGTGTTTTCTTGGCAGGAATATTCTTATCTTTTTATTTATTGTAATTTGTAATATACACTTTTGTTTTGTTGAATTATATCTCTAGATTTCTTATTTTGTTTTAGTATTAGCCGATACTCTATTTTTCACAAAGTTTAATATATTTATTGTGTGTTGCATTTTTTTGTATAATAATTAGGTAATGAAAATGATTGATCTTTAATTAAGTGGTTTTACCAGTTTACCGGTTACATATTATTATGTCAAAACATCGCAAATAAACAAATTTTAGAAACTAGAAATTATCTGTTAATGAAACCCATTATGCGGCACTTTAAATCTTAGGACGCTGGACGGAATATTCAATAAATGTTTTTTTATCATTAAACACAAATAAATAAATCAAGAAAACAAATCTAACTAAGGCATCTCAGTTTTTAATCCTTTTATTTATGGTACGAAACTTATTCTCAATAACGAAACCAACATAAAACAATACCAATTACTAAAATATTACTGAACGACTGGCATTCGTTTAGATGTTCACAGTAAGCAAGATAATCCATTTATTACTTTGTTACGTAAGAAGAAAGTAATATTACAACTTCTATGTTACTCTTCTGTATACGAATTGTGACGTTTATTATTGTTTGCCAATAATTACTAATTTTATTAAAATAATACTTAATAAAAATATGAGTTTCATCGAAAAGTATACAATGAATAATGACGATGATGAATTATTATGAGATAGTGAGCTTACTAAAAACAAGTACTAATCAGTCCAGGCTACGTGATGTTAAAATCTTTAACGATAATGGACTGGGATATTCTTAGTCACTACTACTGCGATAAGATTCCAGTGAAAGCTAAAATTTAAATAATTTGACATACCTACTGTTATGTTGTTTTTAAAACCCTGAGAAATCCTTTCATTTTAATTTCTATCGTTATTGGCAATAAGCTTATGATGTGCATTTATTTTGTCATTATTTTAATTGACACAGTACATTGCAAGTACCTTTATACTCTAATTTCGTCATGAGGTTAGTTTTTATATCAATGTCTACAGATGATATGTAGTTATTCATGCCTCGAGCAGCAAATAGACCAAAATTACTCCTAACCGTTTAAAGAAGCTCGTTTCTAATAGAAAAAGTGTCTGTTAGGATGGCAATCATTCCGAGGGTCGCTCCAAGACGGCAATTTGGTCCAATTACGTACGCTACGACTTTCACTTGTGGATCAGCGCAGCTCGCACTAAGTATTCCTTGACGAATTGTAGAAAAACTAAGTCGAATGATGTTTCTCTAGTTTTCTTTACTACATGTTCTAGATTATCTGGTAGCTCGTGAATTAGGGCTGGCTCAGAGTAGTTCGATTTAAAATCATTATCATATTAAGTGATCTAACAGATTACCCCTTTATTTTGTGCTCGAATTTTATTTGAATGATTATCCATATTGCTTTGAATCAACGTTTATTGCCAGTAAATTATCAGAAAGATCCCTTTGACCTTTATTGCTGATAATTAAAGTGATCGCCAAAATACTTAAATGGAATTCACTTGAATTTTAATTCAAGACACACTACGTAACGATTGTAGTTCTATTATGTCAGTGAACCCTATAAAGAACTTTTTCAATTAAGGTGTGTTGTTCTAGAACCTGTTTCATTTTATAATGACGGTTAATTGCGATATTGCAGGTTAATTTTTATCGTGGCTACGTAGTGTTCAAAGTAAATAATATCATTATTTATTAGGCGTCTTTTGTAAAAACCTAAGTGTTATAGTTTGTCGATACAATTTAGATTTGTACCACGCAATTAATTGTTAAAAAGTATTACACATTAACAACTCACAAATTTTTATTTTTATTTAATACTCTGTATTGTTTTGCTTCTACTTTTTATCGTTGCATTGCTTTTATTGTTATTTTTGTCATTCAATGCATCTAAGTTTCATTCTTGGAAAGACTTTTCTAGGTTTTGATTGCTTTTTTCCTTCGTATGTATTCTTCAAATTTATTTTGATTTCTGCAAAACGAACAAAATGCTTAGCAATTAGTTTTTGGTAAAATCATTTATCAATCAATCGTCAGAGCCTGTGTACAATAGTACTACGTTTATGTACAATAATGATACTGGTACAGATTGGCACATATTGATTACCTCTCCAGATTGATTGTTACTCGCATCATTTCCCAGCAGCCGTCACATGACGGATGATCGCTTGAACCTTTGAGATTCATGAAATTTGACATCCAGTTATTGGGTGATTAATGCTGTACCAAGCTGTTTGTATTAGTCATAATTATATATTTGTATCTACAGTTTTTGAATAACTTAAATTGACCTTAACTATAATTAGTATATTAGTAGATCGGATAGAGTTTGTCAAGTGAAGCCAGCAAAAACTGAATTAGTACGACGACACTTCCGATTCTTGAGCTCAATCCTGTATAATAAGATAAATAAAAAGCTTAAAATATACCCCTTATCAGTAAAAAAATGTCGAAAAGTAGTAGAAAAATGGTTCCAGGGACTTGGCTATGATGAAGTTGAGCTGCTTGTAAAAGTTTAATAATAAGCAAACACGCACACACACACTCACCCACACACAATTACACTCACATATACACAAACACAATAAAGTAGTATAAAAATTGTATTTTTATTTGTTAAGATTAGCAATTTTATTACTATTAAGATAAATAAAACTTTTGTCGACGTTTCGAAGGCGGGCGTTAATGACTGCAACACAGTTCTTAACTAAAGCAGTCAGTACCGTGCATGCAATTGTTAAAATGTACTCTTTGTGAAATTTCAATAAATAAATAAAAAAATAAAAATAAAGTTTGCACGTGTATTAAAGAAAAATCTAGTCAGTAAAATTCTATTCTGAAAAAAAAATCCATCTTTGAATTCTGCATTCAATTTCCTAATGGCAGCCTACTAAACAGTAGGTCTCGTAAAAACATTTATAGAACGACTTGTGACAAGTTACAAAATTGTTCTTCGTCATTTTCCTACAAAGTAAAATATAAATAAATAAATAAATAAATAATCATGGACATTTCACACAACGTCCTCTGGTCCCAAGCTAAGCTTTTATGCTTGTGTTATGGGTACCAGAATACGGATAGAATACGTATACAACTTTTGTTTTGTAAATACATACTTATAATACATAGAAAACACCCAGACGCAGTACAAACATTTGTATGACAATTATTAGAAAAATCAAATAAATGATTGTCCTGATAAAATAAAACACGTACGAGGTAGATCTACTCGTATCAGACTACATGATAAAACTGACTAATGAGGCAGTAGGTACAGATAACCTCTCTCGACTTAGGTATTCACTTAATATAAGTTTTGCATTTTATATATTGTATAATTTTTTAACTATTATAGAAAAACTTGTAAATTATGCTATTAGCATTAAGTTAACCTATGTACAATAAGGTGCAAGATAGATAAATGTATAAATAAATATAATTTTTATTTACTTTTAGTTACTACCATAGCATAATTATTATTAATACAATACAATACATAAAAAAAAAATCTTTATTGTACACCAAAGAAAAGACAAATTAAATAATTTGATATAGTACAGCATATGGTATGTACAAGCAGCGGTCTTATCGCTGGTAGCAATCTCTTCTAGACAACCTATATGGAAACTGTCGAGGTATCTTATCTGGCGTGTAACATTACTATTTTAATTTTTAATTTTATTGATAACTTTTTATTAAATATATTTATGAGTTAACAAATAGTTAGCGATAGCCTATCCATTCTAATCCCATGTCCAATTATTTACGCATAACATGCAGTTTACTATGCTAATATGCGATGGGACGTATGCATAATTAAACAGATGGAGTTAACTTTAAACGAATACATTATCAAAGGGCTTTTAAAAATCAATGTTGCCTTCATATATTGTATCGACCATCGACAAAGACCTATAAACAATATACTATGTTCTTTCTTGAGGTTTTATAACTACATGTAATCTCATCATTTTTAACACTCTCTTGTCCTTATTTCTGTCATATTTTTGTTTACTCATGTCTTAACTCCTACTTCTCTCAAATCGTTTTGATTTTTCACTATTTCTTTAGTCTTTATAAGTTATTTCTTCCATATACCTCTGTGTATTCAATAATATTTTTTTATGTTATAAACTATTGCCTGTATAGAGTTAATAGAACAGAGTCGTTCGTGCATTACGCTGTTGCGTCATTATTACAGAGAGGCTCTTACTTTATTGATTTCTTAAAATACATTACTATATGCAACATTTATATAATGCTATTAAATCGATCTAACCTTGCAAGGCTTCATTTAATTCTTAAAGAGTAAAAGCGAAGACCGTAAATAAATTTGATCTTTCTTTTCAGGTCAAAAAATAAAAAAGCCAATGCACGCAGCATTGGCTTTTTTATTTTGTTTACTTAATTTATTTCTTATTGAAATGCTATTATAATATTTTTCAAAGAAGTATAAAACAATAAAAAGTACAATTACACGAGAGCACAGTTGCAGCAGTTCTAGAGTTAAAAATATTTTAAATATGATTATTTACATTTTATTATCTGTTTGCTGCCAAGAAATCTGCTTTTATATCTTCTAACTCCACACTGATTACTGCTAGATATTGCTTTATAAAAATGTAGCATTTGCAGCCAGTAGTCTGTGAATTTATCTAACGTAAAACTGATTCCTTTCTATTCATTTAGAATGGTTTTAAAAAAGAAGCTTAATCTGAATATTTATAATACTAAGTAACTTATAATTATATTACTTTTCTTAAAGTTTTTCTCAATCAGTTTCGGGCATGGACAGATAAGCCACCGTAAAAATTACTTATTAAATATTTAGAACATTTCAGTCTACTTTTACATTTTAAAAGTATATAAATATAAAGGTAGGCAGCTATTTTTACTGACTTCTGAGGCTGATATCATTTTATGAACTTGATTAATAACTTCAGCTAGTTATTATCTTTAAGACTTGCTCAACCTGACTGTACATATACAATAGTCAGCCCCGAAAGTGAAATGATTTACAACCAGTATATATTCAAGAGAGAGAAAACTATCAGATAATCAAGGGCAAGAAAATCTACAATATATTTATATGACAAAAGGCCTTTATTCTTAAACGAAACCTACAATAGAGTCGAATAATATTTTCCTGAACCATGTTTTAACGGGCGACTGAGGACAAAAGCTTGGCGGAAAAATAATTTTCTTCCGTTGAGACAGGACATCTTCCACTATTGTGTAAGGATTTGAAAGACCCTTTTCACGGGTTTCGACAATATTGCGTATTTTATAGGCGTTAGATGTCATTTTATCATAGTGTGCGTAAATATAGCTGTATTGAATCGAAATTTAAAATCTTTCGAAATTTAGATTTAACGTCCTACTCATTGATAGTAAACCGATAACATCTTTAGAACGCGTGTCACACTTTGCAAAGGATTCAATGTAATATAAAGAAAACAAACAAGCAAAAAAATACAAAATATCTCAATATCGTTGGATACCCGAATCTCAAGACACTTTGGGTACAATTTGTCCCAATTTTGCATTTCAAAACAAACTTTGTTACACTTATATCAACACCTGTCTATATAAAAAGCAAATGATGTTGCAAATATCAGAATTCGTTTGTCCCTTATTTTCAATATTCAAATATGTGGTGTGTTTGCAATACCCGACAAAGCATAAAGCTTTCATAGATTCAGTAATACATTGTTTTGTCTTTTTCTACTCTTTCAATTTTCCTCATACCTCTCAGTCGCACTTTATGCAAAATTAACACAAGAATCGTGGTGCACCCTGAATTTGTCGCGTAATACTCATTGTGTATTCGGAACGCATGTTCAGGCATAAATATCCCCTGTCGTTCTCATTACAATAACTTTGCCTGGACGTCCCTCGGCAGCAACGGATGCTTACTCTCTTGGGATGTCACTCACTTAGGTAATGGAATCCTAGACAGATTTTCCCAAGAATTAATTATATATGCGATTTTCGTTATAGTTTTGATTTTCGTGACCAGACAATCAATTGTGATATTCGCAAATTTGTGATGAATAATTATCTATCTTAGGTTGTACCTGAATAAGAAAGTAGATTTTTAATTGAAAGAGTTTTTAGTAGTAAATACAAGTCCTTTATTCTATACAATTACAAGACAATATGATGCTATAGAATGAAGTATGTAATTGCATTGTACCAGCTCTTACGTAATTCTTATTCATTCCCATTTTGCAGTCACGTAATCTTCAACAGATAGGAATTATTACGTTCAACCATAAAGCTTTATGTAGATGTATGGTATATAAATATATAAACTGTTCATTTCCTAGTATTTAAGAAATTTCTATTTTAACTTCGTAGCTCCTAAACAGCTGATAAACATAATATAGCTTATTCTATTCCATGGCGTGTGTTAACGCTTACCATCATAATGTACGCTAAACTAGATGTTATAAGGCAATTAATAGCTTAAAAAGTTCTGCTGTGGTACTTGCTTTGTTCTCTGGCATTAAATATAATTTTATTTTGGTGTACTTTTCTCTGAACTTTGCAATAGTTATACTTACATTTAATTGTTTCATAGAACTAAAACTTTATTTTCGAATTTTAGAATCTAAGTCGATTCCACTTATACACCAAATTAGTAAGTTCGAAACATTGAATTCACTCGAATGTGTTGGAAAGCCATGCGACTGAATGGTACGGTCTAGCGAGCACGGCTCTTCCAACCATGGCGCTTGGACGTGTACCTGATACAGAACAGACTCCCGTAATACTCTGACGTGTGTACGCTTACAGTGAAACTGTCCGTGTGTACATCACCCGTTTGTTATGCTAATTGAAGCCGTTGATTTGCACAATAAAACAACTAACATGGACAATGGTTTTACCGTCCCCAATGCATTATGATGCAATAAAACACATTTCACTCATTACATTTTGTTTCATATTGATTAATTGTTGTACAAACTTATCTCCGTGTGGTGACGGATTAAGAATACACGTGTCACCACCCCATCTCGTCTCAAGTATGCTTTAAAAGTCAGCTAAGGAATATTGCACACAGACAGATAACATCCTCTGTGAGAGACGCCAAGCTCGAAATCCTGTGCCAACACGCCTGGTCAGCGTGGCACAGTAGACCATAAACCCTCCCAAAGTGGAGGAGGCCCGTGCCCAACAGTGAGATGTAAATGGACTGGAAAGAGAGAGAGAGAGAGAGAGAGTATAAAATTGTAATTTTTTTTGAAGTATACCTTTTTTGGTGTTTAAGAAATGAGAGTAGATTTTTCAATGAGTGCGTCCCTGCCACCTTTACAAAATCTTGATCACCGATCCCTTCTTTCGTACGTGCGTACAGAAGTCTATACACATTTTTATACAAATTAGATTTAATATTTTCTAACACTTGCGCGACTCATCTGTTTAAATAAAACTACTTTTTACGGATTTAGACGCGTATATTTGTTTTAAGTTTTTAAGTTTTTAAATCCGTAAAAAGAAGTTTTATTTAAACAAATTAGATTTGTTATTCAATACGATAAGATGTGATAATACTATGTAATTACTAGTGTTGTTATTAGACGTTAATTAGCTACAGTTTGTATAAACATTGGCATGTACATGTGAATCAGCGGTTGCAACAATTTGTTCATGTTACTTTCTACTTAAGAGAATTATCAGAATGTTTGGAACGAACGTTAATATTGAAGTAAAATCTACTTGTGTATTGCATGCAAGTAAATATTTTCTGTTTCATTAATTCAATAGAATAGCAATTAGTTTTAACCTTGTATTCATAGTTTATTATGTTAAAGGCAACCTTGAGTTAAACTTGTAATCAAACGGTTAGATACGATAGTGGTTTTTGGGGGTTCTGTGCCAATAGAGTAGACAGGATGTTATCTCTGAGACTTCACTGTCCATCTATTTGTCACCAGACGCTCTAGAACGGTGATAGAGAGAAAGAGAGAGAGAGAAAAAGCTGAAATTCACAGTGTAAGCTTATTAGCTCATCGGCATCGTTCTTCTGGCCTCATCTCGTTATATGCGGTCGGGAATATGACGAATACATTGTGATAATAATAACTGTTAGGACCCTTCATGTGCGTGTCCAACTCGTATTTGACTGATTTTGTTGACTTTAAAACACATAAAATTATTACTTGTCTTGTAGCTTATCGGAATCATATAAATTCCTCAATTTAAATGGGACTTTAAAAAAGATGCAATCCCAGGACTCTTCTCAATTTTGTAAAATGTTCTCGAAATATTTTCTCGAATATAGTTTCATTCAGGTCAGTATTTGTAAATTGTAGTTTGCAAGAAATACATCCATTAAATGTAGCTGAATATTAGACAAGATATGTCACAACAAGGCGACATTCGGCGCCATGGATATTAGCACTGGACTCGGGTCATAACGAGGTTCTTGTGAATGACCACTCAACAAATTTAATGTGCGTGCCATTGCCGTTCTAACTCATAGGCTACATTAACATTCTCAGCATTGCGTTCTATGAATGTAATTTAGTCTGATGAGTTAACTGTTGAATGTAAATCTGACGCACAGTTTTGATCATAGCGTCAAAATTTAGCACTGTTAAATTGGCAATGTACTTGAATTTCTGTTACAGAAAATAAAATCTTTAATAATTTAAAGATTTTATTTTCTTCAATTGACTTTCAATTCAATTGACTTCAATTTTTTTTGGACACTAAGTGGAGTTGCCTTGACATAATCTTTGTCATTGTCATTCTTTGTAATTAAATAGCTCATGCTTTAATTACCTTGTTTGCTAAATTTAATAACATTAATTTCAAAGTTCTTTTTTGTAACAATCATAGAACTAAATAGATGTGTTTTCTTTATATTCAAGAAACACACCTATTGTAAATTCAGTCACTCATAATCTTTTGTCTAACATAACCATGTATGTATTATGTTATTACAATCCACCTACACTGAAACCAAGAAAGTGGGGAAACCCGTCATTCATCTGACTAATGATAGAGAGCTCTTTGTATTCATATGGATTCAGTAACTTGGCTGCCGACTCGCATATGACAGTGACTCATCATATTAACAAACTTATTATGCATCGATGCGTGCTTATAGAATTGATATAAATGAAATAATATATTGTTTAACGGAATTAACCGTACTGATGAAAGTTATGATAGGTACTGAGTTTATGAGACGTAAAGATTACATTCTTGAGAGTTGATGCTAGAACATAAATGTATACAAGACTTTAAAATAAATTGTATTGACCCTATAACTATAAGTCCTTCAGGCTAAGTATCTACCAACCTCTGAACGTCAGTCAATCCAGTTATTATGTCAATAAGAACCTTTACTGTTTAGCCCACTTTTGAACGGTGTTTGTATTTTAATTTATGAACATTTATTCTAGTGTATACATAACTATAATCTAACTTTAGAACCCTCACTTATTGTAACCTATTTTTATTTGGTTACTATACTCATAGGTATTCCTATACTAATCATTATTTGCTTGTTTATATTGCGTAATCGATTATTGAATGTCTAAAATTATTACGTCTATATTTATTTTATAGCTAGGATGTTGATTATTATTTTTAAGGCTTTGTATAAAACATTACATTTTATCCCGAAAATTGTTTGATTTAAAATAGCATGAATAGAACATAGTGAATTGATGATTAAGAAAAATCAAGCTGATTTTAATTATGCACTATTGCAGTTTTGTACACTTTTCTAAATCTTAAGAAAATGCGAAATATTTACAATTAAAGTAATTTATTAATTTTCCAATTGACATGCTATGCTTTACTTAATAAATTAAATTATGGTGGAAAAAAATGATTCCCGCTTGCGGCAATCATTGCCGTCATCATCATCGTCAATCATCTTTTCCACCATAATTTTAATTACAATTAAGTTTACCTAACATTTGTTGACTGACAAAAATAGACAGCTCATTATTTTCCTCACAATATTCAGCAATTCATTAATAATCCTATTTGCTCGATATATTTTGTCAGACACGTGATGGCAGGTCAATCAAAAGATAAAGGCCTAAAGCAACCGCTGCAGGCATTAATTAAGACCCGATATAAGCGGATTGACGCTGGCAGATTATACTATATCGATCAGCTCAATGGCATTGTGTAAAGTAATAAACATCCTGGATGCACTCAAATTGCACCTGGACTTCCTAATTATCATGAAAGATGAGAATTTTACATTAAATTACTATTTTAAAGGAATCTAAATACATTAAGGGCCTACATCAATATTATCGTATATCATCGCCGACACATACATATTAACACAGCCAGTAGGCACAGAAAATGAAGAATTAGGGATACTTTTCCTATTTACTCAAAATCTACTAAATATATTTTAATTCTGATTTACGTGTTTCTATATATAATAGTTACTTATGTTTTTAAAGATATTTCATTAGTTAATACGCGATAATAGACCGACAAATGAAAAAAATAAAAATTTTGAGAGGTTGTTTCGCCAAGATTTTCTATCGAGAAAACTTTTTTCAATCGTGTTTCTGAGTTGATGCGATCCTAGATCATATATTGAAAAAACATATACTTAAAAATTAGAGCTCTAGCCATTCAATCTAAAGAAACAATGAAAACTTCGTACATAGAAAAATGCACGAAGCTATTTTGGTATCGTCTTAAAAGGCTTGCATAAAATAAGGAAGTATTTGCGTTTTTATACGCACATGTACTTTAATTTTATCGCAGAATTACGTAATTTCAGATGTTAGATATTAAGCTTCTAAGACAGTGCGTAAAACATCTTGCTAAAGAGCTGCATTAATCCAGGAAATGCAAGTATGATAAATGATGTTCGTTGGTACAAAATATCCGTATTACGTAACAGATAAGTTGATGGCTGGCCAATGTGGGCTACTAAAATATGTTATAGATTATAATTGACGTCTTCATACTTACATGAATAAAATCAAATTCAGTGCAAAAATAATCAGTCAGTAAAATGATAGACATCGGTCTTGTACAGAATGTTTTTGTTATATTTCATAACATAGAAATAAGAAAATCAATTCGTATTATACGCAATGAAAGTTATATATTAATATAATAGTTCTGTTTTTTGGGTTAAATATAAGTAACTAAATATAGGTACATAAGATGAATTCTGAAACAATATTCTGCATGATTTTACAATAAACGAGAATATGTTGTCAATTTCTGTTACAAAATGTCGATAAATTGAAGTGCATGCAAACAAGGGACTGATTCAATAACCGCAGTATTTGATGCACTGCGGTCCAAACAGATACTCACTTGATTATTTGATGATTCATTTATGTTGTGTATTATATTATATCCTCGAGCATTTTCCATGAATCTATACTATAATAAAAAGGTTAAGTTTGTTATACGTATGTAATCTCTGAAAATAGTAGTCAATAATATGAAAAATATTGCCTGTACACATAATAAATAATAATAAAAAAAGACGTGTGGCACTCGTGGACTGCCGCGGTAAAGCTATTGCATAGTATTTTTTATCAACTTATGCAATTATAATTATTTATTTATTTTATTTATGCAAAAATCTAAATACCATAAACTAAAATAAGATTAATAATCCTTATTTACTGATGCTTACATCTGTCCATTGTTTATGGTAATTATGATAAAATAGCGATTGTCAATCAAATGTCTATAAAATAAAAACTAACGCCAAAACTGTCATGAGTCACCAGCGAGGACAGCGAAACGGCGTTAGTACTTTAGTAGTTAGTAGCGCCGTGTGTAGTATTTTTTAGTTACGCTATCTTTGTTACGGTATTTAAATTTCGAATTTTGTGCATTTAGTCTCCACGCTCAAGGCCCACGATAGAAGCTATGCAATAGCTTAATAAATACGTATGCTTAGTAATCAAGGTTAATTAAAACCCATAATTTTTAAAAGATCTTACCCTTTATAATAATACATAATAATATATTTCAACTCAAGCAATTTAATTAAAATTGATAATATTGCCGTTAATAATCTGCATCACCGAGCTATTATTCAATATAATTAATAACTGCTATACAAAAGAGCGTAAATAAAAGTAGTTCAATTAATTGAATTACATAACTCGTTACGAGATTATTGATTGAATAAGACTTTGGATAACCTGATGATTATGCATTTTAATTACATATTTTAGTGCGGCAAAGAATATGTAATATGGCTGTAAAACCCTGTCAATATCAATCTCTTTGGACTATGATATGCGTAATATAAAACAGAGAGCAGTTTCAAGTAGAGAAAACTTTCTATTCTTACGATGAGAGAAATACTAGCCACAATTTCATTTTCTCCCAAACCCTCATGTCGCTCTGTGCCTTAATGAATACCATTATGATATTATAAGAAAATTTCTACCTTTATATTAAAGAATGTCATGTTATTTATATATTCACGGAGTTTCTTGTCTATTTTCTCTATAGCATGCACTAATGGAACAAATATCTAGTTTTTAATTGAATTATAGCAGGTTTGTGGACTTTACATGTTGTATGTACGTTAAGAAAACACGGAATGTAAAATTTCTGCCACAAATATTAAAAATCGGAATTTTTATCTAGCAATGCAAAACCTAAAACAAATTAAGTTTTTTAGAGTTTTTAGTCCTATTGAAATCCTACAACTAAGTTTCTATCACCTTTTCACATTAGCTACTTACTGAAACTAACTGAAACTTTAGGTTAAAAACGCAAAAGAGCCAACGTTATAAAAGCAATTTTATTTATTACTATGCCCCGCCTAAGTAGTAGAACAAAATGTGGTATATTATCTGTTACTGCATCGGTTCTTCAGACAATGAAAACCACTTTTCTTCGTTTAATTTCGTTTTAGTCTGAGTATTGTAGATAGCAGTCTGTATTGAAAGTGGCCCTGTAGCAATTATCTCTGCTTTCCAGTCCAGTGAGTTAAGTTTAGTAGGGATATGCCCGCATGATAAAATATATAATGATATACACATATGTCTTACTATAAAATAATATAGTTTAGAAAGCCTCTGTATAACAGCTTCGAGTCTTATAAGTCATATATATCTAAAATAAATAAAGTTTTAATTAATTTATTGGTGTGAATATGGTCTGTTGCTTCCAAAAATTGCTGTACAACAATTACAATAATTCTAAAGAAGGTCTTGGGTTATTGAACCTACAAAAAATTTAATATTTTCTAACACTTGCGCGACTCCTTTGTTTAAATAAAACTACTTTTTACGGATTAGGATTTAGGATTTAGACGCGTTTATTTGTTTTAAATTTTAGCCCGACGTTTCGGAGACTTTGCAGTCACCATGGTCACGGGTGAGAAAAATTACAAAATATTATTAGAATATTGAACGCAGAATCAAATCGACGTCTTTCTGGTAAATAGTCTTATAATTTAGTACCGATATAACATAATATGATATAAGTTATAAATGTTATAATACATGAAAAATGCGAAATTTTTATTTACAAATAATACTTATTTCCTTTGGCAAAAATAGTTGGAAGAAGAAACTGTTCCCATCCATTAATTTGGTATCGCTTAGGGAACGGTTTTTGTTTATATTATATGCTAATCAAAACCTTTAAAGTACTTTGTGTGCTTTATAATTAGTCAAACAATAGATTGTTGCTGAGCGCTCTTAATTGGTTTTGTAGGCCATCAACAACTTTATCCAATGTTGTTTCTGCTCGCTCGTGGAGCTAATTTTGTAAGACGATCGAATTACGAACAAGTCTTTCAACTTCAATTTTGTCGACAATGAACAAAAAAAATGTTTTTATGTTTTTGTTTGACTACTGTTTAAATTGTTTCGTGTTGATGTAGAAGTTACGTGTTTAGAAATTATTAACTTATGGTAACAAACATAATAATACTTATATACACATAGATAAGTGAATCAACAGACAAAAATGATAATTTTATCACAGATTACTATCAGAGACTTATAGTTAATATGAAGCAATGTATTCCATAGAATTATTAATTAGAGCTTTGAGCTCTTAACACCAAATACCAGATGGTGAGCTATAATTTGCTTAACTATTCATTCTACACCAACGTTCAAAAGCTAAACGGTTTTTAAGGAATTTGGTAGATTCTCAACTTAATTGCTGCAAATATAAAAGTTGTTCTTATTTATAACAAAATGAGAAATCTGTTTATCCGACTAAAATAATTAAGAATATCAAACGGATGCTACGTCTTCATAGTACGTAATAGTAATTATGTCAACTATTTTTGGTTACAAAACGTCCGTTAACCTAATTCTATTTTAGAATTATGCTCGAATTTCAAATTTCAACTGTTAGAATCAATATTAGTGTTGTAGTAAGGTGATTAAGTATGACTACCTAAGGGTTGCTACCCTACGTCCGGTCACAAGTATCACATAACCAGTGCAGTACTGTACTGATTGACAGCTATATTCCCTCGACAACCCTAATTGTCTGGCCGCCCTCGTATTACGGAGAATTTAATAAACACAGCCCAGCAATGCATACACTTTAACAACGCTGTTTGGATTATGCACATTGAATACCGAATAGTGATTGAAATTGCGATACGGATTACTTGCACACATATTATGTATATCAGTTAAATATTTGCTCATATAGATACTTTGGAATGTCTGATAAATATGCCATTGAACAACCAACAAATAGTTGAGAACCAATACTATAAATGGCTTGCCTTCTTGCCAAATATCATGACTTTAAATTATTGCGTAGTAGTCTGCAGTTGTCCTAGTTGATATTGATTGTCACATTAATGAAATAACTAAGTAGTCCTCAAATGGCAAAATTTCATACAGATTTACACCCTTTTCCTCCAATAAAAATAGATTTTCTAAAAATACTATCTTACTTTATTTTTATTTTACTAACTTCAACTGTGTGTTGGTACGTCAGTCAGTCAATCCATCGCTTTCTTTAGTTTGTTTTTAATGTCATAAAGAGAACTGTATCGACTTACTTGAATTGCACTTAAAATTTGCATATGCGGGCAGGTCGTGCAGGTGGCGAAACCGACAGGTGTTTTCATTCTGGCTATAAGATAGAATATTATTATGTAAGTATACAGTTTCCGTTTGGTACGAAATTGTGTTTCAAAAGGTGATTTGATACCACCATTGGTACCACCATTTGGTGGTTGGTATATTGATTGTAGTAGCCAAAAGACCTTTATGACAGGAAATATTGTCAGAATTTAAAGGAAATTCTTAATGTGAAGGCATACTTATAATATTGCGCATGTCTTGTTTATAATCCAACTGTATTATGTGTGGTGAAGTTTTAAGAATGGAAGAGGTACGATTCCGTTAGCTCCCCTGGTGCCGTAACAGCCAGCTAAGGGATATTATAAGTACATGAAATTTGTAATAGAAGAAAATTTCGAGATATCCTATGCCAACCTGTCTGGTAAGCGTAGTACAGTTGACCAAATACCTTTCCTAAGTGGAGGAGGCATGTGCTATTAGAAACTGTAAACCATACTAAAATAGATAATAACCATACCATAACCAAAGTTACATAATCATATTACCGTGTACATAAACAGAAAGCTGATTCATATTGTCGCATTACCCTCGAGAATCCCGAACTACGCTCCAACGAGAACCAATATTCTGTTTTCCAATAATGAAATTGCACTTTGAATGCAGCAGTGATTTTGATTATTAAATCAGGGGTTCTTTGGAAAATTGATATTGGTTTTTAATCTGTTTTATTTTTATGCCAATATGGAGTTAAAATATTTCGGTTTTATATTTTTATTTTTTAATGTCTTAAGTCTGTAAAAACTCTACCCAGTATTTCAGATTGGTGCAATTCTTATTTTTATTTTTAACGTGTTAATCTTCTTATTGTTGTCCTTAACTCAAATTATTTGGGGTTTGCGCAGCACATTTCTTCTTCCAATGTCTTTTGGCCGTCATATTCTTAGCAACTCCTTTTTTCAAATCGTCTCTCCCACAATCCATCCATCTGTTCTTTGCACTTCCTCTTCTCTTCTGTCCATCAATATTGATCTTCTTTTTGAATAAATGTATTTTATACTTTTACGTTTAATTTTACTTTTGTTCCCTGTAAAATAAATCGTGAACAATTTCTGTACCACGCCGGCGTATATTAAAAAATTTGTGCTCAAAAACAATTGAGGAAATGAAATAGATTTTGAGGCTATAACGGGCATATTCAGCTGTTATTATAACTCTGTTAACAGGGTGAAGAGGAAACATTAGCGGTTTATGTATGTAGACTATATAGAGAATACTGTCCACCGCACAGTTTTGCAACATCCTGTTATAAATCGGATGCTGTATGAAATTGATTTAGCTCACAAATAGACTGTAATAGGAAATTACGGAAAATATATATTTTTGTGTGAATTTTGATTATTTTCATGTAGCTTAAATAATATGAAACTAAAGATAGGATAGCGGTTAATAATTAAATAATCAAAACATGAACACAAATACATGAAATATCAATGAATGATATTTTACAAGTCTGTACGTTGGCTCAAGTACGTTTATAATAACTTAAGATGATGATGATGATGTACGTTGTATGATTTTTCTATTGTATTTCAAAATATGGATGTGATATTAGAAGAGGAAGTTACATATACATTAAACGGAAAATCTCTTTTGCCCAATATCATTACTTTCTTTCGCTTATAATTTTATTAAAATATATTCGTAAGTCATAAATCTACTAAAACTGTACTTAATAATTTACTAGTAAATCGACTATTACACGTTATCTTGTTGAGTTAAGCATGGAACCCGGAACTCTGGTGGGCGGGTCCCGTTGCTAACATGCACGTACCTAAGCCAAAGGGGCCGTTGTAGCGAGGTCATTTTTATGAGAGGTTTTATATCAGCTGCCTTCACTTAACAGCTGTTTGTTCGTTAAGCAGGTTTATACTGATACAATGATACTTTGTAAGCCATTTGTTTTTTGCGTATACTGCTAATAAAGATAATCGTTAGTTTAATAATAAGATCACTTGACTGCTGAAATTAAAACGGCTTTTAATACTTTTGAAAGTTAGGAAGCGTATTGTTGATGTTTGCATTAAATAAACACCCTACTAAATTCTCTAGCAAAATATTAAAATAAGACTTTTATGTAATAAAGTCGTTATTTTTGTATGTATGTTCATAATAATATGTAAGCTTATATTATCTTCAAAACTGCGCAACGGATTTTGAGGCGGTTTTGTTTAATAGTTAAGGTGGTTCAAGGGGATAGCTTTTTTATATAATTTGTTTAGCTCTTGTGTATATTTTAAATTTTACGCCTACGAAGTTGCGGGTACCAGCTAGTTAAATATAATTTTCAGACAACATAATCTGGGGCTAATGTAAAAGATTGTTCGAACTTAAATGCGATCAAATCATACGACCTGTACAGCCCCATACATATCTCCGTCAATCTAGTAATTCCTGAGAGACATAGAGTTGGTATAAGATATGCTAAACGACATGCTGCTGGCGAATGTAATAATGTAAATAAGATAATTGAAGACGACGAAAACAGGTCCTGATCTTTACAAAGTTATCTAGTCTACTAAAGAAGAATGATTTGATTGCGTGTTTGAAACGAATAGGCTCCGAAAAGGTATGAAACCATTTAAAAAAATCTTTCGCTATCGTTAAACTAGGAAACTAGACTGTTCCCGCTGAACGCTATATTTTATTTCTACCAATGCACAATGAAGTGCAAAACAGGGGCGGATTACTGGTGCTGCTGTACAAAATTGATATAAACAAGATGAGTATCTAGTTATAATAATGTCAAAATTTATCGATATAATATTCAGAGTAGCAATGAGATACCTTCCGGCGTACTTAACATCCTTAATTCATACGCTCATCCAACCGGAAGTCGCTATTCTAAATCAAACATCGCTGTGTTGAATCCAGGGGAGAACGCATATTTTAATATCCTTAATGGTGATCTGGAATCGAACGGGTTGAGGGAGATTTAAAGCCTTCTGAATGTTCAACGTAAGTTTAGTTATTGTGAAATGGACTTAAATATAACAATCATTTGACAATTATTTATTTTATATCAGAGATAAGTTTCACAGCCGCTTGTGACTGATTTGGAACCGAAGATTTAGATTTAGAGATATATATACTCGTGGGTATCCATCCATACATCCATCAGCCTTTTTTCCGTTCGACATAGCGCTGCCCAATAGAACGCCACAACGCGCGGTCTTGTACCGCTTGCATCCAACGTACACAATACTCGTAGGTATAAATTACCTATTCATATTCAGGGTATCCTTGATTGAATTTTCTTTTTTGTGGTTAGTGAAAACTGTCTTCAAATGATACAGTTATTTTTTTTGTGAGAAATATGGATAACTTTTAAATTAAACGCCAATATTGCCAATGCTACCAATATATGTATATGTTGAATACAAATGTTTTTTGTTTACAAATATTCTAAATACTCTCATCGAAGATTCTATACCGAATCCGATACTATTTCAGCACCGTTTTATCCCGGTTTATGATCTTAATGCCGTAAAAGGGATTCGCATGGAGCGAGTTATGATGATCAGATTCTGTGAACAAAATCCTTTTAACAATATCATCTAAAGAAGTATCCATAAACATGCGAAGTTATTCAGTATTTATCGAAATAATATCGTTCAAGAAATCGTATACCCGTAAAAATAAATTCTCTTAAAAATATTGAGATTGAGACTAAGCTAAACATGAGGATGATGTTACATTCACACTGAAACTTCATATCTCTCTCCAGACCACTAACTGCCCACTGCTGGACATGGGCCTCCTCCACTTTGGCATGGATTACGGTCTATTGTGCCACTCTGACCAGGCGTGTTGGCACAGAGTTTATATTCATGTTATTCATGTTTTCCATGTCTTACAAAGGTGTACAATATTCCTTAGCTGGCTTTTCCAGCACCCTAGGAAGGACACGGACAACTTCATCTTATGTTTTATTTATTGGTCTATTATTCGATTATCAATTATCAACAATTATGAATCTATATTGTTCTATCTATTCTCACTTTCACCATTACTTATAACCAGGAGCCTTGCTGTTAGACAGTACCTCAATTTCAGTCCGGGTATTATTCAAACACATTCTTATTATGCTACAGTTGGTTAAAAGGATTTCCCGTTTTTATTAAACTATAAAATTTTATATGCTGCTAAATATAACACAACCAGAAGCAAATACAAAAGCAAATATATACCTTTAAGTACAGTATAAAGTCAAGCAATAAGTACCTTACAATTGGGTGCTACAATTCAATGTGTACTTAGGACCATATGTGGAGGTGCATTTTGCATCCGCGGTATAACAACGTATGTACACATTTACATAATTTATGAGGAATCTTCCGGTATATTATACAGTTTCCGTTTTTTGGAAGGTTATTGATCCTAAAGTAATATACCTATTAAGTTTTAGAATCAAATCAAATTAACTAGCAGATTATGTTACGAGTATATTACTGTATCTGCTGACACAATGAAGTAGCGATATTTGGACATAAATAATTTATTGTTGAATTTCGCACACTAATGGGTCCATGTCCAGCTTAAGAATAGTACTATTTATTTTTCTATATTATATCTATCTACTATAATTATTCTATTTATTTATCTATATATTTCTAATTTATTACTGAGAAATTATTTCGTGAGAGTATATGTGGTTGTTATATAGATGTTAGTTAATAAGATATACAGATTCAGAGCCTTTTAGAAACTACAAGGTTTAAGTATTGGAAGAATAATTGTAACTTTGTCTTTTTCAGTCCACAGAAACTTTTCACTTTCAATATAAAATTTAGGCCTTCATATCAATTTGGCTACGTAATACACAATAAAAGTTTATAGCGACAACAACACGATAAAACTCTATGACCTTACTAAATTTTAAGCAACGAATAAGGTCAAAAAGCTTCAAGTCGTTCTAACTGTTCTGTCTCACATTGTAGTAGTGATTGCTTTGCCTTTGTTTTAGAGTACATAAGATTAAGTTACTTAGTAGCCAATCATTTAGTAGCAATATTACTTTCTGTGAAAAAGGTCATTAGTTCGATTTCATCTCTGGACAAAATATTTAAGTGATTAACAAGGACTGGTGTCTGGGTAACTATAAAATAACAACAAAAACACAGTTTTTGCTGTTAGCTGCTGTTTGGTCTCAGCCACAGGTCTCAACTAATTTACATTTCAGTCTAGCTTATAATGTTGTAAAAATTATGTCAGCTGAAATATTCTATCATCATCAATTAAAAATGAATCGATATCGGCGGCCATGACAGTATTATTCAGTAGGCAATTTGTTTTAGTAAGTTTGTCACACAATGGTGCACTTGAAATGAATAAATCATGGTATGTCATGGCATGGTGTGCGGTATACTATGAATACATGTGAATAAATAGTGAGTTATGCGAATGTGAGTACAATAACAACTAAATTGTATTCAAATTTATTTTATTTAACGATCAACTTGTGCCAAATGGTACCAATTGCGTTGTAACTTCTAAATAAATTGTAATTTTTGTTTGTAAATATGGTCATAGTCACACGACGTCCTCTGGTCCCAATTTAAGCTTATTTGTTTATGTTATAGGTACTAAATCACGGATATAGCATAAAACCATTATTTTGTATATAGACACCCAAACGCGGCACAAATTTTTGTTACACGGATATTAACCCGCGACCTTGCTAACGCTAAGCTAACTACTGCACTACGGGGTCCAAAACGAGTATATTATATTATCATTATCTGTCTGATACACTATTGGGTATGAGCTCCTCTTAAACAGAAATGACATAGTTTGAAGTTTGAACATACCTCACTGACTACATAGCTTTAATTATTGTAACTAACTCGGCATGTGCCTACATCAAAATGAGTAACTTAATTACTCACTGCTCCATAAAAGCACTCAAACATTATTACATGATGCCTATGTATTTGAAAGTACTACATAGAACGGATTTATATGTATTTATGCATCGGTACAATACAAAACACGTGTGTATTAAAAGCAATAAACATTATTGCATTTAAGCCCACACTAGAGCTGCAACACGGCCAAAATAAATTGAACATCAGGTGTATTCAAATTGCAGTAGGCGGGTGTTAATATTTAAATCGGTCGGGTATTACCACGTTAGGGCTGCGTGTTCGTAGCATTCGTACTATCATCTGATGCACGCTTAGTCCATTTCCATAAAAGCCTCTTCAATCTCGCAAAACGTTACGGGAATTTCAATTCGCGTTTAGCCTTTTTCCTTCGGTACTTATAGCACGTAGATTTTCTAGTAAATATTTGCATGTTTAATTGTATTTAGGATTGCTTCTATATTTTAGTCTTTTAAAAGGGTTTCAATTGATTTTCATTCCTAACCAGCTTTAATTCTATATTTATACTTATAATAAATCTGTAGAGAGGTCAATTCTGTACATGAAATATATTTTCAAAATAACTATCAGTGGGTGATTAGTGATCGATACTGATGCCAAAAATGCAATCAGTAAAATTTTTGTCTGTCTGTCTGTCTGTCTGTCTGTCCGTCTGTATGTTCCTTATAGAAACAAAAACTACTCGACGGATTTTAACGAAACTTGGTACATTTATGTACATTTATTCTTCATACTCCTGGGCAGGTTATAGTATACTTTTCATCACGCTACAATCAATAGGAGCAGAGTAGTGAAGGGAAATGTTGGGAAAACGGGAAAAGGTGCTCCATTTTTTAAGCTTCCGTCGCGTGTGCAGCCATAATGGTTAAAGTTACATAGAAATCATGTATGACGGAAATATTCTACATAAAATTGTCTAAAAGATATCCCGAAACAGCACTTCTATATTTTATGGTTGACTCACAATAACATGTGTAACTCCTGATAGCTTAGCAGTTCGTTCATTCTGATTATATTTGTTTACTCTTACGTTTATAATACTCTCACTCAAGCAGTAGTTAAAAATGTTGCAAAAACGGGGAAAATTTCCTAAATTCTACGCGGACGGAGTCGAGGGCAACAGCTAGTCCATACTAATATTATAAAGCTAAACAGTTTGTTTGTTTGTTTAAACGCGCTAAACTCGGGAACTACTAGTCCTATTAGAAAAATTCTTTCAGTGTTGGATGGTAGATTTATCGGGGAAGGCTATAGGCTTTATAACATCACGCTGAGATCAATAAGAACGAAGCAGTAGTGAAAAATATTACAAACGGGGAAGATTTTCTAAGTTCCACGGTACGGAGTCGTGGGCAACAGCTAGTCAATCAATATTTTCACACGGATCTCGATTCGCTCAAGGGTTTAAAAGAAAACTCAAAAAGATTTAAAAAAAAAAAAATTCTGTAGAAACTTTATCGTAAAAAATAATTGACTATCTTTTACAAACCATTTACGATTATACTAACATTGCCAAATCTTCGCTGTTACGTAAATACTCAAAAAATGTCACCAATGTAAGGATTAGTGCACATGACTGTTCTTATAAGACACAGAAGTACTATTAGACAAGGTTTAAGATTAATCAGATTATTGCGTAAAAATAATGATGATCTAATAATGATTTCTAATTGGAAATCCGTGTCGTTACTGAAGATAACTAACCATTTTGCTGTAAGGCGCTAATTTTGATAACTGCTTACTATTTTATAAATAAACAATTCATAATAAAAAGAAACATCAAAGTATTGGTTGGTTTAGATTAATATTTATTACAATACTAGAATATATGTACTTTGATGATAAAATATGTTTACACGAGAGCCCTTTAGTCAGCTCTCACGGCACATATTGTGTGTGAACTGAAATTAAAATGAAACGCCGACCAACATTAAGCCATTATATTTTAATATTAGATGTGTAATCTATACAGAGTATACAGCTTCTTCTCTTAGTTTGCTAGCTACACATTTTTTTTCTGCGGAAGTACATGAAGCATATCAAAGTATCGAATCAAAGTCGTTATTAAAGATCGGATATCAGTGTACACACGGCATATGAGGGCACTGACCTTTCCAATGCGGGCACCAAAGTCGGTAGTAAATGTCGTTGGGGACATTAATCGGACGCTGTTTGAATCTTATAGGCAAAGAGATGAGGCAAAAAATCTTCTATTTATATAAGCACTATTAAATCAACAAGTTTGTCGGCTATAACATCCTTGATGTTATGGCTATCATAATTACAGCTGGTTGTATATTTGATACAAATGTTTTTGATATCAATGAAATACGAGATGGTTTCGAAACAACAGTTTTGGGTTTGTTTATAATAAAGATACGAATGAAATTTTAGTTTCTTTGTTTTCAAAGGCAAAATAGGTAGTCTGTGACAGGAAACACGGACATTAACTTTTAAATTTGAAGTTTGATTCCTAGTTCAAGATTTTATAAAAGATTTAACAGTATGAAAGCACCGTCTAAGGTAGTTTTTAAATACTTTCCCAGCGTGTGAGAATTTTTGGGATAAATAAATATTATTGGCGATCAAATCACTATGATATTACGAAAAATAAAATCGAAAATATATTAAAGTATACCTGGCTTCTTACTCCTTAATAATTCTTATTGTAATTTATACCTCTGGGTTATCCCTTCAGGGGTAAACAAGCTTGTTGATGTAATACGTACTAATGGCGATAGTATAAACAACTTATTCATGTTTCAAATTAGCTATGCACAGTCAGTCTGACAAGATTCATTCGACACACTTTATCACTAAACGAGAATCGATTACACGATCTTGGATTATATCTATTGAAGTTATCGAGTAGTAAGTTCAAAATGAGAAGAGTGTTGAGAAGAGTTCTCCGAATTATTATTTTACGCATGGGTGCAGCTCTCTGTTACGGCCTATTGGCTTTTATTTCGTCATTTGCGTTCTAAACAAAATCCACTGTGATTTCGTTCTTCGCCATTACGGCATTAAGTTTGTAATTAAATTTACAAGAAGTTTAAGTAAGTTCCTATTCAAATTTATCGTTATACTTCAGAAGATAATTGCCTAAAAGATTAATAACACAGAAGACATTTGTTAAGAAATAAGGAAGGATAAAAATTCATACACAACAAGAAATAAATAAATAAACCTTAAAAAAATGTATGTATAATATTAGTTTCTAACTATCTGGTAATTACATCCGAATTACATGCACATTTTTGAAAAACTAGTACGGTATGGTTGGCAAAATAATAAAATTATATGTAGGTAAATCCAATTGCTTATTAAGATTACAAGCAAATCTTTAGAAGTCGTTACAATTCAAAATAATCGTAAGGCTAGCTGATTCCTTTGATTTCGAGTAAATTGATCCTGCCACAGGAAAGTCTGTAAATTCATACTACCAAATTTAGATTACAACTTCCCTTCGCGAATGAGAAATTAATGTAGAAGCCTGTCTAACTGACGAAATTACTTTGACCGCATTAATTTTACTGCTATAAAGTTACCTGTTGATGTTCTCCAGGGATCACTCCAAGGGATATAGGGCAGACTTAATAGTCTTATTTAAGTAGTACAAAGTAGTGACATCAAAGACTTAAACTGTTTATGTGTTTAGAAAATGTATTATACTTTATGGCATACTTCAGTTTGTTTACGGACCTTCCTTATTTTACGACTTTTTAACACACGCTTTCGATTATTACCTTGGAAGCCGTGACGTAATTAGTTAACATAATGTTTACACTGTTTTGGTCTATTTAACGTGTTTTATATTTTGTGTTTATTTTTTAACGTTGCTGATATAGCTAGTCGTTTGTCTTGAAGTGTACTGTAAACATGGTTTATGGCTTTATAACTTTAAAATAACATAAGTATGATATTATGACTTTTATGGTCTTATTCATAATGACTTATCGGAGGGTGAAACGGAAATTTTATCGGAGAGATAATAAACGTTTTAGCGTAAAAAGACTATTATGAAGAACAATTTTGACAATTTTCGCGAACCGATTTTAGCGAACTTTTAAACTTCCGATAAGTCATTATGAATAAGACCATTAACTTTAAGGAATACTGTAATTCTGACTTCTGTAAAATTAGAAATGCAAAAGTCTGTTTGTTGATCTTTTACGAGCTTTGTTGTGCACGAGAATAGAGAGCTACTTTTTAAAATGAAAATATGTTGTGTAGGGACGCAAATTTTCATGCGATTCAGTAATAAATATAGAGCTGAGCTCTAAGAAGGTAAATAAAATCATTTTGATCTATGTAGCTTTAAGCATCCTAAGCAGTTTCAGTATGGTGCTTGCTTGGTGCATTCAAGAGTACATTGTATAAAATAGTTTTATCAAGACCTGAAAGTCATTATCGTATCGTGATAACGTCTATGTAGGTCATATTACAATACAGCTGATAACATACTTTAGTTATATTGACTTTGTTTTTTTTTCAGGTAATAAAGACATTATACAGCCTCAAATGAAGATAAAAGGTTTTTATGTTTTTACTGTTTGTATGTTGTTTGGAACAGAATAAAATTCTCTTTTTAAATTAGATATGTTATGTGCTTTTAATATCAAAATCTAGGCATTTTATTGAAGAGTTATTCTCTCGTTAGCCCACAGAACTTCCAAAGTACAATGAGAATGACAAAAAGAAAAAAAAAAACAGCAGTAGATACATAACATTGGAATACATAAGATATGTTTCCAAATGGTATTTTGTTTAAATTTTTGAGCCGAAAAATAGGTAAGTAGGTACTGAATTTAAAAAAAACTCTAATCTAAAATTTAATTTATCTTTGGTAATCGTTCATTAAATTCTGTATTCTTTATAATAGTACCTATCTTAGTTTATTATAATAAATCTAGAGGCGTTGAATAAGCCTTCACTATTTCATAAATACACGAAAGGATTGCAAAAATCGACTCCTTAAAAGTTAGTTTGCAAACCTATTTTACTTAGAATATTATGGAATATTTAAGTAAGTAAAGAAGAAAATCATTTACGTACTAGAAATAAGCTCAATTCTGGTATTAATATATTGGTATTTCATTTCCATCTGAGTTTGTATCACACTTTTCTGCTTGTGTGTGCTTTAACATAATAATTTAACATCATATCTAGATGTGTTATCTGTAATTATGGGCATAGAAATTGATCTGAATAAGATGAAATAGAATGAAAAATACCACAGTAGAGAGCTAAATTGTGGCTTTAGTCGAACAAGAATATAGTTGAAATTTAATTAGGGCTATGATGTCAAAGACGAAAGCGTCGCACGTTGCAAGCTACGGCCTTACAGTATTTAACCAACAGGAGCAGGTACACACGATTTTTTCAATCTTTACTAACACTATAAAGCTGAAGAGTTTGTTTGCATAACGCACCAATCTCTCTGGGAACAACTGATTCGATTAGAAAAATTCTTTCAGTGTTGGATAGTACATTTGTTGCGGAAGGGTTTAGGCTATATAACATCACGTTGCGATTACTAGGAGCGAAACATCACTGAAAAATGTTTTCTAAATTACACGCGTACGAGGTTGCGGATAACAGCTATGACAACGTTGTCGGCGAAGGGCTGAGGTAACACACACAAACTCTATAACGTAATTTCATTAGTTACTGCGCACGCTCCGCCCAAAATCGCCTCACGCTCACTAAGAGATGACGGCGTCCGTACACAATGAGTATGATAATTGTTCTCGTAGCTTTTTCAGCGGGGGTCACCTTATATTGTCAACTCCTTTTAAGTTGATGCTCTAAGACTACGCCTATCGAATGTCACAGACATGGCTCCATTCATATAAAGTGGCTAAAATAAGCCGTCTGATGTTGCAAAGGGATGTAGGAAATGCATCCATTTTATTGTGTCGTAACATTCAAAACTGACATACTAGTTATTTTATTATGTCATCAGTTTTATTTGCTAATAAATAAGACTGTGATTTTTATTGCTCCTTTGATTCAGTTTTATTAGAAGTAGTTTAACTTGGCTTATATTTTGTTTGTTATTTATTAAGAGTTATAAAAATAGTATCTGGCTTACAATAACATTGTTTTCCACATTGTACTCAAAGGTTTTCGGATATTGTTAAATATTTTTGTAGGTACCTGGTACCTATTTATTTGTCTGTGATTTTACTAAATCAGTTTAGTTTTAATAGTTTTAGTTGTAAATATAACTTTCTTTTCTGTAAGCAGCTATTGTGTCAGTAACGTAATGCATGTCAGCAACGCATAAGATTTTCTTCGACAAAAAGTGCCATCATGGCATAAGAAAATTTTTACTTCAAAAAGGTTTATGTCTAAGAATATAATTATTTTTTAATTAATTTAACCTATTATATGATGTAGCTTTGCCTATACTGATTTAGATGTAAGGATAATTTTCTCATCCATGTGTTTCTCTTAACGATACTAATATATCCAGTTCAGTGTACTGCAAGCAAAAAGCAGTCCAATTATTCTTTGATTCTCGTAACAGTGAACAAGTCTGGTCTTGTTCCACTTGGGACATCTTTTTTCATTTAGCTGTTTGTTTAACGTTTTAATTAGTTTCATTGTAGACAATCTGTTTTGTCAGACCTTTAACAATGTGCCTATATTATATAGTACATTATGTATAGTTTAATTGACAACGTGATTTTTAACTGTCTTTATCTGCAATTTAGCAATATGTGTACCTTTATTAAGTCCACAATGTAGTGGCACAATCTTTATTCGCAAAAATTATTGTTGTAAGTAAAAGAAGTTATTATTTTATATACGACTACGAATAGATACGGCTTGCTCTTTGGCAATTTTTATGTTTCCTGAAGAATCAAAACTAAGATCTACCTGGTAGTTCTTAGTTTTGATTCCTTTTATAGGTCTTGATAATAGTCTTATTTTATTGCAATGAATAAAAAATAGTTACATGCATATAAACAATCAATAATGTGGCATGGGTTGAGTATTTTCTCAGTATTAGTTCAGTTTTTTTTCATGTTACTATACCAACGTTGAGGCCTTCGACAAGGTGGAGCAACGATATCATCAAGGTCGCGGGGAGACATTGGATGCAGGCGGCACAGAATCGCGCGTTGTGCGTTCTATGGGGGAGACTTATGTCCAACAGTGGACGGAGAGAGGCTGATGGATGGATGGATAGATACATACTAACGTTACTATAGGTAGATACCACTATTAAACTTAGTCAATTTTATACGAATCAAATAAAATAGTACAAATATGGAAAAAAGTTAAGCCATTCAAATAAGATATTATATTCTTGGAACAACATACATACTAAAAGAGCAAATCATTTATATAAATATAATGTTCTTAAGCTGGCATTGCCTCGGGGTAGACATGCCACGTTCCAATGTAATTACTGTATGCCACTCCTTACAGTAAGCCTAGAAAGGTTGCCATGAGTAAAAATGTGATTTTAAATAGCAATATTTTGAAATAAAAGGAAATTTTTAAATATGAATTTGCTATTATACTAAAGCCGTCACGTTATTAAAACAATGAATTTAAGCATCAAGACAAGTTTATTAAATGTTTATGTAATAGTAATAGTTTAGTTAATTTATGTATAATTAAATGTTACCGACAACGTTGATGATAAAAAAAACTTAACAATTACGAAAAAACTATCCTCTTGAACCATTATCTATTGAAAAAAAAAACCGCATAAATCCGTTCCGTACTTTTGAAGATATAAGCTCGCATAGGGACAACCATACAATAATAAGTTAAGATTACGAGTTTAAACATATTAAATATCAATTACATTAGCGTCATTTTATCAAAGAAATGGAATAATAAAGTCATATCAAAGCCTTTTTAATACGTATCTATTACGTAACATATCCGTTATGAAATAGATATGAAAATAGGTCAAGAAGGGCTTTTCATTATTATGTATCTTATTGTGTCCCAAATCTCTGAGAATGTTCCTCACTAGAGTTTGAATGAAACTTTTATGCCTTCCTCAGCCGGACAACTGACATATTATGAGCCAAACTTCAACCTTCGTTCAATATTTACTTATGTCATTTCATAAAAGATCACGGTGTATTAAATCACAGATTAAACAAAATCTGTACTAATATTATAAAGCGGAAGAGTTTGTTTGTTTGTTTGTTTGTTTAAACGCGCTAATCTTAGGAACCACTGGGCCGATTTGAAAAAATATTTCTGTGTTAAATAGGGCATTTATCGAGGAAGGCTTTAGGGTATATAACATCACGCTACGACGAGTAGAAGCGAAACAGTAGTGATAAATGTTACAAAAACGGGGAAAATTTTCTAAATTCCACGCGGACGGGCATCAGCTAGTAATAAAATATTTATCTTCGTACGTATCAAATACTAGCTGTTGCCCGCAACTTTGTATGCGTGAAATTTAGAAATTTACTGATTCCTCGCTTGATCTTATGTAGCTTATAGTCTTCCTCGATAAATGTACTATCTAACATTGAAAGAATTTTTCAATTCGGACCAGTAGTTCCTGAGATTAGGACGGGACGTTTTAACAAACAAACAAATAAACGAACTTTTCAGCTTTATTATTATTAGTATAGATTTACAATTACCAAGATATTACACTCATATCTGTTGACCAACCGTTTAGATTTGTTTACATTAGTTTTTGTTATGTTTTTTTAACTTCGAAGATTATGCTGTTGCAACTGTTCCCATTAATCCTTGAGCAATCAATGTAAATAAAAAGGTCAAATGCATGATGAAAGTTGCCAACAAGCGAAGACTTTTAAAAATGTGTGTTGAAAACAGTTAATCAGTAAGCTGCTTTAATTTGTAATTGCACTTTCACTTAAGCTTATATATAAAATTCTCGTGTCACAATGTTCGTTCCCATACTCCTCCGAAACGGCTTGACCGATTCTTATGAATTTTTTTATGCATGTTCAGTAAGTCTGAGAATCGGTTACTATCTTCTTTTCAAACCTCTAAGTGATAAGGGGTGGACACTCTTAACATTCTTGTGGCAAAACAACGTTCACTGGGTCAGCTAGTTTTAACATAATATGTTTTTTTATAAATCATATAAAAGTGCATCTTTTATCTGAAGTAACGAATACTATTCTTACTTCACGTCAGCTACGTGAGTGACAGAAATTTTAAACGTTTTACTAATCATATTTAGGTTTGTTAATTAAAAATATGGTTCCATAGAAGGTATTTGGTAAGATATTGTAAATAAATCTAATAAAAATAAAAATATTATAATAATAATAAAAATAGTTTGAGTATAAAACTTTTACATTAAGTACGAGTAAGTGCCTTTTAAGACTTTTTCTCAGAACTAAGAACACGTAGCATCAAAAGATTCAACATTAGTTTCGGGCTGTCGATTCTATCAGATTCTTTGTAACATCCCCTATTGCCCGAAGGTTTCTCTAACCCCTTGTATCCATTTGACGAGAGACCTGTATAAACACCCCATGCCTTTACAATATATTTGTAAGAAGATGAGTATATAATTCTCCCCCCAATAAAACGCTGTGCGGAGGAATATTCATTCCCTACAGGGCTGCAGTTATGTGTCGAGAGATTAACGTACGGTATGGCTCCAATTATTTTTCACTCATGTCTCAAAATTATATCTCTAATATACAGGAATGAAAAATATTTGTGGAAATATTCAAAGTCTGATGTGTATCTAGATCCTTATTTTAATTTTATTTAAGAAAAAAGAAGTTTACGCTACAAAGTCATTGTTTAAACTGGATAAATCCCAAAAAGAAATAAATAAATAAATATTCATGGACATTTCACATAACGTCCTCTGGTCTCATGTTAAGCTTATATAATCTTGTGTTATGGGTACCAGAATACGGATAGAATATATCCACTACTTTTCTTTTGTAAATACATACTTATAATATATAGTAAACACCCAGAGGCAGTACTAACATATGTATGACAATTATAAAGATCACACAAATGATTGTCCCGAGCGGGAATCGAACCCGCGACCTAGTGAACGGCAGTCCGTTACATGAACCACTCCACGACGAGGCCCGTCAAATAAAATGTTTGCTAGATTTTAAGAAAATGTAGTTTAGGTTGTTTTATGAGTTATGCCTTAGATAAGCTTCGTAAAATTGATTTAACCAATTGAAATATGGGTTTAATGGTAGAAAATTTAGTAAACAAACTATTAAATGTAATCTAATCCACAAAGCTCTTTTAGTCTCATTATTAAAGTTTCGTACCGATAAGTTGGTTTCATGATAAACTAATGAAAGTTCTGACGCTTTAAAAGCACCATTAAGTTTTTGTCTAGCTTGCATAACTTCATAAATGTCTAATACATTTAAAATGCAAATGGATCGTATTATGTAGTTCTTAATTGCCGTTTTAATAATTATGTTGGCATAATAAGCGATGCGTCTAGATCATTTGCATTCAATAGTGGAAAACAATCGCTCTATTACATATTGGATGAATAAATTAAAACAACGCCGAATAGGTTTTGGTATAGGTATTTATGACGAGCCTCGTGGTTGAGTGGTAAATGTAACGGTCAAAAGGTCGCGGATTCGATTCCCGCTCGGGACAATCATTTGTGTGATTATTCTAATTGTCATACAAATGTTTGTACTGCGTCTGGGTGTTTCTATGTATTATAAGTATGTATTTACAAAAGAAAAGTAGTATATGTATTCTATCCGTATTCTGGTATCCATAACACAAGCATATAACCTTAGCTTGGGACCAGAGGACGTTGTGTGAAATGTCCATGAATATTTATTTATTATTTATTTATTTATTTGTTTGTGAAATAGTCAAATTTTGGATAGTTTCAGACGGTTCTTGTCCAAAATACAGAATTAAACGATTCTCTGTGACAAAGAGTCGTTGTTATTGGCTTTCGAAAGAGTTAATTTGCTTTGAATGTAAGATGATTATTTATTAAACCTTAACGAATATTACTAACTCACGTAAAAATTTATTTTCTAAGTAACTGAACTCTCTAAGAAGCTATGCTATAGGCTTCATATACAAATCTTCTGTGAGAGGCGGAAATCTTTACGACGAGTCTCACAGACGATGTTATGTGTGTACCATATTCCTTCGCTGGCTTTTGCAGCGCCCAGGGAAGAAAAAGGGGTAGTGAGATTTTTATTCCTAATCCGTCACCACATGGACGTCATATAGTCTAGTTTTATCTTTGGGCCGCCGCTTAGGATACCATTCAAAGATGGGATGATGACTTCATTTAGTCTGTCGTAAGTACATACTGCTATTGCAGATACTAAGACATAAAGCACAAGCAGAGTAGGTCAAGTTATTCTCGCAAATATTATAGTTAACCATTAAGCAAATAACAGCGGAAACTCATTCGGCAACGACTACAAGCAGCCGGTCGTAAACAGGACAAGTGAGAAACAATGTTTATAGTTGGGGTCGTTCACATTGTACGCTTAATGCTAATGTGGGTCGTGGTGCGATCACTGAACCAAATGTTCACACTTCCTTTGAAATAACGTTCAAGACAACTTTTAGATCTTAAGTTTGTGATATATGTTTGCATATATTACTTCATTATACCGCAAATGCTCTAGAACTCTAGATCTATTTTACTTTAATCATAGCTCTGATTGTACCATTAAAGCAGGATGTATTTTGTTCATAGTTCACATTACTATAGAGAAAAGAACCGACTTTCAATTGATCAAAATGTATTTAAATACCTTCAAGAGTCCGCTATATGTGTTGCAGAATTTATTGTTTGTTTTACCTAACCATAGAGGCAACAATTTTTAAGAGTTATTACTGGTATGAATACTTAATGCTCGCAGTGTTCCTATAATAGTTTTTGCCTCATGTGGAAGCCAAAACTATTTTTGTACAGGCTAGTAAAAAATAGCATTTGCCTACTGCAACGTTTTCAATTAAAATAATAAATAAATAAATATTCATGGACATTTCACACAACGTCCTCTGGTCCCAAGCTAAGCTTATATGCTTGTGTTATTGGTACCAGAATACGGATATAATACATAAACTACTTTTCTTTTGTAAATACATACATATAATACATAGTAAACACCACAAACATTTGTATCACATTTATGGATATCACACAAATGATTGTCCCAACCGGGAATCGAACCCGAGACCTCGTGATCGGCAGTCCATTACATAAACCACTCCACCACGAAGCCCGTCAAAATATTTAAAAAATATAACAAATTACTGTTAATTGAGCTCCTAGCAAAATCTTTTACTTCTGATTATAAGTTCAATGACTAGGGAGAATATAAAAATAGCAAGATTGTATTTATTGTGCTTAGTTGTAATAAAACTGTCACATCAGAAAACTTACGACTGTTATTTTTTAAACTATCAGTTTACTGAGACTACAAGAGCAATATACTTCCTACTTAATGTCCACAAATCATAAAGAAGTGTCATATTTATTAAAAAGTTTATTATTTGTCAAATTATTACTAAATGATTTATAAGTAGATGTTTTTTATTCCTTATTTTAGCTTATAATAAAAGTACGTTTTTAAAAGTAAGTAGGTATATTACAAACAAACATAGTTAATAGATCCATTTCAAAATAGAAAATTACGCAGAGCCCATTGATATCGGGTACTGAGTCCAAGCCACCGGTAGTTAGGACACCAGAGACACGAACCTCCCCACAATGCTTGCCTGCCGAGGAATGCTGCCTTTTGCACTAAACCCTTGATCCAACTGTTCAACGCAAGTTTCTTTAGGCGGTGGTTGAATTTTTTGGCTTAATATCCTAATAAATTAAATTATGGTAAAAAAGTGATTACCGCAAACGAGACTTGAACCCACGACCTCGGAATACCGTTCCGTAGCTCTGCCAACTGATCTTATTGCGGTTGTGCTTTCAGTAATCAAATTAGGCCACCATAATCGTCACTCGATTGAGTTTATATCGTATTTTTTTACGTACCCGCTTGCGGTAATCACTTTTTCCACCATAATTTAATTTATTAAGTAAAGCATAGCATGTCAATTGCAAACTAATAAATTACTTTAATATTCTAATATTTATATTCTCAGCGGCAAATGTAATATAGAGACATAAAAGCTACGGCTCCGTATGCGTTAGCAAAAAATCTTTAGCATCCACAAAACTGATATATTCGCATTAACACGCTAATGAAGCAACACCGTAAGATAAACATAACGTATCGTCTACAACAATAAACTTTGTTATATCGATTTTTTGCTTTATTACAGCAATAAGGAAAATTATTACACGTGTTCGTGAACAAATAACGAGTTTATCTGATTTATATTTATACCGACAATACGTTTACATGTTTTATTTTAGTGAGAAAATGTTGCTTGAATAATTACAACATTCGATATGCCAATCTACAAGCCTCGTCTAGTGGTTCATGTAACGGACTGCCATTCGCGAGGTTGCAGGTTCGATTCCCGCACGGAACAATTTTATGTGTAATATTTATAAGTAGGTATATACTTACAAAAGAAAAGTTGTTTATGTAATCTCTCCATATTCTGCTACCCATAAGACAAGTGTATAAGCTTAGCTCGGGACGAGCGCATGTTGTGTTGTGTGAAATGTCCATGAATATTATTTATTTATTTATGCGCTTTTTAACCGATTATCACAAAGGGTATTGTCATATCGATTGGTAGTTTTAGCAATTTTAATGTAACGGCCTTTAAAATTAATCCTTTATCCAGACGAACTGGATATGAACCAATTAAAGTTTCGAATTTTATTAATTTACTGTAAATGTCAGTGCTATTAAAATATCAACTTGAAATCTTTTAAAAGTAATACCACATTCACCTTGAACTCCTTAATTGTAGAATTATGCTTGAACTTTTGCTAAAATATAATTATTTATTTTGTTATCTATCTTAGAGCAATAACAAAAATAACTTCCCAAATATTGGTATGTGTGTGTGTTGGGATAATTAATACCATCCATAATTATTTTCATCTTATTTTCTTCAAAGAGTTGCAAGATCCTACTAAGGGAAAGTTTAAGCAGTAATTGTATTCTGTGAGAGAAGGAAAACTCGTAACTAACCGCTATGCCAACACACCTAGTCTTTGTTACTAGACCACATACCCTGCCTAAGCGAAGAAGACCGAAAATTCGATTAAAGAAATTGGTGAATCACGGTATATTCACTGTGAATTATTATTTCCTCACGTAGATACGATTTAGAGTAAATTTTCGTATTATATGATGTTTATTTACTACGTGATAGATTTACACCACACATTTAATAATAAAAGCATGGAAACAGTGCGAAGGTAATGGGATTTCTGAACGATTTTCCTTTGTATCAATTTGGAGCATAATAATAGTTTGGCTTTTTCTATATGTAAAACGTTAATGGCTATTGGTTTTAGTTGGGGTTCAGCTTGGTATTTTGTAACATTTTTTGTTTAGACCTTGTATTACTTGTATTAAGATACTTTGTATATAGTAAGCAATATTTTAGACATCCCACTCCATAAAAATGTTTAAGATGATTTTGGAATTAGTGTTTGTAGCCCAATCCCTGTTATGTATGACTGATTTTCATGGAATTTTGTGCATAGGTTTCTATTATGAAGTGGATTATATCCAAACAAGTACATATCTGCTGCCTTGGTCAGGATGTAATTCAATTTGGCATAGCAAGCAGAGGTTAACATCAGCAATGATGAAAGAATATTTTAAAAGGCATTAGGTATTTGTAATTTAATAGAACGCTGCCAAAAACTGCATTTTCCGCTGCTAATTTATGATCAACTAGAATAAAGGTATTGTATTACGCATTTCGTGCTCTCAGTTGTTTGTTTGATTTTTTGTCACACTAAAACAATGTAACAGCAAACCACATAAAACGCAACACGAAAACAACTTGTTGCCATTCCCATATGACATGTTCACTCAATGTAAAACATATCAAATACCTATTAGCTAACATATCATAGCAAATTGAGCAATTGTTACACAAGATTATAGCTGTAGGCGAATCTCAACTAATTGCAATGATCACTTAATATAAATGGTTGTTAAAATAATAATGAGCATAAACAAGTTGATAGGTAATTTAAGATGAGTTGTAAAAAGATACGAACCGGCAGGTGGCCTCAATGGTTGCCAAACTCGACGTTTGCGGTCGCATCGCTCTACTTACCTTCAGTATTCAAGGTGATTGGCTACAAACATACCGGCAGTTACACTGATAATTCATTAATATTTATATCTTGATAATATCACGTAATGTTACAATACGTTTTGTTCGTGTCTGTATTTCATAAATGATTGTGTTTTATCGGAGCTACTGTTTGTAGTTTCTAACCAGTTTAAGACTTATGTTTATTAATCTTTTTACATGCCTTTTACATTCGAATTGACTACTACATAAGATATTTTGCTTAAAATGTGTTAGAGATCTAGTAAAATACTGAGAACACACGTTTAATTTCTGTGTAGAAGAATTTTACTCCTGCAAATAAATTTACCGACACAAATCACAATAATTACTATAACAGATTAATTATTCTTGTTCTATTAAAGTCCCAATATTATGAATTTCTTTTCAGCGTCTAATACAAAAGTCGTTGCTATTTTATTTTTTATTTGTTTCAATGTAGTTTTTATAAAAAACCGCCTTCTACTAGTTTGAGGTCATCTGTCTTTTGGATTGCCTTTTTAAATCTTCTATATTGAGAAATGCCTGCTGCCTCTAGCATTACCTTCTTCAAAATGGCTGGCTTTCAGCACTGTTACCTATTTTCTCTATGTAATTTACTTTTTGCGTTACGGTTCCAATCACAATTTCATATAATTTTGTTGCAATAATATAGGTTCAGTAGACTGAGAAACAATGATTTCATAAAACCCAGTAATTTACCATACAAAGTGAAAACTTACCGCATTGTTTCATTCACAAAGCTTTTTCACATATTCCGTTACTATAAAAAAATGTTAGTACGATGACCTCTTCGCGAATTCTGTAATGTATTATGACTTCATTATTATCGACTACTTCTCAAACAGCTTATATCTCACACAAAGGAGACTTATTCCATTCTGCCAATAATTTAACCGATGACCTTCGTACTAGTTTTTCATGATGCTGCACTGCCGTGTGGACATGAGTTTGTGTTATAAAATTTATCTACTACGAAGATACTGTTTAAACAATTAACTTATTTTATAGAGAGAGTCGTTATTGTACCTACAAAATTCAGCGACAATAAATATTATAAATTTGTTCTTTAGCTTTAAAACGTTTTCCTTTCGTTATTCTTACAAATTCATCCATATTT
This sequence comes from Orgyia antiqua, assembly GCA_916999025.1. Classification (NCBI taxonomy): domain Eukaryota; kingdom Metazoa; phylum Arthropoda; class Insecta; order Lepidoptera; family Erebidae; genus Orgyia; species Orgyia antiqua. The sequence continues at coordinate 10,705,479 of OU779869.1, forward strand.
CTCACCAATTCCTATAGACGTAGACGTCATCCTTGATACTCTAGGAATGGAATTTCTTTGGATCTATTCGTGGCAGCGGAGTTATTTAGCTAACCCAGGAAATATCTTTTGAAGAATTCCGCCGTCTTACAGGAAATTCATGTTTTCATTTTGTAGACACTCAGTTCATATATTTGTTAAGATTCATATTGAGTTTTCTTACTATATTAATAGCCAAGTACCTTCTTAAAATATAGCCAATGTTATCGTAATTAGGATAAGGTTTATAATCCTTACTGATTCCATATTCCATATTTAAAAATTAAATGACTTGTCAAGCGGTCTCCAAGCGATCACTAGTAGGTAGCTATTAATGCTACCACATTTTGTTGTCTTATACGACTTGTAATTGGGTCGTATGCCGTCTATTTTATCTACCGGAAACCGCAGACTAGAACTATAGATTAATCTATTTGATACCGCACATGCTCTTTATGTATATCTACCGCAATGTAATGTGATATACCAACTGTTTCCTAATAATCGACAGCTACAGACGTCACGGTTGGCTTCCCTAGACTGTATGAAGGGTGGCACCTGGCATCAGCGGTGCGTACTGCGTGCTTTATTAAGGAAGGAAGTTTGTGATCGATTGGTGGTTTGATCAATATGCTATTAGTAATAACAGCGAGTCTGACTAAAAAAACATTGAGATATCGGTACGTAAACGTCGAATTTTGAGCATATCATTAGTGTCTGATGGAAACTAGCTAAACGGATATACAATTAGGAATATAGAGATTGTACATTTGATGCAGGGATAAATCTGGACTAAACTGACGAGACGAAAACGACCACATCTATAGATGACAACCAGGTTTGTAAAGCGTGGGTAAGAAAAATCCAAATCATATATGAAGCGAAAAGTTTAAATACAGAATGTTCTTTCTATCCATGGCAAAAAGGATCTAGTATTATACATGATAAGTAAGTAGTGCAATCATATTACAACACATGGGTGTTTGATCACAAAAATACTTTAAAATTCATTCAACACTAAAATAATATTGTTTACTCTAAAAAAAAATTGGTCAAGTGCGAGTCGGACTCGCGCACGAAGGGTTCCGTACCATTATCTATGCAACATAAGGCAACGTTATTAGTATCGAGCAAGAAACGGTAAAAAAATCATGTTTGTTGTATGGGAGCCCCCCTTAAATATTTATTTTATTTTATTTTTAGTATTTGTTGTTATAGCGGCAATAAAAATACATCATCTGTGAAAATTTCAACTGTCTAGCTATCACCGTTCTTGAGATACTGGGTACGGAACCCTAAAAATCATGTTTATTGTATGGGAGCCCCCCTTGAATATTTATTTTATTTTATTTTTAGTATTTGTTGTTATAGCGGCAATAGAAATACATCATCTGTGAAAATTTCAACTGTCTAGCTATCACCGTTCTTGAGATACTGGGTACGGAACCCTAAAAATCATGTTTGTTGTATGGGAGCCCCCCTTAAATATTTATTTTATTTTATTTTTAGTATTTGTTGTTATAGCGGCAATAGAAATACATCATCTGTGAAAATTTCAACTCTCTAGCTATCACCGTTCTTGAGATACAGCCTGGTGACAGACGGACGGACGGACGGACGGACGGACGGACGGACGGACAGCGAAGTCTCAGTAATAGGGTCCCGTTTTTACCCTTTGGGTACGGAACCCTAACAATAGTAGCAACATGTGTAGAGTAATACATCCATGGTAATATATGTATAATTACTTGTGGACACTAAGATTCATTTGACCCAGATATCACTCATTATTTATAGTATAGTTAGATCGATCATTGCCACCCGGCCATTGGCATTTAGCTGTACAATTCTTGATTTCAAAGACAGTATCTTTGTATAATCATTGCGTGAGTGAGTCTTTAGCATTCACGCGCTCTCATTATTCTTCTTCATTATTATTTGTTTAAATTCCACTTTGTATCAGTAACTAAAGAAAAATATCTTTCAAGTCTCGATTAACAACTAGACGTTTGAATGAATAGAAGGACCTTGTAAAATTTCAGTGTCAACTGTTTTCGTCTATAGTTTAGTACTTTTATCTTCAACTAATTGTGCTACACCGTTTTGAACTGTGATAATATTTTAGTGAATTTTCTGTTTGTTGATTGGATTTTACTTATTGTTTTGTATGTAAGGTAAAATGTTTGGAATAGTTCTAATTTTACTAAATTGGTTTAAGTATTAACTCAATTCCCTATTAAGTTATGGACGAAGCTCTTCTACATTCGTTTTATAACGCTAACCGACTATAGCAACTGTTTTTAACTGTTTTTATAACCTACTAGCTGTTGCCCGCAACTTCGTTCGCGTGGAATTAAGAAACTTAACAAATTATAGAAAGAGAGCCATCCTATTGAACAACTCTATCTACTAAAGAAAACCGCATCAAACGACTTTGTTTTATAATAAGTAAAGTTTCTGTTTCTATGTCGTAGGCTATTTTTTTTTGCTACATTTTTATCACTTTCATCGCAATTTCGCATGTATATTAATGAGAACATTGTATGTAATGTGCACATAAAAATTATCTGATTTACATAAACTAATATATTTTTTTACATAGGTGTGGTAATTTAGGAACGTATTTAAATTTCTGATGTCTATCTAACATTATTTATTTCGACAAAATAGGATGTCATTGACCAGATACACGGGGATATTGTGCAAAATTTGTATTAACTGGTATTTCAGTAACTTATGCAAAGCAACCGTTGCAACAACGATTAATGTACAATGTACATATTGTTATATCCGGACATTTTTAATTTTAAAATTAACATTTTTACGTATATAATATTTTCTAAACAAATGCACGCGTCTAAATCTGTAAAAAGTGTTTTTTTTTTTTTTTTTACGAATAGCTGTATTGACATTATTATGTATTGTATTTATGTATCTGCACATGATTTTAATTATATTCTCTCTCTCTCTCCGGCGGAATAACATCACCCTGTTCGGCACGGACCTTCTCCACTTCGGGAGTGTTTGTGATTACAATGCCGCGCTGATCAGTCATTTTAGTTTGGTTTAGTTTCGTTTTCTCTCACAAAGGATCTTTTCTATGTACAATAGGTAGGTATCCCTTAGCGGACTTTTACAGGACTCTGGGTAGGAAACGGAATGGCGACACTTGCATTCTTCATACGTCACCACACGGACAAATAATCATATTATTTATCTTTACTTATCATAAAACAAAGTCGTTATTTTTGTATGTATGTCCTTATGTGAGCTTATATCTTCAAAATCACGCAACGAATTTTGATGCGATTTTTTTTAATACATAGAATGGTTATGATTTTATGTTTTTTGAGGGAGGGTGGTCTCCATAAACATAAACACAAGTGGAACCGCGGGCATTAGCTAGTTCATCAATAATTAACAGAGTTACGAAACTTTATTTTACATTAATCAATCTGAAAAATGTTGTATTATTTTATTTATCGACGTAATATTTTTAGAAATGATCAAACTGAATGATGATGAGATGACAGAGGTCAATGACACGCAACACGTGTTAAATATCTCTCGTGTTATCAGTCGTATGTCTCGTAACAACTCTAGTCTAGCTTATTGATTGATTTGTCTTAGAACGAGAAGAAATTATATGCAACGGTATAATATATAAATATTCATTCATTCATGGACATTTTACACAACGTCCTCTGGTCCCAAGCTAAGCTTATCTGCTTGTGTTAATGTTAAAGAGCTAAATCTAAACTACGAGTATTTTATACAACTTATAAGACTCCTTACTGATGTAAGGAGTCTTATAAGTTGTATAAAATACTCGCAAAAAGGCTTTAAAACATTTCCTAAAGGGCATTATAAATGTTCGGAGAAAATCCAAGTATAAAAATCTGTCTCTCGATGGTAGCGTCTTCACAATTAACCGCGCTTAGAGTACCGATTGTCTAAGTCTCCTCCCTTCTCCCAGCTCATTATCTGCGCATTGCTGGGCACGGGCCTCCTACCTACAATTTACGAAGTTGTTGGTCTACTGTGCCCCGCTGACCAGACGTGCTACTGTTTAGTGATTTCTCATGTAGAGAAATTTATATGCATATAACATCCTCATCATCATCATCATAACATCACGCCTATTTCCCATGGGGGAAGGCAGAGACTATAGAGCACCATCTGCTACGATCCAAACATACATCCACACGCAGATATAACATCCTATACCAAAAAATGCGGTAGCGACGTTCTTTATCCGTCATACGCTCATAACATCGTTACAAGCACAAGTGTATTAAAAATTTATGTTACTATATTAAGTGTTGGACTTTCCAAGGTCATTAGTGCTATTTTATCACTTTACTGCTAGTGTCATTATCCTTCGCCATTAGTGCGCTGTCGCCACTAAGCGATGGATACTTTCTAAGTACTCAGATTGTGTTATCAGTTCACGATAAGAAAGTTGTATTCAATTTATAACGCGATGTCCCTGTTGCCCGCTACTTCTTACGCATAGAATTTACAAACAAAATCATAACAGATTATACAAAAAGCCATCCTCTTGAAACACTCTATCTATTAAAATAAACCGCATCAAAATCCGTTGCGTAGTTTAGAAGATATTATTATAAGCTCACGTACATATAAAATTAATGACTTTGTTTTATAATAAGTAAGACCATAACTATTTGTGTTTATAGAGATTATGTGCTCCTTGAACTATTTTTACATCTGTTTCTTTTATCTTTCAGGTTTTTACCTAACCCCTATTTCAATATTTAGCCAAAGGACATGACAAATACTCTCTACTTAGTCTGTACACAATTAAAAATTAACTAATAAAATATGTATGTGCCTGCCATAACAGTTATTGAATCACAGAAAATAAATTTCCTTCAGAATAAAGGCGCCATAAAAGTATTTGTGTACTTAAGATTTAATCAGTAGTGATAATGCGAAACAATTTGTATACTTAAGTATATGAAAAGTTGAGTGGGTATTTCATCACCATAATGTTGAAAGAGCTTTGGCCTTAATATCTAGAAGAAAGTGTTGATGTGATTCGTGATTATAATTTAAACAATTTTGTTAATAATTGATAAGTAACTATAACCCGCAATTTCGTACGTGTGGAATTTATAAAATAAAAAACTTGTACAAATTATACAAAAGACATCCTAGTGATCCAGTCTATCTATTAAAAAAATTGCATCAGAATCTAATATCTTGAAAATTTAAGCTGTAATAGACATACGTGCAAAAATAAAGATTTTGTTTCATAATAAGTAAAGATTTGCGACCTCTTTTTGTGTTGATATTAAAATCGCAGTCACTAATTTATTTATGCATAATTTGTATGTCGAATTTAAAATATTTTATACTTTAATATTTATTCGTTAGTTACCTGCTTAAAATAAAATATGTTGAAACTAAAGTTACTGATTAAATACACTGAACATAAACACTAACCATGATTAAAACTGTATCTATCTCATATAACGAGTAATTAATTTATGTTATTGTTTTATTTCAGGTAAAGAACGATCCTTGACTAACACTTCCACTATTTGTAAGTAAAGAAATACTGCAGCTTGTGATTATTTTTTCTTAATAGCCCCAGTTACTTAGTATTTCTGTAGATTAAACACCCAAATAAATAAATATATACATAAACTAGCTGTTGCCCGAAACTTTCTATAAAAAATAAAAAAGGGCATCAATATCCGTTGCGTACTTTTGAAGACATAAGCTCACATAGAGACATACATACAAAAAATTACGACTTTTTTTTTTGAGTTGTGGCTAATCAGGCTCTATTCACCTAGTATCACTGCGACCAGATTGATCTATTGTGATCGCCACTTTCTATAGTTCTTGGTCAAAGCCCGTTGCCATGAAGAACTACAGGATTGTTTTGGCTCCAAGAAGTTTGATCTCTTCCGGCTGCATGACATGCTTTCCCAGAAGGGAGCAGCGTGTGCGCATCACTGCGGGGCAGTCAGAATGTGAATAGGTGTTTCCTCCTCCGTTTGGCAGAGTCTGCACATCCCATTGTTACTCAGTCCCACTGTCCGCACATGCTTGTTTAAACAACGTGTCCAGTAAGGATTCTTACTAGCATTCGCAGATTATTCCTGCTTAATGCCAGGCTTCTAAAGAAGCCTTTAAGTTAAAGAGTCTTATGAGAAAAATAACAACTTTGTTTTATAGTTAGTAAAGCTGTGGTAAAACTAAATGCTTTTTTCTTTCTTCATCTAAATACGTTTTATTGTTATGTGTGGTGGTCTACTCCACAAAAAAATGCCTTGTACTTCTATGGTAGTAAGAAATGATAGTAATATCTGAAATTCACTATGTGACTTCTGAGAATAAGAAGGTAAGCACATCATCATGATATCATCTCACGGGGGTAGGTAGAGTTAAGTGTACTCGTATGCTATCTTAACATAGAGTCAATAGAGCTATGATTATTGTGTGATAGATAAATGTTTAACATATTCAGACTAACCTAAATATTTAGGGTAACTCTGCTTACTTAAGCAATCACTCAGAGAAACAATAATTACGAGTACAATCATTAATATAAAACAAACGAAGGATTTTATTAACATAATAAATTATTCGATTCTGTGTATTGCATAAGACGTTTTCATACAATATATCATACTTTGCAATATCGTAGAAAGGCATTCGCCGCCTTGGTGCTCGTTTAACATAAATATTTGCAATTAAAATTAAGCTTCACCACCCTATCCATGCTATTATTCAAATTGCTCGCCACAGGAGACCTCAGAAAGTTTCAAATTAATTAAGAGGGTCATAAGACGGCCCGTTAAGGAAATAACAATGAAGGTAGCCCCTAAACTTAGGCATTATTTATTGCAGGCCTGAGGACTATTTACAGTTGCCCCCTGTCATCATCCTGAGAATTTCAGCAAAAGCCCTCTGAGTTCAGCAAGTCTTTGTAAACTGCAATCCTTTGGGTGCATTTCCATTAGTCAGGTGTACTTAAATGTGACATTAAATGGCTTCATAATCGTTTACAGTTTTGTGGTGAAAATACAGAAACCAAGTTTGATTAATATAGATACAAATCGATGTCCAGATTAATCAATCAGGGCATCGATAAATTCAAAAGTGCAAAAGGTGCGTAAACGCTTCAAGAGTAATGTTATATCGGATCGGATATTAAAAGCAATGGATAAACCTTTTTGAGATTGGCCTAAAATTGATTGCTTTTATAACTAACCAGTGTCCTGTCCCGCAACCGTATTTGCGTAGTTTCTTGGTTTTTCCTTATGAGCTAGGGTTATTAAAATATTTTACACACTATTCGCAGATCTACTTAATAAGTACATAAAAATAACAATTGGTCAAGCCGTTCCAGAGGAGGACGACCAAAACTATGGCTTGCAAATTTTTTATGCAGGAAAAACTTTTAAGAGACTTAAAGTTCTGTACAAACTACAAACAATTTATTGCCTGACTGTGAAAGGAAGTTGTAGTTTAAATAAATGTCCAATATTGAAAAACTTCTGATACTGGTTGGTTTATCAGTATAGACCATGCGAGATATATGCGCGTTTAGGGAATAGTAAGTTCTTAGGCGTTATATCCTAAGTGTGCGATATTTTCCAGCGACATCTAACAAATCAGCCTTCACAATAGAAATTCTCTCAGCAAAATGTATTGTGCACAATGCACATTTTCACACGACCTTCCTTTAATACATTGCATTCCCATGATAAAAGCAAGAAAATATATAGATGCAGTGTTATTTATTAGTCATATTAGATTATTCTGCTAAAATAAGTTACCGGGCGGCTATTTGCAGTATGATTTTCTGTATAAATAAATCAGAAATAAAATTTATATTTAAAACTACCAACCATTTATACTTTGGATGTTATATTCATTAGCGGGTAATCAACATTGAGATTATCATAGAAATTCATATTATTTTATAAACAATTCCTTAATTAATTTGATTTTGGTTAATCCATTAAATATGTTTGAAAAGTATTTTGACGGGCTTCGTGGTGGAGTGGTTCATATAACGGACTGCCGATCAAGAGGTCGTGGGTTCGATTCTCGCGAGACAATCATTTGTGTGATATTTATAAATGTCATACGAATGTTTGTACTGCGTCTGGGTGTTCACTATGTATGTATAAGTATGTATTTACAAAAGAAAAGTAGTATATGAATTCTATCCGTATTCTGGTACCCATAACACAAGCATAATTTAAGCTTAGCTTGGGACCAGAAGACGTTGTGTGAAATTCATGGTCCATGAATATTTATTTATTATTTATATATTGTTCTGTAAAATGTAATATATATTATATAAGTGCAATAATATCATTAGAGAATTTTAAATTAAATTTATTAATATTTTTTTATTATTATTTTATTAATATTAATATCTTTCGTATAGTTTAAAAAGCACCATAACGTTTAGGTTAAAAACGATAAGATACTGTACTATTTCCAGTAAATTAGGCTTGTAAATGCCTTACATCTGCATTTCACTGCTTTTGAAGTAAAATATGCATAATTCCGCTTTGGGGATGCTGACGTATCGTTTGCACTTTTTCTTTGTCGGCATTGTGCCTCCGGCTTCAAAGTCTCTATATGCTACAAAATGCATGCTACCTCAGTTTTCTGCCGTCTGATAACTTTCATACATATAATTTCTGAGAAAATTGCCTTTGAAGCCTTTACTTAAAGAGCTCATTGTCTGTTACGCTCAACTTTCAGTACTACGAGTACCTTTATATTGAAGTTAAAATATAGTTTTATCGTCTTTTGTTTAAAAATATGGTTATGGTGTTCACATCTTCCTTTAACCCTTAAACGTTAAAATGTTGGCATACCTAAAATATGAGTTGCTTAAGTAGTACATACCTACTTAAGTAACCACATTTGGTACTATTCAACTACTATATTATGACAATGAATACTATACTGCAAATTTTTCAAATAAATTTAAACAGTTTGTTTGTAAATAGGTTTACACAATATTTCACGAATAACAGAGACCGGAAGACCTCTCGCATTTCAAACTACACAAATTACAGGGTTTTTTTTTATCAGAAACCTGTCATATTTAAAAGTTACGCTAATCGCATATAACTCTAGCAAAACTAAACAAACACCTCATCAAACAAATCTCAACTCACTTCTATTGAAACAATCCTAATAAAAAAAAATCCAGTATCTTACAATGTTAGTCCATCTTTAAGTAAAATTTTTAATGATGAATTGTGAGTGCAGAATTTCCTTAACCTATTTCCTTTAGGATAAACCTTTAAAAATAATAAATCAATACAATGCTCTTTAATAAATTTTATTTGGTTGCTCATTATATCAATTTCCTATCCAAAAATGAATAAACAGAATTTCGTGGAAACAAATTGAGATAAAGAAAATATATTTTGTTTTCTTAAAATGTTGTGCGTAAACTTTGTTAGATTATTCCCTGAATGTGAGTACAGTTAACTGAATTGCTTTTATCGCATTTTATTTTGTTTTGTTCCATTCTTTATCGTATTTGATTCTAGATAACATACAGTTTTATTAGATAATGGAAAACAGCCAACTTTTATTCCTTTTATTCCGTATTATGTACCTACGCTCAGTAAAATTAATAATTGTATATATCAGCAGTTCTTCGTTAAGGGCCTACATCAATATTATCGTATATCATCGCCGACACGTACATATTAACACAGCCAGTAGGCACAGAAAATGAAGAATTAGGGATACTTTTCCTATTTACTCAAAATCTACTAAATATATTTTAATTCTGATTTACGTGTTTCTATATATAATAGTTACTTATGTTTTTAAAGTTATTTCATTAGTTAACACGCGATAATAGACCGACAAATGAAAAAAATAAAAATTTTGAGAGGTTGTTTCGCCAAGATTTTCTATCGAGAAAACTTTTTTCAATCGTGTTTCTGAGTTGATGCGATCCTAGATCATATATTGAAAAAACATATACTTAAAAATTAGAGCTCTAGCCATTTAATCTAAAGAAACAATGAAAACTTCGTACATAGAAAAATGCACGAAGCTATTTTGGTATCGTCTTAACAGACGATTTTTTCCATTTTTGTTAGGTATCACAATGTCAGAAGATTTAGGCGACTACGACGATACATTGCACTACCCTGCATCATCCTCACACCCCTTTTTCGTTGTAAACATGAATTAAATAGAAAAAAAAGGAAACTGAAAAAAAATCCATGGAGTTTCTTGTCTGTTTTTCTCCATAGGATTCCCTTTTAGAACAGACGCCTACTCGTAGCTTCTGACTTTTTAAAAGAGCATGTATATCTTGCCTACTTAAAATAAAAATCTTTGACTTTGACTTTGATATCACGAAAAAAAGCTTACCTGGCAGATAAACTTATTAATAATATCAGATTACGGAAGGATATTTTTAGTGTAATTGACAGATCTATCTTGGAGAGCTTCGTTATAATTATAATTAATTGCGTGTGATATGTATGATTTGTGTAAGTCATACTTCCTGTCAAAAATCTGCCAGGCCAAGTATATTATATCCTATTTCTATTGCCAGGCTTAGCTAGTCGGTATTGCTATGTCAAGCACCTATCAATCTACAAATATTTCTTTTTTATGCTTGTGAATGTTTTTCGTCAATATTATGATAATAAATTTGTCGTAAGCTTTTCAATGTTTAATCATCGCGATAGTTTACACTTACAGATATGGACATGGTAAAAAGGATACATAGGTCGCTTATAGGGCTGTCCCCTATTTAACATGCTTTTTAAGGTTTGTTTAACTGTTTGTATTAGCTATTATTTTACTAATTTTACTTCAATGGCTACTTTAAACAATAATAAAGTTAATTAGGTAAATATGGTAGTTTATTACAAAGCAAGGTTAACTACGAATATAAACTAAAATCAACGAAAGAAATATTTTAAACAATGACTAAAATATCACTAGTACTGAAATCTAAATAAAATAAAATATATAAAATGACGTTTTATTACATATAGTTAATTTTATTTTGGTTACATGAACATTTTTAAAATATGTTACTCCCTTTGTTTGTGATAACCCTTACACTAAGTCGGAGATACTTATCTTTCACCTTTGAAGACGACTGTATAAATACTTGTTTCCATGACACAATATTTATATACTTATTCCATATTATCTTTGCAGAAGTAAAGTCCTTATGAAATGGCTAATTAAATAGGTATATTTTATACTTAGTTGTATTTTGCTTACTCTTTTCCTCAGCACCCAAATTTGACGTGTCAAATATGTTGGACCTTTGCTTTTCTTGCAATTATTTCTGGCTTTATATTGTACCTTAGGGCTATTGCTATCAACAATAGATAAGCATAGGCTTGCTCTTGGTAAGGCATGTAGGCGTGTCCTATGCCAGACGTAACTCGTAGTAGGCGTTGACGTACGCTCGTGTAAGTCGTGGCCCATGGCAATAATTTATTGTGTGGCGACTGATTTAGAATAAATACTTGTCAGTATTTTTTATGCCCCACGGGTTGATTAAAAGCAAAGGATAATAGTAATATCAGAGCATATCTTTTGCAATAAATTGACTGCTCGAAAACAATAAAATATTTCCCCAATTTTCTGATGTGACAATAGCCCGTGGTCAACAATGCGACTTTTCTCACACCTATCAAGAACCGATGGCAACATAAATATTTAACAAAATCAAGGATTTTTCAAGGTCAACAGATATTGAAGTCTGCTTTTTTAGATTTTCAACTGAGTAAATATTAATAGATAATGTTATCAGTTATATAATTCCATATTCTAAATGTCCGAAAGGATATTTTTTTAAATGCTTTTGATAAACCATCCGCTAAAATTTGGTTGCATTAATTAGGCTTATAGTATGACTGCCAATAAAGCCAATTTATTAGTCTAGACTTAATGAAATTAGTGAGACATGAAGCTAACCGATATAATATTAGCAAACACACCAACATTTATTGATTACTGAGATTTCATTATATAAAAAGCTGTAGAAATTTTCTATAATAAAATCTATATAATCTATTTACATAATATATAGATAGCGTTTTAGCCGACAATGTTATTTAAATAAAACCACTTTTTACGGATTCAGACGCGTGTATTTGTTTTAAATTTTAGCCTGACTGCGACGTTTCGGAGACTTTGCAGTCACCATGGTCATGGGCGGGTCAATCCCACCCGTTTGTAAAAAGTGGTTTTATTTAAACAAATGAGTCGCTCAAGTGTTAGAGAATATTAAGACAATGTTATTTCTGAATTCATTTAGTTACTAAATACTCATATTTCACGAAGTTAATATTGTTCTTGAGTAACTTTTATTAGTCCTAATTAATTAATGACTTGGTAATTTAACATAACCTACAATTGGCGTGGGTTCTATTGTTAAAAGAAAATGTGAAGCAATATGAAAATAATTATATTTTATGATAATAACATAATAACACACAAATGTGTAATAACAATCAAAATTCAAAATAAATCTCCGTGTGGTGACGGATTAAGAATACAAGTGTCACCACCCCATCTCCTCTCAAGGGTGCTGTAATAGTCAGCTTACCGATACTGATATTGCACACAGACATCATCTGCTGTGAGAGACGGAAAACTCTAAAATAAACCCTGTGCCAACACGGCTGGTCAGCGCGGCACAATAGACCATAATCCCTCCCAAAGTGGAGGAGGCCCGTGCCCAACAGTGGGACGTAAATGGGCTGGAGAAGAAGAAGAAGTTCATTATAAGACACCTCATTAATAGGTCAAAAACGTGTAGAATTGTTTGCTTTGGCACTTTGTTTGAAGAGTAATAACAATGATGTTGTGAAATTTTGTCAGTGTAAAATTTATAAATACCACTTATATCTTTACTACTGGTATTGATCTTAAATTAATAACTTTATTAATTTATTAATTTTGCAATTGACTTGTTATGCTTTTACTTAATAATCTAAAGTGAAAAAATGATCACCATGAGCTAGACTTTATTGTACCTACTATTTTCTCAAATGAAAAACTTTACTGATATCATACGCAAGTTATTTACTTAAGACAACCGAAACTTATTCCATTTATCTAGAACAATAAGAAAATACTTTAAATAACAAAGTCAAGGCAACCTCTATAATCAACTTGTCAACACAAAGTTGGATAATATCAATTCAAATTCTCTGCCTACATCCAAATAGCTACCTATCTAGTTTTCTCTTCGATCAAAATTTCTATCAAAAAACGAACAAACATCATAAACTAATAAAGACTACCTCTCTTTTACGCAAAAGGGAATTCGACACAACAAGTGACTCACTCAATGTATACCTTCTGTATCCAGACTAACCCATTATATTTTATCTCTATCTAGTTTTCCGAAAGTGATCCTACTGGCTGTCGGCCAACTTTACGACAGACAAATATTTTGGGGCCAATTCATTTGGTCCCAGTGCGCTGAACCGCGTGCCACCACGGACATAAATTCCATTACTATTTATACGGTGTTAAATATAAACGTTTGACTTTATAGTTTCAACCGAAATGAACATTGTGTTCATTTTCAAGGAAGTTGACATTTTGGTATGTTGTCATCATCCTATTTTCTCACCCCATGATGTAATAGATGACATTTGAAACAATAAACCGGCTATCCTATTTGCTGCTCTCAATAATCCGTTTAACGTGTATTGCATATTAATGAACATTTGTATACATCCTAAAAATCATTATTGGATATTATTAATACACATTATTAAACAATATTGTTTATGATAATTACTTTGTTGCTGACGCAAAAAGGATAGAGGTGACAAACAAAGATATCAGAACAAAATTTTTGATTTAGTTAGCAAACTTTACTAAGAAAGTCTAAAAACTGCACATGTTAGCAAAATTTCTTTAGAAGTTAAAATAGAAAACGCGATTTTCGCAATTCATTACTGTATGATATTTGTTAACACTATATTTATATTTATCGGTCCTCTTCAATAAATAAAATCCAGACATACTAATTTTAAAACACTACTAGCAACAAGATTGAAACTTTGAGTGAATACAAAAACACCGAAAATACTATGTTTTCAAGTATGCATTGCATATTCTGGTTCACGTTCTACAAAACACGTTGCTCGGAAAAGAGTAATGTATGGCTTCGTGCATTTTTCACATGTCGAGAGCGAAGTGTCACCGAAGTATTGCATTGCACAGTGAGTCGACTACTACCTTCGGCAAAGTCACGTACGAAAATAAACTCTGCCATGAAACAGATGAAGTGTTGTAAAACGTATCAGGTAGCGGTTAAAGTGTTTTTACCTGAGTTTGACTGTTGTTTACGAGTTTTAGTAAGCATTTTGTACTCATGCCAACATGTAATATTTTTTTTGTATTTCTTTGCTAATTGTACGTCCGGACGACGCGCGACTGTTGGCTCAATTGTAAAGTAATCTATACTTTTTTAATGCGAACATTTAATTTGAGAAGGGCATTTTACATGAGTATAAAAATTAGAAATCAAAAATAAACAGACTAAAATTTTAAAACGTAGGTATACTGCACCACCCTAGGTTAGCTGGCAGAGAATGCTCTTAGCATTAAGCACGCCTATGTACATATTTGTGCGAAAGATTCTAAATAAATAAAAAAACTTAAATTACAATGGCGATATACCGATATGATGGACGTTACTTTATAGCTTTAGATAGGTATCTAAGTAATACATTGACTAAATAATAATCGCTTAATAATACCGCCACACAAACACTCGTAACTCTAGTATAAAGATTGTTATTCTTACCAAATAAATAAAGTAATGATGATCAAAACGTTTAAGAAACAGATTAACGCAATCTAAATATTTTGTGGAAGCCAACTAAGTAGTAAGAAAATAATACAAACACATTAAGAAATTCTCTGATACAATGTTTAATTCCAGGATTAGCTTCATAAAGTTTAATGTTTTCAACAGAAATATTTGTTTGGTATATAAAGTTAGTATTTATATTTGTAGAAGTTGGAGCTGAACTTTCATCCATCCATCACCCTTTCTCAGTCCACTGCTGGACATAGGTCTCCCCCATAGAACGCGCAGTTTTGCGCTAACTGCATCCAGCGGCCCCCGACATACCTATTTGACGATATCGTCAGTCCACCTTGTTGGGGGCGGCCCATGGTCGCTACTCGAGGACTTTCCACGTCGCCAACGGTCATCAGATCATCGAGCGATGTGGCAAATGAATGTGTGTGAAGTGGCAACTTAATTAGAATCAATTTGTGTTACAAGTTACAAAATCAAAAATCTCATAATATTATTACCGAAAACGCCAAACTGTCTATTAAATCCCATAATTATGTACCGTAATCTGATTATCTCGATACTTAATTAGAACTAGCTCATATAAAAGTTACTACCAGAAACAGAATAAGCCCAAATTTTACCCAACCTGATCCTTATATTTAAGACATATTCATCACAACGTTATTGACTACTTAATTGAAATTAACCAAAACCAATATTAATTAAAATATCTTGCAATTATTGAGACAACTCACGTAACGATCTAGCTGCTTAATAAACTGTCTAAGTTTCATTTCATATGACACCATTTTAGTTTGCGAGATGAAAAACGTCTACACGGAAGAAATTCTATTTATACCCGGATTGTGTTTTATGCCCATAAGCATTAAATTACAGTAGCGATGTACCGATATAATGGACCTTATTTTATAGCTATCTAAATATTTTATGGGGTCATAAAAATCATTTTAGCGTTTTCCGAACAAATCGCATTAATATAGGCGTTGGAATATATCTCTACTTTATGTATAAATAAATAAATTCATGGAAATTTCACACAACGTCCTCTGGTCCCAAGCTAAGCTTATTAAGCTTGTGTTATGGGTACCAGGATACGGATATAATACATTAACTACTTTTCTTTTGTAAATACATACTTATAATACATAGAAAACACCCAGACGTAGTACAAACATTTGTATGACATTTATGAATATCACACAAATGATTGTCCCAAGCGGGAATCGAACCCGCGACCTTGTGAACGGCAGTCCAGTACATGAACCACTACGCCACGAAGCCCGTCAAACGTTTTATACATTGGTTGAATACTTAAAAAGACAATAAAATAGGTATAAGCGTGTATTAAGTATAGCGTATTAAGTTTTTTATCTAATACTAGCTGACCCGGCAAACGTTGTTTTGCAATACTAAAAAAAAAACTTTGAAAAATAGATGTTGGCCGATTCTCAGACCTACTGAATATGTATGTAAAATTTGAGAAGAATCGGTCAAGCCGTTTCGGAGGAGTACGGTAACAAACACTGTGACACGTGAATTTTATATATTAGATTATTAAATATTATATCATATAAAGGGGTAAAATTAGCAATAAAATATTAGGTACCTGTAAATAGCTATATACCCCGATATAAATAATATAAACTTACTGTAAGTACTTACTGTTCAATAAAATTTCAAATTTCAAGCCAAATTATTAGACACACTATGTTGATGTAAGTTCTTGTGATAAAACCATTAAATTGTGCATTGTAATATAATATTAAAAGTTTTAATATTGGTAAAAAAATTGTGGAGATACATATTGATATTACTATTTTAAACGCTCTCCATTTTGATTTCGGTAACCTAACCCTTAATATGCCTATGTATTTTAAATAAAAAACATCTTATCCGGGTATATATTAAGAAAAAATCCTATGAAACTGAGACCTGAACTTACTTAGACTTTTATATGCAACAATACAGCCTTACTCCAGCTAGACTAATCAAATCGTTTCGTCTTGTGAGAAAGCGGTTACGATCAGGGTATAAAGCAAAACTTCCATTAAAATAAAAAGCTTATTACGTAATCCGATAACGCTTGAACTATATATAAAAGCCCATAAAATTCTCTGAACAAATCCAGCTCAGTGCACATTAACAGAGAAAAGTTAAAAACCTTTCATTAAGTCACCGCCCGTAAAACCACTTAGAGTTACAATCCGAATGGTCTATTCAGATAAAGCCTATTACTGTGTACCTCAAAACACGTGTGCCCTTTCCCTGAGAAATGCGAAAAGGAACCAAGAATTTCGCTATTATACTCGTATTATTTCGAAGAAGTGGCTGATACTATAATCAGGTACTTTGTACGATTAAAAAGTTAATATTCATTAAATATAATTATAACCAGAAAATAAATAAGTATAATCAGGGTAATAAGTCGTTATAAGCCACACAAATTGGTAATGCGCCTGGCAGCCATGTTGGTGACGTCATAGTGACGTATAGATGAGAACATTACATTTTGTTAGCTGTAGTTTTTCTTTGCTGATGACGTCACAAGGGCGTTAATTTGACAAGGTTCCAGCGCATTACCAATTTGCGTGGCTTATACAATTATTTGTCACCTTTAGTAATCTCTTTCTGATGTATGAAAGTTGCCTAGACATTTGCTGCATATTTACGTGTTGTTAATATCAATTCAACAATCATATTCCAAAAAAATATAATAAGAGCGTTTCCTCTTACCAATTGTTTCGTAGCTGGCGGTGTCCCCTCAAGAAAGTCGGGGATTTGTCGAGGGTTGATAATGAATCCCCTAGCAGTACATCTCGCAAAGGAAATGACTGCAAAGTGTTTTTCTATTCTCCTACTAACTGTGGGGTGGAGTTTCCAGTTGAATGGACCATTTTGAAGTTCCTCACATAATAACTGGGTACTAACTTTATTTATGTATTTTACAGACATCCACCTCAATTAAATAACCGCAAGTAATTTGTAAACTAATAATATTGTATTTTTGTTACAGGTATTAACCAGCTGCCCACGTATTCAAGTAAGAAATGGTATATTTACTTCTATGTGGAAACGAATATAGAAAATTTAAATATCCTGGACGAAATAGCGTATGACTTTAAATTGGCTACATAAATCCTCGTCAAATTAACTGCTGAACGAAATAAATTAATTGTATATTATACTCTTCATAATCCTTTTAATTACATATACGACACTATCTTAACTTAATACTTTCATTAGATCAACCTCCACATACAAATTAAAACAGTTTAACAGCCAATCAAGAAAACGACACCCCAAGATTACGATTCAACAAATTCAAATTCCTTTCCAAATCCTTTACAGTCAAATCTCTTCATCCAAAGAAGGTGGGGTTGAGGAAGTGAGGACATTAGTGTGGTGCAATGATGCACAACGCTTTATGTTCTGTGAAACATTGACACAGAGGGGTGAAGGTATCCCTTCGGATTACAGGCATCTGTCTTAAAAACGTATTAATCTTTCAAGCCCTTGGACAAGGGTTTTGATTTCAAAGTTTTGTTAAAGTCAAGGGTCAGTTTTCTTTATTTGTATGATTTAACGTTGTGATTTTATTTACTGTTTTCTTATATTTTGGATCTGTAACATTATTCAAATTGTAGCTTGAATATTATTTGGTGGTTCATTAACTGACTACATTCCTAAATAGTTAATTTAATTCGATTTCCATTTTCCAATAATATTTGTAGCTTCACTGCTCAAGTATCCGGAATAAGGAATGGTTTAATTTACTGGATCATAATTTGTAAATTAACATTAAGCACATTGTTTTAAGATTCTATTAAAACACTCGTGACTTATCTTTACCAATTTTAAATGCTATTTAATTAAATCTACCATTTTTGCTGCCTCAATATTTGTGTGCATAAATTTGACTCCAGTGGCTGACATTGCTCGCTTCCGGTCGCAAACTTTAACCAAAATGCCAAAAAATACAAAAATACATTTCTATCTATTCCAAACAAAGACACGTTTGAATGCTAACGTTGAATGGCAAGTTAATCCATGCGTTATCATACTGACCCAGATAACAATGCCTGATTGTTTTATTGTGTACGATAATATTGTGAGTGTCAGATTAGTCTAAAAATGATATCTGTTTATATTTTATCTTGATGATGTTGTTATATTTATTAAAACAAATAAACAGCATACCTACTTTATTCTTCCTTTAAATTATATAAGAAAACTAGCTGACCCGGCAAACGTTGTTTTGCTATACTAAAAAAAAAAGGATTGAAAAATAGATGTTGACCGATTCTCAGACCTACTGAATATGTATGTAAAATTTGAGAAGAACCGGTCAAGCCGTTTCGGAGGAGTACGGTAACTAACACTGTGACACGTGAATTTTATATATTAGATATTTCATGCTTACTTTTCGCCATATACCAACTAAACTGGATATATATTTCACATAGTCATCATAACAGAACAAGAAAGGATTCCAAATTACATTGTAAAAGCTATTTCAAATTATCTTTGTTTATATAACTTAAGATTTATGCGTTTTGTGTCTCGTCTCGTTAGCGCGAAACATAATTCTAGTCATAGAAACGAAGGAATTGACGATATTGAACTTTCAGAATTTTTTTATTATATCGATGTTATGTATACCATACCTTAGCACAATTAATTGATATGCAGAAATTTCACAATAAACATATTTTTTGCTATAAACATACCTATCTAGTTTTCCTTTTACAAGTACCTATCCAAATATTAGTTTTGCCTAGAAACATTTATGTTACTATAACTTAATCACAAATTAATATTTTTGAAATATGCAAGCTATTTAGTGACATAATATTAGTTTATTGAATTTCTTAAAGAACACGTGGGCGCCAAATGGATATTCTAAATATGTATGTATTACATTTTGGTTTACTAGTAAGTGACATATGGATCTAATCTATGAGACATAAAATAAACGGTATGAAATTGTACGGTTAAAGCAGAAATTTTTATTTAATTTGTTAGATTTTAAATAAAACTACTTTTTACGGATTTAGACGCGTATATTTGTTTTAAATTTTGGCCCGACGTTTCGGAGACTTTGCAGTCACCATGGTCACGGGTGAGACTTACACTTTCGGAGACTTGTTAGATTTTATTAATATTATCTCCAATTGACCAAAGTGACCTTTCTTATTTTTTTTACTGTCAGATTCTTAACAAATTTTAATAGCCTGTTTTACATTGGGGTTTAATGTAATATTAACAGAAATAGGTATTAAGTATTTTTATGACTAAATCCAGACGCTTAAGATCACTTTCGTGGCACTCAGTTGAGTAGATTGAAAAGTGAGTAGATTCAAAACTGCCGAATACTACGAAATAGTCGTCAAGTACTTATTGCATCAATAAAATGCTTTAAACGTATCCCAGAGCAATTCTAGTGCATTCTAACTTTACCAAGTTACTACAACTAAAATTGTTTGCCGCTCATGTTAAATCATAAGATTCAAAATTGTTTAAACAGCTTGTTTCAGAATTTTGTAAAGGAAGCAGTTGGTCTAGGCGAGGTTTTGAAGGAAGGATTTTATCGTAGCTAAACTTTAATTTGGTCCTTTATTCGTTCTGGCTCAATATTTTTAAGTTTCAGTGTAATATTTTGTCTATTCGGTATATTTTTATGTTAGAAAACTTTATATGAAAAGCTGGTTTAATTATTAAATAAAACTTATACAATGGAAGTTCCACACTTTTGAAATAATTAGATTTTACCTAGTTTCTTAAACAACAATGTAGGTATTTCACAAACTACAAGTCAGATTTCTTATGTGATATGACCAGCCTGGTTATGATTGCACCTACACATGCGGCATAAGTGATAGGAGTAAAAGCTCCTTTAAGCCGTTTGGAGAATGATTTACGACTCTATAGATACTTACGTACGTAGGTAGGTACTCATCTATAAAGCCATGTCCTAAATTAGAGTATAAACTGAAAATCCAACATAAAATTAAACGTTTGACCCACGACGCCACTCTAATAGCACTGAAAATGGAAAAAATATAGGTTGAATTTACCTATTTTTTTGAAGATAGTCTATAGATGATAATATTGTAATAGATAAGAACATTCTCATATAAATGAATTACCTATAACTGAATTTCAACACCACGCGACTACTACTTCTAATAACATTTACTAATTAACGTTAATAGAAGCAACAAGTAATAAAAGCATAGTCATCTAAGCCAAATTCTATTCAGTAAATTAATGTAAACACGGGTATATAAATGAGACTCTCATTATATATTAACCAAAGAAGGGATGTTCCATTTTGTATTGCTTTGATCATCCCTCCTTGAGTGTAATCTGTAGGATTAGGAACATAAGAAGCATCGGCGGAGTCGCGCTTTTGCATAATTATTCGCTTTATCAGCTGAGGAAAATCAATTTGTAAGCTAAAGGGCAATTTTATTTAGTGTCAGCTTACAACATCAAGGGCCGTATATAGGTGTATATATAGGTGTTACGAAATATGATATCAAAAAACACTATAGTTAATTAAATAATTAGATCTTAAATAATCTGGGTTACATAGTAAAATCAACACTTATACAAAATAGGAAAGATAAAAAACATTTTCCACAACAAATTATGTTGACCTAACATTTGATAACTTAATTACGGGACAACATGCATGTTGCGATGATTACGGCATTATGGGACATCATCGATGTAGGGACAGTTACACTTTTAGCTAAAGATAGCATAAGAATCGAAGAAGAAGCAGACAGGCAGTCGATTCTTTAAATAATAAATGAAAATAATCCAATATTATCTATAAAATTTTAATTACAAACTTATAATCTATGATTTTAACATACCACTAAAGTCTTAATCACTGAGTCTTCCTGCAGAAAGTTGCTACCAATGTTGATGAGTTGCTGAACAACCTCTCATTTGTATAACCGGATAAACATTAGGTGTAATACGGCCTAATGCTCCAAGACTAACAAGACGCTGAAGCAGTTAAGTACTAGTTTTAGATATAAAATTGTACCCTGACAAGGTTACTTAAAATGATATAAATAGTTAGTTGTATAGCTTTCTCCAGTGGGGTGTTTCAACGGCCACCGGCACCGTTTATATGTATAATGCGCATCGCTCGGCTTTACATGAAATAAGCACTTTTGACAAAACAAAACTTTGTCTAATTTCCATATGTATGTGCCATTATGCATACATAGAGCTTGATTTTAAAAAACAGCTTGTAATCTTACTGTTTGTAAAGGCCACCTTAACAGTAAAATAAAGTGTATTCCCTCTTTTTTTCACAAAAACATGCAAAGATAACATTATGCAGTCAATTCAAGATAAATACGGGTCTAAAATTTTATGTCGTATGTAAAGTTGTATTTTGTAACAATAAACTGTTACTATGAATCCCTAAAGTGCGTTATCACCGGACTCAACGAACGGTTCTTAAGGTGAATTCTCGCTATCATGCCGGGTATGCCCGGACCATTCCGGTCAGTGACGTTGATAGGGTTAAAACCGCTTTCTGTACTCCGCTTTCATCCGAATAGGTAGGTACTGGGTACCTATATGTTTTATATGACTCCCATATTGTTGATCTACGTTGTCAAGAATTGAAGTGCTATGCTATTCAATAGTCGAAAGTAAGATATCATTAAGAAATGACAGGTTAAAATGGTAAGATTTGAAAATTTCAACGAAATTTTCTTTAAAATTTTTATAAAACTTCTACATACCTTTGCGAATACTTAATTGAAAAATTAATAAGTTAGCTACAGTTTAGTTAAATTGGTATTGTGGATACTACACAACAGATTTAACCAAATTTGAAATATCTAATAACATACTTTTTCCTCTAGCTATGAATAAATTCTATCTATTTAATTAATGTTAAATACGCGGACCTTTTAGCATCATATTGTGAGCATATTCTATTTTCCCTGTAAATTGAGCCAAAATTTTAGAGCAGCTAAAATTTCAGTGAAATTATCTCGTATAAAAGGGGTGCTGAATAAAGACTAAAAGCCTTCAGCGTAACATCATGGCTCAGAGCCTTAGTTCGGTACAGTTATAATCGTATTATGAGGCGGCGGCGTTTTGACGTCAGTACGAAGCTTGCCTAAACATTATTCATGTTACCTGGGGAAGATATCGTGATTAATATTTTGATGTTAGCTTAATGGAAGGAGAGACGTGGGAGAGTGGTTATTCAAAGGCTTGTTTACTGGAAATAAACTTTGGAATAGAAGAGAATACTCTTTATTGTACAGCTCAATATTACAGTATGTCGATATTTATCACTAGACAGTTTTAAAAATTAAGAATTGTTGTTTTTCTAATTTAGGTATTTCTGTAATTGACCACTGATCAAGATTTTACAAATTTTTCAAAATAATTATTTTATGTCAGGATTTATAGAAAATTTAAATAGATCGAGATAGAAAATTATTATGATACAAAATACGTAATTTGAGCGACATAATTAATTAGATAATGTAGGCTCATTTTTAGGGTTCCGTACCCAAAGGGTAAAAACGGGACCCTATTACTGAGACTTCGCTTTCCGTCCGTCCGTCCGTCCGTCCGTCCGTCCGTCCGTCCGTCCGTCCGTCCGTCCGTCTGTCACCAGGCTGTATCTCAAGAACGGTGATAGCTAGAGAGTTGAAATTTTCACAGATGATGTATTTCTATTGCCGCTATAACAACAAATACTAAAAATAAAATAAAATAAATATTTAAGGGGGGCTCCCATACAACAAACATGATTTTTTGGATTCCGTACCCAGTATCTCAAGAACGGTGATAGCTAGACAGTTGAAATTTTCACAGATGATGTATTTCTATTGCCGCTATAACAACAAATACTAAAAATAAAATAAAATAAATATTTAAGGGGGGCTCCCATACAACAAACATGATTTTTAGGGTTCCGTACCCAGTATCTCAAGAACGGTGATAGCTAGACAGTTGAAATTTTCACAGATGATGTATTTCTATTGCCGCTATAACAACAAATACTAAAAATAAAATAAAATAAATATTTAAGGGGGGCTCCCATACAACAAACATGATTTTTTTACCGTTTCTTGCTCGATACTAATAACGTTGCCTTATGTTGCATAGATAATGGTACGGAACCCTTCGTGCGCGAGTCTGACTCGCACTTGACCAATTATTTTTATCCGAGTATGCTTAGTTTAAATATTCAAATTATCCTTATTGTAAAGATAAAATAAACTATATTTCTCAAATATTTACGTTCTGTTGTAAACCTTTGTTTTCTAGTTTAAAATTGTTACTGAAATGTTTCAAAGATAATCATACACAACTCCATTCAATTTTATAACCCTCGTAATTACGGTTGCGATATATCAGTAGGTAAGTATCTTATAAAACAAACAATTTGTACAACCCTTTCTCGCTTTTATCATTGTACATTTTACAGAATAAAGAGTACCTACTAACTTTAAAGAGTACCTATTAACTTTGGATTGATTATTTTTTTCTATTATTTGTTACGTTTTTGGGTAGTATAAATTCTTATTACCTATGTGACTAACGTTAGCATTAAGTTAGATTATAATAAAGTTATTGAAATTTATGTTTATTAAAATGCTGGCTGTTACCGCTGGGGAGGATATGGGGTGGTGAAATTTGTATCCGTAATAAAAACTACAATAAAAATTGGTCAAGTGCGAGTCGGACTCGCGCACGAAGGGTTCCGTACCATTATCTATGCAACATAAGGCAACGTTATTAGTATCGAACAAGAAACGGTAAAAAAATCATGTTTGTTGTATGGGAGCCCCCCTTAAATATTTATTTTATTTTATTTTTAGTATTTGTTGTTATAGCGGCAATAGAAATACATCATCTGTGAAAATTTCAACTCTCTAGCTATCACCGTTCTTGAGATACAGCCTGGTGACAGACGGACGGACGGACGGACGGACGGACAGCGAAGTCTCAGTAATAGGGTCCCGTTTTTACCCTTTGGGTACGGAACCCTAAAAACGAATAAACAATATTCAAAACAATTACATTTCTTAATAAATTAAGTGAGTGCTAGCAAATTATTTCTTGTAACATTTTGTTTTTCTTATTATACAATAAACATAAATTAAATCGGTTAAATATTAATTTTATTAATAACAGTAGGTATACAGTACACAGATCAATAGCAGTGTCAACATAGGATACCAGTGGTACGGACGTACGGAGTACCGAGTGGCCGTTATCGTTTGAAGCACCCTCTTCAATGTCACTTGCTATGAGTAACTTTACCGACTGATACCTACTTGACAAACTCGATTACACCTCGAATATTATTTGTGAAAGAGCTATTTATTAATAGACTTCAAAAAAGGAGGAGGTTCTCAATTTGTCTGTATGTTTATTATTTATGTTTGTTGCCTCATAACTTTTAACTGGGCAAAGCGATTTAATTTATTCTTTTTTTATTTGAAAGCTGATGCTTCCCGTGTCGTCCCATTGGCACCAGGTCGGATCTGATGGTTATCTCCTAAGAAATCAAGGAAAGCCTCAAATTCCATAAAGTCATTCCATTTTTATTTAAATAATTCAATATTTTACTGCAATGGTATTTTTATGACTAAATAAATATGTTACCAAATTACCTATAAAATATCACCTCTCTGATCCATCTACTTTGTTTTACTAACAAAATACGCATACCTACAAATTATTTGTCAAGCGTCGTGGCATAGTAGTTCATATCACAGAATGCTGTTTACGAGATCAAGGTTTCGTTTTCCGCACATTACAAGTATTTGTGTGATATTTATATTTGTCAAACAGAAATTTGTATTAGGCTTTTGTGTTTTCTATGTATCACTAGCTGTTGCCCGCGACTCCGTCCGCGTGGAATTCAGAAAATTTTCCCCGTTTTTGTAACATTTTTCACTACTGCTTCGCTTCTACTGGTCGTAGCGTGATGATATATAGCCTAAAGCCTTCCTCGATAAATGCCCTATCTAACGCTGAAATAATTTTGAAATCGGACCAGAGGTTCCTGAGATTAGCGCGTTTAAACAAACAAACAAACTTTTCAGCTTTGTAATATTAGTATAGATATGACCGTACTTACATTAACAATATTGGGTAAATCCGTGGCTGCTCTGCTGGTGCCCAACGCACAAAGTGATGTTAAATGTCCATGATTATCAATAGCTACTATAGGAAATATCACGAGTAATAGTTTTTAAACCCACTAATGTACTATACTAAATTAAATTCTCTCAATTCCTAAATACCAACTATTAATAATGACCTGATATTAATAAGTGTCTTAGACGGGATTATAGAATGCAAACTATTCTGAATTGCAGAACCGCTTGCATTAGAATTCATAGACTATAATAATATGAATGAGTTCATTCATTCAATACTAAGCAATTCTAAGACACAAGTTATTCACTGGCGTAGAACATTGTGCGTTAACTTGTGATATTAATTTCATAAACAAGATTTTGCAAAGAAAATCAATATTTAATGGTAGTATGAAATTGTACTCTAGAATCTCTTGTTGTTATTTCTTATATTAAAGCTAATACCAGCGACTTTATTTTAGCTTGTTGTCTTGATTGCTTGATGCCAAGTGTGATGTTTGTTCTTCGAGCTAATATTGTTGACAAGCGTGATTGATTTGAAACTGGTAGGTGATGGTGACCGTCACTGTATAGAGGAATTAGCAGCATAAGCCCTTGCCTACTCATGCTTATGTTATTAATAAAAAGTATTTTCATATAATATCTTTAGAGATTCAAGAGCTAATGGTACCGATACTATGTACACAACTAAACTGAACTAAAAACTGAAAATTATTAGACTCCTTAACACAATTCAGCAATTTTAACAGAACTTAGTTTATAGAAAATCTTTATACCTACTATCTGTATACTAACAATTTTAAATATAAATAAATATTCATGGACATTTCACACAACGTCCTCTGGTCCCAAGCTAAGCTTACATGCTTGTGTTATGGGTACCAGAATACGGATAGAATACATATACTACTTTTCTTTTGTAAATACTAAAATACAAATAAACTTATAATATACTAGCTGGTACCCGCGACTTCGTCTGCGTGCTTTTAATTTGAATATTAAGGATTATTTCGCAATAAAAAGTAGCCTATGTCCTTTCTCAGGGTCTAAAGATTGTCTGTGCCAAATTTCATCAAAATCGGTTGAGAGGTTTAAGCGGGAAAGCGTAACAGACAGACAGAGTTACTTTCGCATTTATAATATTAGTAGGGATAGAAACACCCACAAAGTTGAATGGAGTTATTTTAATTAGTAAAAATGTGCACAACGAAATAGCTAATTAATAAAAATATATAAATAAATAAATAAATATTCATAGACATTTTACACAAGTCTGGTCCCAAGCTAAGCTATTTATGCTTGTGTTATGGGTACCAGAATACGGATATAATACATAAACTACTTTTCTTTTGTAAATACATACTTATAATACATAGTAAACACCCAGACGCAGTACAAACATTTGTATGACAATTAAAAACATCACACAAATGATTGTCCTGACCGGGAATCGAACCCGAGACCTCATGATCAGCAGTCCGTTATATAAACCACTCCACCACGAGGTCCGTCGATATATATGCCGAATATGCCGTAGTTGTTTTAATTTTTTAGTTAATTTTAGTTGTACACATAGTAGTATTGGTACCAACGTAGTAGTATTTTCTTACAGTTTCTATAATTCCTTCTATAAAGTTCATTTAGTATCTATAGTACCTTCTAATAAGAACCTACTAACATTATTAAAGAAGCTATGATACGTTGAAATTAAACTCGTTAAGTAGTAGAGCACTTTGTCTAAAATTAGCATCTATCCTACATAACCTACCAAGCCGTGAAATTACATAGCCCTGTTTAATAACTATGTTTATATACCGTTACTTCGAAAGAGTAGGTAGCTTATTTAAATGTAAGGAGGTTTCAACATTATACGTATATACCTAAGTTATTTAATTTACCCTAAAATTATAATAACATAACGGTATTCTAATTATTAAATGTTAATATTTATTTATGTTTTTAGAATGTGGATTCGATCCTAAAACATTTGCACGAATTCCTTTTTCATTGCATTTTTTTTTAATTACTATTATTTTTCTAATTTTTGATGTAGAAATCGCTCTAACTTTTCCAATTATCCCACTATACAAAACTTAACAATAATAAATAATTTAATGAAAGATTAGCTAGGTATTTTTTTCTTTTTTTTTGTTCTCCGCTTCGCCCTACCGGGCCATGATGGTGCCTTGAGCTTTACCATGACCCGGAAGATTAGCTAGGTATACTCCGCAGTTTCAAATGCGCACTTACAGTTAATATGGAGTTGTTTTAGTTTGTTTGCATTTTTTTTTATTTATATCTATATTTTTGTCACACTTTCTTTCAGACATCACAGAACCATAATCAGTAAAATCAACTCAGTTGTTTTCGAGTATTAGTGCGACTAACGAACAGCAATATTTTGATTTTTATACATACTGTTGTTTATACATACTGTTGTTTATACTGCTTAGTAGCATTGGAACAGTGAGGTTTTTTAAACTAATTTTAGTTAAAAAAAAAATGATAAATATTCTAAATTTAAAAAAATAATAATAAATATTTAAAGTAAAAGACATATTTAGAATAGTATGTGTAGACGTATAATTATATTATAATTTTACATATTTATATCCTCGTTGAACTTAGCTAGCAATGAAATTTTGTCTTTATACTTCCGTTAATGTTTTTGCCAAAATTACTGTCGTTAGTAAAGGAGACCTCGGTCATATAAACTCAAATAAAACACATATAAACCGTTTTACAACTTCGTATACGATACAACCCTTTCATGAGCAATAAAATAACAAAATAAGTCAACATTTACATGGCGAACATTATTAACAAAAATAATGAAAGCAAACCGCTTTATTATATTAACTCGAGTGTTTTCTCCACAAACATTCAAGTCTTTTGTATCCTAATAGCGGACCCTAGAGGCGGTCACTAAATGAAGAAAAACAAAAGCCGACCATTAGGGCTGTCCCAGCTACTATGATAAACAATTGTAGTGGTGTTAATGTACACAGGGGTGTCTAAATCCCTTTCTAAGTTTTTAAAAATAAATCGGAATGAATGGCCGTATCTTACTGTTAAATATAACACTACAGTTACTAAGATATGTTAGGCTTTTATGTTCACGGATAGTTATCAGAACCCCTGTCCTCTGTTTTTGTGGACATGAATTAAATTCTGTAAAAAAAGTAATTAGTTTGTTAATAAAAATAAAAAATATTTCATTTCCAATTCAAGAATTGAATAAAATAAATCTTTAATTTAAAATTTGGTCATGTGTCAACCCTAAAAACGAATATATTTTACCCGCAGCGCGTGTGCGGAATTCACATTAATCTCGTGGTTCCGCTACTTACGACCTGTGCCCAAAAAATCTTTACTGTGGGCATAATTGAGCCAAATATTTCTACCTTTGAAATATGTTACACTTAGAATAGTTTTGTTAGGGTTCTGCAAGTTGTATAGACAAAGTAATGTTTGTATAGAGTGACTATAATTAATGAAGTATTATCAAAATGCTGCAATTACGTAATCTAGAATGAATACATACAAATAGATACTTTTGTCCAATGTCCGCGAAAACTTATTTATTTTTGCAAAAATACTGTCAAAAGTCGATACAGCTACCTTTATACTTAAACTTAAGAATATATAGAAGTAAAGGTGTGAACATTATGCCGAACCTAGTATATTTCCTTTGTATATTTCTAATTGTTTTTTATTTGCTTTGTGTACTGTCCAACGGAGCGAGTTGGTAGCGTTGCACGTCGGGTCGCACGGTTCCCTACAAAATGGTCGAGCTGTGCGGGGCTGATGTGTGCGTTATACTCGTGAACCTTCGTGAAGCCTTCTGCTGGGACTGGTCGATTTGCTCCAACAAGGCTATTTTATTATTAAGTTAGTTTTAGTTTTTAAAAAGTTAGTTTTAGTTAGTCGTGATAGTACTGATCGGCATCATTCTCACACCCCTGATACAATTATGTATAATATTGTTGAAAAAAAATGAAACGAAATGAAAAAAAAACCATGGAGTTTCTTGTCTGTTGTTCTCCATAGGATCCGCGTTTGGAACAGACACCTAGTTTCTGACGTTTCAAAAGAGCTTGTAAAACATGCCAACTTGAAATAAAATATTTTGACTTTGACTTTGAAGAAAACACTTTTGACGTGTGTAGGAGTCAAATACGCGATCTCGTATCTAGCACACAGTCCACTACCACTAAGCAAAAAAAGCCCGCCAATATTATTTTACAAATTATGATACCACATTAAAATTAATTAAGTTTTATAATATTGCACCTGTGACAAAGTTGGTGTTGGATATGACATTTAATTAATGGTGGTCGCGTCAGTCGCGCGTAATGACCACAGGGGGTGACATGTGATGCGATACTGATTTGTTAGACGCATGAAGGGGATGGATGATATGTTGGGGTAAACTACGTTGAGAAGTGTACATGAACTTTAGATATTATAGAAGTTTGAATAAACAAGAGAAGGCTTTTCTACACCAGCCTTGTTTAGTCTATATCCAGTAAATAATATTTTGTAGGAAATGCTCTTATAGTAATGTGATGAAAAAAGAATGTTTAATGAACAACAGTACGCTAACAGCTAAATTATACACAAAACAAAAGTGTAGCTTTAATAAAGGAAAATTATAAAGCCTTTGTAATTATTCTTACTAAATTCGATTCGTCTTTTGAATACGTGTAAGTTGTAAATAAATTGACCTACGACATTAAGGGCCTAAATCAATATTATCGTCGACATGTACATATTAACACAGCTAGTAGGTATAGAAAATAAAGAATTAGGGATATTTTTTTTTGTTTACTCAAAATCTACTAAATATATTTTAATTCTGATTTACGTGTTTCTATATATAATAGTTACTTATGTTTTAAAGTTATTTCATTAGTTAATACGCGATAATAGACGGACAAATGAAAAAAAATAAAAAATTTCAAAATAAAATGAGGTTGTTTCGCTAAGATTTTCTATCGAGAAAACTTTTTTCAATAGCGTTTCTGAGTTTATGCGATCCTAGATCATATATTGAAAAAACAATATACTTAAAAATTAGAGCTCTAGCCATTCAATCTAAAGAAACAATGAAAACTTCGTACATACAAAAATGCACGAAGCTATTTTGGTATCCTCTTAAGTTTATTTCGATATGGGCGCCTAATTCGGTATGGTGTGACGAAAAAAATTTAAAAGTCATTTACTATGTCGAGTGACTTATTTTCAAGGTATCAAACCTTTTTATTCCTAACAGCTAAAGAAAATTAATGTTTTTCATTCCTATAATATATTATACATTAGTTACGTAGTTATATTTATAAACTTTATTGTTTTATATTTTCCTAAAGACTGGATGGGTTGTTTTATGTTATCATTTTCAAACACGATTTAGTTAATACTAAGTGTAGCCGTTTATTTCACGACAGTTTGTCATGACATGTGACGACAACAAATTAAGTGTCATGTCGCGTCGGTTGACGGCGCCGAAAAGTTGTTACAAACTCAGTCATTTTTAAAAACGACCCGTTCAGTTGGCCTAAATTGTATTACGAGGGGCTGGTTGAGTGAATTTATAGTTTTAGTTCTAGAAACTTAACTATAGGTATCAGAAGGTAACAATATAGGCGCTCGTGGTGCAGCAGTAAAAAAACGGACTGCCGTTCACAAGGTACCAACATTTTTATATCGTATTCGTAATATGGTACCTATAACTCAAGCTTCCACTCAGAGTCTAATTTGATAACACAGAGCCATAGCTATGCATAAAATTTGATACAAAACACTTAAGAATCAACAGTTAAAAAAACAGAGAAAAAATAATCATAATTCGACATAATTTACATAGGTATCAAGTTTTAACATTATATGTGTTAGTAAGGAAATTAGTTACTTTATAAGCTAACCCACAACTATCCTTAATTACACTCCATCTTATAATTAGTTCCGCACAATGCGGAGTAAGTAATTCTAAAGAATGTCGAACGCAGACTGCGTAGTACCACGTGCAGAGCTTTTTAATTAATACCTACGCGGCGGGGTACACGAGAATAAATCTTAGTTAATGTCCCTTTAGTCTGGTCAATACGGCCCCATGTGTTGGTTAGCTGCAACTAGATGAGCTAAAATCGATTGTGTGGAACCTAGATAGTTAATAGGACTTTTATTTCTCATTCTATCTACAGAAGTTGGTTGCTAATGCAGTGTTTATTTAGTTTTTTTTTTTTTTTTCAGCTTCGTATTTGATTTAAGCGCAGCAGAATTTCAAATCTTAAATACAGTCAAGCGTAGTGCCGTTAGCGATAGTTACTTGTGTCCAGTCCATTGTGGATTCGTTTTCCTGATTATTTTTGTGAGAAACAAAACAGCAATACGGTACCTTGGTACCTATTACTATAAATATATATATTTTTAAATATCAACTTCGAACTGGTTTTATACCATGGTTTTATGAGATTTAGTAAAATACATATTCCTCTGTTGTTAACGTTTGTGTGTAATTGTTTCAGAAATGCGACATTCCTCGAGCCACATCTTCAAGGTGTAAGAAGACGAGATAGCAGGAGCTCAGACTCAGATCATGATGAACGCTCCACGGAAGATGATGAGCGCTGTCTGCTGCGAAGTTCACCTCGTACGAGACTCCCACCTCCTCCACCACCTCCACCTGACGATGATCCACCTCCACTAAAACCCAGAGAGTTCTTTGAAAGGCTTCAGTCCCAAGCTATGCGGGAAGCCCAGGGAAGAAGACAAAGATCAAGAGACATCTCAATCAAAGATCCGTTGTTTAGACCTGTTGAAATTGAGGGCAGTCTGGGAGACAGTCTCAGTCAGGTAATGCTTGTTTTTATTTATACAGATTAAATAATAAACTTCTAGGACACATGCATCAGCAGTCACAAATTGTTACACGAATCAGTCGCGATGTCACTTTGTAGCGATTACAAAATATTTACCAGGACTCCTTTAATCCAAACTCTATTCAGTGTGCGATGAAATTAATTAACAAACTATACATACTAATCTCTTTTCAAACAATACACTTAACTTACACAATATATATCAGTTCGGTGACAAAGATACACCCATTTAACTAAAAACAAAATACAAATAAAAGTATATCACAAAATGTCGTCTACTTAGGACTTAGGAAATGTTTATTTAACCTGTACCTTCTTGAGCATCGAAATGCGTCTTTTTATTTTGCTACCATTATCGTATGAATACGACGAAAGTAATGTTACGTGAAAGCGATATTTTTCAATAGTCGATATAGAATTAAATTTGCGGTTCTTTATATAAGAATTTGCTAGGAGGGAAGCGTTTGATGATCTACTTATATTGGATAGAAATTGTTGGACGCTAAAAGAAATGTGTTATCAGAATTGTGTTTGTGCATTTTATTGAAAAATTATGTGGTGACGGATTAAAAATACAAGTTTCGCCCTATTATACCCAGAGTGCTGTAAGAACCAGCTGAGGGATATTTTAAGCAGATAAAACCTCCTGCAGAAGATGAAACACGTGAAATTAAACCCTATTCTAAAATGCTTAGGCGACCAAACCAACGCTCCCAACGTAGAGACTCGTGCCCAACAGTGGGACGTTAAGAGGTCGAAAAGAAGAAGAGACGCTTTAAGATATTTAGAAAAACGGTTAATCTTATATATAAAATTCACGTGTCACAGTGTTAGTTACCGTACTCCTCTGAAACGGCTTGACCTATTTTTATGAAATTTTACACGCATATTCAGTAGGTCTGAGAATCGACCAACATCTATTTTTCAAACCTTTTTTTTTAGTATAGCAAAACAACGTTTGCCGGGACAGCTAGTAATTTATAAATTACAAATACTCATAAACTTTTTACGTCATTTCAAATGTACTCTTCAATGACAATTAAGCGCTGTGTCACCACAATGCAACAATGTTTGCCAACCCTGCTACACTTAGTCCGTCTGCACTTGCTCTGCACTTCCCGCACCGCATGTGACAGAAGCCCACTCGAGGTGTAAAACTTCTCTGTCAATTGTTGACTGAGGCTTTGTGTCAACTTCAAGCTCACGTGCATTCCTCCTGTATTTACTACACGTGTTTTTCTATTTGATTATTTACTACAATTTTGTTTATCCTACTTCCTACTAATATTATAAAGGCGAAAGTTTGTATGTATGGATGTTTGTTACTCTTTCACGTAAAAACTACTGAATGGATTTGAATGAAACTTTACCACAATATAGCTTATACATCAGAATAACACATAGGCTACAAATTGGCTGGACCGATTTTGATGAAATTTTATTTTATACAGAATTGTATGGCAAAACAACGTTTGCCGGGGCAGCTAGTAATTATCTATACTTATAATAAATCTGTAGAGAGGTCAATTCTGTACATGAAATATATTTTCAAAATAACTATCAGGGGGTGATTAGTGATCGATACTGATGCCAAAAATGCAATCAGTAAAATTTTTGTCTGTCTGTCTGTCTGTCTGTCTGTCTGTCCGTCTGTATGTTCCTTATAGAAACAAAAACTACTCGACGGATTTTAACGAAACTTGGTACAATTATTCTTCATACTCCTGGGCAGGTTATAGTATACTTTTCATCACGCTACAATCAATAGGAGCAGAGTAGTGAAGGGAAATGTTGGGAAAACGGGAGAAGTTACTCCATTTTTAAGCTTCCGTCGCGTGTGCAGCCTTAATGGTTAAAGTTACATAGAAATCATGTATGACGAAAATATTCTACATAAAATTGTCTAAAAAATATCCCGCAACAGCATATATCTATATTTTATGGTTGACTCACAATAACACGTGTAACTCCTGATAGCTTAGCAGTTCGGAGCATTCTGATTATATTTGTTTACTCTTACGTTTATAATAAGTACTCTCACTCATTCCTAATTTAAAAAAGTTAACATTATTACCTATTCAATAAAAAAAGAATCATAAAAATCGGTATAGAAACACCAAATTTATACATGAAATGATGAAATAAGCCATCGCGCCGTCGCACGTGAATACTGAATCTTCTTTACTTATTATAAAACAAAGTCCTAAATTTTGTAAGTATGTCCCTATGTGAGCTTATATTTTCAAAAATACGCAACGGATCGTGATGCGGTATAGAATGGTTCAAGAGGATGGCTTTTTTTGCCTAATTTATTGGGATTTGATATTGGATGAGATATGATTAAATTAGCTGAGGAATTCGGAATCGAAATTTAAATGAAAACGCTGCCTTATTTATGTGAGGTACAACAAAGTAATGTATGGAAGAATTGTTCATTACCTATAGTTCTTCAAAAAAGTCTGCGAGAAATATGTCTATCTTTTAAGGAAAACCTGCTGTACCCATAATAACGCAAAAAAAATTATCAAATTCAATAGGGTGTTTTCAAACGCTATTTATGTGTATATAGTAATATTTTTTATCAATTTAAATACTTTAGTTAGCTTACGCATTTAATACAGATTATAACTGCTTCTTACAGTATGCAATTTAAATGAATATCTTAGGAGATATAACGAAAAAACAATTACGCGCGGCAAAATAAAATACTTAAACTGTTGGCCGGAACGTTTCCTCGGTCTTCTATCCATACTCTAATAATTGGATGGTTGGTTAATGTTGGATTGTATGAGTGTAAGGATGTTTGTTGTTCTTTCACATAAAGACTACTGGATGGATATTCATGAAACTTTCCTAAATTCAACGCGTACGGAGTCGCGGGCAACAGCTAGTTATAAATATGAATTAGAAAAACATAATTTAAGATGAGCTTTTAAAATTGGAGGTACGTTCTTAAAAGAATTCACTAAAAATAAAGTACTAACTTGATATTTACTATTACCTATTTAAATCGTATAGTATCGTAGTATACTACTTTAATTTAATAAGGTATTTCAGTCAAAGAATAACAAGGAAGGAGCAAAAGTACGTACCTGGTCTGAATTACAGAAAAGACACATTGCTTTTATTTGAATGCCTATATTCAAACAAAAGCAATGTGTCTTTTCTGTAAAGCTATTACTTGTAGCCACAAGTGTCGGGTCCAGAAACTAAGGGATCGTCTAAAAGCCTAATACTCATTACACTACACTTACTGGTCCATCGCGTTGACGATTAACCCTCAAATTAGAGAGAGGGTCTGAAGTTAACTGCCTGTGCGGCACATAAATGACATGTGCGACTAAGAAATTTCGTACTGAAATGTTTTGGTGTACCGCTTATAGCCTATAATGGTGTTTTTAATTATTTTGCAGGTGATTACTAAAATCGTTTGGGTTTTTTAGTTTAGGGTGATTTTGGAATCCCCCTTATTCATAATGACTTATCGGAGGTTTACAAGTTCGCTAAAATTTACAAAAATGTTCTTCATAATAGTCTTTTTACGCTAAAACGTATAAACGAATAAATCCGATAAAATCTCCATTTAAACCTCCGATAAGTCATTATGAATAAGACCATGTGTCTCACAAAAAAAATACGTTTGACATTTTGATTTATACTCGACATTGTACAAAGCCGTGGGACCATGAAGGTATAGATAAAAAAAAGGAGGCCATACTTGGAACATCGGTTTGAGGCAAATACCTACGTATCTCTATCTCACTCTCTGTGGTCTGACCTCTCTTTTTAGTGTGGCCTTAGTACTGCTATCTCCTTATTAAAAACTCCTAGTAAATTCTTAAAAGAGTCACCACACATATCAAATCACAAGTTAAACACTGTCATTTGATAGTGTTTAATCGTAACTATAAATAACTAGTTGAAATACGATGAATGAAATTAAAAATAATAAAATAGTAGATCACGGATGCTTTTCATGGTTAACGAATCAGTGAATTATTTTCCCCATTTCCTAAGGATTTCGTAATTTGGCAACATTGGTCACCATATGTCAAGTTGTTGACAAAATTGTGCCAATATGTCGGTTGTTTACTTTACGGTTCACAGCTTCGTTTCAAATTTTCGACTCTAATTATTTTTATAATTAAAGAAATGGTGCAAACTTGTGTAGTGCGTGGTTGCGGTAGTACGTGGTGTCCAGGAGGTGATATACAATTTCACGCGTAAGTGTTTAGATCGTGATTTCTGGCATTGAATAACTGCAAACATATTTCTTTGTATTTTCAATTAAATACTTCATAAAATGATTAAACAATGTTTTCAGCATACTTCTAACTAACTATACTGATAACGATGTAAAGATCTAATAGTCTTACATTGAATTTCATGGACTTAGTGCAATTTTATTTTTCTTGTTTACAAGAAGTAATTTTGAAATAGTGTGACCATACTGAGGACATATCTAGGACTTTCTGTGGGACCTGAACTAAATTATACATGTTTGCTTAGTCATTAAATTTTTATTTCACATTATTTACAACATTAATATACTTACCTACAATATTATTTTTTTAGATTTCCTAATATAATATAAATAGTACCCAGAGGAAATTATGGTTATCCATTGTACCATTGAAAATGAAATTTTATGAAAGTGCAAGGATTTTTTAAAACAAACAGCAGTTCCTACTACAATTACAAATCAAGAAGCAGTATCACCTTGCAAGGTAAAATTTCAAGTATCTATTTACAAACTCCTTTAATTGTCTCACATGTTATACAATGTTAAATATTTGAATTTATAAGGAATATAAAAACTAGTATGAAAAAAAATACCCCACCAGTATCAGGAACATTTTCCAAACTACCGGCGCTCAAGGCTCCAGAGATAATTGCTGCTTTCTGAACCAGCCCCCCCCCCGATCCGACTGCCTAATGAGAGCCTTACATTATTATTATGTTTCAGAAATGTAGTAGTTCGAATATATGGCAAAAGGCTATATTTTGTAAAATATATTATAATTTTCAGATAGACAGTTCATTACAGGAAGAGTCTATGGGGCAAGTAGCTACTCTGGGTGTACCAAATCCTAGCTCTGGCATTTATGAAAGTAATCCTTTCTGATGGGCCAACTCAGAGAAAACAATATAGAAAACAAATTAATTAATGTTGTATCACAACATTTTACTCCTCTGTTGCAAGAAATGTTTAAGCATCCCATCACGGACTCAATTTATTGCAATGATTTGCATGAAAGCGTATTAATTAAGAAAATTGCAAATTCATTTTTTAACACTTAAAGAGTCATACAGAAAATATACTTAGTGATTTACGTGGTAAGAGACAGAAATTACACAAAACAATAATATTTAGTCATGTATAAAAGAAAAGTTATTAAATGATTTTAATTTGGAAAGTGCTGTTGTTTCTTTTTGCCCTTTTTTTGTAACTTTATTATCGTTCCTATTATAGCCCCCTATGATATATGTCACAGTCAAAACTTATAACCACTCAATAGACTGTAAGCTCTCGACAGTAGTACTTTTGACTGAAATTATTCAAAACTAATTTTACCCAATATAGCTGTTTAAATGTAATTTTAACTGACTTGCCTAGCGCCAAGTAGTGGAACACAAGGCACAGGGAGCCAAGGGCAACCCGACAAGGGTGGGTTAGGTTTTTAGCTCCCGTCATGCCATTCATGATAGGTTCCTTTAAACGCTGTAGACAGAAATATACGTAAAAATTGATTTTGACTGATTCTCCGTTCTTCCGTCAGCCACTTTTAACCACATTCATATTGTCAGTTAAAATGACTATTAACTACAGATTTTCCGACAAACTAATTTTAATCAACGTAACGTATTTTTTTTTTTCAGAAGTATTATTGACCGAATTTGCCCTTTAACTGACATTAATAAATAGAAATACATTGGCTAACCCAGAAATCTAGGAAAAACTATTGTCCAGTATGTATTCATAATGTTTAATTAATCTGCAAAATTAATGAAACATATATCTTTTGCGATTTCATGGTTGGTCCCTTAATAACAGTACATGTTTAAAAATATGAGTACAATAACCCTTTTTCGTTTTTACGCTACCTACACAAAAAGTTATGTTTCCACTTAGGTATGCCAAATAGATTTTATTGTGTAACTTGTTTTGTTTACTAAGAAATTACTAACACCTTGTTATTTTTAACCGGCTTCAAAAAAGGAGGTTCTCAATTCGTTGGAATCATTTTTCTGTATCTTTGTAACCTGTATTTAGGTCTGAAATAAAGGTAAATTATTATTATTTTATCTCAAGCAGA
Source organism: Orgyia antiqua (assembly GCA_916999025.1). Lineage (NCBI taxonomy): Eukaryota > Metazoa > Arthropoda > Insecta > Lepidoptera > Erebidae > Orgyia > Orgyia antiqua. The sequence goes on from OU779869.1 coordinate 10,744,708, forward strand.
TCTCACAATCATTCATTAATTTCGTATTGCCGTAGGAACTACACCTTTGTTCTAGTAATTATCTATTTCCCACCAATATTCTATAGGTACATCGTACATACGAACTAGGAAATTTTACGTGTTTAAAAATGTAAAAAGAATAATAAATTTAACAACCGAACCTCCAGTTACTGTTAAAAAACTAGAATTATCCAAACTTTCACGCGATAACAAACAGTTTGTTTTTTGAGTATTTTTTTTACGCACAGTACATAAAGTATCTCGAAATATAAAATCTATACGGGCTAGGTCTTAGAAGTGAACATTTTGTTGACACTATATGGAACACAACTACTTGAAGTTTTGTCCTGGAAGAAATACAATAAAGGTTACCCTACTTAGAAAGAAAGGGTTTGACCACAGTGAGCGAGATAGCCATACATCATTTTTGCTTCAAGTAGGTATTCAGAGTCTGGACTCCATTTTTATCTATATCTTCATGCGTGGGACCGATCCCGAACAGTTCAATAAACAAATGAGCAAATCTAAATGTATAGATAAAGCGCTGAAACTCACCCTTATTTATCAGTTTTGATGTCAAGACAAGGAACTTGAGACATTGTTATGTGAGAGCACAGTGTGAGAGATATTTCATTTATATTCTAGTCAAAACAAATAAATAAAATTTACGGTCTTTATTTTCGGAAATCTTTAAGTTTAATTATAATAGCTTTGCTTGATTATTTTAGTAAAAATAATAAAAGGTTTTTCCTTTAGTTCATTTAAAAGGCTTTTAAACTTAATATCTTAAACTTACACTACCGTTTGTTACAGTCGAATAGACTTTTAATGAACTTAAAGTTAGTCATCTAAATTTAGTATTAATTTTAAAATGGGGTTCGACTTTGCATGAAACTTGGTCGTTTTACGTGCGATAATTGCTACCATTGTCAACACGGAACGATTATCGGGTAGCCCGGAACTCTGTCTGCGTGCCTCTCGGCAAAAGTAGACTTTAATCGTTGTGAATAAAAAAATATAAAATACCATCCGTAGTTTAATTTGTACGCTGTGCACTGAAGCCATCGATTCAAGCCAACAATAGGGCGGATAGAAGCACCGCTCTATGCAATTTTATAGCATTCTTCTTCATATTTCGTACTATTTGTATTGTCACTGTTTATTTTATTTTTCTAGCACACGTTAATAGATATTACAAACATTCCTCTACGATTAGAAAGTTTAGTAATATCAATTAACATGAGTATAAAATTCATTTATTTAGAAGAAAAAAGAAGTACATATCTGATATAACAGCCATAATAGGAAAAGCTAACTCTAATTTTGAGGGGACTGGAATAAATTGTAGTCGAATATATTTTATACATTTTTACCCTACGTACATATTTGATAATAATTAGGTGATTAGGATAATATTGCTATATATAAGCAGGACCACTGAGGATACGTAATCTTGTCGTGAAGTCAATGGTGTCAATACTTATACCACCCTCACACGATCTTGTAAGTTTGGGACTATCCCTGACTACTTTCCATGACGCTTATTATGGTAATGATACCTTTGAACATATACCATGTATCTAATACATATTTGAATCGACCGTCTGTTTTGTATAGTCGTCTATATCATAGACTTGTACATAGTTTGTACCTTTTAGAGCATTGGATATATGAAAGTGATTTTCACCAAGTAAAAATATGTAAGTAATACAATAAATAAATTAATATAAAAATTTAAAAAAATAATATATTAAAGCAAAGTTAAAATTATATCGAACAATGATTACTTACATACCTATATTTTTTTTCATACTTAGAATAAATAATAACGAGAAAAAGCTCAATAAGGTAAATTTTTCTCAAAAAAGATATACCATCTGTTAAGTCCAAAACACGAGCGTGTCCGGACTTATTGATTTTAACCCCGCGTGAGTCATCTGCCGTTGCATCGCACCCTAACATCACCTCCCCACAGTGGACCACAAACACTGTTTGCTCTCTTTGATTGAACTTAAAGAATACCAAAGAGCGACCAAGTTTATCTGTATAGTAATAACTATTTTATTCTCAATTCATGTTTTCTTTTCATTTCTGTTCCGACTTTTACTCAGTTCGTGTTCAATAGACGCTCGTTAAAAGTTAGGCATTAAGTTTGCCCATCTGCCTTTCAGGGAACTTAAGATAATATTTCTGATTATTAAATCATACACGACATATACTACCGTCCATTGTCACGTTCGATTTTTGTGTTAAAAAAACGTGATTAACAAGCTGTTTTAAAACGCTAGAACTCGGTTTCAAAGGAGATTTCTATATTTAAGTAGAATAGGTAAAAAAACAAACCCATTTTAATCAATTTATTATATTATCTCATTTACGGCGTACTCTGTTTGTACTGCGTCTGGGTGTTTCTATGTATTATAAGTATGTATTTACAAAAAAAAAGTAGTAAGTATATGTATTCTTATCCGTATTCTGGTACCCATAACACAAGCATATAAGCTTAGCTTGGGACCAGAGGACGTTGTGTGAAATGTCCATGAATATTTATTTATTTATATTTATTTATTTATTATTTATTTAATCATTAAATCATGATGGAAGGTGACAGTCAAAAGTTTCTGCTTACCCATGAGAAAAAGGCGTGACGATATGCTTTCAGTATGATATAATTGTGGTGGAAGTATAAAGACAATAGGTACCTATTCGATAATGTTTATAAAATAAATTGTTTCGTAAATTGTTTTCTAAGTAGGGATAAAACTATTACTAAACCCATAAACAGGATTATCTACAACAGTATTTGTAACTTTCCGCTATTAAGAATTCCAGTAAACTTTTGCCTAATTACAAGTTCCTTAGAGAACTTTTGTTAAGTGTTTCGGTCACAGGTGTTCGACGTTTGATGTTAAAACCTTTCGAACATTTACCACATCACAACACGTGCGCCCTCTTTGCACTCATGAAAGTACTTGTAAAACTGAACTGTTATGTGATACTGAAACTGCTTTGCTATATTTTCATGAGACACAGATGCATTTAAGAGATTACGATAGAGATGTTAGGGTGTGTTGATAAGTTAATAATAGTTATGGGCTTTTATCACCACATGAACGGTATTTGATCAAAAAAAAAATTATTGAGAGTTTCAAAAGATCAACTCTATAGTTTTAAGAATATATTTCCTTCCAGCGCTTATACATTACGATATTGCATAATTTATTGTATAATTTGACATAAATTTTGAATATTATTTTAGTTATTTTAAGTTTTTATGTAGGTAGCTCTTGATTTTTATTTTAATCCAAAAAGAAATCAAGAGCAAAACCCTTAGAGAAAACATTAAACAATTAAAGCTTATGAAATGAAATTATTTATTTGCAGAATATTTCTAAACTCAGCTAGTAGTACGATAAAAACAATCCATATAGATTTTAACGTGGGTTGTTTTATGTTGTTTGTTAATATCTTAAATACGATTCAAAAGAAATCAAAGTATGAGGTCAACGTGCGGTTTATTGGTTGCAATTAATAATATATTAGTAGTTCCTACGATGTTAACGCTGTTTATATTCCCGTTGTGTGTAACCCCAACTACCGTGGACCAAAGAAATCTAATTGCAAACCAACTTGAACCATAAATCGCAACCGCATTCGGTGTGATATTTGCTACGTTGGCAGCTATTGTGTGACAAAATTTAACACCTTGCGGCTGTACGAAGGCATTGTCACAAATGAATTATTGTCGCTATTATTGTCGCCGATCGTAGAATTAATTTTCCGTGTAGATTGTCGCGTTTTCAGCTTGCAATATGGCCTCTTAACATTCCACGGATAGTCACAAATTAATTTTATGACGTTTAAAATTTATATTGTCAATAACACAATTCGGCAACGTTAACCTAACTTTCTTATTTTAATTCTTAGTAAATTATTTATTTCGTTTAAAATATGATGGTGAAATATTTGTTGTGATATTATTTTAATGTATGTAGAGTCTAGATTTTCTGAGGTTTTATTTATTTATTTATTTACACTTTATTGTACACCATAAACTTAATTAACTAGACATTTCTTAAATTAACACAGTACAATGGGCGGCCTTATCGCTAATAGCGATTTCTACCAGGCAACCTTTGGATGGAGACATGCTTGCAGGAAAGAGTGGTAGTTGTTGATGTACTAAAAGATATTATAAACTACATATAACGCTAAATAATATAATATAAACACATATCCAAAATATAAATACACATATACAAATACATATTTTAAGGTTTTATATTCTCCGACAAGATCTTTCGTTCAGATTCTCACCCTATACCTACATATAAGTCTATTTTTCTATTATTATATGGTATACTATGTCTAGAACTTTATTAAAGCAATCAATGTGTATTAAAAATTTTTAGTTTTAGCTCTGAAACTAACTAAATTAAAATTTAATTAAATTTAAAAATATACTATACTTAATTTAATTAGTGAAATTATTACAAATAAATGAAAATATAACTTAATACGTTTTCATTGTACTCACAGTTTTGTAGTCTATTAAAATGTAATAGACGAAAACCTTAATCAGAAAGATGTTCAAAGACTGCTTATTTAATATTCTCTTTAACGTAAAACAAATTTGTCTGCGGACTATACATTTATTATTATGAAACGACTTTCTAAAACGATTATTTTGCTGAGTACTAAATGTGAGTTTGCATATTTAAAACTTTGACATCAAAGTTCTAAGGGATTGCTCAAGAGAGACTTGTTTATATTTCATTACAAAATTATGAAATAGACTACGTAAGTAGTTGCTTTTAACTAAAAATTAATTCTTATACGTAATTATCAAAACAAAATCTTTTTTTTTTAAACTCGAAAGGTTCTCTTCCTGTGAATAGAGAAGAATTCTTTCGAGTTTCACTTAAATGCCGGAAGGGTCAGTTCAAAGACAATCTTCTGCGGGTAATGCTAAATTTCAATGATCATTCATTGGTCACCATGTTTCAGATCAAACAATTTCTATTGAAGGTGCAGTATAAACAAGTAGTACACATGTTCAATTATTAAAACTGCATTCTAATAGACGAAACATAATATAAGAGATAACGGAAGATCGGTGTTAAAAATAATTTTCTGAAGCAATTTTTAATATTACCGACAGTTAAATCGAAAAGCACAGCCATCACAGACTGCGTAATTACGGGGACTAAAGCATTTATGACATGAATATGAACGATTTTAATGCAAAACTACATCGTAGACTGCATAATGTACACTCTACAAGGGACTTTGTCTCAATTAACGAATAAGCTCCTAGCGATAATTAATGAATTGGTTTGCTATAATGTATATACATAATGTACGAATGCAGTTATCTGTTATTTTAATTAAAAGGAAATGATGTCGAATAAGTATTTTAAAATTACAATCATAGTCAAAATAAATTTTAATAAATTAATGAATATTCAGTCTGTTTTAGCATACCGACAAATCCCTCCCTTTTAATGTCAATCAAATCTGTAATAGGTATTAAGTAAACATGATCAAAAAAGGTCTTATGATAAAAATTTCCGTATATTGCATTCACTTGCATGCACATAACATTGTTGTCGTTGCTGTGTCGACGTTGCGTATCGCTTTTAATTCAATAAAATCAAATAGTTATGTTATGAAATCCGTATTTAAACACTATTCCATATCAGTGTGTAAGATCTTATAAATATCCCGTGTGAATCCCAAAAACAATTTTAATTTGTTTGACAGAAAGAAAGGGACTCTTTCACATAACTGTAAGCTGCTTGAAATTCATAAAAACATTACACAGAATATTGCTATCTGTGGAGCGGAATTTTCACAAAGATATCATAATAAAATCTTATTTAAACGCAATAGAAGGAAAAAAGGGTGGTAGGATTTTAACATATAAACAACAAAGCATACAAAACTAAAATAAGGATGAATGAACATCTATGAAATTGCTCGCCTTTGTGGCAAGCGAGCAAAATCTTTTTTGAGAAAATCGAGTAATAACATTTACAAGTTGCTGAACAAAGAGGCTTCTTTCTGTTTGAAGCAATGTCCAGAACATTTACCTACCCTTAAATATTGTGCTAACTTTTTACTAAAGTGACATTTTTATGACACGTCTCATATTGTTTTGATTTTATCCATTTTCTTCCCTACCATTGAGTATTTTATTTAAGTTTATGTTATACAATATGAAGGTTTGCAAATATTTTGTTATTAATTTTTTATTGCAAATAAACCGTTTACGATAAATTTTGCGCGAAAAAAAATGCGAATGTGGTCAGAAGACATATTCTGAAAATGTCGGAACTTTCGTAAAATGTAATAGACCAATATTGTCTATTACATTTATGATACTAACCAATTCATTCTTGACCAATCCATTTCTGACGGCATTTTCCCATTGCTGTGAAAAGATGCCCATATTATTCCACTTCCTAAAAAATTCCGTCCTATATCCTTTTCTGATTATCGTCCCATTTCTATCCTACCATTCCTCTCCAAGGTCCTGGAACGACTAGTTCATACACAACTGAATTCCTTTCTTACTGACAATCATCTTCTTAATTCGTATCAATCTGGCTTTCGTGCTGGAAATAGTACAGTTTCGAGTTTAGTACACGTCGCGGATGAAATTCGTCTGGGTATGGATACTGGGAAGCTTACTGCTCTTTGCTTATTGGACTTTAGTAACGCCTTCAATACCCTTGACTTTCACGTACTGCTAGGGATACTACGCTCTATTAACATATCTCCAACGGCAATTGACTGGTTTCATAGTTACCTGTCTGGTCGCCGACAGCGTATTCGCATTGAAGACACATACTCCGACTGGAGTAACGTTACTGTCGGTGTACCGCAGGGTGGCGTGCTATCTCCTCTTCTCTTCGCGATTTTATAAATTCTATTTCCAAAAATTTAACTTCTTCCTACCACCTATACGCAGATGATTTCCAGATATACACACAAGAACCATTGGACGCATTATCGGAAGCTTTCACGACTCTTAACATACATTTGCAACGAATATGCGAGTGGAGCAACAATTATGGACTCACTGTCAATGTCAAAACTCAAATAATTGTAGTTGGCAGCCCTGGAATGACTGCTAAAATAGATTTTTCTGTATTGCCACAAATATGTTTTAATAATGTTAGTCTGGAAATAAGCTGTAACGTCAAAAATTTTGGCATCTATATTAATAATAATTTGTCCTGGGGGCCGCAATTGAATGAAGTTAGTCGTAAAATCTTCGCTTCCATAGGGTCTCCGCGCAGATTGCAAAACTTCTTGCCTATTCCCACTAAAATTGCGATATCTCAATCCCTCCTTTTACCTATACTTGATTTCGCAGATGTCAGCTATCTAAATCTCACTGAAGCACACCTTGATAAACTTGAGCGACTTCAAAATGATTGCGTAAGGTTCATATTTGGTCTTCGCAAATATGACCATATATCAGAGTTTCGCAGAAAGCTCAAGTAGCTTCCAATTCGCTTTCGCCGGAATACTCACGTCCTTATTTTGTTATTTAAAATATTATACCATCCCAATACTCCCATTTATCTTAAGGAACGTTTTGTGTTCCGTCATGACACACATCCAAAATGTCTGAGATCGACTGAGAACTTGAGGCTGAATGTCCTAAGGCATTTTACCAAATTTTTTGGTCAATCATTCACTGTCAAGGCTGTGCTTTTATGGAATAAATTACCTCTCCAAATCAGACAGGCATAGTCTCTCCATAGTTTTAAAAATAGATTAAGTCAATACTATTTATCGAAACAATAGTTTACCTATAGTTTGTATATAGTTATATATAGTTATATATATAGTGTATTTATTTGTATTTAACTGTATTATACAGGGTGCTTCAAAAAAATGTATACACACTTTGAACGTCCATAGAAAATTTATTTACCGTTCTACAAAGTTAAATTTCAGGAAAATAGAAAGCTGAAAGTCCAATGTAAATGAAACATAAATAACAAATGTTAATACTGTTCAAATTGGTGACCTGCAGCATCAATACAATTCTGAGTACGAGTCACCACTGATTCTGTACATCGTATCAAAACATCCAATGAGATTTCTCTACACACTGCTTGAATCTCATTCCAAAGAATGTCTAGGTTACGTGGTTTACGTTTGTACACCTTATCTTTTACTGTGCCCCACAAGAAAAGGCCAGTGGATAGGACGCAGGGGGCCAATCGAGTTTCCAGCACGCTCTCCAGACCTTACACCGCTAGATTTCTTCTGGATAATTGATTTTGATCTTACGCTATTTTAACTCATAATATAGTTAATGTACATAATTATAATATTTCTATTGGCTGTTGATAATCGCACGACAATCGTATGAATAAAAAATAATTATTTATACGACTACATTATTATTTGTACTAATTACATTTCATATAACTTTAGAAATTAAATAAAATAAGGTTTTCGAAAAAAAACAAAAAAAACCTAACCTAACCTTCACTCGGTTAGCTTCGAGATTTATTAACTCCGCAATTTTTTCCTTTTGCTCCTTAGTCAATCTTCTGCACCGTGGACAGTGTCGAAAAAGATTTTCACTTTTTTCACGAAAAAAATTCTTAGTAATAAATTTAATAATAAAAAAATAATAATATCCGTATGAATATACTCATTCAAAAACAAAAGCCGTACAAATAGTCACATCCACGATTGTCGGATTAATAAAAAATAATTAATTATCCGATAATCGTATTAATAGACACTTCCATTTCTATTATTCAATCATTTACATATGAAATTACAAAGTAATTCAATATACTGTGTACATTTTCCAACGAAGCCATAAAACTGGCGAGTCACAGACAGATTCCATTAAGCCCCTAAGCTTCACACACGCTACAAGCTCATACAGACACTCACTAATATTTGCCTATTATGATTACTCCCACCTACCGTACATACCGCAATTAGCGAAGCGTTTTCTCGCACTGTTTTAATGTTGATTAATGAAATGAATAGATATTAGTATACGTGCAGGGAAAGATAACTGCATTTTAAGTGTTTATTCAATTTCAATGAACATTTGAAAATGTTGAAAACGTAACAAAGTTTCTAATTTCATAGTTATTTCATAGGTTTAATATTAGTAAACGTCAGATCATAACGGTGATAATGAATGAATGACTGAATACTCTTTATTGTACGCCAATAAAATATTACAATTAATTTTAACAAACAGTACTTATGCTAGGTACAATAGGCGGTCTTATCACAAATTGTGATCTCTTACAGACAACCTTAGGATGGAAATAGTGTATTAAAGAGAGGGTATAATGTGGCGCCACATAAGTTATAAATATACTATAAATAAATAATCTTATAATACATACCTACATAAAGATAATTATAGTTTTATATACAAACTAGCTGACCCGGCAAACGTTGTTTTGCCATACTAAAAAAAAAAGAATAAAAAGGTTTGAAAAATAGATGTTGGCCGATTCTCAGACCTACTGAATATGTATGTAAAATTTGAGAAGAATCGGTCAAGCCGTTTCGGAGGAGTACGGTAACTAACACTGTGACACGTGAATTTTATATATTAGATATACAAATAAAAGTTTAAAAAAAAAACATATAAATAAAGCAATGGTGGTGATAATACGATGTATTAGGTACTAAATTGTAAATCACCAAGCAACTACTCCTTAAATGTTCACATTGTTTTATTAATTTACATATTCTAAGCTCTACACGTCTTTACAGCAAGTTATGAACGAAAGAAAAAAAATGCTATGATAAGATTTATTGTAATTTACCGAATTTTTCATTTTATCATAATAAATGCTAAGGTCAATTTGTTTGTTGTTGTTGTTGTTGTTTTTGTAATTATTACTCTATTAAGCGAATCAATCGAAATTGAAAACTGTTGACACGACAAAAGTTCTGTTATAGAATTTCTTCAGTATCTTCTGTAATATACGAGTATATGTGTATCGTAAACTTTAAAATAATATTCATCAAAATCATAACAATTACAAGAGGTTCTAATATCCAGACGTCATAAAAACAATATTGACAAGTTTTTATTTTATTGCAGAGTCGTGAAAGCCTTTCTTCTGACGGTGAAGGTGCTCGTGGAGATTGCTCATCTGTAGGTTCCTCGGGATCAGGTTCAGAAGAACAGCCACCATGTGATATTGGACTCCTAGAGAGATTGATAAGGACACATCCTGTTTGGTTTCTACCTGGTATCCAGAGAGCTGGCGCTTTTCATCTACTGCAAGGAAAGGAAGAAGGGGTAATTTTACTATTAAAAAAAAAAAATATTCGTGGACACCGAATACAAACATTTGTATGACTATTTGAAAAATCACACAAATGATTGTCCCAAACGGGAATCGTACTCGCTCGAATTGAAGAAAATAATAGAACTCGTCTATTATTAGCACCAAAATTAGCTTATTATAATGACAAGGGTTCAGTATTTTATTTAGTTCCATCGCTTCATTAGGTACGGCCAAATTCAAAAAACCGTTTCCCCCTTATTACAAAACGCGGCTCAACGTTAAACCCAGGTTTAACAAAATTTATTTACGAGGAATTGGATAGTTAGACCCGCTCTGACACTAGTTTGGCGTCGGTTTAAGACTAAGGTCGTTGTTAGATCTAGGATTTGAGAAAAATCTGCTTGAAATGCGCAATTGAAGTGTTTAAAAATCAGGCTTAAACTGTGGCTTAAACTTAGTCCACGTTTTGTAATAAGGCGGTTTAAGTTCTGCTTCTGCTATTATGTCGTCTAAAATATTTACTAGCTTTTATGTCGTTCAAAAACATATCTGCTGATATAGCTTAATAATCTCTTCTTGTTAAATTAGCACTTCGTTATTTTTATATTTACACTGACGATGACGTTAGAAAAGTATTCATTACAAATTCTTTTATAACTGCCTAGTTATTAATATACTTGTCTTTAACGAATCCTTAATTTTCATTTCAGAATTTTGTAGTTCGCCAATCAAGTCAGCCTGATACCATGGCTATAAGTGTCCGTCTGCCTGCAGACAAAGGCCCTTACATCGAACATTACCTCATACAAGCATCAGGTGGACGGCTCGGCCTTGAGACATCGCATAATCGCTTCGATAATATACCTGAACTGATAGCACATTATTCCCAATGCTGGTAAATGTTTACTTCTGATACACTTTAAAATATATTAAGAAGTTCAATGTGGACTTAACCTTTCTAAACTTAGTTATTTAAAAACTTTTGCGGAATTGAATTAAAAGCAACGATTACTCCCGTAAACTTTATTCATGTAAGCTTTTTTATAAAAGGTATAATGCCGGCCATAGTTCTTATTTAAAGTTTCAATAAAATTAGTTAACAGTGGTCGTAGTAATCATGTAATGGACAGCCATTCACGAGGTCGCGGGTTCGATTCCCGCACGGGAAAATAATTTGTGTGATATTTATAATTGTCATACAAATGTTTGCATTGGGTCTGGGTGTTTCTATGTATTATAAGTATGTATTTACAAAAGAAATGTAGTAAAAGTAGTATATCCGTATTCTGGTAGCCATAACACAAGCATATAAGACCAGTGGACGTTGTGTGTAATGTCTGTAAAAAAACTGGTTGTTCCTTTTGAGTTTACCAGCTTCATAACTTTACTAACATAGTTCATTCATTTGGTTCATGGATTGTACAAAAGAGTATATGAAAGAAAGAGGAGTAAAATATACAGAAATGACATCTGACAGAAGAGTGTGGAAGAAAAATGCATGTTTCGTCGACCCTAAATAAAGGGATAAGGGCAGGCCAATAATGATGTTCATTTATTCATTTCAGTGACGAGTTACCAGTTCAACTACAACTGCCTCAGCCACTTCGAGAAGCAAAGAGTCGCCACCAACTTAGTTCACTAGCTATGTTGGGCCAAGAGTTTTGGGGTTACCCTATGGCGAACCCAAAGAATAACCCAAATAATTTACTCTCTCCCTGTCAGTTGGCTAATAGTGTGGTACCTATGGCCGTCACACCCTCTGACACAGGATCTAGTCTTAGCAGTTTTAACGTCAGTGAGTATTTTTCACCTCAATAATAAGAATACTCTCCTGTTCTAATTTATCACGTATTAAAAAAGCATAGTTTATACTGACATGACTGTAAATTTACCTTAGATGACAAATTTTGGGGTTAGCTATCTTTAGTAATGTGAATTTAGCCCGTTAATATTTCAGAAAATAGCAGGTAGGTAACAGAATTTTAAACACGATATATTTTTGAAACAGTTTAAGTAAATGTGTGTTTACTTACTTCATTAAAAACCAGTTGGTACCAATTTTATTATCTAATAAATATTTCTGTTTTTTGAAGGTACCAGAACAAACTCACGAGAACACATTCTCAGTCCAGATAAGGATCAAAATGTGGTGTTGAAGATGTCACCAATTGACACATCAGGTTCCCCACCGAATCACAACCAGAACCTTAGTACTTTTAAAGGAAAAACCGCGCCATCCCCACCTGTGAAGCCAAATGGATCATTTATCAGGGCACCGAGACCTACCCCACCAAATACCTTAAACCTAATGTCTAGTACCGTAAGTATATAATAAGTAACTATAGTTTTAATAGCATTGATGTCTAAGATTTATATATTAATTTAGGCTTCACCTTTTCAGGCGCATATAACACAACCTCATTCATTTCCAACAGCCAACACGCAACATTCTCCCACACAAGTAAACAATGTGAAAACAACTCCACCTCCACCACCTCCACGATGGGCTAAACCACCGTTTACTAAAACTTCCCTATCTCCTACATCCGAAGCTACAGCTTTCAGTCCTATTAACAAGGCTTCACAGAATGGAAACATAATAGTTACTACAACAGTTACATTCTGTGTTAACAATACACAAATTCATAACCATCAAATCAATGAGAGTATTCAAAGTGACAGGTTGCAATTAACGCTTGCGTCTAATGCTATGAATAACAACATAAACACAGATGCTGTATTTAATTCCATGGACCAGCAAGATAACTTCCCTGAGAATATAGCAGAATCTCAGGTAAGGATTATTTATTAGTGCTTGGTTTGTGCTCTATAAAGCTTTCTTGCATGTTCATACAAAATATTTGTTTTTAACCCATCTCTGTTGTTATGTATGTATATAAATATGGTACTTACTATAACTTCCTGTTCCTATATAGAATATGATGCACCGTATGTCACCAGAAGGAGAATGCATTAATGCTATGACGGCTAGTTTGCACGGGAGCTTCAAACGTCAAATGACTGAACAGAATATTGTTGAACCTGGGTCACCGGTAGAACAATCTCAAACTAATACATCTGAATCAGTGGATCCTATTGTAAACAGTCTTACTAAGTCTAGCAGCACTTTTGCTCCAAATCAATTAGTATCCCCTAATGGAACTAGTTCAGTCACTAGTGGCATATTCTCACCAACAAGTCAGATAAATTCTCCTGTATCGAACGATACAATTTCTTCTAAAAGTGGTGTTTTTTCGCCTTTAAGTCAAACTAATAAAAGCGAGATATTTTCGCCAATATCTAGAAGTTCTCCTATTTCTACAAAAAATGTTTTTTCGCCAACTTCGAATCAGTCGATAGTATCTCCTATGCTGGGAAAAGATAGAGATAAAATTCAGTCTCCAAATACCAACACAACGAGTACAACACCGTCTGGTAGATCGAGAAGGAGTAGACACTCCCATCGAAAGGAGTCCAGACATTATCAGGTACAGTAATTGTTTACAGAGTGCCATTGTTTGACTAAATTGAATCAAGATTACTAATAGCACGTTTTCTCTTAACCTGTTTGCTATATGAATATCGTTTCTAACAATCGAATAGTTGGTGTTAACATGTTCTTATTATTAGAATTACTTATATTAAAAATTGCTATAATATGCAAAATGTAATTTTAATTTTTTTCCAGGAATCAGATATACTTGAATCGCCAGGGGTGTACTGTAGAAGTTCGTTAATGGATAAGGTTTCGGACTATGAAGATATTTGGGGACCGGAAAGTAATGGCTGTTCTACATTTAAACCGTTAAAATCTGAAAATGAAAATAATGTGCACAATGGTCTCATGAGAAGTAAGAGACCTGATCTTTTACCAGACACTTTACGTAAGTTCATTTTGTTAAAAAGTATCTCCAATGGATTTTAAATTTGGTGCCAAACGTAATATTTCATTGTTTCCATTACAGCTAAATTGAACGCCGCAAAAAGTACACAATCAATCCTGGAGAAAGAAAATATGCATATAATTAATTCAACTGAAAGTCTCAATGAAAAGAAAAATTTGTCGGATAGTTCCTTGAAAAAGAGTTTTAGGAGTTCTCATGAAACTATTGCTACGACGAATAGTAAAGGCGATGTCATACCCAAAAGGCCAGATAAATTGAATATTTCTTCAAATGTCAATAAAAGTTTTACTGAAGAAATTGAAGCTGTCATCAAACAAAGAGACAACTATAACGTTGAAAGTATGGAAACGATAAAATTAGTAGACGACTGTGAAAAAGATTGCATTGAAGATGAATCTGAGAAAGACAATGCGGGCAGCCCTTTCTACGCAGATCCTGTAGATACCTTGAAGGAAGTAAGTATAATTATTTCTCCCTTTCTAATCACATTTTTGCAGATTTTGTTTAAGACAGGATAGTCATTTAAACAAACAAAATCGATTTAGAGGATTTAAAAGTTGAAAAAGTTTAGACTGCTTATCTTATTACGCTTTATTTACAATAATTAATTGTATTTAGTATCTTATAGAAAACTTACATTTTTGTATTTCAGGCTGCCTTATTAGCACCAGTGCAAAGACGAAAGTTGTTGAGAGCGGGTATGAATCTCTCCCAACGCTACTCCGAACCACCGAATCAAAACCATCCCTACTATCCTCTTCGAGATATGCATAGTATTGAAGAACTTTCTCGTGAGTATGCCATGTTTAAAAATAATTAAGAAATCAGAATGATGGATTGCAAAAAAATTATAATTTATTGTAATATTTTATTGTCATTAATTGCATTTTTTTGTCAATTCTAGCATCATCTCCCAACACGTCTTCGTCCGTAGACAATCTGATGTCACTACGAAGTAAACCGAAGATGAAACCAGTGCAACCTCCACGTATCGCCACCAAGCCACCCACAGGCAAGAACGACCAGACTTGGACCGTTGATTCCAGTTGGGAGTTTATAAGTCAGTTAAACAATAATGACAACAGTAGCTGCTTCAGTTAAATTGCTATCGCACTCCCTTTGCAGTTACAACTCCCAACTTTTATTAAACTCCTCTTTTTAATTCGATCTTTTTTTGACAGTAATTTATACTATCTCTTGGGTATCTTGTTATTTTTATGTGAGTACTTGTGATATCTTTGTAAACGAAGATTTCGATATAAGCTTTTTTGTTGTTTTTTTTTTCTTCTGTGTTCGTCAAATTATTTTAAGTCCTGTGCATATAAAATCAGGTGGAAGTCCTCTGGTATGTGGATAACATGGCCCCACGGGCTGTTTTATATTTTTATTTAAATATTGTCATTATTATTGAAATCTGATCACACAGTATTACAACTTTCTGTTCTGGTGGTATTTGTCAAATTATTTTAATTTTTATCATATATTTATAATTATCTACGTTGGAATGGTGAACCCAGAGACCAGATTTAAGAAGCCACCAATGACATCACTATTCATAGAAACGGGATACTATAAGAGTCTCTAAAACTCAAGTAGAAAGAATTCGAGCACAGGCTTGCTTAGAAATAAATAAAATAATCTCATTTTACACGGGAGATATAAAAGTAAATTTTATTTTACAGATAAGAATGAAGATGGCTCAAATGAAAGTGGAACTTTTCCTTCACTAGCAGAACAAGAGTGTAGACTTAGTGGGGTGGAAGATGTGACGCAGCATTTCACTGTACATCAAGTAGTAGCGCAAAGGTTTGGGCAATAAACATCTAAATTGAATAAATTTTTACTACCGATGTCACACACACGTTCCAGCGGAACAAAATATTGGGTTTTAATCTAATATATAAAATTCTCGTTGCCCACCCCTGACATTTGTATGGCAAAACAACCTATGTCGGGTCAGCTAGTATAATAATAGTAAATAAATATTCATGGACATTTCACACAACGTCCTCTGGTCCCAAGCTAAGCTTATATGCATGTGTTATGGCTACTAAAATTTGGAAATCAGTAGAGGAAGGATAATAGTATACTAAAATTATATTGTATACAAAAAATACTTAACAATGTTTTAAGAAAATTGCAACGCGCAAGCTCTGCCAAATCATCACAATACAATTAAGCTATATTATGGGTAAAACCCAAGAAAGTGGTTGGGTGCAGAAGATAGCAAAGTCTAGGTACTAGGTGAAAAGTAGTTGAATGCAATATAGTTCAAAATAATTTTAAGATATTTTTTTTAATACTTAGATTTCTTTATTAAATGTCAGGTTCCCAGATCTACATTTGAACTCAGAACCAGCGACATTACCAGAAGAAGTACGATCTCCGCCACGAGCTTCGTGTTACGACAACGTTCATGAACTGAGGCCATTATCTGAACAGGTATAGAAAATAATATAATATACCCAAGATACATAAGTGTCTATCATACATAATTGTATGAATATACATTCCTTTCGTCGTCCTATTAAGAGGGCTCAATACCAAACGTTTCTCCATACAAAGAAATGGACTTCGTAATACCGTTTTTTCTTCGTGAATATTGCTTCTAGAGGAATTTTTGTCACAGTATGAAGGTCTAATATATCTATGCTTGTTTCCCTTTTTTTTTATTCATAACTTAATAACTAAAAGAAATATGACCATCCAAAATACCTGTTTTTTACCGTTCTTTCGATGAACTTGCAACGTCTATCAAACAAGGTTAGTAAGGTCCCTCCAAAAAAAAAGTGATACAAGTATAGATATACTCTTTTGACCTTATTCATAATGACTTATCTGAGGTTTAATCGGAGATTTTATCGGAGAGATAATAAACGTTTTATCGTAAAAAGACTATTATGAAAAACAAGTTTTGACAATTTTCACGAACACATTTTAGCGAACTTTTAAACCTCCGATAAGTCATTATGAATAAGACCATAAATCTATAAAATGGCGTAAAAAAATATCGGTTTTTTAAAGCCAACTAAAGTATAATTAAAATAATCAGAACACATCGTTCGTATGAGAAAGAACACTCGATACTTAATCTGCATCGCCAACATGCCATACTTAGTTAGATTAATAATAATAATTCCGCTTGATGAAGTTACTTGATGAAGTTAGATTAGATACACTCCCAAAGTGAAGGAGGCCCATACCCAGTAGTCAGAACTAAATGAGATAAAAAGTCGAGGAAAATTAACCTTCTTCGTCACTTGAATATAAAATGTTCATATGATTAGATTGTATTATCCTTAAATTCAGTGTCTGATTGGTAAAAATTACGCTGTTTATTTACAAAATGCCCTAATCTGCCAGAATTTAGACATACGGCATATTTGAATTCCCATAATCTGTTACAGGCAAGTGACGACGGTACTGTGTTTTCGGAACCATGGGATAGTTCCCAGTGGGATGGTCTGCTACCTCCCTGTAATGGTCAACAATCATATGATAATGTAAGTTTTACAACGCGCTATTGACACAGCTAAGCCATCATACATTAAATGCGGTTTTCATATTATTATTATGTTTTCATAATTCGTTCACTATATTTTGAATTGTGTTATACACCGAAGTATCTCAATTGGATCTAAGACGTTTTAGACTTTTAGAATTTAAATGTTTTTAGTGACTAGAACTGGACTTTTTTGTTAAAATTTTTATTCAGAATCAAAGAGCAAAAATCAAAGATCTCATTGTAATATAATTTTATAATTTGCAGATGTATTAGTATTTAGAAATGACATGTTATTTCTCTTTTTTGATTCCTTCATCAATGTAGCATGATGATAAGTAATATTGTTCAACTAATTTACTTAGTTTAAAACTAAAAAACACGCTTGAAAAACCCGAATATTTTTTAAAATTATTGCATTGTCATCTATTCTTAGCTTGTGTGCAAAATTTCAAATCAATCAGACTACTGTAAATGGGTTGGAATCACTTTTAAAGATTCCGTTACATAGATATAGAATACTATTGATAGATACCTACCGAACTTATATGTATGAGCGTGTTAATAAATGAATTATTCCAGGACGAATTTTGTGAATGGGAATCTCCAATTCCAAGGCGAGTATCTGCTGCAGCTACAAGAACGAAAAGCTTCAGAGATAGACTGGATCCTTTGCTTGGTACGTATTCAATATTGATGTTAATTAAATAATTTTGATACTACCTACAAGAGCGAATTTTTATCAAAACTAGGTTGGATTGTATGAGAATATTCTGTCAGGTTTTGTTTTTCTCTCTTGGCATACCAGGCTATGATGGTTCCCTGAGCCTTACCATGACCTGGCAAGGGTCGCCCCCGCACGGAGGCCTGCCTCGACTCTGAGCATTAGAATCCCCGTGTGGCCAAGAAACCACATTAAGACAGCGTATCGGCGACGTCTCGTTAGCAAAACTCGAAGAAGTTTATTGTAAGAACGTTATTAAACGACTTTACGTAAATGCTAGATGTGATTACAAAGAATTTAGCACAATGTGGAACTAAGTTCTAAGTAATAATAACGGTGTTTCTATGTATCATAAGTATATATTTACTAAAGAAAATTATTATCCGTAGTATATTCGTATTCTGGTACCCATAACACAAGCAAATAAATTGAGTTTGGAATCGGAGGCCGTTGTGTGAAAAGTCCATGAATATTGAATATGTACTTATTTTACTTGTTCACATAGAATCTATTTTTCTGTTTCCTAATATATTACAAAATAATTTTTAAAAATTCGGTGAAACCTTGTTTAGAAATCCTAGCTAACTAGTTATGGGCCTACATCAATATTATCGTCGACATGTACATATTAAGAGTAAATAGGAAAAGTATCCCTAATTCTTCATTTTCTGTGCCTACTGGCTGTGTTAATATGTACGTGTCGGCGATGATATTGATGTAGGCCCTTAACACAGCTAGTAGGTATAGAAAATGAAGAATTAGGGATATTTTTTTTGTTTACTCAAAATCTACTAAATATATTTTAATTCTGATTTACGTGTTTCTATATATAATAGTTACTTATGTTTTTAAAGTTATTTTATTAGTTAATACGCGATAATAGACCGACAAATGAAAAAAATAAAAAATGAGAGAGGTTGTTTCGCTAAGATTTTCTATCGAGAAAACTTTTTTCAATCGTGTTTCTGAGTTTATGTGATCCTAGATCATAAATTGAAAAAACATATACTTAAAAATTAGAGCTCTAGCCATTCAATCTAAAGAAACAATGAAAACTTCGTACGTAGAAAAATGCACGAAGCTATTTTGGTATCCTCTTAATAAAAGCGTGTTAAAAAGTTAACACGCTTTTATTAGCTCGCTATGTTTCTATCAATGAATTAATCTATGTAACGGATTCTTGAAAGTAATTTTCAATAGTAGGATAGCGCTCAAGTTTTGCTCACATATTAAGGACCTATGACAACGCAACAATGTAAAATAATATTTGAGATTTTCAAGCGCATATTTTAGTTTTTGAAATAAGCAAATTATTGTTCAAATTGTTTAAACATATCTCTTTAGATTGTAAATAAAGAAATCTTTATAGTTGCAGTATATTATGGCCTAGATTTAAATACGAGTAGGTATCGAACGCCTTGTAAATAATCTTATAATGTCAGTACGTCAAGAATGTCTCATCAAAGTAGCATTTGTGTTAGATAACGAATAGAATAATAATTTCTAAATGTATGTACTCAGCTTGATCAAGCACGTGATGGATTTAGATATTTACTTACCCTTTAGATCAATTTTATTTATCTTTCAATAACTGCAATGTTTCAAACTCCATTTCAAAAGCACATAAAATAAAATGATTATTTTAGGGTCATTACAGAAATTCGATCAGGTATATATTTATTGTGATCGATATTCATATCAATATTTTTACAAAAGTATCTAAAGTTACATTTAAGCTAAATAAATATTGTAGAGTTTTAGAAGACCAAGTTTAAAAATATGTTTTATATTTTATGTATTTAATGAAAAGTAATTTTAAAGACTATAGGTAGGTACTTAAATCATAATACAGTTCAATGTTTTACCTACATTCTTATCACTGAAATGGAACGGAAAATGCAGATGTTCTATAGACTATACACAATACAGTTTGATAAGTTGCCAATTACTGCAGTATATTATTAAATTTATTAATTTTGTAGGACGCTCATAACAGGACCACGACGCATAATTGTTATCTATTTTAACATTTACTCAGTAAATAAATTAAGTATGGCTGAAGGGCAAAGGTCTACGCGTGCCGTGAATTTCTTAGTTGTATTCGGTCCTTGCAGTAATGCATTGTCAGTTGCTTACCAACGCGCGTTGTGTAAGCATTGTTGTGAAGACGCTCCGTTTGTGTGAATGAGAAACCACCGCTTTAGATCCTTCGTGCACGCGGGCAGGAACCGCAAAGTAATCAGCCATGAAGTGGTTCAAAAAATTGTTCTTAGGAAAGTTAGAGAGTCTGACTGAGCAGAAAGCAGGCAATAATAAGCTTAATACTGTGATACGTTTACCACCATTAGATGAAGATTGCGAAGTAGCAGCTGAAGCCTTAGAAGCATTGGAAGTGTTTGTTCCGGCACCTAGTGAGCTGTATGCTTTAACCACAATGAGGAATTTTAGGACGGATAGTATCAAAGAATTTGTATACGAGAGTGAATGGGTGGTATTGACTCGAGAGCAATTTTTCGAACCAAAATTCCAGAATCGGTTGTCAAGTACTGATTCTTTGTCAAGTTTGTGTCGATCACTAGCAGAGACAAGTGTTAACAGAAAGTTTGCAGAAATCAGTGCACGATCGCCTAGTTGCCATTGTGATGACAGATTATCATTTAGTTCCTGTGAAAGCGAGAATCCCAGACGATTAAATTGCTGCCATCAATTAATTAGAAATCTGAAGAGATTTTGCTGCTGTTTATGCCAAAAAATAAAAAATTGCAAGATGTTCAGTGCAGCTCCGATGCCTGCGGTAGTTACCGTCGCAGAAGCAAGTGAAGAATCAATGGAATCATCGAATTCTATGATTAAATACTTATGTAGGTAAATATGCTACTATAAAGCTGAATTTATTTTCAATCGTATGTTTATTGTATTTAACATTAAATAAAATTGCAGCTTTTACGTTGAACTAGCTCTTTTAACGATTGATGTTTTAATGCAGTTTGAATCAGTTTATGTTTATACTACGATTAGCTGTCACCTGCGATTTCGTACACATGGAATTTTAGAAACGTTTTTCACTAATGCTTCGCTCCTATTGATTGCACTGTGATGTTATATAGCCCAAACCTCTTATATAGCTATCCTCGATAAATGGACTTTCCAACACAAAAATAATTTTTCAATTCAAACCAGTAGTTCCTGAGATTAGCGTGTTCAAATAAACAAACATACTCTTCAAGCTTTATAATATTAGTGTGGAAGTATAGTCATTTGTAAAATTTGGAAATTATAGTATAGTAGTCTGTCAGTCTTAGTTAGCACGGAATACTAAAAGTTCCAATTGACTAAATTGTCCTTTTCAGATTCTAAAACTAAATCCATTCTTAGATAAAATCCATAATATTATGTCTAAACTCTTTCAAGATCTAGGTATCGAATTTGGAGTTGTCATTACATTGAATAATTTTAAATTACCACATAATAAAATAACACGTTTTGTATACCTAATAATAAACAAGAGCACCACATAACTCATTAGGGGTTTGTAATAAGCAAATATAATTAAGTCCTAGCTAAATATGTAATTACTGTTAATATTTATCATTGTCTAAATGGTAATTAGTTACAGAACTCAAAAAGTATATTTTCTTAGTATTACTTAGTCAATATCTTTATTACTTATTATAAAACAATATCGCTATTTTTGTATATACAGGTTGTTTGGTACATCGTTTGCCAAATTAAATCAGCTAAAAGATAGTGTCATTTGCTATAGTTTTAGCATATTTAATTTTGTATGTGAGCTTATATCTTCAAAACTACACAAAGGGTTTTGATCCGGTTTTTTAATAGGTAGAGTGGTTCAAGAGAATGTCATTTTTGTAAGGTTAAGGTTTAAATCTTATATACCACGCGTAGAAAGTTCCGGGCAACCAAAAATTTAAGACGTCACCAAAGTGACGCATTTCCGATAGCCATTATCATTTGTAACTGTTATCCTGAAAGAAACTACACAGATGCATAGATAACTAAACAAAGAAATGTAAGAACAGGGTAATAAAAATACGTCCCAGGGTAGGTGCATCAGATTAACAATTGAAAAGTGAACTATATTTCAATGCATTGCTTTTATGACGGTGGATAGGAATGTTTTGTTGTAAATATTTGTAAGACAAGACCCATTACGCTACCTGCTCTTTTTTCGCCCTAGCATACGGTACATTTATTAAACAACGTTGTATTTAAACATTTCTGGGGCTTTCTCTATTTATTAACTAACCCGCAACCTCGTACGCGTGTAATTTAGGAAATAAAAAAACATTATCGAATTATACTAAAGACCATCCTCTGGAACCACTGCCTGTACCTATTAAATAAACCGCAATGAAAACCGTTGCGTAGTTTTGAAGATATAAGCTCAATAGTGAATAAAAACCGGATCAAAATCCGTTGTGTAGTTTGGAAGATATAAGCTCACGTAGGGACATATATACAAAAATAACAAAAATATTATTTTTTATAATAAGTAAAGAAGATATGGCATTTTCTTTGGCGGGCAACAGCTATTGTCCATAATTATTCATTCGTTGATGTCATGGATGATGATAATTATGATGTAAAATTGCATCAAAAGTGCACAGAAGAGAACTTTCATAATAGGTTGAGAGCCCGTTAATTTAGTAGTGCTACATTGCAGATAAGACGATCATTTGAATGTCGTATACTCCTATATAGTTATAGGTATAGGTACCTACATATTTATAACCCTAATACCCATATAAACTTGTTGTTTTATTATACGGTATTTGTATCAAAAAATAAAACGTAGGTAATCGGATGTTGAACTTAAAGGATCTCTCTGAATGTCAAGGAACTGCAAACAGGCACACGATACATTTAATTTATACAGTGGCGGTCGCGTGACCATTTTCAAAGCAATATAGCTTACACAGAATCAGAGCTGCTTCACACAGGTGTTGCATCGCGGCAACGCATAGCCTGGCCGCACGAGCACTGCGCTATCGCAGCGCTATTACGTTCCAGCGACGCTACACCCTCGCCCTCTACGTTTTGGGGGGCTCTAGTTCCGTTTGTGAGTGCATGGCATCAAATGGCGTCAACATATCACATCTTGTAAACACTATTATTTTGTATCTAAAATGACTTAGTAACAGCGAGCGGTGTGTCGACGTAACATTGGCTCAACGTGCCGTGTGGACTGGCCCTTATGCGCCCTGTGCTAAGGAACCACGCATTCAACGAGCGCTCTTCCTATCCGAAAACTGCACTTTTAGTCGTAAGGCTAAAAGTCTATTTGTTCATGTCTCTAATACCTTTTAATTATTAACTTATTTTTGTTTAATTTCTTCCAATTTTGTGAACTTTAAGTTACATAAAGTTTTAAAGGCGCTTATAAATTTTTATTAAAAATATAAACAACAAGCCCGGTGTTATACAGGGTGTCCCAAAAGTCAACGTCCAACCGAAAACCCAAGCTAGGCCTAGTTGTGGGGGCTCTCAAAAAAAAAGAAAAAAAAATCTATCTCATGTAGTTTCGAAATGACAGCCATTTTTCTTAAATTGACACCCTGTGACGAGTTTACGACTACTGGGGCTACAAATGAGCTCTTTTATAATTTTATTTTTGTGTGGAGTAGTCTTAAGTGATGCTCCTACAAATTCCAATTCATGATTTGCACACAACTTAATTGGAATTTCAGAAAATATCCGTTTTATACCGAACCATGACGTGAAAATGACTACATCACTAAACTTTGACAGTCTGTACTGAAAAAAAAATCTACTATGCAATTTCGGCAAGTGCCCTTAAAAGTTGGCGCATTTAATGGGCTTTCCAAAATGGTATAATACTTACTAAATTATTTCTTAGACGACGAGAAAAAAAAAATTAAGAAAGTCGATATTTAGCTTATTATTAGTTAGTCATAAAACTTTCTCAAAATTATTCTAATATCATCTAGGCGTTCTGTAAGGTGTAATTAAAGAAAGAGACGAAGAAAAGTTAGAGCGGGATAGTGACGCTACTAAAAGAAAGAGACGAAGAAATGTTAGAGCGGGACGGAGAGTGACGCTACTTGGTGTCAGTGAATTTTTGGGATTGTTTAAATAAAAGTCAATTATTAAAAATCGAATGTTTATTTAAATCATATCAAATGTTCAAATTGCTTGCCATCAGCGCGTATGCACGCCCTACACCTTCTTAAAAACGATCGTGTAATCTGGCGGGCGAAACGTCTGGAATTGATGTGATCAGCGGCATCTTGAATTCTCTGACGCAGTTCCTCTAAATTTTCAATTGGTTTTTGGTAAACAATTTCTTTGACCGTTCCCCAATAAAAAAAATCAATAGGATTTAAATCCGGGGAACGGGGGGGCCACGTGATCTGACCGTATCGACCAATCCACCTATTTGGATATTCTTGATTAAGGAATTCTCTCACTGGGCGCGCATAGTGTGCCGGACAGCCATCTTGCTGGAACCACATGTCTCGATAAATGCTAAGTGGCACGTCTTCTAACAAATTGGGTAACTGATGTTGTAAAAAGTCCAAATAAGCTGCCCCATCGAGGTTTTCTGGCAGTTCAAAAGGCCCAATAATGGATCCATTTAAGATCCCAGTCCACATGTTTATTTTAAAGCGGTACTGTGACCTATCTTCGCGCATCAAATGTGGATTTTCGACGTGCCACTCGTGCAAATTATGCAAATTCATGTATCCGTCTTTTTTGAAGGTCGATTCATCAGTCCAAAGAATTTTACGCAAGAATTCTGGATCTGCTCTGTGCCTTTCGAGCATTGATTGACAAAATAAAATCCTGCTAGGATAATCACGGGGTAGCAAAGTTTGTACCCGTTGCATGTGGTACGGATGCAATTCGTTTCTCTTCAGTATCCGATGTGCTGTACTTTTAGGTACCCCCAGACTTTGCTCGATTCCACGTACTGAGATACTCCGGTTCTCTGCAATTGCATTTAGGACATCTTCTTCATAAGGCACGACGGTTCTTCCCACTCTAGTAGCTCGAGTAGGAAGTTGATTTTCTGATAATAAACGGTGCACATTTACAAAAACTCGATGATCTGGGTGACGCTCGGCATTCGGATATCTCTCACGGTAGAGTCGAGCTGCAGCTCTAGCATTGCACCTACATTCCCCATAAATAAGGTGCATGTTTGCATATTCCTCTGCAGAGTACAAGAAAGGCATTTTCTTACAAAAACAGTCCAGGAGAAAGCCAAGTTCGTCAGAAACGGTTCGAAAACAAATCCAAGTCACACGCAATCAAGTCCAGTAAACAGAGCCAAGGTTGTAAGCACGAAATAAATACAAACGAATACAAAAAGATGCGCAGTAAACGAAGGCACGAAACGTACTGAATTATTGTACGTATACCACGCTGTTGTATTAGCGTGCTATCTGTTTCACCCACACTAGCCAAAATGTCAATTTCGTCTCGCTCACACATTGTAGAAAGATTCACTGACACCAAGTAGCGTCACTCTCCGTCCCGCTCTAACATTTCTTCGTCTCTTTCTTTTAGTAGCGTCACTATCCCGCTCTAACTTTTCTTCGTCTCTTTCTTTAATTACACCTTACAGAACGCCTAGATGATATTAGAATAATTTTGAGAAAGTTTTATGACTAACTAATAATAAGCTAAATATCGACTTTCTTAATTTTTTTTTTTTCTCGTCGTCTAAGAAATAATTTAGTAAGTATTATACCATTTTGGAAAGCCCATTAAATGCGCCAACTTTTAAGGGCACTTGCCGAAATTGCATAGTAGATTTTTTTTTCAGTACAGACTGTCAAAGTTTAGTGATGTAGTCATTTTCACGTCATGGTTCGGTATAAAACGGATATTTTCTGAAATTCCAATGAAGTTGTGTGCAAATGATGAATTGGAATTTGTAGGAGCATCACTTTAGACTACTCCACACAAAAATAAAATTACAAAAGAGCTCATTTGCAGCCCCAGTAGTCGTAAACTCGTCACAGGGTGTCAATTTAAGAAAAATGGCTGTCATTTCGAAACTACATGAGATAGATTTTTTTTTCTTTTTTTTTGAGAGCCCCCACAACTAGGCCTAGCTTAGGTTTTCGGTTGGACGTTGACTTTTGGGACACCCTGTATAGACTAGGACTAAAATGCTTGACTAAGGGCATGTGATTCTTCAATCGCTCCCTCTCATTCTCCCAAGAGTCTTTTATAATTAATGCTTAACCGCTCATAATGTAGATTCATTTATTTACGACCGCTTTCAATAAGTAATCTACGATTACGGATAGTTTGTGATCCTCGTTCATCGGTTTGTCTATCTCCTGTTAAATTTCCATAAAGAATGCTGTCATCAGTAGCTTATTGATATGCAAGTGAGGACAAAATATAGATTAGTCTGACTTTCGGTAATTAACGGATAGACTTTCAAGAATCGGGGTTACATTAATAATGATAGAAACCATGATAATGATATTTTAAGTTTATTCGAAAAAATATAAACAATAAAATATTTGCAAGAAAACTTGATATTATCAAAATATAGTTAGTTAGAGTTGTATTTAGTAAATTGTAAGTCTTATTTAAGCTTTAGTTTCTTTTACTTTTAAGGATCACCGACGGCGATGACGTAAACATGTTATTGCATTAAAAGTGGATGCATAACAGGTTTTAGAAGTTGCATTCAAGGTCGCAGGTTCACTGTCCTTAGCACAACAACTACAAATTTTATGATCAAAATGCATATTTTCTTTGCTGTCTCAAAATGGCAGCCTTTTTATAGATTTTTAGGATAAAGTAATTTATTAATTTAGCAATTGACATGATATGCTTTTACTTAATAAATCAAATTGTGGTGGAAAAAGTTGATCAATCAAGATCAAAGTCCCGCTTGCGGTCAACTTTTTCTACCACAATTTGATTTATAGGATAAGTAAAAATCAAATTTTAAATGAATAATATTAATTTTCGTATGAATAATCCTAAAACGTTAGGTTAGTTTTCTAAATTTTCATGAAAATTTTAATGAGTACAAATTCCAGGAAATATCCTTATGTAGAGCGAGTAGGTATATGGTCTTATGTTTTCTTTATATATACGAGACTTATATTGCAACTACATTTCTATCTTTACGCTCATTGTATGTACTTATTATCTATTTGTAATTCATATATTTGTATAGTAACGATTTCAAACTAGTATCAACAAGATATCTGCTGGTTTACGAGGTCACTATTTCCGATATGCAGTTACGATTTCAGATATTTGTGGAACATAAACATGTACATCAGGCGGGTATTCCCAAGCAGAGTAAATTGATACATTACTGAATATATAAAAACGCGTGGTCACCATTGTGGTCACTGAAAGATACTTGCATTTTGCTGTTATCCAAGTCTTTATCAATCACACAGCATGTGTAAAAAAATATTGTTTTATACAAGCAGTACTCCGCCTACCTTTTCGTAGAAGTGAATCATGACATATCAATCACATTATTCTACGCATCGCTTTTGGAGTAGCAGATTATGAAAATTAGTCTAACACCCGTATTTATAAACAAGTAAAAGTAATTACTTGAGTAAAAGTAATTACTTAAGTAACGATTTGTATTCTATAGTTCAGAAATTGCTCGAAGTTAGAACTGTCAAAAGTTAGAATTCTTAACCAAGTAATAGTCACCATTTCCTTTACTTAAGCATTACTTTTGTAAAATTAACCTAAACACTACCTTTGATTAATAAGTAACGAAACGCAGTGACAAGTGTTGCCATACAGGAACAACCGCTTAGCGGCGAGTGTTACTTGGGCAATTGCTCAAGTAAGTAACGTGCTTTACTCAACTATAGAATAAGATTTTTTTATTAAGAATTCTAACCTTAAGTAATGACTTGATTAAGTAATTACTTAGCAACAAGTAATTACTTCTTTATAAATACGGGGGTTAATCTACCATTACAACCTTACTGCAAATACAGTCAGTCATAGACAAAAGTAGTTGACAGTGGTTGCGAATTTCTAACGCATATAAATTACTAGCTGACCCGGCTAACGTTGTTTTGCCATACAAATATCAGGGGTGGTACCCATATCACTTAGGGTATGAAAAATAGATAGCAGCCAATTCTCAGACCCACTGAATATGCATAATAATATAAAATTTCATAAGAATCGGTCAAGCTGTTTCGAAGGAGTATGGGAACGAACATTGTGACACGAAGATTTTATATATGTATTAGATTTTCACGAAACAAATTCCTTGCTTACACTAATTTTTGTCATATCACTAGATATGCGCTTTCGAACTTACGGGAAAAGCATATTGACTTTTTGGAATAGCAATAATATATAAATAATTAATCTTTAGTAAATATGCCTGGTCCGTGTGGTGGCGGATTGAGAATATAAGGTGATGTTAAAGCCAGCTAAGGAATATTGTACACAGATAACATCCTCTGTGAGAGACTGAAAGCTAAAGAAATAAATCCTGTTCCAACCCGCCTGGTTAGTAGACCAAAGTGGAGGAGGCCCGTGCCTAACAATAGGCTGGAGAGAAATAGGCCTAGAATAAGTAAATGTTTTTTAACTTTTGTTAAGGTACCTGTATGTTCACAGCAGCAGGACGCGTACGTGCGCTTCGTGGAGGACGTACTGTCCGAGGTGCTGGCGCAGCACTTCGTGCCTACGCGCTTCATCTCGCACAAGATAAAAGCACAACATTTGCACAGAACATTGACAATTTCATCGCCTGCACGCTTGACTCTAAGGAAACCTGCCCACAGGTACACATCTTTAGTCTACTTTGAGTAAATAAAACCAGTTTTTACGGGTTTAGACGCGTGTATTTGTTTTAAATTTTAGCCCGACGTTTGGTTTTATTTAAACAAATGAGTCGCGCAAGTGTTAGAAAATACTACTTTGAGTAACTATTCTTCCAAGCCAGTCTATTTGTTTTATTAAGTAACCAAATCAATTTATTTTAAGTTAGTGTTTTATTTCATAAATGAAATATATAGTTAATATCATAACACATAGCATATACCTTGCTGACTCCTGGCGAATACTTGTCCTCATAGTCAGATAAACTTATTTCCCTGTAATTAAACCTGTATATTCACATTTCTGAATTAATTCTTAAATAATTACAGGTTATGATGCGAAACATGAGACAATTTATGTCGGGAATGAAAAACTATCTGGTCAAACATGGTGAAAGAGAATTTGAAAAAGAAGTAGAAAAAGAAAGACTAAAGGTAACAACAGATTCTTTTTATATTCAATGTTGGTCTTACTAACATCTTAGCTATATCTTCTTGGGTAGTTTATTTACAGGTACGAATATTTGTTCATAAATAAGACCTCTTTTATAAAGACGTAGAACATGTATTGTTATCCTTGGTATAATGTGTTATTGAACCTAATATTATGAAATATAAATAAAATATGCACTTTATTAGGGACCTGTTTGATAGACAGCTTATCATAGTAGAGCTATGCGCGATAATAGGGTCAACCGAAGCTATTACATCCGTGTATTGCGTTGTACAGATGTACTTGCCAAAAATGCATGATAAATGCGTTTATCTGTCCTATTTATTTGATAGTATGTACCATTACTATTTGTTTAAGCCCGTTGCATACTAATATACAGTAAAAGACACTGCCGCTTGACCACTTTAAATGGGATATTTGCTTTGCAAGCATACACAATAAGCATCGCACAACGATATTTTATTGTTTTGAAGCTAAGATAAGGGTGACTGGCACTGTACACACCAATGTCATCTTGTCAATATCAACTGGTTTGAAAAAAAAATACTAAAATTTACTTCTTAGGTTCCAATTTTTAATAATAATATTTTTATAACTAACGATATCCTCATCTCAGGGTGAGCTGATGCTGTATTTAAACTACTCACAGCTTCTTGATACCATTAGTTTGTAAATACTTTATAGGTATTCTAAATTTGAAACAGCTTTTTGAAGGTGACTTGGGCTTATTAGATTTTTTTTCAACAGCTGAAACCTACAGAGTTCCTGAATTTAGACGCAATATTAGAGGGAGTGATGCACCGGTTAGTGGTGCGACCATTACGAGCTCGGTTGTATTCATTGCTGGCTGCCTGGCATTCCGCCGATGTGCGCAAGCTTCATGCAGCAATAGAACGAGCCCAACATGCTACACCGTTGCAACTTGGTATCAAGGTAATTCTTAATATTTACAGCCAAATAATCTTCAGATAAATTAAGATCGGGCCCTTTTCACGTTTGGAGGTATCTAGTCTACTATGGTTCATCTGTTCAGGCGTGTTAACATATAGTTAAGGTTCGAATTTGCAGTCTCTCACCAAAGTTTAAACTGTATACACATAAAATAGAATACATGTGCTTAAAAAAGGATAAAAACATTTGGTTTTTCTTTGTATTTCAGGAATCAACTAAAGTACCTTCAGTGTCAGTCTTGGGTATAATTTCGAAGAACTTCCTAAAGATGCAAGAAGCTGACTCTCCTTTGGATAAGCTTGAGAACCTTTTAGCCGCCATATCAGTCATGTTTAACGCAGTAAGTTATATTTCTCTCTCTCTCTCTTAAATTCTATGAAGATATTGAACATTCTCTTTACCGTCATCGGAAATGAGCAGGTGGCATTCTTACCACACGGATGAATGTGTGAATTTTCTAATACTATACATATTTAATTTAGATCCGCGGAGAAAGAAGTGTAGGGGCTGATGATCTCCTTCCGGTCCTGGCTTGGAGTGTAGCACGTTGTCGTCTTGTATGTGCTGAACTAGAAGCTGAACTAATGGCAGGCTTGCTACCTCCCGCCTTACTCGCAGGAGAAGGCGGATATTATCTCACTGCATTGTTCTCAGCCGTCGCCGTACTCAAGAGATTAGCACCTGAACAAAGCTCTGATACAACTTCTCCTGTAAGTAAACGTATTACTTTTTTCTACACTTTTAGTAGTTTCACTGGTAATTTTGGTGAGGCTCGTCTTATGACATACCTAAATAACCTAAGTATTCGAAAACCCACTAAATGTACATACGAAATTTTATAAGAAATGGGCAAACAGTATCAAAGCAGACTGGCGAAAGAAATAAAAAGGGGATAGAATCTGCTGCTTATGATTACACTTTTGCGCAAAAACTAAATGGATTTTAATGAAACTTCATAGCTACAACTTATATATATAATAATAGCACATAGGCTATATAATAATCTTCATGCTAAAACCCAAGGAGCAGGGGCAGTACCTATTAAGCGGTTGAAACCCCGAACTTTAAAGTTTTTTTTTATAATTTACATAATTATATTGTATTCTAGCAATGGCGACGTGGCTCAATGGATATGGGTCGTGAGCAGTGTTCAATCGCGGTTGTTCGTGTCGTATTGCCTGATGAGTGCCGGGGTTCAATCCGACGGGTACCTGTTCCTTGCCGGCCTGGCGCTCGGGCAAGAGATTTGTGCCGGGCACTAGCACATGCAGCAGCAATAACCAACCCACAGGATTATGCACTGTTCGCGTTACATGATGGACATGGTAAGGCATATTTTATTTACTTTACTTTTGTGTTTCCCGAATAGGTAGAGCATAGATAGTCAAATCCATGTTATAATTGCAATCTTATTCAACTGTGAAGGCAGACGTAGTACATAATAGTTTTAATGGCAAAATTAACGAAGTTTAAAGTTATTTTCATTAGGAGTTTAATAATAGTAAGTATGCTTACTACAGCCATTAAATACGAATACAAATCTATTTATTTTTTATACTGTGATTAAATACATATTTTAAAAACTAACTTTATTTTGTTTGCTTATTGCGTTTAGAAAAAAAACCTCCTATAAGCATTTTTAAATACCTTATGCTTAAACTTCTTTGATCATGGATAGTAATTAAAGATTTTTTTTACAGAAACCATGCTGAATGAAAATGATTGTCCACAAGAAGTGATGTCTGAGAAAACTGGCCAGAACTTCACCCTCGCCTATAGAAGAATTGACGCGAAGATAGCTTGGCCACAACAAGCACTTCTATCTTATCCATAAAAGCTTCGCAACTGTAAAATATAAAGGTGCCACAGACATGCGGCGTTTTGTAGAGCGACAACTTTGTGTTAACAATATTGAAATAATCCCCAAAATATGCATAATACACAAACTGGAGCATATCCACTTTTTGTTTTTATTATAAAGACCAATGAAAATAATGTTATTGATAAACCCCAACTCAATTGTTTATGTTTTAAATAAGCGTGATAATAAGCTCTTTTAAAACGACAAAAGTTAAATAGTAGTCTGTTCTAAAAATGGAAGATGGAATGATATTGTATAATATACTAATGGCTAATGATATTTCGACTATCAATAGCAATCGTAAATGGAATAAAAAAACGTATACAATTTATTGCCATATGACCGGGTGGCTAACCACAAGTCTGAGACCCAAGATTAAAACATTATGATGGTGTCCTAGGGACTCAGCATTGAGGCAAATGCCATTTTAAACGTATGATCAGTCCGAAGCTCTCCTTGACGCTTATCGATTATTAGCAAAAACTCCTATTTAAACACACTACAAGATGTCGCTGTCTGTAACCACCTTATTACTTTAATAGTATTCTCTTAGTACTAGACAAAATGTGTTAAGAAATTATCCTACAAAAATACCAAATTTATGCTCACCATTAAGACACCATAGAATTATTTTTGGGAATAAAACTATATTTTTATCACCTAACCAATAATAAAGTGATATTTTAATCAACAAAATATAGTAAGTGCTAACCTTTACAAAAATCTTATGTAAGTACATCGCTTAGTGGCAGTATTTTAGTGTTGATCAAAAATATTCTATTGTCGTAAATTTGTAGCTTTTTTACTCATTAATATAAGTAACTATTATTATAATCTGACTGAAGTTTTAGGGGACAACCCTATTTTGTACATTTTTGTATCGTGTGTGAAAGAGAAGTGTGTATTTGAAATATTTCACAATTTTTATTATTTTAGCACTTACAACCTTCGGGCATGTATGACCAGATGTATGAGTGTGGATGAAGCCAAGGAAGTTTGTTTGGATAGTAGCAGATAGCGCTCTATAGTCTCTGCCTACCCCCATGGGAAAAAGGCATGATGTTATGAAGATGATTTTATAATTTGGTTTAATACGCCTAAATTAGATTTGTAAATGTATCGCGCTAGGAACTAGATTCTGTCTTATGAAGCCAGAATTCAATACTTCCAAGTGTAAGTGTGTTTGCTTGTTTGTTCCTAAAATAACAAAGCGTACATACATTTAATAACTCACCAAATTGTTGTTATAATTTAAATAAAAAAAATTAAGTATTCTTTTATAACATTTTCTAGTGCTAAAATTTACTTTTGAAGTATATTATGAATGTATAATTTTTACTCTTATTAACTTTTTTATGAACTGTGATGTTAATCGTATAAATTAGTAATATTGTAAGGTTTTGTATTAATTTTTGTATATTCGTAGAGCTGTTTCTTAATATAATTTATTTATATGTAATTTTAAGACTAAATAATCAGAAACTTTCTATGACGGATAAATTTTAGTGGCTATGGTGCCAATTCTACATGCACAACTTTTAGTTGTGCATGTAGATGTATATGTACACCATAGTTGTTTTCATTTTTAGGGTTCCTTACCCAAAGGGTAAAAACGGGACCCTATTACTGAGACTTCGCTGTCCGTCCGTCCGTCCGTCCGTCCGTCTGTCACCAGGCTGTATCTCAAGAACGGTGATAGCTAGAGAGTTGAAATTTTCACAGATGATGTATTTCTATTGCCGCTATAACAACAAATACTAAAAATAAAATAAAATAAATATTTAAGGGGGGCTCCCATACAACAAACATGATTTTTTTACCGTTTCTTGCTCGATACTAATAACGTTGCCTTATGTTGCATAGATAATGGTACGGAACCCTCCGTGCGCGAGTCCGACTCGCACTTGGCCAATTTTTTTAAATGAAAACAACTATGGTGTATTTGGATAAATTGGCAATTTTGTTGTACACGTTCATATTAATTAAAATCTAATAAAAACAGTTTTTAAAACAAGAAAGTTTGGTTAACATTGCCGAATTGTATTATCCTCATTATCAAAATTCATTTTTTAGTTAAATTTTGTTGTGCACGTAGAATTGGTACCATTATTGAGTGAATAAAGTTAAACATGCAAAATTGTAATTAATATTATGTAATTCATTTTTAACTAAATAAAACATATACACTAAAGTTTATCCGTTATTTTGACACATTCAGACAAATCTTTGTCATTTATTTAGCAACAAAATTTATTGCTTCCTGATAAAATTAAATATTTGTGCCTAATACATAATTTGGAGAAATGCTGTATACGTACATAATGCGGAAAGGTTATCGATTAAGTATCGATTATTTTTATTCGATTATCATCATGATTATCATCTCGTTTGCAAAATTGGTAAAAAAGTCTTTATTTTTATTATCTAGAAAATAGAAATATTGAACTTATCTTCCATTTGGACATTTCTTTCTTTTCGACAATGCTATTATTTCGAAAAAATATTAATATGACACAATAGCGTTTAAATAAAATACTTGTTGTAAATAAGTATGTAATTATTTATTTCATATTCGATTCTTTAGAGATTGCCAATTTTAAATATTTAATAGGTTCATAAACTAGATTAAATTTTATCTTAATATGCCTTATGGCATCAGAATAAAAAAATCATAACCTGTAACATAAGCATGATAAAACTAATACTTACAGGTAAATAGATACATATATACTAAACGATTGCCATATAAGTTAGATATAGCTCATTTTGATTAAAATATGACGTGATTAAGAGTATTCTTAGCGTGTTTATTTTTGGTGAACCCTAATTAAATATAACCTTAAAAAGTTAAAGGATATTAGAACTTTTTAGTTTATCATATCATTCTTAAAATGAACTATAAAATTAAATAATCATCACTTGATAAAGATTAGCTTTATCAAACTGAAGACATTAATTAGCTTTTCTCTAAATTATGACTAAGGTATTTAAAAAATTGTAAATTAAGAAATAATGTTAAAACAAAGATTCTGAATGTGTGAATACCGTACGTGCAGTGTAAAGTGCGCCATTTTGTATTTATTATGTCATTCTTATTAACGTTAGTTAAAAAACACGTATATTGTGTTTTGATAAAGTTTTCAGTCATAATGTGAAGGAGTAAATGAATTTTTACCAAATTTATATATTGTCTTTTATTGCTTGTCTTTTAATACCGTTTCAAAGAAAATGAGAATTAAGGTCATAGCTCATTAGAGCCACCCGGCACCCACCCCGCACTGCCTCGTCGCACGGCGTCCACTCGTTGTCGACAGGTGGTCCACGGGTGGCCACAGTGTTATCACCAATAATCTTCGCGCGGTCAACCAGTGGACCCCGCGCCGGCCGCTGGTGGACGCCGCGTGGTCTACGACTGGAGACCGGTTAGTCCAGGAATTTTCGTGTAGTCTGTCAGCAATTGGCATAATAGTATTTTTTTAAATAATTGAGTGTTTAAAAGAAAAGGTCAACCAACTATATGTGCCATTGAAATTTGAGTTTTCCTCGATATCTCAGGAAATAACCATCTGATCATGACCTGGTGCCAATGGGACTGGATGTCCTCTGTGATGGGTAACAACATAGAGGACATATCCATCTTTATCAAACCTATAGGTACAGATGTTTTACTGAATACCAGTGACGTAGATTACAATAAAGAGAAACAGTTATAAAAATTTTTGGAGGCTCAAATCAAAGGATTTTGTTTTAGAAATCTGTCTTATTAAACTTTTAAGGCCTAGTTTGGTGGCCTCGGATGATTGATACCGGCACTAGCTCTCCCCTGCTCAAGCTTATCTACTCTGAATGCATATGCCAGGAGTACATTTCAGCATCGATCCAAATGTTTTTGTTTTATTTTTGTCATTGAAATCTTAACTAATACTTTTTAGTATTATAATGTGAATGGATGAAGCCAAGTATTATAAGCCAGTATTATAATGTGAATGGATGAAGCCAAGGAAGTATGCTTTGATCGTAGCAGATGGCGCTCTATAGTCTCTGCCTACCCCCATGGGAAAAAGGCGTGATGTTATGATGATGATGATATAATGTGAATCACTTGAAATCCGCGGAAATACTGCTCAAAAATAAACACAAATATGCCACGACAGATGCTTATGCTAATTTTATGATACCAAATCTAAGTGCACGACTAAACTTAACATAACTAAAAAATTTAAAGTAAAATGTAAGTTTTGATTAATTGGCTGTTTTGTTGTGTATATTTATATTAATCAAAATTATTAATTCATAATACACAGTATTTATAACAATAAGTTCCGTTTACATTGCAGAATTGTGTTATCGACTCTATCAAAGTTCATTTTTATTTAAGTTTTGTTGTGCACATAGAATTGGTAATGAGTACCTATCTAAAGCATGCAAAACCGATTTCATAATTTGCATTATTTACTCACCACACAAAATAAGTAAGGTCTATTTGTTAACCATAGCAACTAAACATAGTTTCAGCTACTGAACAACGAAATCGATTTAACTAAACAAACAAAAAAAGGAGTAAGTACGAAATAGTAAAAATGATACGGACGCCTCATTTTAATTTACACTCTGTCATATATCCTTTGGATGATGATTACAATATGCAAGCTAATTACCATAAAAAATCACCCAAACCTGAATGGGATAGAGTGCACGTGGAATATCCGGTTAAAAAGTATATTGACACGGGGCTGTCCAGTGAGACGATTGCCAGAAAATGGATACCAGCTGCTGAAGTTTTAAAAGATAAGGTAGGTATATTTCTTTATTTAACACAAGACAATGCTCTCAGTTGCCGACAGTGTGCTTCTAATCTTTAAAGTTTCATTAAAATCCATTCAGTAGTGTTCACTTGAAAGAGCAAAATCCACATAATTTTGAAAACTGGCAAATAAAACCATCAAAGTGGACAGTTATCGTGTGCTGATATTGTTCAGTTTTCAGAATATAAAACTAATATATAAAATTCTCGTGTCACAGTGTTAGTTATCATACTTCTCCGAAACGGCATGATCTATTTTTATGAAATTTTATAAGCATATTCAGTAGGTCTGAGAACTGAGAATCAGCTACAATCTAGTTTTCATACCCCTAAGTGATAAGAGTTGCCCACACATGATATCTGTGTGGCAAAATAACGTTTGCCGGGTCAGCTAGTTGTTCATATATAAAAGGCAAGCTATAAATAGTCAATGCCCACATTAGTCGAATACATATCTGGGCATCTAGTGCAATGTGTGCTATGCTACATACAGGCTGTGGCGTAAATGGTGGTCCAACGCTAAGGTGGTTATAGTTCAAGTATTCACCTATCGTATAAAAAAAAAATAACCATTTTTAGCCATTGGTTTCGGAAATATGATTTTTTTTAATTTTTTTGTAAAAAATTGATAATATTTTATAACTTCGACAAATGACATTATTTTTTGAGTGCGTTTTTTGTGTTGTACGGGCGAGTACTAGCACTAGCACATGCATTTTCGTTTTTTCATGTAAACCCCAAAAATAAACCAATAAAAAATAAACTAAAAATTAATTTCTCGTTTTTAACAAATCATGCATTTTATTTGTGAGTAGTGTAAAAAAAATGTACTACACGGC
This sequence comes from Orgyia antiqua, assembly GCA_916999025.1. Lineage (NCBI taxonomy): Eukaryota > Metazoa > Arthropoda > Insecta > Lepidoptera > Erebidae > Orgyia > Orgyia antiqua. Next base: position 10,782,875 of record OU779869.1, read on the forward strand.
CAGTGCCAAAAAAAAAGGTTAATTTTTTAGGGTTCCGTACCCAAAGGGTAAAAACGGGACCCTATTACTGAGACTTCGCTGTCCGTCCGTCCGTCCGTCCGTCCGTCTGTCACCAGGCTGTATCTCAAGAACGGTGATAGCTAGAGAGTTGAAATTTTCACAGATGATGTATTTCTATTGCCGCTATAACAACAAATACTAAAAATAAAATAAAATAAATATTTAAGGGGGGCTCCCATACAACAAACATGATTTTTAGGGTTCCGTACCCAGTATCTCAAGAACGGTGATAGCTAGACAGTTGAAATTTTCACAGATGATGTATTTCTATTGCCGCTATAACAACAAATACTAAAAATAAAATAAAATAAATATTTAAGGGGGGCTCCCATACAACAAACATGATTTTTAGGGTTCCGTACGCAGTATCTCAAGAACGGTGATAGCTAGACAGTTGAAATTTTCACAGATGATGTATTTCTATTGCCGCTATAACAACAAATACTAAAAATAAAATAAAATAAATATTTAAGGGGGGCTCCCATACAACAAACATGATTTTTTTACCGTTTCTTGCTCGATACTAATAACGTTGCCTTATGTTGCATAGATAATGGTACGGAACCCTTCGTGCGCGAGTCCGACTCGCACTTGACCAATTATTTTTATATGATAGGTGATTACTTGAACTATAACCACCTTAGCGTTGGACCACCATTTACGCCACACCCTGTATATTATGTAGAGTTGAACAAAAGTCCTTTCAATGGTTTTATTGCTCAAACATCCTGCGTCCAACATTATCATATACGTTGAAATGAAATTCATTTGTAAATCTACGAATTCAATTTAATAGTTACGAATACCTATTTACATACACCTATTTACATTTGCTATCTTTAAACAGAGGACACCGATAGAAGAACTTAAGCATTACTTTCGAGATTACAACATTACAAAACAACTAACAAGGTCACAGTCGACTGAAGACTTCGGCAGAAAGCTTCCAGACACTAACCGATTTAATAAACACACATCATGTACCAAGAATGATTATGTCTACCCGCTAAGTAGGAAGGTAAGTATTTTGAAATCTTTATATACCTATAATGAAACAAAGTCGTTATTTTTTTATGTGTATGTCCCTATGCGAGCTTATATTTTCAAAACTAATACGAGTATAAAAGAAAATAAGTATCTTTGGATTTACATTAGACAGACATGTAAATCCTTTGGATTTATTTGATACTTATTTTCTCAGCCTATTTTATGCATAATTTCAAACACAGATAGCAGATAGAGTACCACAACTGTATGTCTATGGAACTACAGAGATGAGGCATAACTTTACCCCACCGGTGACTCCATCTAGACTAGTAACTAATAAGGATCAATACAAACTACCGTCTCAACTCCCTCAGAACCCAGTAAGTAACTTAGTATTTATCTATTAATTTTAGTCTATGATGGGGAAAATAAATCGATTTTACAATTGAAAACCATTTCCATTTAAATAACTACCAACCATTACCACCACTAATAACCATTTTAATAACTCTGTATGTCGATCTGTTGCTATTTTACGCTAACACTGCTGAACTAATTTAAATAACACGTACATGATAGTCTAAAACCTAGGAAAGAAAATAGACTTATTTTCATTTTGAAAACATAAAGGGTACCTACCTAGTTATTTCAAATTACTTGTGGAAGATATCGCGGGCAACAGCCAGTTAATAAATAAAAGCCAGTTAATAAAAATATTTCCTAAAATGAGATAGTACAACACACGCACTTCTTTGCCTAGAGTAAACATGGAGTAATCTCTCTAAACGTTGGTAGTGCTCAAAAAAGGAGATAATTCATACTTTTTAAAAATGGATTTATTACAAACTAGCTGTTGCTTAGGACTCCGTTCGCGGAAATTTTGTATGACTTGGCAATAAGAATTTTGAAGCTGGTTTTCCCGAAGGAATCAGATATTATCCTGGAATAAGTTGTAACCTCTAAGTTCTTTATGATAGATCTCTACCAACATATCACTGAAAACGGTATTCAATTTTATGCGTAGTAGTTTTGGCGTGATGCGCGTACAAACAGAGACATATAGATAGACAAAAATTCTATGAACCATTGTTTTGGCTTCTGTTACGCTAATAACGCCTATTCAATTTTTTTTTAAATATCTTCACAGTATAGACATCGACTTTTTAGATTTTTAATATAATAATAAATAATAATAAATATAATAATAAATATTCATGGACATTTCACACAACGTCCTCTGGTCCCAAGCTAAGCTTATATGCTTGTGTTATGGGTACCAGAATACGGATAGAATACATATACTACTTTTTTTTTGTAAATACATACTTATAATACATAGAAACACCCAGACGCAGGACAAACATTTGTATAACAATTAGAAAAATCACACAAATGATTGTCCCGAGCGGGAATCGAACCCGCGACCTCTTGATCGGCAGTCCGTTACCAGAACCACTACACCACGAGGCCCGTCATATAATAATAAATAAATAAATAAATACTCATGGACATTTCACACAACGTCCTCTGGTCCCAAGCTAAGCTTATATGCTTGTGTTATGGGTACCAGAATACGGATAGAATACATATACTACTTTTCTTTTGTAAATACATACTTATTATACATAGTAAACACCCAGACGCAGTACAAACATTTGTATGACAATTAAAAACATCACACAAATGATTGTCCTGACCGGGAATCGAACCCGAGACCTCGTCATCGGCAGTCCGTTATGTGAACCACTACACCACGAGGCCCGTCAAAATATAATAATATATGTATATGTCATCATCATCATCATCATAACATCACGCCTTTTTCCCATGGGGGTAGCCGGTAGGCAGACTATAGAGCGCCATCTGCTACGATCCAAACATACTTCCTTGGCTTCATCCACACTCATACATCTCGTCATACATGCCCGACGGTTAAAAGTATATGTATAGATTTTAATGCCATTAACCGCAATAACCGCCTCGTAATACAGTTACCCACAGAGCCTAGTTGGCATAAAGAGCTTCCACCTTTAGATACAACTCATGATGGCTTTGAAAAGTACCTGGATCCTTACTTAACAACCAGCAGACTGCACCATCGACCTTACACAGCTGATCAATTACAACGACCTTCATGTAATAAGGATGTGGTCACTTATTATACTTTCAAAGATGTAACTTACGTAAGTGATATGTTATTGTCATCATACCATCAGACCGATTCCCTATGGGGATAGGCGAAGACTATAGAATGCATTTGTTACGATTTGAAGACACTTCTTTGTCTTCATTTACATTCATACATTTAGTCATATCTTTATAATTGTTTTTACAATTCGTTGCTTTTTTGACGTGTAGTTAGAACAATATCAATATTTATCTGAATATCTCTAAGATATATGAGACTTTTGTTTCAATTACGTTCTGAGTAAGTCCACCCTATTCTGTAATATTTTAAAAGTAAGAAAAGTGAAAATGCTATTTGTATTATGAACAAATTGAGACAATACAACTATAGATAAACACCACAAAACACTAACAAAAGTCTATAATTATATCTTTACATAAGTAAAAATAAGAACTATCAACTACTTACTATCAAAACAAAGTTCTTATTTTTGTGTATGATCTCCAAAACTACGCAACAAGTTTGGACGTGGTTTTGTGTAATAGATATTGACAGAAGATGATTTTATTTGTGTAATTTTTCAAGGTTTTTGTATTTCAATTCCAAGCAAAGTACATATTTTGTTTATAGATAATTTTTTGTTATGTTTTAATTCCTAATGTTTTATTTTAGACGCGAACACCGAAACCACAAACTGAATGGCGTCTTCCAGTAAACAGACCCAAATCTGTATTTGACAGAGAAAAATTTAAGGAAGGCTTCAGAGAAATAAAAACTCATAACAAACTGCAATGGGTTCCAGGGTAACTATCTAACATATTTTTCTAGTATGTACTTTAAATATTAATCTAAAAAACCTATCAAGTACGGACATACTATATTCATAATTATAGTCATGCCGTAATAAAAACATCGTCTTGAGCAAATCATAAAAATAGGCAAAAATTTACTACTTATTAAAATTTATACCCTAATTATAATAACCCGTTTTCCTTCCGAAAGCTGTAGGAGCCAGTTACGGGATATTATTATTAGTTAACATCCTATTTGAGAGACGGAAAACTCGAAAATAAACCCTGTGCCAACACGCCTTGTCGGCGCGGCACAGTAGACCATCAAAACCATCGTCTGAACCACTCTATCTAATATAATATTTGCATCAAAATTTTTGCGTGGTTTTGAATATTTAAGCTTACATAGAGACATACATACATACAAACTAACGACTTTGTTTTTATGATAAGTAAAGATTAGTGGTTAAGTTTTATAGTGTTGTTTAAACTTCACATTAAAAATTACTTTTGTATTTTGTTTTTTCAGAACTTTCAGAACAGAGGCAAGAGATAATTACATTCCTCCAAACTTACAACCCGCCTCACAAATACACAACTATGAAGAGCAAGTTAGAAGCTACTACGAAAAGGGCATCGCTAATTTATCAGTGAATTTATCACAAGAATACACTGCATTCAATAATGAATATTCAACAGAAAATACAGTAGTTGGGTCCAAAAAACCTTTATGTACTGTCTTTGATCAGTTTAAAGAGAAAAACAAACGTCTCGAAAGAAAAAGTTTACAAAAAGGATAATTTAGAGAATCTAAGATTTTTAATACCCGATATTTCCTTATATAAGTCCGCCTGTACAATTCTTTGTATAAAGTGTGTAAATAAATAAATAAATATTTTTGTGTAATTAGTGTAATTACGGTGGTGGAAATGTATAAGACAACAGAGAGAAAATAAATAAGAAGATTTATGAGTGGGGTGGCCAAGAAAGTATGCTTTGATCATAAAATGTAATAACGTTGTAATAAGTTAAAATAATGTACTATATAAGCTTGAGCAATAAAATATTTAAATAAAATTTCCCTAATATTAGCATTATTTTATGTTGCGCATAATTTATTTAACACGCTTAAATTAGTTCGGTATGTATCAATCAATGTATTAAGACGATACCAAAATAGCTTCGTGCATTTTTCTATGTACGAAGTTTTCAATGTTTCTTTAGATTGAATGGCTAGAGCTCTAATTTTTAAGTAAGGTGCACTGGGGTAATCCCGACAGATTTTTTTACGAGATGACTAGAGGTCTATATTTCGGTTAGTTATGTAAAGTAGTTTCAATTTACTGGCAATAATATGCGACTTAAGTTAACTTAATGAAAAGATTTAACCTTTGGATAAATTAGATTCATAAATATGTAGTTGGATTTGCTAAATAGAGCATTTTAATTATTGAGTAATTTTTTTTTGGCATAGGGGGAATCACACAATATCTTGGGGTTATTCCGAAAATATTCAAAAGTGGATTTTATTGCACGTTGACCGAAGGCTTAGATTTCTTTTACTATCGTATTTACACCTTACACGAAATATTATGAGTTTTACTAATAGTTTCGCTAATATCATTTCTCCTAACTTTGTATTTCGGAATTACCCCTAGAAGAGATAGTGGTTCTCAACATTTCAGTCTATTTCAGTTAACTTATTGGGTTTGTTCTCAGTAACCACTCAGTCACCCAGTATATTCAGAAGAGACAAAAATTACTGGGAATAAACTGTGTGAGTTTATTCCCAGTAATTTTTGTCTCTTCTGGTGACAAATAAGAAAAATACCACATTTGTCATCGAAGCCGACAATGATACTCGAGCGAAATAGTAATAAAGTAGTGTAGTAGTGTTAAAGTAGTGTAGTAGTGTAGTGTAGTAGCGATGTGCACGCCGGAAGGTCGCAGACGCCGCTGCGCACTCGTCCTGAAGATGAGCATCGGATATGCTCGAAACCTGGGTCGACATCTTCGATCCCAAAACTGTGAGTGTTAGCCGGTAATATAGTATTTCTAATCTAATTAAAAGTTATATTAAATCACTGTTACGTAATCAGTCAAAAAAAAACAAACATTAATAATTAAATTTTGCACACTTCGTGTAATGTCATGCAAACTAACTGATCCTAAAATCCTAAACATTGAGAATCACTGTTAATTACAATGGAAATACTAAGTGGGGTTATTATGGAATAATATTGCATCAGAATAACCCCAGAGGGGTAATTACGAAAAAAAATTGAAAGCACAGCTAGGACGTTATTCTACACTCACTGATTCAGTAAAAACTATAATTTATCATAAAAAGAAACACTTATTCCAATAACTTATCAGAAAACCGAGATAATTATGTTGGGGTTATTGCGAATCCACGAAAATGGCGCGAAAATATACTCTCTTGACAAAACTTGACGCTAGGGACATAATGTTGACACTAGCTTCTTACGACGACTAATGCGGCGAGGTCAATCAAGATGGCGTCTAAACCAATGTTGCCAATAGGAAAATATCGCTACAATTAGTAGAATTGTTGAACTTTCGGAATATACCCTTTTTCGGAATTACCCCAGTGCACCTTATATGTTTTTTCAATATATGATCTAGGATCGCATCAACTCAGAAACGCGATTGAAAAAAGTTTTCTCGATAGAAAATCTTGGCGAAACAACCTCTCAATTTTTTTATTTTTTTCATTTGTCGGTCTATTATCGCGTATTAACTAATGAAATAACTTTAAAAACATAAGTAACTATTATATATAGAAACACGTAAATCAGAATTAAAATATATTTAGTAGATTTTGAGTAAATAGGAAAAGTATCCCTAATTCTTCATTTTCTGTGCATATTGGCTGTGTTAATATGTACGTGTCGGCGATGATATACGATAATATTGATGTAGGCCCTTAATAGTAGTAATCTATGCAACAAAATCTTTGAAAGTGATTTTAACCCACTGTAGTTGTCGAATAAATCTGAAATTTTATACACATATACTGTATCGGTATATAGCTATTATAAAACCTCTTAAAATAGTACTTAAAGGTAGTTTATTTACCATAGTAATACAACATCAACGTTTAAACTTACTGTAAAACCTTTTTTGGTCAATATTTTGTAAATGAATAAATAAATGTCACCAAAAGTCACCAAAATGTCTTGATCGATTTCAAATTGATTTACGAAAGTTGATAAACATGGTGAAATAAATTTAATTTACCTAAAAATACTTAACAATGCAATGCAAAAGCCAAGAAAATGCAAAATAAATTTAGAAAACAAACCAAAATGTTGATATTTTAATGGAAATAATATATTTCATTTTAGCAGTAACTCTTATAACATATTGTGTGTATTTAATGCAACCGTACTGGGTTGCTATAGTAAGTGTAGCTTTATTGTACTCGGTGTACACACAAATATGCTCCTATATGTGAACAAATTACGGTAAGTACAGATATATTTCATGTTAAAACGTATACAAAGTTTTTAGTCCAAAGTCACACTTCCTGTGTCCTAAGTGGAAATTAAAACGTTCATAGAATTTTGTGTCACTATCGAGTGTACCCTGAAGCTTTAGTAAAGAGCCCGTTTCGTAGTGAAGAAATGAGATCATTCGTTCAGCCATAAGAAAATTATAACAATGTCTCTAAAAGAGTAGGCGGAGCTGGCAGCTCAAGGAGTATTAATTTGCGTTGGAAGTCATAAATTGAATAAAATATTAATAAGATGTAGGACAGTTGTAGATGTTCTCCATCATATTTTGTCATACATTCAGAAGTTCATACGTTTAAATAGCTTTTCACGCCCCCGACCTTTTCATTAATGTCGAAACCACAGGTCCAAACCATCAACATATCGTCATCGTGTCATCTATAATCAATGCTAAATATAAACTAAATTATGGGAGTACTGTTTCGATGCGGTTATAGTATGACTATAAAATAATGTTACATTACAAACATTTTTAATTAAATCGATAACTTCATTCAATTTGTAACGTAACGAATCTATTTAATGCAAAATGACCAAAGAACAATCCTAGGAAATACTTGCTCCTTTTTCAAACCCGGTTTTGTCGATATTTACTGTTATCCTTACTTATTATAAAACAAAGTTGTTATTTTTGTGTGTTCCCTATGTGAGCTTATATCTTTGAAACTTCGCAATGGATTTATATACTTCTTCTTATATATAAAAATCACGGTGTCACAGTTTTAGTTACCGTACTCCTCCGAAACGGCTTGACCGATTTTTATGAAATTTTACATGCACATTCAGTAGATCTGAGAATCGGCCAACATCTATTTTTCAAACCTTTTTTTTTTAGTACGGCAAAACAACGTTTGCCGAGACAGCTAGTTTTTAGGGTTCCGTACCCAAAGGGTAAAAACGGGACCCTATTACTGAGACTTCGCTGTCCGTCCGTCCGTTCGTCCGTCTGTCCGTCCGTCCGTCCGTCTGTCACCAGGCTGTATCTCAAGAACGGTGATAGCTAGACAGTTGAAATTTTCACAGATGATGTATTTCTATTGCCGCTATAACAACAAATACTAAAAATAAAATAAAGATTTAAGGGGGGCTCCCATACAACAAACAAGATTTTTTTACCGTTTCTTGCTCGATACTAATAACGTTGCCTTATGTTGCATAGATAATGGTACGGAACCCTTCGTGCGCGAGTCCGACTCGCACTTGACCAATTATTATAGATATAGTGGTTCAAGAGGTTGCTAAGGTATTTTGATTATCTCAAGTATACGCGTACGAAGTTGCGGGCAACAGCTAGTTAGTATATATTTGAAATAAATTAAGTCGTGACTTTGCCAAACAAAAATTCGAAAACACCTAAAATAGAAGACAATTTTACAGACTCGAATCCTAGTTTCTTTAAATATCTGAAAATATATTGAGATAGTGCCGTCTCTAACTATTTATTTATTTATTTATTTCAAACTTTTTATACAATAATTGTACAAAGGCGGACTTAATGCCTGGGGCATTATCTACCAGTCAACCTTGGGAGGTGTAGAGAAGTTCTGTAGGTGTATTCAAAAGTTATAATTTAGAAAATATAAAAAACCTAATAAAGTAACACTATAACGACATTATTATTCCTAACTAACTTATACACTACCTTATTACACATATATAAACAAATAACACAATATAATACACATAGGCAATACAAACATACATACTAATACATACACTTACATACATATACATACATATCTACATATCTACATAGATACAATAATATAATAATATAATATAATAATATAATAATATATATATAATATAATAATATAATAATATATTATATATAATAATATATATATAATAATATATATATAATATAATAATATAATAGATACATATCTACATAGATGCAATAATGACGACAGATGTTCTAATCATTGTCGAGACATGCCAGCAATTCTATCAAGCAACAGTTGCTTGATTCTTTTCTTAAAAAGGAAACGGCTGTTGCAAGTTCTTATTCGAAGGGGGAGTGCATTCCATAAGATAACAGATTGGACCGGGAAAGACGAGTGGACAAAACCAGTTTTATTGGGAGGGCAACTAAGAAGAGGATTTTTAGAAGACCGAAGTATTCTGTCGTGAGTATCACAAAGGTTTCAAGTATGAAGGAGAAGAAGGGGATTTCAGTATTGAGAAAAGAGAGGTGAGAGTACGTAGATCACGTCGTTGGCGTATTGGCAGCCATTTCAACTGTGAGCGGTAAGCTGACACATGGTCATACTTGCGGAGATTGAACACGAATCGAATGCAGTTATTGAGAAGCCGGTCAATTTTGTTAAGAAATTCTGCATTCAGGTCGAGATAACACACATCACCGTAATCGATTATAGGGAAGATTAAAGTATGCACAAGCGTCGTTTTAGTTTTTTGTGGTAAAGAATTCTTAAGGCGATAAAGTGCGCGCAAAACATTTGTAACTTTGGAGCAGATATTTGTAACTTGCGCTTGCCAGTGAAAAGTAGAATCGATGACAAGACCCAAGTCCTTGACAGGTGAAGTCAGTTCAACAGTCGCTCCATCAAAAACTATAGGTGGCAATGATAATGCGTTAAGTCTGCTCATTAAGCGCTGGCTGCCAATTACAATGGCTTGACATTTAGTCGGATTAATGGTGAGACCGAATCTGTCCGACCAGCATTTTATGTGTTCTAAATCTTTATTAATTAGGCCTATAGCCTCTGAAATAGAGTCGACACTAGCTTGGCAATACAACTGCAGGTCATCGGCGTAGAGGTGATACATACATTTAAGGTTATTCGTGACAAAGTTTATAAATAACGAAAATAATAATGGAGAAAGTATACCACCCTGAGGGACACCGGCAATTAGGTTACACCAGTTTGATGTGGTGTCGTCAGAACGAACCATCTGCTGACGCCCTTGAAGATAGTTAGCGAACCATTCCAGCTCCTTGGCAGAGACCATCAGGTGGGATAGGATTGAAAGAAGGATTTCGTAACTGACGTTGTTAAAAGCGTTAGAGAAGTCGACTAAAACTAGGACGGTTACTTTTTTATCCTCCATTCCCGCCCTAACATCACCAGTCACTTTAAGAAGAGCGAAAATAGTGCTGTGGCCAGGTCTGAAGCCAGATTGATACGGACATAAGAGATTATTTTCATGAATGAAAAGGGATAATTGCTTATGTACACTGACCTCGAGCACTTTGGACAAGAAGGGAAGAATGGAAATAGGTCGGAAGTGACTTGGTAAGGAGGGGTTAGATGTTTTAGGTAGAGGAATTACGTAAGCTTTACGCCAGAGGGAAGGGAAAGAACCTGTGTTAAGGGAAAAATTAATAACTACAGTAAACAAATAACTACAATTATATGCATAGCTTCATAACTTAAAACATCTTTAGGATGCATTATACTTAAGCTTATTTGCTTCTTTTTGTCCTAATTCTATACCTATTGTAACGTACATAATGGTTTTTTTCTTTAAGCTATCCTGTGACTACGCTTTATTTGACTCCTTATTTCTCATACGCATACGTGCTGCTCCGGCCTTAAAAGTCTCTCTTCCAACAGTGACAGAACGTATGAACACATTCGACTAATATTATTCTATTAGTTATCACTCGTCAGTCAGACTATCAGGTCGCCTCAATACGTTAATAGCCAGAATAAATATTGAAACGATTATTTACACAATTGTTTATACAAAGTAACCACTTCACTTAAAATATGTTTCGAACAAAATATATTGTGTTTGCATTAGTGCTGCTTGTAAATTCGCTCAAAAGTGATTTGCCAGAACAGGTGAGTTATGTTCAAACTAGTTGTAGTGTTAACTTTCGATTTCCAAAGAAATTATGATCTATCTTCAAGTGTCGTCCAACAATGTAAATTGTTTACAACTGAGTGTGTTGTTATTTACGATTAAATACTACCATCGGTTCGTGGTCCCACTCTAGGACTTATAATGAATTATAATCATTTTTGTGGAGCACTAGTCGTATAAATACGACGAAAAAAAAAAAAAAAAATAGTACCTGAATGTGTTTATCGCGTGTAAATAAATTATATTTTTCATTCAAGCATTTATACCTAAGATAGTGTTTAAAAAAAAAATTCAGCTATATTATAACCGCCAACATTTTATAAAGTCCCAGATTATAAGCCGGTGAGAATTATTTATAACTCAATAGCGCTCATAATTAGTAGTTGTCAATATAATTCCAAAATAATTACAATGAAATCTTTCGCTCTACCAAACATTTAAAACATTTACACCCAGGATTTTTAATTTGTTCATAATAACCAGAAGGTGTAGCAAAACTATTTTAGTAAATAAAGTCATATTTTTAACCATATCTAAATGTTTAATTAGCAAATACTTTCTAACTCTTAGACAAGCATAATACCTCATCACCTCCACCTACATTCAGTATGCTACTGTAGATTAAATATGAAGCACCTAGATGATGGGATGGTGACATGTTTATTTATTTATTAAATTTTTATCACAAACAAAGTGTACATAGGCGGACTTAGTGCCATTAGGCATTTTCTACCAGTCAACCTAGGTGGTGCAGAAAATATAAAGGACATGTTGTATATTCTTAAGTCATAACTACACGTCTAACGTATTCATAGTCCCTATATTTGTTTTATAAGCGCAATAATCATACTAACAGTAGTTGAATTTTATTGTCATACAAGAATTATTACCACTAAGTTCCAAACAAACTGACGCATTGAATTAATGCGTAAGGCATATCAAATTACACCATATTTTATACCTACGTAATATTTTATACTACGATAGATTAGACACGGTACTAAATCGTATAAAATTAACAAGCATACCTACTAAAGACGTAAACATATTATAAACAAAGAATTGAAAATCATACAACTGTTAGCTTTTCATTTTTATGTGTCGTATAAAAATAATTGCAATTGGTATGTTAGTAAATGATTTAATCTTAAAATGCCTGTAATGAGATAGGTTCGGCATCAAAATAGTCACAAGTAGAAACCAGTCATAGAACTGTCCCGCATAGAAAAGCTAATTTATTCCCAATTACTAAGCTACAGTGCAACGTATTGCTATTTGAGTCTAAGCAGTGTGTTATTCAAATAAGTTGAGTTTGGCTAAGACCAAATAAACGATATTCATCTTTGTAATCTAAACTCCTAGTGAAACTTTTATCAGACAAATGTCAAAAATCGCGTTTATCTGTCGTATTTATTTTTCTTTCCATTACCTACATACCTATTCCTTGTATCTTTACAGTTTCAAAGCAAGCTAAGTTACAAATGCAATATTAATATTCTTCACAAATGCTTCGATTATCTCTACATTTTATTGATAATATATTTAACTGTATCTACTTATAGTCTAAGGTCTGCGAAGTATAGCATGCTCACATCTTCGTGGATATAATATAATAGATAACTTTCGCAGACATGGCAACGCGAGTTAATTGAGATAAATAAACAATGGTGTTGCGAACATTATTATGTAACAGGAAAAACATGTAATAATTGTCAATTATTACAAAAGAGAAATTGAACCAACTATAGTTTCTTTTTTTTTGTAAATTAGTTTCTATGTGTTTTCATTCTTTTGAAGACGATAATTGTTAAGTAAAGAAAGTGTATTTGTGATAATAGAAATTTTGTACTGTTTATTTCTTCAATAAAATTAAAGTGCTGATATGTTCTATATGCCGATATTTATCATTAATCAATATCACATATTAATCTAAACATTAACCTTATATCGTTCCGTTGTATACGACACAACATATTCGTCGTCTAAGGCCAACGTCTTAAATTATTTGGAGCAGCGAAAGTTGTCCTGTGATACCTTGATTTAATGTACAACACAGAGTTTGTTCCACCAATTTATTCGAAGTTCATTTATCTTAAAGAACAAAATTTGGCTTTAAATATACACATATAATACAAATTGATATTAAAAATAATGAAATTCGGATTTGAAACAAGGAAAATTTAAAACTAGCCCTCATAACTGACGAGCCTCGTGGTTGAGTGGTTCATGTAACGGACTGCCGATCAAGAGGTCATACAAATGTTTGTACTGCGTCTGGGTGTTTCCTATGTATTATAAGTATGTATTTACAAAAGAAAAGTAGTATATGTATTCTATCCGTATTCTGGTACCCATTACACAAGCAAATAAGCTTTGCTTGGGACCAGAGGACGTTGTGTAAAATGTCCATGAATATTTATTTATTTATTTATACCACAAAAAAATTATTATAAATTTTAAATTTTAAATTTTAAAAATTATTATAATTATTATAAATTTTATGACTAAATAGTGTTCACTCCTTTCCTCTCCAGCCCATTAGCATCCCACTGCTGGGCACGGACCTCCTACATTTTGGGATGTATTTACAAACGAAAAGTAGTTTATGTATTCTATCCGTATTCTGGTACCCATAACACAAGCATATAGCTTGCGACCACAGGACGTTGTGTGAAATGTCATGAATTTATTTATATTAATAAATTTTATTTTTAATTTTCAGATAGTGTTAACAGTTTACTACGAAAGTAGGTGCCCGGATAGTAAAGAATTCATATCTCGTCAGCTACTACCAACATTACAATTGCTACACAACTATATCGCCTTGAGATTAGTACCCTTTGGGAAAGCTTTTGTAAGTAAAATAAACTTGTACTAAGGACAATACATGTGATGCCCATTTTCGCAAATAAATAAATTTTGAATTTAGTTAATGCTTACTATATAATAGTTTTATACCAACATAATTATTCACACTAAATATTGCCACAAAATGTTTTTAATTTTATCCACTCGTAAGACTCTCAAATATAATCGTTTGATCTTCAAAACTAACGTTCTTTACACTCAAAGTCATCATTAGTATTTGTTAAATTATATAAGTTATAAAATACTTCTATTTTTGCTTTCCGGTCGATTAATGTGTTACTGTTGGAGAAGGGCTTCCTCTACTTCCATAGGGATTTTGGTCTACTATCACGCACTGACCTACATATGTAGATCTGTCGGTATTTCCAGTGAGCAAATGGTTAATTTTATGTTTTTAATGTTTCAGAGCGTTGATAAAAGACATTTTGAATGTCAGCACGGACCTTCTGAATGCCTAGGAAATATGGTGCAAAGCTGTACCTTAGATACACTAATACCTCAAGTTAGTGATATAGATATAGCACATTATGTTGACTGCGAGATGAAAACTGAAGCAGGTGCTAAGGGAAGTTTGAAGGTTCGCACATGCTTATTATAGTTTTTTTAGTATTTGGATCAAACTAAGCAGTGATGACAAGAACTAGTGCGTGTTTAAACGGTGTGTCTACTTATTATTTAGTACTTACACTGCTAACTCATTAACAAGTGACCAAGCTATAAACTTGAGAATTTAAAAAGCCAGAGATTGAATGCAACCTCAATACTGCAAGTTAGTGAAAATAACTCTTAAAGATTCCGTTATTGCCGTGCCCTAGATTAATACATTGATAGATACGTTCCGAGCTAATATTTCCGTGTGGTGACGGATTAAGAATACAAGTATCACCACCCCTTCTTCCCCCAAGGGTGCTGTAAAAGTCAGCTAAGGGATATTGCACACAGATAACATCCTCTGTGAGAGATGGAAATCTCGAAACTAAACCCCGTGCAAACACGCCTGGTCGGCGCAGCACAGTAGACCATAATCCCTCCCAAAGTGGAGGAGGCCTGTGCCGTGAGTTTCTGACGTATATAGGCTGGAGAGAGAGATAGAGTATTAGTAGATTTGAAGTACATAATATTGCTTGTTTTAAAATGCTTTCAGTGCGTTCAATTAGCGGGCGTAGATCCAAATGAAGTTGCAGACTGCGTGAATTCTAGGAAAGGAGTAGAACTACAACTGGAAAATGAATACTTGACAAATCTCGTTAAACCAAAGTTCATACCTACGATTATATTTGACGGTGTAAGTAGTAAAAACAAAAAAATTTACAGAAATTATAGGATTAAGTAAAAATAGACTATGTCATAAACCAATATTTAAGTAATCCTGTTAATTTTCTGTCATGCAACACCGTTTACAGAAGAAATAAACCCCCCCTTTATTTTTTGTTTATTTGCAACAATAAGCAATAAATTTATGGGACAAAAAATTGCAAAAAACCTGCGTGTTATAACTATAGTACAGATGAAAATATACTGCAATGTCGTACGAGTATATATTATGTTTTAGAGATGTTTATGTGTATAATAATCATGTCTGTTCCACAGGTTTTTAATCAACGGATACAAGATTCAGCTTTGGAAAATCTGACAGCGACATTGTGTTCATACAGAAGGGATATGGCGCCCTGCGCAAAATACTATTATTAAAATATTACTTTAAAAACACACCCAGAATTTTTTGTTAAATTATTGTTAGGTACTTTAATCTAAGTTTTTAAAAAAGAAATAGATTACCGTTACACTAACAGCTATTTTCATTCTTTATTTAGTTTCTTTCTAAAAATACAACCAAGTATAGAGTTAATACAACCAGTCATAAACTACTATACTGTTTACTGCCCTGATACTGCGACGATTATGTGCCGCAACAGTCTCATTGATCTTAGTTTGAACTTTCCTAAATCAATAAATACCATTCCTCCATTCCTAAATAAATACCAATAATTATATGTGCACAACTAAACTAAATAATTGGTCAAGTGCGAGTTGGACTCGCGCACGAAGGGTTCCGTACCATTATCTATGCAACATAAGGCAACGTTATTAGTATCGAGCAAGAAACGGTAAAAAAATCATGTTTGTTGTATGGGAGCCCCCCTTAAATATTTATTTTATTTTATTTTTAGTATTTGTTGTTATAGCGGCAATAGAAATACATCATCTGTGAAAATTTCAACTGTCTAGCTATCACCGTTCTTGAGATACTGCGTACGGAACCCTAAAAATCATGTTTGTTGTATGGGAGCCCCCCTTAAATATTTATTTTATTTTATTTTTAGTATTTGTTGTTATAGCGGCAATAGAAATACATCATCTGTGAAAATTTCAACTGTCTAGCTATCACCGTTCTTGAGATACTGGGTTGGGAACCCTAAAAATCATGTTTGTTGTATGGGAGCCCCCCTTAAATATTTATTTTATTTTATTTTTAGTATTTGTTGTTATAGCGGCAATAGAAATACATCATCTGTGAAAATTTCAACTCTCTAGCTATCACCGTTCTTGAGATACAGCCTGGTGACAGACGGACGGACGGACGGACGGACGGACGGATGGACGGACGGACGGACGGACGGACGGACGGACGGACAGCGAAGTCTCAGTAATAGGGTCCCGTTTTTACCCTTTGGGTACGGAACCCTAAAAATGAAAATTGATGGTGTCAATAACATAATTCGGCATATCAATTTTATTTTCATAAGAAAAAAAAATGTTTATCAGACTAACGATTTTAATTAATTCAAAAGTTCAGTTCAATGTGTTCTCATCTAATATATAAAATTCTTGTGTCACAATGTTCGTTCCCATACTCCTCAGAAACGGCTTGATCGATTTTTACGAAAGTTTATATGCATATTCAGTAGGTCTGTGAATCGGCTATCATCTATTTTTCAATTTTTTTTTTTAGTATGGCAAAATAACCTTTGCCGGGACAGCTAGTATGTATATAAAATTCTCGTGTCACAATGTTCGTTCCCATACTCCTCCGAAATTTTATATGCATATTCAGTAAACCTGACAATCGGCTTCTATCCAATTTTCTATAAGGTTTGTCCACCCCTAACAATTACATACATATATGGCAAAATAACGTTTGCCGGGTCAGCTAGTAATAATATAATATACCTACACAATAACCCTACCAATTTTAATTTTACAGTTTTGTTTAGCTGTGCACGTAGAATTGGTAAGATTCTGTTTTAATACCATCCTAGGAACAAAATAAGTAAAACAGTTTAATATTATTATATTTATTACTACCGTTAAACCTTGAAAATGGTTGATTTATTTTACATGTTACATTGCTTATGACATCAGTCGCAGTTCCTATGAGGAAAAAACTGATTACTACAGTTTGCCAAATAAAAACATCACTAACATATAATTTAAGCAAAAACAATAAAAAAGTTATGTAAAAGGCGGATTTCATACTTCATGTTCCCATTTTTTTTAAATAACCTTAATTTAATATCTCGTAAAGATTTCAATTTTAATGTTCTAAATTGAAAGTTACAGCTTCATTTATTATTTTGTGTATAATATTATTTCGGAACAGAATTTTACGCTATAAATGTATAAGATTACCGAGTACATTAATATTGGAATGCAACAGGTAGGTCTTTAGAATACCGTACCAAAAGTGACCCTATTCATTTCAATAGTTTTCTTTTAAAAGGATTGGAAAATACTGACTAGGTGATGATAGTTTATTATTATATTTGTTTGTTATGCTTAATTTATGAAGGCGAGTTATCAATAATCCATCGGTAATAATGTGCGATGTTGGTGTATACGCTCGGTATGTCCTCACTGCCGCAGTTTTCTGATCCAAAAGATACAATGCCCAACTGAAAATAAAGAAGTTGCTATTTTTATAAACGTTACAATTGTAACTTGAGTAATTTCTTTTTGCCAACCATTGTGCTGCTATTGATGTTTTTTTTGTCAACTGTACATCCGTAGTGTTGCCAACGTCTATGGTCTACACTCAACAGTAACCGCTTACCATCAGGCGTACTAAAGATTCTAGTTTGGCTCCTGTAAAAGATGTCCTTTTATTTTCTAACACTTGCGCGACTCATTTGTTTAAATAATACTACTTCTTACGGATTTAGAAGACTTCGGAGACTTTGCAGTCACATTATAGCTCAGTCTCACCCGTGACCATGGTGACTGCAAAGTCTCCGAAACGTCGGACCAAAATTTAAAACAAAAATACGCGTCTAAATTCGATGACCTTTTAGTTTATAAATTGTTCTGTGCAATTACTTATGGTGTATAATAAAGAATATTGGATTAGGGTCTTGCTTCTAATACTACATTCTGTAATCTAAGCAATAACTCAGCCAAGATTAAAGAGTCTACACAAACAAATGTTACCATGAATTTATGATTCAGTGTCACTCTAACAGCTTACCGATTTATTTTCTACTAACCTGCATGTAATGCCCATCTTTAAACAAAAGTAGAGGAGCTCCACCAAATCCGGAGCACGCGTCTTTTCCTTCTTCACCGCCTGCACACAGTTGACCTTCGTTCACGGGCACAGATTCACCGAACACACGCTCACAGTTCTCGAGTGGAACTAAAGGCACGTCCAGTTGTTGTTGACGACTTACCTATATTAAAAAAATATATTTATTTTTAGAGCTCCAGACCCGGTAACTCTGTAACGTATTATATTATACCTTTATCTGTTTATTTTCGAATATCTAATTCGTAACGTATCTGTTTCTATTTTATACATTTCGCGCCTTGCATTCATTTTTAACTGTGAAGTACCTCGGCAGTATTTTAAATTCTAGTAAATTGAATTTGAGTACTGCTAGAGACAGAATATACTAATAAGTATCTATTTATTACGTGTGGTTACGGATTAAGAATACAAACATCACCACCCCTTATCTTACTAGGGTGCTGTAAGAGCCGGTTACAGATATATTGTACGCTGGCAACATCTGTGAGAGAAGGAAATCCTGAAAGTAAACCATACGACTAATCAGCGCGGCACAGTAGACAGTAATCCCTCCTAAAATGAAAGAGGCCCGTGCCCAACAGTGGGAACGTAAAGGAGAGAGGGAAAGAGAGAGATCTACATATTAATTTCTTGCTATTCATCCAACCAAAACCACGAAAACAATTCGTAAAAATTGTGATGATGAAATCAGTGAATTAAATCGCCCACAAGGCCAGAACAATTATCATTATGACATTAACTCTGTAATACCCATCAAGTATTATACTGATTCTATCAACTGACCGGATTGTTTTGTCCAGAGAGTTTCCCCCAGCCGACAAGCGTAGCGCGTTCGTTGATCACGATTTCCGGCTTATCATTCAGACAAATCGGCGCTGCTGTCACTGGAAATTAATATACATGTGATATGTAATCAAAGTGACAACTCCGGAAGGTTGTGAACTATTCATGGGCATGTCAAGGTTGGGTGACCTGTGTGAATTTTAATTGTGTGACTTGTACGCCGTTGTTACACCGCACTTAGTTTTAAGATAGAGCTCTTACGCACGCATTTCTTAAAAAAGAAATTATTTAATTCTTAATATCCATTCGCACTTTCTTATTTTTCTCCTACTCAGTTCTGAGAATGAATAATATACTGTTTATTAAACGAATACAATGACAGTACATAATAAAATAACACCTAATACCTATATTTATAAGTCAGCTATACTTAGACACTATTGTGTGAATGAGGATATAAAAGATAGGGGAGTTAACACAGATATGACGTCTAACAGAAGACTGTGGAAGAAAAAGACAATATATGTTGCGCCCACTCCATATAGGGTAGGCAAATGATGATAAATACATACCAGAATATTTAATTTCTTCTTTTAATATAATCATTGCTATATCGTGTCTAAATATTTTCTTCTCGTAACCAGGATGTACAATCACGTTCTCAACTTTTATCGCTTGAATGGGCGGCGCACAGAAGTACTCGTTACAATCGAAATCAGTTCCGATGTCCCATTCACCAACTACAACCGTAGATCTAAAAAATAATACAAATGTTAATAGTAAACTATATAATATGTTCCTTTACATGAAGACTTATACTGACCGACGTATCAATATACAGTCGAAACTGTAGTAGCTAGGACCAGTAAGAATCCGAAAATTTCTCTTTCATTGTTAATAAAAGCATTATGTACTACAAATATATATTTTAAATCAACTTGTGATACAAATAGGTACCATTTTTTACGAATTTAGATATATACTGGAAAGGCTAAAATTTATATCAAATATACGCATCTAAATCCATAAAAAAGTACCTTAGTAGAATCGATAACATTGTAATATTTATAAATTGGTGCATATTAATAAATAAATAAAATCTATATCTAAATTTGGATAAATGTGTCGTGTAAGCGAAAAATATGTAATGTTGTGAAAACGCGAGTAATGGTTTGTTCCATACAAAATACATTGCTTCATGTGATAAAACATATTTTATACGTATTAATTTTTGCAGTTGACTTACTATGTTTTTACTAAAAAAATCTGATTATAGTGGAAAAAATGTCCCGCTCATGGTGATAACTTTTTCCACCATAATTTATTTAATATTTTATACGTGTTGTCAATATAATTATTAGGCTAGCTAAAACTTACAGCTTAAATCCTTCTGGTTTAGCAAGAGCGCAGTGTGCTGCTGTCAATATAACTCTTTTGGCAATTATAGATCCACTGCATGCGTATCTCATCTTGTTGGTATCTTTGTCTAAAAGAACAATGCAAAACTCGAGTTATTTGCAAAGTTGAAAAACATTATATACATAACCACCAAGTACTAACAGAGGATCACTCGGCTAATAATTTATAAAATTATTTTTTACTTAACATACACAAAATTTCATAGAAATCTGTCAAGTTGTTTCGAACAGCATGGCGACAAATAACACGAATATTTTAAATATAAGATTAATAGGTACTATCTTGTTTGGTTGATAAGCTTTTTGTAATATGTTGATTAACAATGCTGCTTAGTTCGGTTTTTTGAGGTTTACTTATTAACTTACTCGTATAAAGGATCAACTTTTCTGTACTTTTAATAGATTAAAAACTAAATATGACCAGCTCTATAAAAGTTTGAAAGGTATTTAAATCAACTTACTGGTAAATCCAATTCGTGCAACCCATGGATGTGTTCCTAAAGCATTGTAGTCAACTCCTCGTACCATGCTCAGACCACACTGAGGGGTTCCTACCTGGAAGACGCGGCCACAGTCACATGATGGACAGCAAACGTAGTCCTCATCATCAACATTGTTGCAAATAAGCTGATTTAAACGATGAAAATATCTAAAAATAAGTATGAATAGTGTAAAAAATAATTAAAAAAATAACATTTTGCTCTCGTTTAGCACAAAGATAAATCATTATCATAATAACGTCATGCTTTTTTCCCATTAGGTAGGCAGAGACTATAGAACGCCATCAGCTACAGTACTTTAAACATTTGAAACACATACATACAACATTATTTACACTCGTACATCGTCTACGCATGAAATTGATAAATAAAGTTTTATATCTATTTATATGTGTTATATTCTCAGCTCAGTGGAAAAGAATGAATTTTTGTGCTGAGATAGGTAATTACTATACAGCATAAGAGACTATGTATTATATGGCATGTAAAAAATTCTAAAACAGTATACCTACTGTTGTTCTGTTCACAAACATATTATATTTTTGCTATTGACAAGTACTGACCTGTCTGATGAAAAACATGAGAAGTCCATAAGGTCTTCGAGAAGTGGACAAGAACTAATAGGTACACACGACGTATTCGGTGGACACGAATCCTGAAAAAAATATTAACGCATTACAGTGAAAATGAACATTACAAATAATTTTCATTACACGGGATGCTAGTATCTACTTACAGCATAATAATAAATTGTTACATTAAATGGAACAACGTATATGGAACATTTTGGCCACGTTATCCGAAACGACCACTTTATCACCACCTAGTTATCTAAGGACAGGTGAAAAGCAAGCGGTCACGCGGACGTTCACCTACACGTTTTACAGACCTCATCAAAAGTGCAACCAAGTGAGCCTGGTCCATAGTTCGCGAGATGACAAAGATCGCAATAAGTGGAAGCGCATCGCTTGGGCTGCATTGGCTAATAAAAATGCAACATCATCAACTACTAACATTCTGCCAAGAATGAACGACTATGAAAAAGGGAACCACAATGGACTATTTAAGAAAATATACAATTTTAAATGACTCTACTACGGACTCTACATGAACTATAAATTAAAAGGCGTCACAAACGGCATATTAATATATAATATAGCAAGAGAGTCAGTCCAGCCGGCATAAAAAACCATAATTCCTCCCAAAGTGGAGGTGGCCAGTGCCCAATAGCGGGACGT
This sequence comes from Orgyia antiqua, assembly GCA_916999025.1. Lineage (NCBI taxonomy): Eukaryota > Metazoa > Arthropoda > Insecta > Lepidoptera > Erebidae > Orgyia > Orgyia antiqua. The sequence continues at coordinate 10,805,540 of OU779869.1, forward strand.
TATTGGCTGGAGAGAGCGAATCACTAGGTGCGTTTGTAAAGTTTAGGTTAAAATAAACGAAAATCGAATTCCATATTGAAACCATTGTCAATCACAATTCTTCAAGCGGCACTGGTCTTATGAATCTTCCAGTTACACTTATGCAGGCCATAAAAAGTATCTATCATATTCAGATAGTATTACATTCACTCTTATATGATACTGCGATTTTACGAAGTAAACTTACTTTTTAGTCTGCTAAGAGTTTCCTTCGGAAATGTTTTCTGATTCACAAAAGAGCTTATACCTTGAAATTAACTAACTGTATGTATTCTTATCATCATCATACTTTCAGGCCTATTCTGGATGGGGGTAGGCAGTGACTAACTCTATTCTGTTATATTATGATTTCTTTACAACTGAGTTACTTTTTAACAGCTTATAAATGAAATAAAGTTAATAACTTACCCGCACACTTTCTAGGTCATTTTCTTTAACTCCACCCATCCCTACACTTAATCCTATACCTGGAAAAGATTTATAAAATGTTAATACGGTCAAGGACAAATTATCGGTTCAAAAGGCACATAATGAATGTTTGTGAAAAGGTATCTTAACAATACTTAGATAGGGATTGCTTACAATGTTTAAATAAAGCGGAATAAGAAGCTAATTATGTATAAATAATTACAAAGCATATTACAGATATTGAAATGAATCATTAGGCAACAGTACTATGGAGGCATCTCTACTTATTATAAAACAAAGTGATATTTTTTGTTGTATGTCCCTATGTGAGCTTAAATCTTCAAAAGTACCCAACGGATTTTGATGCGGTGTTTTTTAATTGATAGAGTGGTTCAAGAGAATGGCTTTTTGTATAACTTGTTAAGGATTTTAAATTCTACACCTGTGAAGTAGAGGGCATCATTTTATATTCATTATTTTTATATTTCAGAACTGATGTTGCACTAAATTATGGTCATAAATAACCTTGGTACACAATGTAATCCTAACGTGATCAAGGCTAGTCTATTGTGATATTTGCAATTATCAGAAGTAGTATCTGTTATGATTGCATCACACGACCGTTGACATGGTAAATTACAAGGGGAAAATGACATGATTCACAACACATGAAATTGCATAAAAATATATTACACCGTAAACTTATAGATAAACATATCCTTTGACACGCTTATTAGCTTCTTTAGTGAAGCTTATCTAGTGTACCTATCTGACGTAACAGAATCTTTGAAAATGATTTGCACACATTATCACATGTAAAGGCCCTACGACTATATAATAAATACAAAAATATCCATTATTTTCCAGTTAAGCGAATCATTTTTAGTTATTCTTAAAGTATTAAACTTCTTGGGCGCTTACAGTAGCAGACTTATTGCCAGGAACATTCTCTATTACAGTTATTACAGAATATTATAGTTAATTAATTTTAATAATTTCCTTGATTTTACGACTTGGCCAAGCAACATAGTTTACAAAATAAGGGTTCTTTGAAGGATGTAGTAGATGTATGTATATTGACGACAGCTATTCGAGAAGTGTTTCATGTGTTCCTCCTTCTCAAAAAACTAAAGTTTGAATCTAGGTGGTACATACCTACTAAAGCAATTATAACGCTTACATTATTATAATAATCAATAAAGCAGAATAAATTCACAACTAACTTTAAAAAATTCTTTTAAATTTAAAAGAACATTAAATATATTTAAAATTTTAATAAACTCGTAAAAATTAAATTCATTTATAAATTATTTAACTTATATTTTTATTTTCAAATTTTTATATGAATATTATCGAAAATGTTGTATCTAATCTACAGTTTTATGTGATCCTAAAGCCAGACAAAGGCATAATTGCGAACAAAACCTTTTTACAACGTTTTTTGCAATTCATTCGTAAACTAATTAGCATAATAATACAAAGAGTTAAAACGTTGAACTTTATATGTACTTTTTAATTAAAAACTCGTAGCTTCTACCTATGTATAATGGTAGTATTTAACCGATCAGCACTTCCAACACCAATTAAAAAACAATTACTTTTACCAGAAACCAGTCTTCGTCGTAGTTCGTAGTGTATTTGGCATTCATCTTGTTTCTCAAGTTTGAATCCACAGTGAAGCCTAAAAGTTTTTAATTAAGGGCCTACATCAATATCATCGCCGACACGTACATATTAACACAGCCAGTAGGCACAGAAAATGAAGAATTGGGGATACTTTTCCCATTTACTCAAAATCTACTAAATATATTTTAATTCTGATCCACGTGTTTCTATACATAATAGTTACCTATGTTTTTAAAGTTATTTCATTAGTTAATACGCGATAATAGACCGACTATCGAAAAAAATAAAAAATTTGAGAGGTTGTTTCGCCAAGATTTTCTATCGAGAAAACTTTTTTCTACCGCGTTTCTGAGTTCATGCGATCCTAGATCATATATTGAAAAAACATATACTTAAAAATTAGAGCTCTAGCCATTCAATCTAAAGAAACAATGAAAACTTCGTACATAGAAAAATGCACGAAGCTATTTTGGTATCCTCTTAAAAAACAATTACTTTTACCAGAAACCTGTCTTCGTAGTAGTTCGTAGTGTATTTGGCATTCATCTTGTTTCTCAAGTTTGAATCCGTAGTGAAGCCAAAAAGTTTTTAATTAACGTGAAGAATTAAGCTCTTTTGCCTATCTCCTTTGGTAATGGATATATGAATGTAGCATTTTTTTGCTATTATATCTACTAGTTACAACTATATAGTTTCTAATGTACCTAGTTAATGATTTATGCATAGATTGATATGTAAAATTAATTTAGTAAATATTTCTTAATTAAGTGATCATTATTTCAAAATAGAGACAGAGCAAAAGTTTTAAAAGGTTTTCTGTTACTGTACAATAACAAATATCGCCATAGCTCGAGCTTTCATACTTAATTAATATCTTTCCCGAACTAAACGTAGTGCTTGTTAACTAAAATCTAAATAATATGTTAATAATATACTGTAATACATACTGCCGAATTGTGCACGACTCCATTTAATAATACACAAAAACAACACGTTTAAACACAAACTTTGCCTCATATTTTCACCGCTAAATTTATTATGTGTCAGTACAATAATAGGCACTTGATATTAAACGATATTACTGTCGTCATCGTTGGCGGGATCACAACAAAAATGATGCGGTACAAAGCCTCCGATTCCACCGGCACGCCTCAGGGTTCTTAAACCTGCGGCAGCTTTAAAGTTAGCCGATTAAAATTATAGTAATTATAATTCTATTATAGTAATGGTATCTCGTTTTTTTATGTTTGTTAGTATAGTCATAACTTTTAACTGGCGAAGTGATATTAATGGCTATATTTTTATTTGAAAGCTGGTGGTTTCCGTTTGGTCCCATTGCACATTGGCAATAGGACAGGGTCTGATTTCCTAAGAAATCGAGGAAAACCCTCAAATTTCATGGGAACATGAAGTTAGTTGAACTTTTTTTTTCAAATACTCAATTATTAGACACCCATTTAAATTCTTCCAATATTATAGGTAAGTTTATTTCAATATAATCTTCTCTTAAATAAAAATGATTTTTGAAATGAACGAACGTAAGATACTGGACCCACATGAGCAGGAGTAATAACTTTCACCACACTTATATACCCCCAGTTCTAATAAAGCTCTTACAACTACAGACATATTGTAAGTACTGGTTAATTTTAATTATAATATTACCAACAGTTGCGCATCTATGTAATGATTCACCGTCTCCGTTCTTGTTAAACTGTCGGTACCATAGTTTATTTTCAATTAACATTACTATAGGTCTTACTGCGCCAATACGCCTGGTCAGCGCGGCACAGTAGACCATAATCCCTCCTAAAGTGGAGGAGGTCCGTGCCCAACAGTGGGACATAAATGGGCTGGAGAAGAGAAGGTCTTTTTAAGAAAATAAAATGCTATTTAACATTTCAGTTTATATTTTCTACATTTACTCTACCAGAATCAATTTCCTGAACCCGATTTTTGCTAATTGATATTCAAATAGGTTATTTAGGGCTTTGAACTCACAATTAAGACTAAAAAATTAGGACAGGATAGTTTCATAGAGGCAGTGATAGAGCTAATTTCTTTACAGTTAGAGTATAAGTCCTTTTCCATCAATCCATCAGCCTCTCTCTTTGGATAGAACGCCACAACGCGCGGTCTTGTGCCGCTTGCATCCAATGAATAAGTCCTTTTTGGGCCATTTTAATATGTGTGAATATACATAGGACCTACCAAAATATGAGCGTTAAAATCGCCTTTACCTAGTAGTTAAAACAGTAATTATAAAGTTCCGAATTTGATAAAAAAAATGAAATAAAAAAATAGTGAGTTCGTAAGGAGTTTTTACAAAAAGTACTGATAAACATCACATACTTATTTAATCGTACTAAAACTTATCCTTATCCTTTTTTATATTGCTTGATGTCATTCACACTAGGTTAATCACGGCAACTGGATTTTAACAATGTGTAACTTTTCCCACACTTGCTTTATGTAGGTAGGTACCTAGTTAAGCTCGTAATAAAATTATTAATTGTCGGACATACCTACTGGTACAATAAAAAAATAATGTTCTTTTATTAAACGCGAATACAAGTGAAATCTGGAATAAAAGTAAAATCTTGTTATTAATTAATTAATAGAATATGTGTATATTATATTTGTATCGTTTTGCCTCTATCACAGAGCCACATAAATATAAAAGACATCAGTTTACTGTTTAACAATATAAAATAATTTAATTTTCTCTAATGTGAGGGATCTAGCTAACAAGCAGTGCAGATAGGTCTAAGAAAAAGAGATACAAGCTCTAATCGTGTCCATATAAGTGACCATTTAAGATGCTCAGTATTTTGCATTTAGGCTTGCCATAAAGGGGTCAAAACAAATTCCAAATGGTCCGCTTACACGAGGCTCCTGTCCCCAAGTCATTTTGCTTTGAACATTCCAAGTCACACTGCTACATGTCTAGAGAACTTTGGTATTTTCAATATTTTAGTTTAAAAAGCATCATGAATATAGTAAATACGTAATTATGTTGAACGAGATGTTCGTCACCTAAAATCTGTATCCGTACAGGTCATAACCTGCCTGTTCACACCATGACAAGTATTTTATTGTTTACACCAAAATCAAAAAATACTTCCTAATCTGATAATGAAACTATTTCATACAATTACGCGGCACGGTTTTATAAATGGCGATGCTATTGTTAACTGGCCTTTAATTTATAACAGTAGGTTAACAAATAACACAAATAGCCGGAACATATTTGAAACTATACACCTACTAGAAATACTTTCTGAAACTACTGGACTGGTCCAACTTTATGGTGTCGTGGGTCGATTCTGCTTCAGCCTAACATCTTATAGCGTTATACTTCCATTACCTTGCCCGATCAAAAGTTTTATGCATAAAATGGTATTTTACCTAAACCTTTTCTTGTTGAAAAGAGGTTCATAAGAAAACTTCTGGAAGTAAATAAAAGTTAGTGCTGTCATTTTTAAATTATTGTCAATATTACGCACCGAACAAAATGGCTTAACTACTCTAATTCACCGATAAATTTGTTAATTTGTAAAATATGTTATATGTTATAAATTCTAATTGAAGTTATTAAACGTAAGATCAAGTGAAACATTTTTCAAATGATTTCTAAGACACTTAGTAAGTTCATATAATTGTTTAGAAGCAGAATGACAGGCATACGTGATTGTCGCTACCGTCCTACCAAAATGTTTTCAACAGAGAATATGAAACTAACAAGCAGCGCTTCCGATCAAAATGTTTACTTCACCTACGTGTGTCTCGTCAACGACCTACATCCTAGAGCCACACCTTTAAATAGTGGACAACTCAGCAAATGTTATCATGGAATTGAGCCATCCAATGATGAGGTACTATAAACTTTATTAGATCTGAGTATGTTTGCGTAGGATATATTACTTTTCTTTGTATGCATTTTTAGAACCAAGAAGAACACCCAATCCAAGTGGAAAGAACTAAAGCTGTCCATGAACTTGTTGAGTCTTTGAAGAAAGAATCGAATGATGGAAGCCATGAAACGGATTCATCCACTCCTCATGTTAGCATTTGGTATTCACAATTAAATTTCTTTATTCTAATAGTACAATGTGCTAATTGTTGTATTTTAAATTAGCCTACCACAACTTCGGGTGAAAATAGTGAATCTGATAATGATGGAAACAATTTTATTAGTTTTGATAATGCTAATATATTGAAGTTAACCAAAATGAAATGGCTTTCTGAAGATCAAGCAGATGGTCCTGATTCTAGGTACGTATAGCTCAAGAGATCTATTACAGTTCATAGATTGAATGCGAAATATACAAGTGATGATATTCCAGAAAATATAATGCACTAACTGGTGCACGGCTAAAAGAGAGGCGAAAAAAGGATCGTAGCAAAGTTGAATCACAATAGGTTAGGATGTGCTGTAATGTGTTTTCTATTTATATTGGCAGAGAAAATAAAAAAAAACGTATTTTATAGCTCGCCCTCACTGTCTCCCGCCTCATCAAGCACGAGTTCCTGCAGCAGAAATTCTGATATAGATATGAACAGCGACAGTTACGATGACAAATATTTATCAACAATACTACGATTGGACAAAGAACACAATATGTTTGGGCTTTCTAGTATCGCTATAGTTGGTGCCAGACCTTCGAAACTAAAACGTAACAAAGAGGATGAAAAACCGGTATTTCATCAAACTGCAATAGTTCAAGTATGTTGTGCTAGAGGTTGTTGCAAAAATATGGTTAGTGACGTTATGAAGCAATTAATTAAGACAGCTTTAATTACTAATTTTCTTATTTACATGTCGTAATTTTCTTTTCAGAGCAAATCAGATTTACCAGCGTCTTTGAAGGTATTTTCTAAATTGTTTTATCTGTTTTAGTTTTGTTTTCGGTATTTTACTCTACATATTGTTACAGTTTGGCGGATGTAAGAGCTGTTTCTTTGAACCTTGCAGTACTTGCGAATCATGTCCAAAGCCAAGAAAATGTGTGGGTAACATAAATAAATATTTCAAACACTAGGAACTATTTTTTAAAATTTGCTATCTAATTTATCGGTTATGAGAAGATTATTAAAACAATTACAAGTTTTTAATACTTATTATAATATGCCAAAAAATGCCAGCAAAATCTGAACTAGGTATACAGTTTGGTAAATTTCACTCATACATATTAGACAAAGAGTCGCAACGTATCTTTGCTTACAAAGTTCTTAGTTTCCTTAATTGCATTTTTTTTTCAGAACGATACGCCATCTTGCCAATCTGCCGTGAGTACAATTATTTTATAGATACAGATTGTCTTAATATAGAGACCAATATTGCATTGTTAAGCAATGCAATATTGGTATCTCGCCACTCGAATTTTCTTTAAACCTTTTATATTCTTATCATAATACTGTCATAAAAGTGTACAAGTAATGATGTAGTGATGATTATTAAGTGTGAATGATAAATATACTTTCAATATGTTATCAATATGTACACAATTTTCAGTGTCCTTTGTGCCCAAAAGGAATGTGCAGTTGTGGGGTGAGTAAGTATAACGTTCTATATTTATCTTATACCTCGAAAAAATGTTTTCGAAAAAAATAATTACCAAATATGAGAGTTAAAATGCTACTTTAAATTACGTATTTTATTACGATAGCAAAAACGTGTTAGAGGAAGTTAACATTTAGATTCTTATGTTAAGGTGCACGTGGCCCATGGGATCTGATTTAAAGAATAGCCTTTTGCCTGCGCGTTCGTTCATATAAGCTCTAATTTTCATTTCATTACTTTCGTAAATTAGGTACCTACTAAACGAACAGATAGAGATACCTTACTATTTTGTGATATTAGTATAGATTAATAATTACTATAGTGTATGCATTACCTACGCAAAACCCACAAAAGAATGTTTTGTTTTACATAACATCTATTTCAGGGGGTATGTCCACCTCCAGGCTGCAAAGTGGATTGTAATAATTTCTGCTTTGGATTGAAGGTAAATTCTGTTTCATAAATTAATACTTTTTTTAGAAGTTTTAGTATTACTAGATAATAACTTTACAGTATTCCAGTTAGGAGAAAAATGTTAAGAATTATAGCAGGCCTATAATATATTTATTTATATTTATTTATTTATAATGTTCGTCTCCCTTAAGAAGATTTCATTTACTTATATATTTATGCTTATCCTATACCTACTTTAAGTGTAGTAATTACGTCAAATTTTGTGCGTAATATTTTTGATTAATATTTCAGATTAAAATAAATCGCAAAAGCAAATTTGAACCACCGCCAATAGAGCTAACACCGCGTTCCAGCTGCATTCTTCAAAAAGTAAGATATATTTAGAACCACAGATTAATCACATAGTGCATACGCGTTCAATCTTGAAGACACGTAACTTAAGCCTGTCTAAATCTACTTCACTTTTATAAGCATTAAAACAAGTTTTCCATTGGGAAGAGACAATCTGTTTATGGTTAAAATTAACCTGTGGCATATATCATAGACACACATAAAACGTACCTAATTCACACACAAATACCTAGAAATGTAGCTTCAAGCCGGCTGAGTGAAGTAACCATAGTATTTACTATACCTACTTATTTGCAACAAGCCCTCTATAACTCTTCTAAAAACCTGTGCTTCCCTAATTTTTAATTCATGATTTCGCTATCAGCCACTAGCAGCAAGATCCTGCTATCATTCACCGCCATGCATTCCACCTTCCTCAATCTTCCCGTATCTGACACCATGCTTCTGGCCGGCTCGTCCATCCGCCCCGTGTCAGACGCCAACCCGCTGCTTTCATAACCCACCTTGTCCAGCAGCAAGGACACGACGAAAGGTGCCGTTACCACCGGAATATACATGTCCAAAGGTAATTATTACCACACAAATGTTATTAACCTCATCAAGAATATAATTTTTTTTAGACAAATTGGGTTGACCTTACTGTGAAAATACTAATATAAAACAATTAAATTGCAGCATGGCAAGTGTGAAAGCAAAGATAAATCTACAAAATGTACAAATGAAGTATGTCCTGGGGTAAGAAACTTTTGATATTCGCATAAAATAAAAAGATCCTAAATATTATGTTTTTAACTACGTTACGAAAATTTTTTCAGAAAAATGCACTGATGAGACATGAAATAGAATCCAGATTTGGAAAGCAGGGCAAAAAGTAATGGAAGAGCTAGAAGGAAACAGCTTTTCTTAATTTAATGCAAGGTATATTTAACTTCAAATAACATAAACCTAGACAGTAAAAAAATGCGTAAAGGTGGTCAAAACAAACAGATGCCAACTGATCCGGGACATCTTTACTCGTTTTATTTCGCAATCTATCGGGGCATTAGATTAATGATAGAAAAATAAGGACAAATCTCGAACAGAATATTTCTTGAAGTCGATATGTATACGGATGGTTCTTAGGCAAGGAAATTTAAAAAAAATTACTGTAACAAGTACCCTACTAAAACTGCGGGACACAAAATATTTTACTACATAAACTGAGTACATACATGAAATTTTATAAGAATCGATGAAGCCGTTTTGTCTACCTCCGTCAGGTAGACAGACAAAACGGCTAGGTAACTTAACATCTATAAGTATCACAGTAATGAATTGCAATACAGCATCTAATTTCTTTTCAGATGACCAAAGGCGTTGATTTACCACACCGTTGATAATTAATCTAGTAAATATCACCATTAACTTATTTAAATAAAAGCAAAGAACTTCAAAAACGGGTTTTATTTTTAATAGTAGTACTTAGTATTTCACATGATTTTGTACCTACTAAATACTGTTTTTGTGCTGTTAACAGCTTGAAATATTTTTACAGCAGTTTCTTTTGAGGTCGCGTTCATTAAATACCTATTTTTTAATACAGCTCCTTGTTTTGAGACTAACGTCTGTTTACTCGTATCTTGATTTCAAGATACTACATAATTTAAAAGAAGAACCTCAATAACAATAATAATCATAAAATGTAAAAACGTATTTAATTCGCTAAATGGACTCATCTTTTGAAACCACACGTCTTTCAGTACAAGGTACATGCTGCTTCATTTGTGGAGTTATTTGATCAATAACAATATACGGCGGAGTGCCCCTAGCAACATGGCAATAATCGCTGCAGTACATAAATGGTGCAATGTTTGTCTGGAACGGGTTTGGTTGAAACGGAGCCAAGTCGAACGATTCCCCGTGACTCCAAGATGCGAGTCCCGAAGATGCAAACGGGTTTTTATATTTCTTGTGGGTTTCAGACTGAAAAACCCTGCAAGCAAAACGGCATTATGAAATTGGATAGGCATTTCTCATTGCATTCCAGACTTTTAGAATCACAGCAGACGATTTTACATTTAAACTGCTTACTACGTTAGTTCTAATTCTTTGGTAAAAAAATAAACTAGTAGAAAATAAAAGGATTGGAGCAAATATACCCTTTGATATTATTGACTGGGTTATGGCAAGCAGCGACCTCTTTATATTCCTTTTTCACATGGATTCTGTCGTACACACCTTTGTGTACCGTACCGGTCAAAGGCATCCATATTTCTTTGTGTCGTGGTCCAAATCCTTTGACCTAAAATTATTTATAATTGCCTGAGGCATTCTCTACCAGTCAACCTTCAGGTGGTGCAGAGATATAAATAATAATAATAAATAATAATAATAAATAATAATAATAATAAATATTTATGGACATTTCACACAACGTCCTCTGGTCCCAAGCTAAGCTTATTATGCTTGTGTTATGGGTACCAGAATACGAATAGAATACATAAACTACTTTTCTTTTGTAAATAAATACTTATTATACATAGTAAACACCCAGACGCAGAGCAAATATTTTTATGATATTTATAAACATCACACAAATGAATGTCCGAGGCGGGAATTGAACCCGCGACCTCGTGAACGGCAGTCCGTTATATAAACCACTAGACCACGAAGCCCGTCAAATATATAGAAGTGGGTGTGTATTAAAAAGGTCTGAGTAAAGCGTAGTTGAATACGAAATACAAAAAATATTTGTATAGACAAATAAGGTGTTAAACTCAGCAACTAATACAGAAATGAATATAATTGCACATAAATATACTACCAATATATTAAATACTACATATACATAAATAGATATAATAGGCAATATTAAAAAATACATTTTTAATTAGTTACAAAATATTCTTCACATAGTTAAGGCAGCGTAAGCACTTACTAACGTTCTAATAGATCAGGTATCTAAATCGTGGTTATCCACATACTTATCTTCATAATCATGGACTGAAATGCTCCTTGAGTTTTTCCGTCCAAAACCTATAGGAGCGGAGGCGTCTTGGTTCTGAAGGTCTGTTATACTGAAACTTACCCTCGGAGTTTTTGATTCCGAATAAAAAGTTATATGATCTTTAGCACCAATTTCGTATTGTTCATCTGTTGTGAATGGTCGGTGGTAGGATCTATATGTAGACACATATGGATCAAGTAGTCTTCTGTACCCTGGAGATGAGTCAGAAATGGCCGGTGCTTCATTTCTTCCTGCGGCTACTACCTATTCAGTTTAATATTGGTACTAAATTAATGACTAGCAGACAATAATGTTTTAGTAAGAAATTCATGAAACGGCAAGAATTGACCAACATTTGACGTTTCACAAAAAAGTCTCTATTCTAAAGATACCAAGATGATCAGAATCTACTCATTTGATTTCACATTTTCGTTTTGTGTGACAAGTATATGAAAGCTGCTTTTTAAAATTTTTACCACTTTGGTGGAGTGAAGTCCTCGAATATACGAGTATATGCTTTTTGGCGTATATTTATAAGATCACCTTTTGAAACTGACGACATACTTACGGATTTAATTATATTACAGATTTAATTACACACTATAAATAAGAAAATATCGTAAATTTTACACCCAACTTACGTCAAATATGTATTCTGGATCTGGTGCAAGCACAGTAACGTCTGGTGGCGCTAAAGGAGATTTGGCAATGCCGCGGTAGTTGTCTTTCATTTCTGATAACATTGTAGGCTGTGTGATATTTTTACCTTGTAGCTGAAATGGAAAATTATACATCCAATAAATATAAGTCAGTGTTTGTTTTGATCAATCGCTATAAATGAATTAATAAAATGACAAACTTACTCTTTTATCAACTCCAGTCATAAATATAACCCGTCGACAGTTAATGGCACAATCAGCTCGTTCCATCGCTTTGTTGGGGTTTGGTTTCACGCTATACTCGCCTGTTGTGGTTTTATACGACTCTTTTTCAACCACCATATCCCTACCAGTAACTCTTTCAGGTAGAGGATCATCAATTTTCTTTGGATACAAAAAATATTATATTTATTTTTATTTCATTTGTCATAATCAGGGAAATTGGGAAAACTAATATTATAAAGCTGAGGAGTTTGTTTGTTTGTTAGAACGCGGTAATCTCAGGAACAACTGGTTCGAATTGGAAAATTCTTTTCGTGTCAAAATAAATAGACTATCCAGACTATAGCCTATAGGCTATATAACATCACGCTGCGACCAATAGGAGCGAAGTATTAATGAAAAATGTTGCAAAAATGGGAATGTTTTTCTAAATTCTACGCGTACTAAGTCGCGGGCAACAGCTAGCATATTATTCACTATTTGTCGAGTTGATGTCACAAGATTGGTAATTAGATTCACGTGTCTATTTGACTAGGGATTTCTTTTATTCCATAGTTACTTTTGTGAAAACGGGATAATCTTTACAATCATCATCTGCGAATTTTGGGTTGATCTTTACAGATCTACTGTAAAGTAACTAATACAATAAGTAACTAATAAAGTCAAAGTAACTAATAAACTATAACTGGCTAACTTACGTTAGCCAGTTTTATGAATGAGAATTATAATATGTAGGTATTAGGAAATAGGAAAGTAATATACTTACGCAATCAAAGGTATGTGATATGTTAGGTATATACCGCGTAGCGATATTTGTAGCAGTTCTCGTCTCATTGCTGGACAGCCTTAATGGAATATTATACTGCACATTACCCCAACTGTTTACATTCTGTATCAGTAAGTCATTCAATTTAAGTGGACATGATGGTTTTATTGTCTGCGGTTGATCCATAATTGTTTATTTATAATGAAATATAAAGAATATTATCTAAATAGTGATTTAAATTATGTTTACAAAATTACAAGTTAATAATGATTGATTGACATTGATTCATTATGTCATTTTGATTATGTTACAAGCAAGGTTATAAATAGGGAGTAACAACTCGGCAACATAAATTTGTTCCAAGGCAGGGCCGCCCCGTTTATGGTTTAAAAGTAAAATAGTAAATAGTAGCCTTGCTTTCTCTTTTACTCCAGCTCAAAAAGAAAGAGTTAGAAAGGTTACTAAATAGGCTCTTTGTCATTTATTTTTCTTAATGTGTTCAACTAAAAAAAGCAGCAGTCCGGATTCGTTGTACCGAGTGTAACGTCTAGTTCTATATCCTAAGTCTATGGTTACAAGTGACTTGTCTATAATCATAAAGCTCCAATATCTTTTCTTTTATACTACTTAGTTGGCGAACAAGCGTACGGCCCACCTGATGGGAAGCGGTCACCGTAGCCTATAAACGTCTGCAACACCAGAGGTATCACTCGCGCATCGCCGACCCTGTAGGAATCGTTTGACACCTTTTTTGAAGAACCCCATACTGTAGTCCAATGGGAAAACCTCGGCAGGTAGTTCATTCCACAACTTTATTGTACGTGGTAAAAAATTCCGATGGAATCGTACTGTGCGCGATGGTATAGGTTCTAGAGTGTGAGGATGAACTCGCTGCCGGTGACGAGAGGTGCGATGGTAAAAAGAGGCCGTTGGCACCACTTCAAACAATTCGTCGGAACACAGCCCATTATACAGGCGGTAGAACACACACAAGGAGGCAAAGTCTCTCCTAAGATTTAAGGGCTCGATACCGCCTGTAATCACGGGATCGTCGACAATCCTCACAGCGCGTCGCTGGATCGAGTCAAAAGGCCCAAGCTGGTATTGCGGTGCGCCTGCCCACAGATGGCAGCAGTACTCCATATGGGGCCGTACCTGCGCTTTGTACAGGGCAAGTCTTTGCCCCGGAGTGAAGTACCGTCTTGCCTTGTTGAGCACACCAAGCTTTTTAGATGCCAGCTTGGCCTTATCCTCTAAATGACAGTGAAATTGGACGTCACTGGAGATGTCAACTCCTAAGATCCCTATGTGATCTGAGATGGTTAGGGCTGCGTTCTCGAATTGAGGAGCTACAGCGAATGGGGCTTTTTTAGTGGTGAACGCGCAAACTTGAGTCTTAGTGGGGTTGAACTGGACTAGATTTAGTCGTCCCCAATCGGATATTCTAGCTAGAATAGTCTCGATTTCAGACACAAGTTTGCTCCGACTTTCCTCAACATCGGAACGAGGGATATTTGCACGGCCTGTGTAGAACGTGTCCCCAGTACTGTCATCTGCATAGCAATGAATACCATCAATTGTCAGCATGTCATTGATATGCAGCAGAAACAGAGTTGGGGACAGCACAGAGCCTTGCGGGACGCCAGCATTAATGCTGAATTGTTCGGAGCAGCTCCCGTCAACAACGGCTTTTATGCTTCTATTCAACAGAAAACTGGCGACCCATTTGCATAATCCCTCGGGGAGTCCGTACGATGGTAGCTTCGAGAGTTGACTCCGGTGCCAGACCCGATCGAACGCCTTCGCTATATCCAGGCTAACTGCCAATGCCTCACCTTGACTCTCGATGGCGGTTGCCCATCGATGCGTGAGGCACACTAAAAGGTCGCCTGTGGAGCGACTGTGGCGAAAGCCGTACTGACGGTCGCTAATCAGGTCATAATCTTCTAGGTGCTTTAGGAGTCGATAATTAACTATACGCTCCATCACCTTCGAGAGAAGAGAAGTTATAGCGATAGGCCTGTAATTCGATGGGTCTGATCTATCCCCCTTTTTAGGTACCGGGTGCACATTTGCGGTCTTCCACGAAGACGGAACACGCCCACTGTTATAGGAAAGTGCGAAGAGACGCGTTAATATCGGACACAATTCAGGGGCACAACGCTTCAGCACCACTGCTGCTATGCCATCGGGCCCAGTCGACTTATTAACGTCGAGGAAACGCAGTTCCCGCCGGATCTCTCGTTGCGAAAAAGAGATATCCGGCATAGCGGTGTTACACGAAGGGATTGTAGGTGGTGCTGCGTTTCCATCGTTCAGCGTCGAATTCGAGGCAAAGAGAATACCCAGAAGATCTGCCTTCTCTTTTGCACTATAGGCCAATTTACCGTCTGGCTTCCGCAGTGGTGGTAAAGACGACTGACAAAAATTTCCCTGGGCAGCCTTGGCAAGCGACCAAAAGGCACGACTCCCAGAAGGATAGCTACATAGTCGCTTACCAATTCTGCCCACGAATTCGAATTTAGCTCTGGCAATTGCTTTTTTGCTGGATCTCGAGGCAGCGTTTAGTTTCCGTTTCGCATCGGAAACATTGGGGTCCTCTTGAGCGCGAGCCGTGGTCCAAGCCTCATATGCAGCTTGCTTCTGTGTACGAGCATCCCTGCAAAGCCGATTAAACCACGGTCGTTTTTTGACCCCTGCAACGGTCACTAGCGGGTTAGGTATGTAACTTTCCATTCCCGCTAGGATTGTTTCGGTTACAGCGCTTGTGCAAGAATTAATGTCTTCCGATGCAAAACAAAGCTGCCTCCAAGGGTACGATGCGTAGAATTCGCGTAATCCATCCCAATCTGCTGACTTGTAGTGCCATACACGCCGCCGTTCAGATGTCTGAGACAGGTCGGCTTGTGAGTTGGGCACATTGGCCCGGATAAGGCAGTGGTCCGAGGATCCAATATTATTTTGATCTTTTTTCTGAAACCTCTCTCCAACTCTAATAAAATTTTGACCATGCTTTGAATAGGAGATTGCTTTGGCCGGAGCTGTTGAGCTTAATGAGAGAAAAATCGATACCTAAGGGCACTATCCAGTAAAACTGCTTTCTAAGCTCTCATTAATACAGAAGCTTTAACTAATTTGTTTTGCAGTGCGGATTAGGTAGCGCAAACGTCGATTAACGAATTTTACTTGCGGTTAAATTATGAATATCATCTGAATGCTACTAATTAACACGCCAACTATAGTAACGATCACCATTTATTTATAAGCAAATTATTTTTTCTTAATAACTTTACTTAGAAAGATTATTATCGCACACATATAAAGAACTCTGCGAGGGTTGTAGATACATTGGTAGAAGGATATCATTGCGAGAAAGCCATTCCATTACATAATCGGTTATCGCTTCGACGTATGAAGACTTCTTAAAATCATCTTGTATACTTGCTTTAGCATATCGTTTGAGTGACTGAAATATGGTAATGAATATGTTAAGTTTTTAAATGTTTTGCTAGCGGTAATCTGCGGTACTCGTATCTAATGCCTAACTAAAATGAAAAAAGTTTTACTTACATTAGTCAAGGCTTCCCTGATGGTGAGTCCTGTAAACTGATTCTAGAACAAAAACAAAACAAATAGTTATTTGAGGAATATAATTAATATTATACTTTTAAATGAGTGTCACTAGGAAGATGAAATACAACAAATGATTTAATAAGCAGTTACAAAACTATTTTAGTTCCTAAACATTACATTTAAGACTGTTTCAAAATTTTCTAACTGTTATATAAAAATACAGCTGTTCAATAGAAATCTTAATGGATATAACAGTACCTTGGGAAACAGTTCCTTTGACATAGTTAATAAATCCTCAGCTTGTTGGTTGTACAAAAAGAACGCCCATGGAGCTCTAAAGAATTCGTAGAAGTCATCCAATTTGTTCGTCTAAATGAAAAATAAACACACAATAGTAAATCTAATGATACATTTATTGATAAAATGTACGTCACAAGAAACGCCGATTCATGTTCATTGTGAAAGAAAATAAAAATAATTAACTGACCGTTTTATTGTGGCATAAAAAATGATCCGCTACAAACTAACGGGTTAGCATGAAATAAACATGTTTTTAGTTATTTTTATGCACTTAAACTGTTTTCAATTGTTAAATTGTGTGAGTATAAATACGTGTTACATAAAATGGATAGCAATGATTTCAAAAGTATGAAAGAGACTGATAACGGATGCCAGAGAAGCAAAAACTCTGACCTCATTTATCGCCTTTTCCCTACTATAGAGAGCCATCTGCCAGGATCCAAATACACTTTCTGGCATTCGTCAACACTCTTACATCTGGCCAAACATGCCCGACACGACGATTGTAGGTGCTACTTATTGAGTAATTGATGCTTTCATATAACCTCATATAAAATACACTTTGAAAAGGATATGTTGCGTACTAAACACAAAATTTGTGCATATATGACCGTACGTACCTAAGCGTAGAGATATAAAGTCAAAAACAGAGCATTAAGATCGTGGCAGAGGGATTTTTTGGCACCGTGCTTCGTTCCTATTTACGTAGTCGTAGTTAAAACAGCAAGTAATTTCTATCACTACACTTAGAATTTAGGACACTTACACTAAATCTCAAATGGACATTTTTGAGTACAACAGAAGAATGTCCGTATATACATTTGAATTTCTCTATAGAATATTTGCTAGGAGTAAGACATGTTAGTCCATCCACGAAAAGATATTTTGTAAGGTGTATCTTGAAGTAGCCTGTTTTGAAAGTCTCCATCACGTAACCCTGTTGAAAAAAATAATGATGCAAGTTTAGTATTAACTTGACATAGCAAGTCAAGTTAATACTAAATCTCAAATGGACATTTTTGAGTACAACAGAAGAATGTCCGTATATACATTTGAATTTCTCTATAGAATATTTGCTAGGAGTAAGACATGTTAGTCCATCCACGAAAAGATATTTTGTAAGGTGTATCTTGAAGTAGCCTGTTTTGAAAGTCTCCATCACGTAACCCTGTTGAAAAAAATAATGATGCAAGTTTAGTATTAACTTGACTTGCTATGCTTTTACTCAATAAATCAAATTATAGTGGAAAACATGATCACCATGAGCAGGACTTGAACCCACGACCTCGGTATACCGTTGCGTTGCTCTTCCAACTGAGCTATATAGCTATAGGACCAGCACATGATAACAAAATTTTCCACTACAACATTTCTCGATGTGAGTTAAACATCGCTCGATGATTTTATACAACGCCATCTATCGAGCATCTATCTATGTACAATGCCATCTATTTTCAAGTTTATTAACATCGAAACTGCACTTGCAATTTGCTTATAACATTGTTGCTCCTCGTGCTCTATTAATTTTTCTCCAATTTTTCAGTGAAACTAAATATCGTAGCGTAGGTATTACACAAATTTTAGGTATAAATATGTTAGGTACGACTGTACCTAACCATATTTATACCTAAAATATATATCATAGTCATAGTGACTACTATGACCTGGATGTTCGTTATGAGAAGCAAACACGTCATAAAACCTGATATAAATTTTTTTTGACCAGGCCTGGGCAGCAGTGTGAATAGCCAGGCATTGTTTCTTATGTTGATTTTGGAAACCAAAATTAATTGGTTTTCGCAAGTACCGAGTTTACTGCATTGCTAGACTGAACTTACGACAAGACAGACTAAACTAACATTGTGATCCAATGATTGTAGATAATGATGAGGTAATTTACGTCCTGGAGATCTTACATCGAGGTATTTAAGCCCTCCTGGCAATACACAATATTTAACTTTGGGTTTAGTTAGCCGCATTAACTTCGGTTTTATGAAATCACTGAAAATCAAAGTACGGTTATGAACGGTTGTTTTAAATTTAAGACATGACGGTCCTGTTAATAAAACATATCCCTAAAAAACATCCTATCCATTTTTCCCCTTTAATGGTTATCTACATTACAATTAAATTCTTAATATTTTTCTATCCATCTATCTATATGCCTTTCTTCGTCCACAAGACACGGTCTTACGCTATCTGCATCTAGCGGCTCCTTGCACATTCTACGATGTTGTCAGTCCATCTTTTTGGGGGTGGCCCCACGCTGCTTCGTCTGGTGGTCGCCACACGCCACTCGTTCTACCTACCGTTCCTATCATTCGTCGGATCACCGAGTGACGTGGCCACCGCCACTACAGCCGAAGTCATTAAATCATTGAAGTTAACTATGCAAAAATTGCTTTTAGGGGAGGGAAATAAATGAATTATATTATTTGGCTATATAAGCCAGAAATCAGAAATAATTATATTAATAAATAACTCACATAGAAGAAGATGTATCGCTAGAAGTATGCTCGGCTTTCTTTTCGCTATCTGTATCATCTATTTTTATTTCAGAAAATAAAGGGTCCAGTTTGTTACATATTTGTTTACCCAACTGAAACGACAAGTTCAATCCCGATACGTCAAATATTTAACCTAATTTAACTAAAATGAAAACAAATATGGTGTGTTCTGATTAATTGGCTATTTCGTTGTACACATTTATATTTATTAAAATCTTTAGTCTATAATACACAGCTTTTGTAATGAAAATGTTCAGTTAACATTGCCGAAATGTATTTTTGGTTAAGTTAAATTTAGTTGTGGGTAAAGAACTGGTACCAATGTCAGCCGTTGTGTACTTACTAATATTAAGGCTCAAAGAAGAAAATAAAATAAATATAATAATAAAAATAACTTACTTTAGATCCAACTTCGAACGAATCAAAATATTTGTGCATATAAGTGTCCGCATAATATCGTCTATGGTAACGGGTATTTGGTCCAGCGGCATACACTGAAGGGTCGCGAGTACGACAATATTGATCAATTATCAGACCACCGTCGTATGACAAACCACTCTTATGAATAGCTGATAAAAAAATAATCAAATGAACCAGAAAAAATTACTAGAAAGAATATAGACATAAAACTTATTTATTAGAGTGCATTGCAATAGGCTAATATAACGTCTCTAGTATCTACCATAGTACTTAGATGTTATTAAGAATACGGACAACAAGAACACAAGTTCGATTCCCGCTCGGGATAAGCCTTTGTGTGATGTTTTTTATAAATATCATTAAAATGTTTGTACTGCGTCTGGGTGTTTCTATGTAATATAAGTATGTATTTACAAAAGAAAAGTAGTTTATGTATTCTATCCGTATTCTGGTACCCATAGCACAAGCATATAAGCTTAGCTTGGGACCAGAGGACGTTGTGTGAAATGTCCGTGATTATTTATTTAAGTGTCACCACTCCATATCATGCCTGTGGGTGTCGTAAAAACCGGCAGACGGAACCACGTCGCATGATATACCAGAGAAGGGGTTGACATCAGGGAGGCGTCCGACCGTATAAATCAGCCAAAACCCACTACAATTTGCAGAAATTGCGCGCAATTAAGAGAGTGAAGATAGCGATACACAAAATGGCCGCCTTCCCGTAAAATAAAATATAGTCGTACCGTGGATACGATAATGCCAAAACCTGGATTATGCTTTTTAAAACATTGCTTACACAACTGATAATGATATAAGACCTATAAAATTACTAAGAAAAGATTTCATACCAACGTAAGCGTTCATATCGATTCCACGCTGGCCATAATAGAATAAAGCTGAACATTCAAGCTTCAAGTAATTATTTTGTGATAAAAACTCCGCGTCAGTGATTATATTTTCACTATTAACGGTCCAGCCGTGAAAATAGTAAGATCTATACACTTTCACTTTTAAATTGGCTAATACTTCATTGATGGTTTTATCCACCTAAAATTAAATGAGTAATTCAAACCGGTTGCATTTATAACCATCTGTTTATATAATACCGCTGTACTATAATAGGTTGTACGTGTGGTGACGGACTAAGAATATAATGCCACTACCCCATTTCCTAGGGTAGTATCCCCCTCCCTAGGGTACTGTAAGAGCCAGTTAAGGTGAGCAGATAAGATTTGTAAGAGTCGAAAAGCTCCTAAGTCCTTTGCTTTACCTTGCCTAGTGAGCGTGTATTAGTAGACTAAATACGCTCTTAGAGTGGAGGAAACCCGTGCTCAGCAAAGAGACGTTAATAGGTTGAGAAAAAGTAAAAGAAGATAGAATAAATGTTGCAATATCTTATTATTATGACAAATAACATATCTTTCAAAATTATTAGCATAAACATTAAATAAAGGATGAAAAGAAGAGAATCAATCAACTAACATTAGTATTACAAAATTCAGACACTCTCGTCTTAGTCGGATTCTCCGGTGGAAAGGGCTCTATGAATATTATATTCTCTGCAGGCACATTTATTGTTAAAAGCACATTGATACACAAATATACGTGAATTGTAGAACCGTAGACTATTATTTTGACTGAAAAATATAGACGTAAATTTTGCAATACTACAATGCCAGCATGTTATACATACACAAGTACAAAACACCTCTTTAGCCGAAGTATTTATACAATTTAAAGCTCTAATGATAACATATTCTTGAATATGGATAGTTTTCCCCGTTTTTTCAATATTTTTCACTGATGCGTCACTCCTATTGGTCGCAGCGTGATGTTACATAGCCTAAAGCCTTCCTCGGTAAATCAACTATCCAAAACAAAATGATGTTTTTTTTACTTCGAACGTCATAAACATACACAAACGAACATTTAACCATAATTTTTTTTTATCGACTTCTGCCATAGAAAGTTAAGAATTAATTCGTTTGCGCCGTTTGCGGATGTTTTTAATTATCTGAGATTATGTATATCCATCTATAATCGCAGATTTGCTATTGTTATCCCCGTCTATTAGTAAGATTTTTTTATCCAGTCTGCGTTTCAATATGAAATAATGAAAATGCTATCCATTAGTAGCTTTGCTGATAAGCAAGTGGAAACAAAAGTTTAGATTTCTGTCCTTAATACATAGCCTCAATTGAAGATAGCTAAAATGCTGGAGACAGGCGTTGGTTTCATTGCCAAAAAGATTCTTCCAATGAAAGTAACAGAATAATGAATTAGAAAAATGCCATACAATTTTCATGCCACTTATGTCCCTTAATATAATTTAAAGCTCTCCTTGCACCCAAAGTGTCGTTAACTATGAAAACGTTGTCTGGTGTGATATCACAAGTGATTCTAATTTCTGTGTCACTGTATCTCGGTACATCAAGACGTATATATTCTGGTACAAGTTTACTCCTATAAAAAGAAATGTAACTGTACTAGTATACTATGAAGCTAACATAGTCTCTTTAGGACTAAAAGCTCCTAAATAAATAAAGAGATAAAAAAACTTTACTATTAAAGTAATTAATTAATTTTGCAATTGTCATGCTATGCTTTTACTTAATAAATTAAATTATGGTGGAATAAGTGATTACCGCAAGCGGGACTTGAACCCACGACCTCGGAATACCTCGAGAGCTACGGAACGGTATTCCGAGGTCGTGGGTTCAAGTCCAGCTTGCGGTAATCACTTATTCCACCATAATTTAATTTATTAAACTTTACTATACTAAAATATAAGATATTATATTATTTATCCTATCTATTAAAATACTGGCTGTTGCCCGCAACTACGCGGGGAATTTAAAAACGAAACCCTTACAGATTACACAAAAAAGCCACCCCTTCAAATCACTCTATCTATTAAAAAACCGTATCAAAATCTGTGGCGTAGTTTTGAAGATATAAGCTCATATAGGGACATACATACAGAAATAACGACTTTGTTTTATAATAAGTAAAGATAACGTATGTATAGAGAAGATAGTATTTAACGATACCAATTTGGTAGAGTCGAAAGTGCCTATCTAAAATGTGTTCAACTTAGGAGTTAAGTACATTTTAAGATTGAAAATCGATTCGATAGAAGTTTTATCGACTCTATTAACAATCTTATGCAGAGGAATTTCGTATTTTATACTCTTTTCACTGTCGCACAACCATTAATTTTACAATCGGTAACGCTTATTATAATAGTCATAATATATGTAGTCAAGCGCCAACTTGCATTAAGTTTAAAAAGTTTGACGACCAGACAGACAGACTGACAGACAGACAGACACCGAAGTGAGACTATAAGAATTTGTACGAAACCATAAAAATACTTGACCTTTTAGGATCAGTATTGAAAATACATTGGGTTGATATTTTATCACCAGATCGCAATTTTTTGTAATTTACCCAAAGTCAGAATAGAAACTGAAAGACAATATTTATTTAAATAAAACTACTTTTTACGGATTCAGACGCGTGTATTTGTTTTAAATTTTAGCCACGTTTCGGAGACTTTGCAGTCACCATGGTAACGGGTGAGACTTAAAACAAATACGGCCAAAATTTTAAACAAATAAACGCGTCAGAATCCATAAAAAGTAGTTCGATTTAAACAAATGAGTCGCGCAAGTGTTAGAAAATATTTACTTACTTATATTCACTTTCTCTCTTCAACAAATGCGACATATAATTTGGATGTTGATATTGTTTACCAAAAAACAGAAACAATAGGTCGTAATGATAACGATTACCACTAGTAAGTGTTACAAATTTCTCTTGCCTGAAACCATGAATATTTTCATTTACTTATACATATCAGTGGGATTGACGCATAGTATTATGATAACTGCTAGCTAATGCTCGCGGTTCCACAAACCTTTAAAGTTACTGCCCGCTCCCTGGCTTTGTGCAAGATTATAAGTATGTCGATTATGTGGTATTCTAATCGATGAGCTATACGGCTTTATAGTTTCAACGAAAAGAAAGAGCAGAGCCATTCACGATGTCGCAGTTTCGATTCCCGCACGGGTCAATAATTTGTGTGATGTTTATAATGTCACACAAATATCTTTTCTGCGTCTGGGTGTTTAATATGTATTATAAGTAAGTATTTAAAAAGAAAAGTAGTATATTATGTATTCTCTGGTACCCATAACACAAGCATATACGATTAGATTGGTGCCAGAGGACGTTGTTTGAAATGTTCATAAATATTTTTTTATTTATTATTTTAGGTATTCATTGTTTTTTCCTTACGTTTCAAAAGAAGTGTAACCTGAGTAATAACAAAAATTATATCTCACAAATTAATTTCTGTCATTTTTCCCTGAATCACATTAATGTAATTATTATATGGTAGACCTTTCAAATATATTTCAGAAGTATTATAAAATTTCAAAAACATAGATTCTTCTAAAGGTCTTGAACGTCTTGAATAACGTATACCATTCGGTGAAATTATAGTCACGTTTGTGAATGTTAGATATGTCGATGATGGCCTGAAATAGATTGAGTATAGTTTTGTTTATCGATCAGGCATAGCATATAAGCAAGACAAAATATTATTAATGATAATAAGTATTTATAAACACGCTTATATTAAATAAAACTACTTTTTACGGATTTAGACGCGTATATTTGTTTTAAATTTTGGCCCGTCATCCGATGCTGTCGTCGGGCCAAAATTTAAAACAAATATACGCGTCTAAATCCGTAAAAATTAGTTTTATTTAAAGAAATTAGTGGCCCAAGTGTTAGAAAATATTACGCTTATATTAGTTCGGTACGTTTCTATCAATGTATTATCAGTGTAACGAAATCTTTAAAGGAAATTTTCACACATTTTCGGTAGTTGAATTGATCTGAAATTGCGCACATATATTAAGGACCGATGATAACGCAATAATGTAAAATAATATTCAGGATTTTCAAGCATGATGTTTAATTTTGGACTAAGATCAACCTTTTGTGCTATATAAAGTTATTATGTTACATAAGCCTACCACGAAAAGGCTTCTTCAAACCAAAAAAAAAATTTCATACAATATATCACATACAATATATACATACATTTACCAGCCAGCAATAACATGGTATAATATCCCAATCATTGTTCCATTGCTCATTTACGAGACTATAAGTAAATTAAACGTTAAAGATACGTACCCAAAGAGTAAAGTTTGCATAAATCCTTGAGCAGTTCTAGAGGAACCGATTATTACAATTCGGCTAGTTATATTTATCTTTGGTATGCTCGTAATTTTCTTACTAATAAACCAAGCACTGAAAGGTATTCTGTAGTAATAGAAAAAACATTCAATATTATTACTTTTTTTTTAAATATTTAATTAGCAAACGCCATTCATGCAATTCTACCAATAATGCGGTTAAAAATTAGATTGGAAATGTGAAAATGTAGAGCTAAAAGGAAAAAGAAACTGAGAGAGAAGCTATTTTTGCGAAATTCGAAGCATTGGTACAAATTCTACGTACACAACTAAACTTAACTAAAAAATTAAAACAACTATGGCGTATTTTGATTTTCGTTGTCCACATTTTTACTAATTAAAATCGTTACTCTATAATATACAGATTTTCTAATATAAAAGTTCTGTTAATATTGCCGATTGTGTTATTGATACTACCAATTTTCATTTTTTAGTTAATTTAAGTTTAGTTGTGCATGTAGAATCGGTACCACTATCGAGTTGACCTTTAACAAGTCTTTAACACGTAGAAGCATAAATATACTTGTATATCTTTGTATATAAATAGTCTGTTAAAGTAATTTTTGTTTTGCAGAAAATATTTCATACAAATTAAATGTCTATTTAAGAAACATCAGATCTGCAGTGTTACTAGGAAAATTAATAAATTTCATAAAATACAAACACAGCTTCTGAAGTGACACCAAGAGATTTCACATCTGGTACTAAATCATTGTCTAATTCGAATGGTCGAGGAAGCAAAGGAACCATCGCTGCTGTTATAGTGTTGCCTTTGTGAATTGTCTGGAAATCATTTGTTTTTTTTTTTTATTTACATGGCTTGGTCATTACCGCATTGTTGAGGAACAAAATAATTTTCACATTCGACAACAAATAACATTTAGATAGTAGGCAGTCATACATTTCTACTCTGTTAAATTACTACATAACATCTTTCGTGCGGTGATAGCTTACAGCATAAAATAATGAGGTGATCAAATTTCTTAAAATTGGTATTGGTTGTAGGTAAGCGATCGCGTAAGCCGAAAACATGTTTTGAAAGAGACAGGACAGGACCTTAAAACATGCCTAGGTGAAGAGTATGCAAGGAAATAATATTACTATTACCTATTTTGGACATAACGAAAAACTTACTTTTTAGACGGAACTTTCTATTTTGAAATGAAATTCTCTTCATTTTCTATTGTGGTGACTCCTTATGACGGAGAAATTTTGTTGCAATCCCGTTTTTGTGAGCGATGCCATAAATATACAGAATTTTGAACATCGACATGCAATTTTTTCTATGTAAATTAAACAGTCTATTGTACAACCACAGTCGGAATTTGGAACATAACGGGTCACCGCAATAGAAAGTTGGGAAAATTTTATTTTGAAATAGTGTACCTATGATATAACATTCGAGAGTTTAATAGAGCATAACAATAATTTGTTAACATTTCACAATTTTACACATTGTTAGTAAAAAAGCTGAAAAAATCTGACTAAATAGCTATTTCTTGGAAAAAATATTAGACCACTATAAAGAAAACCAGCCGCGCTTACGGAACGAACAGAATCTACACATATAATAAATCTGTATAAAAACATTTTTGTCTGTTTGCAAAATAGAATTGAAAGATAGATAGCGGTGTACAAAAACCATCATGGTTTTCATCGCGATATTAATCCCACGGGATAAAAACGAACTTATTTTTTGTCCTCTTTACTACGGGTAACAACGCGGGGTACAGCTAGTATTATAATAAAATGTTTTTATTTATTTATTTATAAACACTTTATGCACATAAAAGAAGTACAATGGCGGACTTAATGCCCTAGGCATTATCTACCAGCCAACTAAATGGCAGTGCAGAGATAAACCAGTGTGGGTACTAGATGTAGAAAAGTATTCTTCTGAATTAAATAATGAATATAACGCAAATAATTTATTCAGTGACAATACAATAATCTATTTAAATACAAAATAAATATACCTACATAAACAATACAATACATACAATATATATTTAAATAAACATACTTAAAATATCTACATAAGTACTTATACACAATATTTGTCACAGTGAGGAAATAAAACCAACGGTTTGTCTCCGCCAACAGCCTGATATAATGACAACGCAATTTTGCTTTAAATGCTGCTTTAGTTTTAGCCATTCTAATTTCAAGAGGAAGGGCATTCCAAAAGAGGATAGATTGGACAAAGAAAGAAGAGTGCACAAGACTAGAAGTATAAACCGGACAAGACAGAAGATTACGAGAAGACCGTAAATTATACCGTAATTTTTAAGGAGTGAAAAGAATTTAAAATCAGACCTAGCTGCACTCATGTGCTTGACCAAGATTTTTTTAACACTACTTATGAGTATTACTTTACTACACTTTGTAATATTAAAACTACGATTATGATGATGAAGCCTAGTATTGAGATCGTAATCGATCGTTTCAAATTGGGGACAAGTAACTTTACATAAAGTATCGTACTTCATATGACGTTAAGCCTGTAGGTATCATAGACACACATAGATAAAATTGGTCAAGTGCGAGTCAGACTCGCGCACGAAGGGTTCCGTACCATTATCTATTCAACATAAGGCAACGTTATTAGTATCAAGCAAGAAACGGTAAAAAAATCATGTTTGTTGTATGGGAGCCCCCCTTAAATATTTATTTTATTTTATTTTTAGTATTTGTTGTTATAGCGGCAATAGAAATACATCATCTGTGAAAATTTCAACTCTCTAGCTATCACCGTTCTTGAGATACAGCCTGGTGACAAACGGACGGACGGACGGACAGCGAAGTCTCAGTAATAGGGTCCCGTTTTTACCCTTTGGGTACGGAACCCTAATAAGTTCACACACAAATAGATATGTAGAGTGTCTTGAAGCCGACTGAGTGATGTAGGCGAAAACACTACAGGTCTTATGGAAAGACCATACATCAGGTAAATCTGTGACAACATCAAGAGGCCGTAATGACTTGTTCTCTCACTTTTTATATTATGAAATAGGTATACTTACCAACTTATTTCTATAACCAGTAAAATACATTAGAGTGTTATGTCCGGATAGTCTCATAAGTTCTCTAGCAAAAAATCTATAATGTACTTCGAACACGGGATACATTATAATCGACTTGATAGTACCAAATCCTATTTTAGCACCATTATCTTGATAGTGATATTTGTGAATTTGATACGAATCCAAGTTGAATTTACCCAAGATGAATTCAATTTCTTCTGGTGGTCTGCAAATTTTAGAGAAAGTATGGGAATAACATCATGTTTTGGCAGATATTAAATATATACGCTGATAAACACATTACCACTCTTTTGCGTAGCGCAGTCAAATAAAAATAAACAATAATACAATTAAATTCATTACTTTATCAATCAGCCGATCTAAGCAAGAAACTGCTATAATTTTACCATTAAATTAAACAGCGTTTACTCGACAGTCATATCTCTCCCAGACTACTCCAAAGCAGAGGCATAAAGAGAGATTCTTGATGATGATTTAAATCAATAATACTTATTTTCAGATTACAAGCAATTTGATTACTAGTTAATGAATGGAGTTGTATGAAATAGGCAAATCACTCGGGAGCTTTCATTGAAACCGCTACCTGTACGAAACTAATGCGAATTCCTATTAACATAACATAATCATTACCTATTATAAAACTAAAACGTCATTTTTGTATGTATGTCCCTATGTGAACTTATATCTTCGAAATTACGCAACTGATTTTGATGCGGTATTTTTAATAAATAGTGTACTTCTACAGGATGGTTTTTAGGGTTCCGTACCCAAAGGGTAAAAACGGGACCCTATTACTGAGACTTCGCTGTCCGTCCGTCCGTCCGTCCGTCCGTCCGTCCATCTGTCACCAGGCTGTATCTCAAGAACGGTGATAGCTAGAGAGTTGAAATTTTCACAGATGATGTATTTCTATTGCCGCTATAACAACAAATACTAAAAATAAAATAAAATAAATATTTAAGGGGGCCCCCATACAACTAACATGATTTTTTTACCGTTTCTTGCTCGATACTAATAACGTTGCCTTATGTTGCATAGATAATGGTACGGAACCCTTCGTGCGCGAGTTCGACTCGCACTTGACCAATTTTTTGTTTAATGGTATATTTTATTTACTAAATTCAAGGCGTACAATGTTACAAGTAACAGCTGATATCTTATATTTAAAAGGTTATACATACTCTAATATTCCTAAACCGACCACAACAATACCACTGGTAAGTACATAAGCCTGATTCATATTTTTCTTGAATATAATGTCTTGTAATTCATATAAAAGATTCTTTCCATCTAAAGGGTAGAGAAGGTTTGCTATTTCTGGTCCATCGGTTAATTCTGCCGGACGAACTCGAAGTTTTCTGAAGAGAAATTCAGTTACAGCGATATTAAAAAAGAAAAAAAAAATATTCATGGACATTTCACACAACGTCCTCTGGTCCCAAGCTATGCTTATATGCTTGTATTATGGGTACCAGAATACGGATATAATACATAAACTACTTTTCTTTTGTAAATACATACTTATAATACATAGTAAACACCCAGACGCAGTACAAACATTTGTATGACAATTAAAAACATCACACAAATTATTGTCCTGACCGGGAATCGAACCCGAGACTCCATGATCGGCAGTCCGTTATATGAACCACTACACCGCGAGGCCCGTCATATTAAAGGAACTATTTAAAATATTCGGACATTATATCAAAGAGGTCGTCGATTAAGGAAGTAAGGAAGAATATTACCCTAAAACGGAATTCCTGTGTGCAACAAAAAGAGCATAGTCGCAGTTTACTCGTTGTTTTTTAGGTACAAACTGGAAGAAAAAACATTATTAAAAGTTATCTAATATAATAATTGGTCAAGTGCGAGTCGGACTCGCGCACGAAGGGTTCCGTACCATTATCTATGCAACATAAGGCAACGTTATTAGTATCGAGCAAGAAACGGTAAAAAAATCATGTTTGTTGTATGGGAGCCCCCCTTAAATATTTATTTTATTTTATTTTTAGTATTTGTTGTTATAGCGGCAATAGAAATACATCATCTGTGAAAATTTCAACTCTCTAGCTATCACCGTTCTTGAGATACAGCCTGGTGACAGACGGACGGACGGACGGACGGACGGATGGACGGACGGACGGACGGACGGACGGACGGACAGCGAAGTCTCAGTAATAGGGTCCCGTTTTTACCCTTTGGGTACGGAACCCTAAAAAGTAAGGTAACTTAAAAACATAACGCTCTCTATAATAAATTAAATTATGGTGGAAAAAGTGATAACCGCAAGCGGGACTTGAACCCACGATCTAGGAATACCGTTCCGTAGCTCTGCCAACTGAGCTTATTGCGGTCGTGCTTTCAGTAATCAAAATTTATTAAGTAAAAGCATAGCATGTCAATTGCAAAATTAATAAATTACTTTAACGGTCTCTATATTTATTTACCCACACAAATTCTTAGTCCTACATAAATATTATAACACAAGATCAAATGTTTTCAAAACGGAAACGGATTTCCCGGATTTCATACAGTTTTCAGAAACCAATAAACTGATTAAAGAAAACATCTCTGGTGTACCTATATTTTGCTTTGATAAGTACGATACATGAAACTCGGGGATTTTGTATCTGTACTATAATATTATAAAGCTGAACAGTTTGTTTGTTTGTTTGAACGCGCTAATCTCAAGAACCATTGGGCCGATTTGAAAATTCTTTCAGTGTTGGATAGTACGCCGATCGAGAAAAGCTGTAGGCTACATAACATCACGCTACGGTTGATAGGAGCGGAGCATTAGTGAAAAATGTTGCAATAACAGGGAAAATAGTCTCGGGTTACTGCTAGTAGTAAATAATACTACTCGAGCCACGCTGATGCGGGTGGCTAGTCCTAACTAATTTATAAATTTGAAAACGAGTTGATGACACTACAGAAATTTTGACGAGCTTAAGTGTTAATGTGTCGAACGAAACTATAGTGCGATTTAAAAAACGGTACAACGTCATCTATCGACTGTCATAGTAAACTTCTGTGTTAAGGTTTAATTTCTAAATTTCACGCGTACGAAGTCGCGGGCTACAGCTAGTTAACTATAAAGCTAGCATTAATGATTCATCTTTTGTATTAGTGTAAAACTCTGATTTAATCAGTGATGTCCTTCAAAAGAGTTAGTTGCGTAGCGCTTTAAAAAATGACGTATGTTTAGATCGTAGCTCGTGGTGTTCTGTAGGCCTATTCTAGCCGTGTTGATAATAATATGTGTGTGTGCTGCGACCAAAAATAAAATTAAATTCAAATGCATATTAGCTAATTGTTAGAAGTTTATACGTCTGGGGATAATGATTTCCCCCCCATAGAAAAAAGAAATCTATAAATTGTTAAATAATCGTTTAGTTTTTGCTACTTAATTATAACTCTCATATTAATAATCAATTTCTTATTATTATAGAAAATTACTATGAAAACTCACACAAAAATGTCGCAATAAAGGAAAACTGGCGTCTGCTGAAGGAACTCGTATTATACAATAATCATATTCTTTCATAAGTTCAAAAGCTGCTTCCAACATATCATAAGAGTGTCTAAAATAAAATAAAGAATTAGATATCGTAGTTAATTTAATTCTCAGAGAGCTTAAATATCCAGTCGTTTTCAAACAAATTTAATCATCTCATTGTTTGAAAATGTATAATGATTTTATTTATTTATTTATAACATTATGCACTTTTATAATGTACAATGGCGGACTTAATGCCATCGGCATTCTCTACCAGTCAACCAGTGATGGTGCAGAGATAATAGGGCAGGTGCTCTTATAAAAAGATAAAAAAAAAGTCTTTAACTTACATTCTAATCTAACAATATACTTAAAATAAATCAATGAACAGATACATAATTATATTTGAGATACTCATACACATAAAATACAAACATATTTATATATACGTACATGAATCATAATTACATAAACCTTACATGTATACATACCAAAACATTAAAGGGGAATTTAGGTATTTACTTCAGCCAATAATCTTCTAAAGTGTAGTCGTACCTTAGCTTTAAATGTTTAAATGTGTATTTTGATTTACTAGCTATTCTATAAATAAATTTACTAATAAAAATTATTTTTATTCATCATATTCGTAAACTTGCAGCCATGTTTACTTATTATAAAACAAAGTCGTTATTTTTGTATGTATGTCCTTAAGTGAGCTATTGGTACCAATTCTACTTTCCACAACTAAACTAAACTAAACTAAAAAATAAATAAATATTCAGGACATATCACACAAAAAAAACAACTACGGTGTATTTTGATTAATTGGCTATTTCTTCGTGCACATTTTATTAATTTAAATCGTAAGTCTATAATAAACAGATTTTCTAATAAAGACGTTTAGCTAACATTGCCGAATTGTGTTATTGACACTATCAATTTTCATTTATTAGTTAAGTTTAGTTGTGCGAGTAGAATCGGTACCTATATCTTCCAAACTACGCAATGGATTTTGATGCGATTTTTTTCTCATTGATAGAATGGTTCAAGAGGATAAGTTCTTTTATATGATTTGTTTAGTGTATTTTTTGAATTTTACGCGTACGAAGTGGTGGGTGGTGGCTAGTATAACATAATTCAATAACCTTTCATCAATATCTTCCCGAAGTGCAAACAATTCTATCATAAAAGCATTGTGTTCTCCTTGGGGACTTGATAGAATTGGTTTATCAAGTATTTTAAAGGATTTCCTGTGCTGTTTTGGCTCTGAATAAAGTATAAAAAGTAAGTATTAGTAGCAGAACAGAAGAGTTCTAGAGTGGAGACCGTGGCTAGGAAAGCGTGATTTAGGACGCTCCTGCTAGGTGGACCGATGACCAGAAGAATGTCGCAGGATGAGACTGGGTGCGGAAGGCGGAGGACCGTGTATTGTGGCGCGAATTAGAAAAGACCTATGTCCAGCCGTGGACAGCAGTGGGTTGATTTGAAATTGAAAAACCGCTTGATAGGTTTTTTTTAATATATTTATGCATATTTCATTAATAACTTTAAATATTAAAAAGGGATTCGATTAAATTAAATGAAAGCGCATAAAAATTTTGAGGGAGGCATTTATGTTAAGCAGTGGTCGGAGAAACGCTGTAGATGGATGAATGTTGAATAAACATGAATTAGTAGTGACATATTATTTTATGTAAAATACTCACTTTTCGGATTTTTCTTCATTGAAACATTAGCCTGAGATGATATTTGTAATGATGAAAATCCTAAACCAACCCTAAAATTACACAAATTAGGTAAATTATAAAAGCACTTAGATAATTATTTTATAAATACTAGCTTTTGCGCGTGACTCCATACGCGTGGAATTTACAATTTGAATTTTGAATTTCCCGTTTTAGCAACACTTTTCACTAATGCTTCGCTCCTATTGGTCGCAGCGTGATGTTATATAGCCTATAGCCTTCCTCGATAAATGTACTATCTAACACTGAAAGAATTTTCAAATCGGACCAGCGGATCCTGAGATTAGCGCGTTCAAACAAACTCTTCAGCTTTATAATCTTAGTATAGAAAAGGCAACCTAGGAAGGCAATCACTTGAACTAGGGATACTACATTTTTCTGACGAATGAGAGCAACAGTCTTATAATAATTTAGGTACCTAATAATTATTGGCTTCTTTGTTTTTACTTATTATAAAACAAAGTCATATACATAAATGTCCCTACGTGAGCTTAAATCTTCTAAACTACGCAATGGATTTTAATGCGGTTTTAATAGACAGAATTTCGATAAGGTTTGATTTTTAAATTTCACGAGTACGAAGTTGCGGGCAACAGCTAGTATTAGAAAGAAAAGAAAACTTTTTATGTGTAAAAAGTATTATTTCTTTCTATGCATATTGTGATTAATGATTACGTAACAATAGCGATAATAGCATTAAATTTCTGTAATTTACCTGAGTTCTGATGTATCTACGTTAGTCAACCAATCTCTATCTATGTTTACAATATCGTAGTCAAATGGCTCATCTTCAAGCATATCACCGATAGATAATAATGTTGTTTGAGAAATTCCTGGAGAATTCCCGTACATCGTATCATAAATAGAGTCGGAATGGTTGTTCTCTACATGATGGTCATAATGTTCACTCAAACTTATTTTTTTTCCAAAGTAAACTTTATTAGAATCAGTCGAATGCTTTGGTGCCTTATATCTTTTTGTTTTAGTAGTTTTACGCTAAAACGAAAACAGATAAGTTCATATTTTTTCAGAAAATTGTCTTAATTTAAATTTCTCTTTATCTCTATCCAACCCATTATCGTCCCACGGGCACGAGACTCCACTTTAAGAGGGAATATAATCTAGGTAGTATGCCGCGCTGTTGCCAAAGAGTTTATTTTCGAGTTTTCCATCTCTCACAGAGGATGATATCTGTGTGTACAATACCCATTAGCTAGCTTTTACTGCAGAAGATGGAGTGGTGAGACTTGTATTCTTACTCAATCACCACACGCACTCAAATTTCTCGTTAATTCTATTAAAATGGAACTTACAATAGGCGTGCAACCTTTCAAAGGTTCTTTTGGCGTTACATCGAATGGGTGACACATACCTTTCACGATCGGATCCCTGTATAACAAATTAGGAAAATAATTTTATGGAGTCAATCTAGATATAAAAGTAATAATAATAATTATTTATTTATTTCACCACTACATACAATCATTTTCAGTACGTTTATGACTAGGATACATAATGAGAGTGTTTGTGTGACAAATAGTAATGGGTTTGATAACATATCAGGAGCAAGTAGTGGTGACCAGTGTCCTTTCTAAGTTATTGTGAGATAACTTGTATTAAAGACACTGGGCCCCACAAGTTACCGGGTGGTAAACAATACAATACATCATAAGCGAGGCTACACGACCATACATGAATCATCGTAGTAAAGATATAACACGCCATGAATAACATAGAAAATACAGATTTCAATGTAGTTATTACCAAATAGTCCGATTTTGCAGAAATAGGGTTTTAAGTATGCTGCAGTCTAGTCTAATAACTACCAAAAAGTTTCTAACCGAATCAAGCTGTTTCGGAGGAATTCATAGGATTTTCCTACAAAAATCTTAGTTGTCCGAGTAAATAACGGTATAGTGGACACACAGAATACACAATATAGGTACAAACCCAAACAAAGTGAGTAATTTATTAGCTCGCTTATGCTGTTCCTTTTCCAGTGGCGTTGGAGCATAGAGTCCATAAAAAGGTTTTAATTCATATGTATTTCGGAGTTTCTTGTAATCAATATCTGTATTTAAGCATATTACTGAAACTGCTCGACCTTGTATCTACAAAAACCAACAGTAGGTAAGTAAAGTACATTTTCTTTTTAATAAAACATGACGCTTGATCCCATGCCACCTGATGGTAAGCAGCAATGGAATATTTGATGATAAAGCGTACCGTACATGTTTACATAACCGCATAGACATACCATAACCGTATCCGCAATTATTTAAAATTATATTATTATTACATCCAATGGAAAAAATATTTTCTTATACTCGTATGTTAAGGAATACCCATAGAATTAGGATATTATATACTTATATAATCTTCATAAGAAATACCAGTAGGTAGAATGTTTTCTTAACTTAAAAGATCAAACATACTTATAATATATATTGTTATGACAGTCAGTATACTCCAGTACGTTTAAAACAAAGTCGGTCGGGAACAAGTATACAACTGCACTACGACAAATAGTTATAAAACTCACATCTCCAACAAGAATTTTTCTTTTACTCTCTGGGTGTCGCCCAATAATTTCACTGATATAGTACACACCGTATAACTCTTTCAATCGAGGGCATATTCTATCTAATATTTCAACTATATCGTCATTATCTTCTTCCCTGCATGACAATTATTGAAATAACATGAGCTTTCGAGCACATTTTCAATTAATTATTTTTGTAGAAAATTTGTTGCGAAGTGTTTGATTAGAACTTCTTCTTTTTCCTCATTATTCTTGTCTACTAAAATATAATTTGGGGTGCACGCAGATTGTAAAATAGATTTGATATCTAGCTTTGTCATGGTAGCCTTACGATGCTTTAGAAACATCGGTGCTCATCAGCTATCCCCTTATTTTTTAAAGATCCACTTTCCAATGATTTTCTTCCTCTGAAGTGTGGACTTTTTCCCATAAATTTACCTCCAAAAGATAGATAAGTATGTACCTACCTACAGATATTTTGCTTAATAATATTTTTTATATAGATAACAAATATAATGTAACATACACTGCTCTACGCATTCTTAACTTTGGACAAAAATCTTGTCTCATAGCTGTCATCAAGTAAGTTCCAATTTTATCCTCTTTTCTTCTAGGATTGCAGGTCTGGAAGTTGCGTCTTTTAAACACACCATGCCTTAAGAAGTATTCTTGAAAACATAGAAAACACGAATTAAACATTAAGCAGGTACCAGCATAATCGAATTCATCAGTAATCATTCATAAAGATCCGCTCTCTAAAGATGGCTCTACAATCTTTCTGATCCTTCTTTACAATCTTTCTGATCCTTCTCTACAATCTTTTCTGATCTTTTCCTTAAACGCTAAAGCATAATTAAATAAATATTTTGGACATTTCACACAACGTCTTCTGCGGCCGTATTATGAGCTTTTATTTACAGGCAGTTTACGCCGTGAATTGAACTGTCTGGCAAATTCGTATTATGAACAAAATTATTAGTCAGTCAGTTCGCTAAGCCAGTCATACATTAATTTAAGGAGAAGGTACGACTAAAAGTTAAGGTACTAACTAAAAATTTTCAACTAAAAGTTTTATTTCTGCCATAATACCTAATTTAGCCATGCAGTTTACGGCCTGCCTGGAACTTGAATGATTTTAAAAAGCTCATAATACGCCGGCTGGTCTCAAAGTATGCTATATTCCTATGCTTGTGTTATGGGTTCCAGATACGGATATACTACATTAGATAGTTTTATTTTGTAAATCTAGTTATACTTATAATACATAGAAACACCCAGACAGAATACAACCACTTGTATGACTTTTATTAATATCACACAAATAGTTGTCCGATGCGGGAATCGAACCCGCGACCTCGTGAACGGCAGACCACTAGACCACGAGGTCTCTCATAGCATGAATAAACTTTTATGCTTTCAGCTTATTTGCTTGTGTAATGAATGGGTAACCACAATATTAAATCAAAAAAGAGGTAAAAAATACTCAAAATAATGGT
This sequence comes from Orgyia antiqua, assembly GCA_916999025.1. Classification (NCBI taxonomy): domain Eukaryota; kingdom Metazoa; phylum Arthropoda; class Insecta; order Lepidoptera; family Erebidae; genus Orgyia; species Orgyia antiqua. The sequence continues at coordinate 10,842,976 of OU779869.1, forward strand.
TTTTAATATAACAGACTAGGTTTATTTTGCATCTAGCTAGTGACTTGAAATAATGGGCTAACCTTTTGTACATAGGGCAGGTACGACAAGAACAATATGTAACAAATAATAATCATTAAAAAATACAGAAATAAGAGCCTCTTCAAGGAAGTATTCTGATACAGCATTAGTGCAACACATGAAGTGTATAAACAACGTGTTTCGAGAAACGTAATATCGCCTGTAACAAAAATATACTCCGATGTCATCGCCGGGATACTCCAAAAGGGGAAAGTGCGTAGCACTTACAACCGTCGGGCATGTATGACGAGATGTATGAGTGTGGATGAAGCCAGGGAAGTATGTTTGGATCGTAGCAGATGGCGCTCTATAGTAGAGACATCACGCCTTTTCCCATGGGGATAGGCAGAGGCCTATCCCCATGGGAAAAGGCGTGATGTTATGATGATGATGACAAAGTTTAGTACCTAGTAATCTAACCGTACATGACTATTATAGTCAGTCTCCATAACGCTGGGATAGACAATAAAAAACTAAATAGGTAATACGCGCCCCAAGACCACAGTACTGCGCGGTGTTTTTGTTGTATTCTTTAGGGGAGACCTATGACCATCCATGGACGGAGAGATAAATAGATACGCGTGAAACTACGCTAAAAATAGTTTTCGTAAGATCTCTTAACCTTCGATTTTATTCTATGCAAATCTTATCTTGGCTATAACAAGCACAACAAAAATGTAATAATTTAGTATCCTAATTATTCGTTCAGAAGGTATACGTAAACATTTCGGCATTTAATTTTTAATTCGGTACATAAATACAACTTACTGATACAAATTTCTAAGCCAGTATTCCCAGTCAGAAGCATCGACGCCGCTCACATTAGGGTGATCGGAAAGTGCCAGAAAACCAACCACATTTTTATCTTCGTCTATCATACATATTGACAGAACACACAGTTCACTAAAATTACAAATTTTCTAATAAATGACTCATAGAAAAATGTTTTGTTAGATAATGGTACCGATTCTACGCGCACAAGTAAACTAAACTTAACTAAAACATGAATTTTGATAGTGTCTATAAAACAATTCGACAATGTTAACTGAACTTTCTTTTTACAAATACTGTTTAAATGTAGACAGTAAAATAGCCAATTAATCAAATTACACCAATAGTTGTTTTCTTTTTTTAGTTTAGTAGTGCACGTAGAATTGGCACCAATAATCAAATACATATAGGACAGGAATGCCGATGAGTATTCACCACGGTACCGATGTCACGGATGTCGGTAACGCGATTTAGAAAAAAAGTTTTTAACCACTAAGGTGCATGGTTAGTAGTTACATTTAAAATGTTCAGTTATAGGTAGTAGGTACACTTTTAGACAAAAAAGCGACACCCTCAAGTTTTTCTATTACTCGAGCTATTGAAGTATAACCCAACTTCTTACATACATACACACTTTTATTATATACATAGAAAATCTCTCTCTCTCTCTCTCTCTCTCCAGCCCATTAACGTCGCAGTTGGACATGGGCCTCCTCCACTTTGGAGGGAATTATAGTCTTACTAGCTGTTGCCCGCGACTCCGTCCGCGTATAATTTAGAAAAAAAATCCCCGTTTTTGCAACATTTTTCACTACTGCTTCGCTTCTACTCGTCGTAGCATGATAGCCTAAAGCCTTCCTCGATAATTAATGCCCTATCTAACACTGAAAGAATTTTTCAAATCGGTAGAGTGGTTCCTGAGATTAGCGCATTCAAACAAACTCTTTCGCTTTATAATCTAATATATAAAATTCACGTGTCACAGTGTTAGTTACCGTACTCCTCCGAAACGGCTTGACCGATTTTTATGAAATTTTACATGCGTATTCAGTAGGTCGGAGAATCGGCCATCTAGGTATTTTTCAAACTTTTTTTTTTAGTATGGCAAAACAACGATTGCCGGGACAGCTAGTCTTAGTATAGATTTGCCGCGCTGACCAGGTGTGTTGGCATACGGTTTGGTTCCTTAGCTGGCTTTTACAGCATCCTGGGGACGAAATGGGGTGGTGACACTTATATTTTTACATAATATTACATGGAATATAAACCAACAGAAATTAATATAATATTGTACTTACATCAATGCTCCGATATTAACTTCACCAAACAATTCTAACGTGGGGGCCTGGTTTAAAATATTTTCAATATCATATTTATCACATTCTACAGCTCTTCTAAATCTATGCCCGCCTTTTTCTACATTATACTCGAAATATATCGACATTTTATTAATAAAATATTTAATATTTATCCAGTATCTTTGACATTTTTATAGGAAAATAATAGGTGTATCTAGTTGGCTATTAAAATAAAAAACCATATTCAAAAGCATGTCAATATAATATATTAATATTTACAAATTAAATTACACAATTATTAAAAAAGACATTCATTTTATATTCAATTAAAGTAAAGATAATGTAATAACTAAAAAATAATAAGAATTAATATTTTATCATTTGAAATACTGATCAAAATTAAGTACTCTTTAACTCTTTACTCTTTAATGTAACATTTGAGAAGCTGCCTATTTTTTCATTTATGGACATTTTCTTTTAAAAACGTCCCCTAGTCCCAAACTGAGCTTATTCGCTTGTGTTATGGGTAGGTACCAGAATATTCTGGTTTTAATTATTATAATTAACTATGTAATTATGATCAGTGATAATTTATTAAACGTTCGGAATGTAACAGTGGCATAAAACACGCCATAGGGTAACGCCTTTTTCTGGGAAAATTAGCCCCACTGAGAAGGTACAAGAACAATGATCATACTCGTACTGTACAAAGAGTGTTGTAGCGACCAATTGATTTACCCATCGACCTTGCGGTATATTTAAGAAAGAAAACGGAGCGTGTAATATCTCCTTTTGATTTAATACCACAGATCACCCAACCCCAGCAGATTCAGGTAAAGAGCATTATATGTATGCAAACTGAATGTAACAGAACTCTGTGTGTGCTATGACCAATGAAAAATTGTTCTATACACCCGCGCATTCTTCCAAACTAGGTGTGTCAAAAACCTCGTAAAGCTTTATATGTTTGGAGGTGTTCTGTGTTTAATACTCATAGTCATAGTTTTACATAATATACAATCCGCGGGCGGCGTCCGCGTCACATTGAATAGCGCCAATAGAACTTTAATCAAGCACTTATCAACAAAGGTATAACAAAAGCTTTATATTTTACGGCATAATCTAAATAATTCTTTATCATAATTCTAACGTTAGTACAGTCAAGTTAGTAACTTAAAAATTCTATTAAAAAAACTATAATCTTCACATATAACTAAAATAATATTCTAAGAACTACTAAAAATATTGTAAAATCAAATAAGGTACTTAAATGTCACATATCAATTATTTTACAGCTAAGGCCATACTTTAATAGAAAATACTTAGAGCATTAACCTAACAAAAAAAGGTACGAGAACAATGATCATACTCATTGTGTACGGACACTGTCGTGTCTTAGTGTGCGTGAGACAATTTTGGGCGAGGCGTGCGTAGCGACCATTAAAATATTAACATTAGTGTTCGCGTGCGTTAGCTCGACACTTCGACGACGTGGCAGTATCCTTGTCAAAGCAAACAGCTTCTGTTAATTTAATACTCTAAGAGAAAATAGGATTATGGCTGAGAACATTCCTATAATAATATTTTATTATTTTTACTCGAAAGAAACTAGCGGTAATATAATGTGTATAGTGTTGGTTTTTCACATCACAAATCAATGTATATATGATTCTATTTAACAATATAATAATATCATATGAGCATGCTTTATTTCTAATGCGGATAGCATTAACCAAACAATATTTCAAAAATAACTTTAAGACGTAAACAGATCTATGTTAAGTGCTCCACACGAAAACTCTCGAAGCGAAAATGAAATAAAACCACTAAGTAATCGACCTTTTGTAGATTCCCGTAAGAGTATTTTTATATATTTACATACTATTCATTATCAAAATACAAAAATCAGAGATTAATTAAATTTTTTTTTAAATTTCCTATAAGATAATAGGTGCTAAATCAGATATACAAATTTTAATAGGAATTACAGACATTTCTAAAAAGTCCTCTTGTCCCAAATTAAGCTTAATTCTTGTGCTACGCGTACCACAATAAGAATATAATGCGTAAACAATTTTTTTTTATTAATACACAGATTATATTAAAAGTGAGGTATGAAGATTGAAAAGACGACCATCATCAAAGGTTTTTTTCACTGTAATGATTTTTATCTTCAGAGACGAACACGCGAACATACATAAATACGTTTACTTGTTCGTTCTACATACGCACCCATTCTGCTTCACAAAAAAAAATAACGATATAAAAAAGCTATAAAGAAAATAAATAAGCCTACGCTTCTATATACATAATTTGCGACAGCATAAAACACCAAACATTCGCACTACAATTAATCTGAATAGACCCAAAGATAACTGCGTTATCTAAAAACTAAAAGATGATGCCTGGTTTCTGTAAAACTGATAAATCATAAACAATAAAAATATGCCATGTAATTTCGGTGACACAATAGGCACAGGCATATTCTATACAACCAAAAAGGTTTTTTATTAATAATTTTTTTTTTCTTTTTTGTAGCACTTCCGCTTCATGGGTTATTGCCAGGCACGTGTAATGGCTTCTCATGTGGTTTTTTTTTTATTTTTTTTATTTTACATAAAATAAATCTGTAACTGACGACTGTATGTTTCCGCGAATCTGAGGAACTACTGGTTAGAATTGAAAAATTCTTTTTGTGTTAGATAAACTATTCATCAAAAAAATTGGGAGAATTCTTTGACAAACAAGTAGCAACACATTAAGATTGGGCTCACCCAATTCCTATGTTGGCGAGTCCAACTGAAATAATTTTAATTATTAAAGAAAATGATATAATTACTTGCTACTTACACATAAAATGTGATCCCTTTCTGCTAATGTGTAGGACCACTAGCATTTTTACACGTCGAAACAACACAACTGGGCATAATTATTTCATATATACGGACAACTTGCACAACAAGTCTTGACAAGCTACGAGCTATTAAGCGAATAATAACTGCTATACCGCGGCATCGTCAGTACACTTGGTTCGTCAAATTGAAGACCACACGCGGCTTCTGGATATTCTGAGTGAATAGTATAGTGTAGTGTATAGTAAAACCTTCAGCTGTATGCATGAGGGCCTGTGCCTATTTTACCAAAATAACATTTGACATATACAAGTTAATATCTAGAATAATCAGACTTCAGAAACCAGTTTTGAGAGCTTTCATCCTAAGAACTAATAATTTATTTAAATTAATGGAGGGAAATTTTTAGTACGAACAATTTGTACGTGAGATTTTGACCTGCTAACACTAGTTGGGGTTGTCTTACCAGTTATATTATTTGCAGTGTTATGTCTTTGTATTGGACTGAAAGGCGCTCTTGGTGTAGCAAAACCATTATTATTAGTTCTTGAACGTGTCATTTGTGATGGCGTGCGTAAATTATTATTTCTAGGCGTTGTTGGTACACTGGCTAGATTTTCCTTGTCGATTTTAGGCGTTGATGGTACTTTTTTTGGTGTTGCGTTTTCATCATTACCATTGTATATTATTTGTGGTATAGCAAACTGTTTATGTGCGAGAGAACTTCGGCAAATTTGCTTTTCATTAATGCCATCCTGTAAATAAAATAAAATAAAATAAAATATATCATGTCATTTTTAAATTAATCCCTATATAATGATTATAGATTATAAGATGATGAGTATCTAGAATGAAAGTTGGTCTGTTTGGTGACCAATTTTTAATACAAGTATCACCACCTCATTTCCGCCCCAGCGTTCTATAAGCAAATGAAAAAACTAAGCCCTATGCCAACACGCCTGGTCAATAATAACCTTGCAAAATAAAGTAGCTCTTGCCCAACAGTACGGTAATAATGGGCTGAAACTGATACAAATTTTCTATGTTATGTATTACAATTTACCTTAAAATCTGTATAAGTTGTTAATAAGGTCGACTCCATTAGTGGTTGTTCATTGTTGCCTGTGCTAGTCTCTCCATTGGACGTGTTGTGCGATGCACTTGATTGAGTCCCAGATGTGGAACGGCGACTTCGACGCTTACCTACAGACTGTAAGAACAATATATTTAGTAAATTTTTAGAACCAGAATGATGGATAATCATACTAATTATATGTATACTGAAAGGAAGAAAAAATTACCGTCCGTTTATGTTTCAGAATGCTGCCGTTGACAGTTTTAGGTGTGGTTTTTCCATTAGCTCCATAATCTAATTTCCTCTTAACTTCCGGACGGAGTTTACCTTCGGCTACCACACGTGCAGCCAAACGACCACTGAGTCGTCTGTAATTGAAAGTAGGACAATAAAATAAAATTTATCAGTATTACAATGTTTATATGGTCGATGATTATCGTTTCGAGAGCAAGTTCCTCTTAATGATATTTCAACTTTACAAAAATACATACAATTATGGTCTTTGAGACCATTATTGTAAGTAATTGTAGCCAATTGATATATTTTTTACTTTTCTTGCCATCTGTGTAAAGATTAATTACCACTATAAAACTAATCATCAAATTAATTTGTAGCTAACAAATATTTTTAAATACTTTACTGTGGCTTTAAGCTATTTTGTTACATTTTACTCACAACCATAACCTACAGCAATAGCTACATTTACATTCACAGACAGACTTATCGCGGTCAACGTCGCATCTCTACCATAAATGCGATGTTTGCCGAGTGTTCGTGACGGCCACAATTCCTTATTAAAGCGCGTGTAGGTAAGCGTCAGTGACCGTCACTGTATAAGCGTAAAATTTTAAAATAAACAATGCAAATGCGTCGTTTTACTAATATTTCTCATTCCCTCTACATATAAATACATATAACGCTACGGTAATAAAAAAAACTTGCCTCACACAACAATTATGTAACTTTCACATCAATAAATTCACAACCGCGCACTGAAAATGTCAAAGGAATGAAAAATATTATACATAACTTGATAAGTTAATTGCTATTACGTGAGTAGCACTGGAACAATTAGAACATAATTAACACGCTTATAGAAGTTCGGTATGTATCTATCAATGTATTAATCTATGTAACAGAATCTTTGAAAGTGATTTTAATCCACTTGCAGTAGTTGGATTGATCTGAAATTTTGCACATAATACAAGGACTGATGACAATACAATAATTTAAAAAAATATTCAGGATTTTCAAGCGTGTTTTTTACTTTTTGAACTAATATTATTTTCATTTAATTCATGTTATGTAATCTGTATTTGTTTAGCTAACTATGCGCGGTTATGATAAATATAAACATAGAGCCGAATTGATAACCTCTTTTGAAGTAGATTAATAAGAAAAATAGCTAAATTTATTAGTACATAAAAAAAAATTGGCAGGGGCTTATTAAAAATATTTTAGAGTTTATATTGTAATATTGAAATTGTACAATGTTATTAAGGGCCTACATCAATATTATCGTATATCATCGCCGACACGTACATATTAACACAGCCAGTAGGCACAGAAAATGAAGAATTAGGGAGACATTTCCTATTTACTCAAAATCTACTAAATATATTTTAATTCTGATCCACTTGTTTCTATACATAATAGTTACCTATGTTTTTAAAGTTATTTAATTAGTTAATACGCGATAATAGACCGACAAATGAAAAAAATAAAAAATTAGAGAGGTTGTTTCGCCAAGATTTTCTATCGAGAAAACTTTTTTCAATCGCGTTTCTGAGTTGATGCGATCCTAGATCATATATTGAAAAAACATATACTTAAAAATTAGAGCTCTAGCCATTCAATCTAAAGAAACAATGAAAACTTCGTACATAGAAAAATGCACGAAGCTATTTTGGCATCCTCTTAAGATGCTTTAGCTACTTTAATGGGTAAACTTAATTAGCTCCATGTTTATTTAGTGACCGATTTTATGCCGAGACTATAGTGTTATCAGCAAACTTGATGATTTGCTTCTAGGACATTGTTATAACCGTAAGATATCGATTAGAAAACGGGTCTAACTTAGCCAGCCTTTTAATTTCTAAACGGATTTCCTGGCAATGATTCTTATAAACAAATAAAAAATATTGTACCTTTTGACAGTTGTGATGGCAGATCTCTTCAATGCAGTCAAATTATTAGTTACATTAGACACTGCTTTAGTCGCGCTGCCCGTAATTAGTTGTCGTTTAAATGGAGGCCTGTAGAATCAAAAGAACTGCTTATATTCAATGCGAACAGTTTATTCTAAGCATATCCGTTTCAAAATATATTTACCAACTTTACATTGATACACTTTTTTGATACATACAACATATACATATTTAATACATACATTATTTTTTGATACATAAATAAATATGGTGTATCAAAATATATACCTTTCGGCGGTAGCTGGTAAACCAGCGGCGGTTCTATTACGCTTGCCGAGTGGTGATATAGCCAGCGAACGTAAAAGCGGAGTATTCGGTGTTCCTGCTTGTTTGCGAGCCGATAACTTGTTGTGGCGCTCCTGGAAGAAAACAAATCTATATGTTACGTAAGTCTTATTAAATAAGCATTCTTCTCCAGCCCATTTACGTCCCACTGTTGGGCACGGGCCTCCTACAGTTTGGGAGGGATTATGGTCTACTGTGCCGCGCTGACCAGGCGTGTTGGCACAGGGTTCATTTTCGAGTTTTCCGTCTCTCACAGAGAATGTTATCTGTGTGCAATATCCCTTAGCCGACTTTTACAGCACTCTTGGGAGGAGATGGGGCGGTGACACTTGTATTCTTTATCCGTCACCAGACGGAGGTAAGCATTATTTCAGTTAAATTGCAACAAAAGAGGTCACCAAAAGAGTGCAGATAAGTTTCCTTAATAGTTTTATTAATCTGCCTATACATTGACTGATAAGCGCAATATAATTATCAAAGTCAGACATCATCATTCTCCTGTCCTTATCCCTATTTTATATTTTCTTCCATAGTCTTTCGTTCTTATCCTCATTCACACAGTCAATTAGCGAGGCGTATTCGCACTCTTGGGCTCTGTATATTTATTAATCATAAAATGTATTACATTACAACATGTATGTATGAGTGAGTACTTACAGCTTTCCTAGTTTCCCATTCATCTTCCATGAGTTTGAGAAGAGGTTTACCATCTATAGTGAAAGTAGTTTCATTTCTTGTTTCATACTCAGTGACTAATTCACGAATCTGTCTTTCAATTTTAGGCAGCTAGAATAAAAAACATAAAATTTATTATCTTTACTAAAGGGCCTACATCAATATTATCGTATATCATCGCCGACACGTACATATTAACACAGCCAGTAGGCACAGAAAATGAAGAATTAGGGATACTTTTCCTATTTACTCAAAATCTACTAAATATATTTTAATTCTGATCCACGTGGTTCTATACATAATAGTTACCTATGTTTTTAAAGTTATTTCATTAGTTAATACGCGATAATAGACCGACAAAAGAAAAAAATAAAAAGGTTTTAGAGGTTGTTTCGCCAAGATTTTCTATCGAGAAAACTTTTTTCAATCGCGTTTCTGAGTTCATGCGATCCTAGATCATATATTGAAAAAACATATACTTAAAAATTAGAGCTCTAGCCATTCAATCTAAAGAAACAATGAAAACTTCGTACATAGAAAAATGCACGAAGCTATTTTGGTATCCTCTTAACATCAATGTTTGTGGTCAATGAACCTAAATAGCTCTACCTACTCCGATCATTGATTATAATATAAAAAAAAATGCAGACGCAACAACAATTTATAAGCATTGTTTAGAGTTAAAATGTTTCTTGTGTTACTTTAAATAAAAAGTACAACATTTAGATGCGTATATTTGTTTTAAATCATGGCCCGACGTTTCGGATACTTTGCAGTCACCATGGTCACGGGTGAGACTGATCAAACGTCGGGCCAAAATTTAATACAAATATTCACGTCTAAATCCGTAAAAAGTAGTTTTATTTAAACAAATGAGTCGCGCAAGTGTTCGAAAATAAAAGTAAAACAATACTTTATGTATTTCATTGATAAAAAACTTTGATGAATGTGTTTAGTTAAAATATTCTGTAGCTATTTTTTGGATCGTAACAGATGGCGCTTAACGGCTTTTTACAGTCTCTGCCTATCACAATAGGAAAAAGACTTGACGGTATGATGACGATTCTGTACTATTCTGTATTCCATACTATTACAAATTAATTTAATACTATGACAAAAAGATTACTTACATTATTAGCAATAGATTTCCTTTCTTTTTCTTCCCGCAACAATTGACCACCGCGATTGTGATAACGACCAGGTTCAGAAGCACGAGCTTCAAGTTCAGTCATCTTAAGCCATAGGTTCTTACGAGTCATTATCAAATTGAATATTTGTCTAAAATAAAACAAAAATCATGAACATTATGGTAAGTCAGCATCTGAATAAGTTAAATTAATGTATGATTGTATTTGGTAATTGATTATAACGCAAAAGTACGTAGCGCACTCGCCAGATGGCGTGATATTCATTTGAAAATAAAATATGAAAGAGGAATTGAATCTGCTCCTTTTCCTCACCATTAATGTCCCATTTGTTAAACATTGGCTTCTTCCACTTTGGGAGGGTTTTTGGCTTACTATGCTGCCCTGACGCAAAGCCAAACACAACCCTATACTCTGTATAGGGTTTAATTAAATATGCTTTAATAAGACCTAACTTTTTAGTACTTAAAAGAAAATTTTCTATACTAACTTGTTATCATTGTAGAATTTAGTAATCTTGTCTAGATATAACTCATGTAGTGACAGTGTATCTTCAGTGAATATATCATGATAGTAATGCACAAACTCTTCACGTTCCTGGCGCGAGTACATTATATTGTCCCACATTAACTTTATCTTAGTGCGTACATTCGCTACGAAAACCTAAATAAAACAATAAAATAATTTTCTTAGTTCAAAAACTTAAAAACATGCTTGAAAATCCTGAATATTTTTTTAAATAATTACATTGTCATCGGTCCTTGATATGTATGCAAAATTTCAAATCAATCCGACTATTGCAAGTTAGTGAAAATCGCGTTCAAAGATTCCGTTACATAGATTAATACATTGATAGATACATACCGAACTTATAAATACGTGTTAATAATTATATTAAGGGAAGGCTCATATGTCACACAACATGCGTCGCATATCACTTGACCGTTAACACTTGACACAATAACAGACAAGTGCTTTTCTATACATTTGTCTGTTCTGGCGATACCCAACCAATGTTTCGTCAGATATGAACCTTTCGTTAAATTAGATTAACTTTAAGTATTAACTTTACTAAAAACACACTAGAAAATCCTGAAATTGCAATGTTCAAAAATGTACTAATAAAAATGTACTCTATTTCAAAAGTAGTATATGTATTCTATCCGTATTCTGGTAACCATAAATCAAGCAAATAAGCTTAGCTTGGGACCAGAGGACGTTGTGTGCAATGTCCATGAATATTTTTATTTTATTTATTTCTGTACAGTTTACACTCTCAAAAGAAATCACTTACGAAAACCAGATGTTATTCCTAAACAAAAAGTAACATTTAAAAACAGCTAATCAACTAAATGAATAATACCTGAATCTTCTGCTTCTTTATTTGTTCACAACGTTTAATCTCTTCCTTGATAGCAGCTTCAGTTTGCGGATGACAGCCGGGATGAGCATGCAAGAAATTCTCCCGGTATATTTGATCTTCATCAAGACATTCCCACAGCTTAGACAGACGTTCCCGTAATTCTAGAACCTAATAGAAAATTTCTATTGTAGTGACTTATTAAGACTAACTGTAATTAGACTAATCTCCCTAATTTTACACTAGTTGCTGCCCGCGACTCGGTACGCGTGGAATTTACAAAACTTTTCCCCGTTTTTTGCAACATTTTTCACTTATGCTTTGCTCCTATTGGTCGCAGCGTGATTTGTATAGCCTAAAGCCTTCCTCTATAAACGGACTATCCAACAAAAAAAGAATTTTTCAAATCGGACCAGTAGTTCCCGAGATTAGCGCGTTTAAACAAACAAACAAACTCTTTCGCTTAATAATATTGGTATAGGTGTATAACTAGATGTTCTCCGCAACTTCGTACATGTGGAATTTATCAAACCTTAACAAATTATATGAGAAAAAAAATATAAATAATAATAAATAATAATAATAAATATTCATGGACATTTCACACAGCGTCCTCTGGTCCCAAGCTAAGCTTATATGCTTGTGTTATGGGTACCAGAATACGGATAGAATACATATACTACTTTTCTTTTGTAAATACATACTTATAATACATATAAACACCCAGACGCAGTACAAACATTTGTATGACAAATATAAACATCACACAAAGTATTGTCCTGACCGGGAATCGAACCCGAGACCTCCTGATCGGCAGTCCGTTACATGAACCACTAGACCACGAAGCCCGTCTATCCACTTGAACTACTCTAACTATTGAAAAAACCGCATCGAAATCTGTTGTGTAGTTTTGAAAATATAAGCGCATATAGGGACTTAATTACAAATATAACGACTTTGTATTACCATCTTCCTGTTAATTATTTATTACAATATAATGTAAAACCTTGTCCATACATATTACAAACCATATTATTGTATCTAATTACATACCCTGTTGTTAGTTTGTTCGTATTGCTCTTGTAAATCTTGTTGGAGCTTGGCAAGCCGGTCCATATTCAGATCTGTTACCTTGAAGTCCACTGACAATGAAGAGGTTACAGTGTGTTCAAACTTGTTTTGTGGTTTGATCCTTAGTTTATCTAAAATTAAAATAACAATTACAATATTATAGTCTTGAACTTATTGCAAAACATATACATACATGATGTAATGCTATTTAACAGGAGTGGCGAACAAGTCGATCGCACAACCAATTTTGGTCGATCACTCGCAAGTTCCATGAGGGGACGCATTCAATGCCAAATGTTTCTAGTACTTTATACAGGAATGAACATGTACACAGCCCATGCTTCGAGTAGGGAGACGTTCAGCGTGACCACGTTCAGTAGTTTTCCACTATTTTCACGAGTGCACAGGCGGTATAAAAGCACATTGCATAAACGTACCTAAGAAATAGGTTGATCGCGACTCAATTTTAAAATAAAAAGTAGGTCTTATGTGCACAAAAGTTGGCCACAAGTGCAATATAACATTTGGATTGCTAGGCCTCCAAGTCTTAAAAATGACACTGAATGAAATAAGACAATATTTAATTCTATATTAAAATGTGGTGAAACGATCAGAATTACACAGATCTGGACTGGAGGACTGAGGCAATAACTACAAACACGCGTGAAAACACGGGCCTAAGCTAGTAAAACAATACACATGTTTAGTAAGCAATTAATTAAAATTGAAATTACCCATAATATCTTTTACTTCCACTTGAACATTCAAAAAAATCTCTGCCCGTTTGTCTCTTTCTGCCTGCAGAGTCTTTAAATGATCTTTCAGCCTATCCAGTTCTTCTTCAGATGGAAGTGGAACATCTGGTAACTCCTGAATAGTGACTCCAAGCTTCTCGGCAAGATCATATTGCCATTCAAGCAATCTTTCCATATTCTGACGACGTTGGACTACCATTTCTCTATATCTGTTAGGAAATCAAAGAATATATTACAAGAAAGTACTAACATTTTGCTACTAGCTGTGTATCCTAACTAAAAACGAAAATAAGTGTGGTGAATTTTAATTATTTGGCTACTTTATACATTGTACAGATTTTATATCATTTAAAATCCTTAGTCAGCTAAGTTTAGTTTTGCACATAGAATTGATATCATTTGATTGTCTACATAAAATTAAGATTAATAAAGCTGTTTACCCACTGTATAAGACTTAATTTTTTCACAGAGCCCAAAATGGACATAAGAAGCTTTTTTCTTGAATTAGCATTTTAGGTTTAAACTTTTTGTAAAATTTGTCTTTTGTAATATGCTGTAATTCTTAAACATAAACAGAATACATTACCCCACAATTTGCTCCTCTAACTTCCTCTTGTAGTCGATCAATAGAGAATTTTCAGAGTATTCCAATATTGTAATATCCACTGACAAACATTTGCTCAGCTCACTTGTTTCTTTTTTCAGTTCTGACAAATAGTAAATGAAATCAAAATATCTCAAAAATAATGTATCTTGAAGTGTTTATTACACTAGCTGTTGGCAACAACTTTGTACAAATGGAATTTAAAAATCAAACCCTTATAATGTATACACAAAAACCATCCTCTTGAACCATTTCTATAATTTTAAAACCGCATCAAAATCCGTTGTGTAGTTTTGAAGATATTACCTCACATAGGGACATAGATACAAATATAATGACTTGGTTTTAGTTTAGTACAGCTAAGTTCCATAAAAGCATATTATACCATTACAAACTTTAATCTTAATAATATTCATACAGATGATATGATTTAATTGCTTTAGTGTGATAAGTTTACTCCATTAAAACTGCATGACAGGCAATTAAAGAATAATATACAGGTACAATAATATTAAGGTTAAAAATGGTGTAATTTTTGCGTTTCTTACTTTCAATTTGTTCTTCCAACCTCTTCATCTTATATCTTGTCTCTGTCAGAACTTCTTGATGCAAATTCTTCTCTATTTCAACAAGTTTGCAGATATTTTCGGTTTTTGTTGAATCATCTACACCAAGGTGTGACCATTTCAACCACAGCTCCTCCATAAGCTGACGAATATTCATCGTCACCTCGGTTATAACATCGTCACTGTATGCACAAAAAATATAACTATAAGCATTCTAATGTAACTAAGGAAATGTAAATCTAAGGACGTTGTGTGAAATGTCTGTGAATATTTATATTTATATTTATATTTATATTTATATTTATATTCTGGCATTCAAGCATCGGTAGAAAAATAAACTTGTTGAAAAATTTCAAAAATAGAATACTGGATGTAATGACTAACGGCAGAAATTTAAAGTTCCCGAACAAGGCACATTCAAAACATTTACAAGGTAAAGCTATAAATAACTTAAATTAGTTCGGATACTACATAATTGAAAACAAAACATGTTCTTTCTTTAATTTGCTAAAATTAACAGCTAGATTGCTTTCAAAAACACTTACAAAAGCTTGTTGTTGACTTCCATTTCGTAGATTTTAAATTCCTTTGCGATGTAGAGCTTATGAGTCCTTACTATCAAATTAATTCAGTTTCAGTACAAAATTGTCCACTTTATTATATATATCACAAAACAGCGATGAAACTCATAATAAATGTAAAATAATTAAATTGAATGTTCACACAGTAAACTTTGTTTTTACGGTTACCAGTTGGCTTTCAAATTTTTGGACGTTACCACGACGTTACGTACGGCGGCGACGGCCGGTTAAGTGTTGCCAACTCACTAATATGAAGGTCGCTAAATCTAACTTTTAATTTTGTTAGAGTTGCTGTAAAAACTTTTACGGTGTTTTAAAGTAATTACTTTTATTCAATTCTATAGTTATTATTATGAAAATATTTTACATAATGTTATTATATATTTATATAGAAAATCCAATTTCGTTTTTAGGGTTCCGTACCCAAAGGGTAAAAACGGGACCCTATTACTGAGACTTCGCTGTCCGTCCGTCCGTCCGTCCGTCTGTCACCAGGCTGTATCTCAAGAACGGTGATAGCTAGAGAGTTGAAATTTTCACAGATGATGTATTTCTATTGCCGCTATAACAACAAATACTAAAAATAAAATAAAATAAATATTTAAGGGGGGCTCCCATACAACAAACATGATTTTTTTACCGTTTCTTGCTCGATACTAATAACGTTGCCTTATGTTGCATAGATAATGGTACGGAACCCTTCGTGCGCGATTCCGACTCGCACTTGACCAATTTTATTAAAAATATAATAACTTGAGAAGTAAAAACTAAGACAATTTCGCTCATTTCGAAAAATAAAAATACATAATTATAAAAAATACATTATGGTACACTGGTACAGTATATAGAACATTAATTTCTGAAATAAAATGAAATGCAGACAAATAAAATAGTAAATAAATAAAATGTAAATAAAACTAATTATAACTTTACTGTCCGTAATCTATACTTATCTATACTTAAGTATAGATAAGTACAGATTATAACAATTCATAAGAGTGTGGTTGAACGCGTTTATCTAAAGACGTGCTGTTTCAATTTATAAAATTCTTTCAGTATTAAATATTACAGTAAAGAGCATTAACGTTGCGATCAATATGAGCAAAGCACAGGCCTAAAATGTTCTAACAACGATGAAAATCATCTATATCTTCTGTTGCATGCGCTGTATTATTGGTTTATATTATCATTTGTTTTACATATTCCACGCGTACAAAGTTGCGAGCAGCAACTAGTATGTTTATAAAAGATTACATAAGTTATGTGTATTTTGCACCTCCATATGGCGACGGACTAACAATACATGTGTCACATACATACATCCTCCATGAGAGACGAAATACTCGAAGATCAACTCTGTTCCAACACGCCTGGACAGGGCGTCATAGTAGACTATTATCACTCAAGTGAAGTAGGCCGCTTACTAACAAGTGGACTTTAATGGGCTGAAAGAGAGATAAAAAGTGTATTTATAAATAATATAAGTCCAAGAATATTTCAAAACGTTACCATTTCCAAAAACTTGCTTGTTAAGGGATTAAAAAATTAATGGATTTCGTTGAGAAGGCATATGATAGGGTACCAAGAACGGTTTTGTGGTGGACATTGAAAGAAAAAGGTATACCAGTGAAGTATGTAAGGTTAATCCGTGCCACGTACCACCGATCTACTACCCATGTTCGGTCTACTGTTGGCGACTCGGAGGATTTCGGTGTGGCGGTGGGCCTACACCAGGGGTCGGCTCTGAGCCCTTACCTCTTCCTGTTGGTCATGGATGTGTTGACATCAGACTTGCAGGAGGAGGCGCCGTGGTGTATGCTCTTCGCTGATGATGTCGTCCCTGTGGGAGAAGATGGGCCTAAAGTGGAAAGCATGCTGGAGAAATGGAGGCATAAGCTGGAGAGCGTAGGCCTCAAAATCAGCCGACAAAAAACGGAGCATATGTTCTGCGACTTTGGTGGTCTCTCCAGTTTTACACCTGTGTCCCTCGATGGAACACTTCTGCCAGCATGCCAAAGCTTTAGGTATCTCGGATCGGTTATACAGAGCGATGGCAACGTAGATCGTGCGGTAAAGCACAGGATTGATGCAGGATGGATGAAATGGCAGCAGGCCACGGGAACCATCTGCGATTCCAAAGTGCCCCTTAAATTAAAGGACAAAATCTATAAATCGGTGATAAGACCTGCTGTCGTGTATGGCGCCTCATGGTGGGCAACAAAAGCGATGGATGAAAGGCGAATGCACGTTGCGTAGATGCGAATGTTGAGATGGATGGGTGGCGTCACGCGAATGGATATATTAGAGGAAGTCTGAAAGTGATGCCAGTGACTGAAAAATTGAAGAACGAGCGGATGTCCTGGAATGGGCATGTTATGAGACGAGAGGAAAGTAATGTCGTTAGGAGAGTTCTGAGTACAAATGAGGAAGGAAAAAAGTGTAGAGGAAGACCTAAGAAAAGATGTATGGACTGTGTGAAAGAGGACATGAAAGAAAGAGGAGTTGACACAGACATGACGGCTAATAGAAGACTGTGGAAGAAAAAGACATGTTGCGCCGACCCCAAATAATGGGATAAGGGCAGAAGGATGATGCGTTTCGAAGTCGTTAGAACAAAATTTTAACCAGAATTTGGCAACATTTCTGCCCTGTCAGTTCTATATTATTTGAATACTCTATGGGTTGCGCTCTGTTATCTATGCTCTACGCTGTCTTTGCTTGGATGCTTAGTCTATGCTTTAACAGCTAGAGCTGTAACAAACCGTATGTATTCGTTACTGAGTAACGGGTACTGCGTTGAGTACCGAGTAACGAATCGTTACTTACAAAAACTTCTCGTTACTCGCATCCAATACGCATGTTTCGTATAACATGGCTACCCGTGTTAAACGAAACATGCGAACGTTTCGTTACTCGGTACTAGACGCAGTACCCGTTACTCAGTAACGAACGAATACATAAAAAGATTGGAATATATACCGATTGCAATGATTTGTTAGACAAATTTTAATGATTTTTCTATGTATGTACTCAGTACTGAGTTTAATTTCATTAGATAAGAAATAAAATTTTTATAATGTATTTTTTAGTTTTGTTTAATTAAGTAAATATTTAAATAAAACTACTTTTTACGGATTTAGACGCGTATATTTGTTTTAAATTTTGGCCCGACGTTTCGGAGACTTTGCAGTCCCCGTGGTCACAATTATACGCGTCTAAATCCGTAAAAAGTAGTTTTATTTAAACAGATGAGTCGCGCAAGTGTTAGAAAATATTAAGTAAATATTGTTTGTGAATACGGGTGTTTATCAAAGAAATAATAATTCTATATACGAAAATATTATTATTTTTATTATTGAATATTTTAAAATAAGAGTATAATAGATATAGATACTTAGAAACCTACCTACCTAGATTGTAATAGATACCTACGCCTCAACAGCTTCATTACAACTGCGCCATCTATTATTTATTTTAGTACTACAAGCAGCCAAACCTTGGGTACTAAGATCTGGAGTATGTATATACAAGCTTCGGCTCGCGGTTTCACCCGTTTTTAATGTTACTGCCCCGCTTCTTCGCTTTATGTGCTAGATTCGCTCTATGTCTATACATTATGTTAACCTGACTTAATTTTACAATTCAGAAAAATTAAGAATATGCCATGCCACATTGCGAAAATGGAAGTTAAAGTAAGAGTGAGGTTGAAATAGAACGAAAAAAATTTATGTAGATTTATGGCATAAAAATTACGACGTGCACCAAATTTTAAAAATGGTTTTTTTTTTCACGAAGAAAACAACGGACTACAAAACATCTTTTTTCAAAGATTTTATGCGATAGTACAAATGTAGTTATTTGTCCCTTTCGGCGCAGCGTTCGGGAATAGGTATAGCAATACCTACTGCAAATACCTAAATTGGAGCTGTAGTCCCCTCTTAACTCAGTAAGTAAATTCTGTCATAGTTAGTAATAGTAGCGGAGATTACAGACTCGTTACTTAGCAGTTATGTAGCCATCGTATGAATTAAATTGCTTAATAATGTGTGGCGTGGTCACTAGTGTAAGCGGGAAGCGATTTTTATTAATTGTGTCGATAATAAAGCTTGAATGTGTCCGACAAATTATTTTCCATAATTTTATAGTACAAAATAGCTGTTGCACGTGACTCCGTACGCGTGGAATTTAAAATTTTTTCCCTGTTTTTGCAATATTTTTACTACTGCTTCGCTTCTACTAGTCGTAGCGTGATGTTATATAGCCTAAAGCCTTCCTCGATAAATGCCCTATCTAACACTAAAAGAATTTTTCAAATCGGCCCAGTGGTTTCGGAGATTAGCGCGTTTAAACAAACAAACAAACAAACAAACTCTTCCGCTTTAAGTTATTTGTATAGTTTGCTCTTACATCGCTGGGGAGAAAATGGGTTGGTGACACTTATATTCTTAATTCGTCACTCTCTGGACACGGATTTGTATTTATTTTACTATAGGTAATTTTTCTTTCAAAAAGATTACTTTCGGGTTAACTAAAGTGAAAACGTAATTTATGACACAAATGTACTTTGTTAAACGTTTGTAAATATTCTCCATTTCGCACAAACTAGAACAATAAAAATATTCAAGATAGAAAGACTAACATTTAAAAAGTAGATTATTTACATACAAAACTTGTTAATGATAATGTGTAATTTTTTTAATTTCGAAAATGTTATACCTAGACCTACAACAGTAAAAAGTATCTAATCTCCCCATGGAATGCAAGTTCTGCCCGCGATTAAAATGAATACAATTTCGTCAGGATTATTGCACCGAGATCTTTTAATAAGTACCTATGCATAAAATAATACAGTTTCAAGTTATTGTTATAGAAAACATTGTAGCATGTTCTGTGTACGCTACTTTAAAACGTTAACCAATTGAGAACCAAGAAAATATAGACTTATTTTAATTTAACACGTTTTAATTTTATTTCATAGGAATTGGCATATGACATCCAATGTCACAATTTTGAAATATTTTAATTCCATAGAAAACAAAGCTATAATCCGTCCCAGAGTCGCAAATGTGACTTGACAGTTGCTAATGTCGAACTTGAAAATAATGCTGCCACATTTTTGGCAACTGTTGGCCAACCGTAATTTTTATACCGGTTTGTACCGATTATTCGAACCGACCAGAAATATGTCGTACTAGCTATTGCCTGCGAAGTCGTACGCGTGGAATCTGGAAATAAAAATTATAGGTATATTAAAATTATTATTATAATTATTATCAAGTATAATATATTATTATATAGACATAAATAATAGTGGTCTTATTCATAACAACTTATCGGAGGCTTAAAAGTTCGCTAAAATAGGTTCGCGAAAATTGTCAAAACTTCTTATTCATAATAGTCTTTTTACGCTACAACGTTTATTATCTCCTGATAAAATCTCCGTTTAAACCTCCGATAAGTTATTATGAGTAAGACCGTTAATACTTAAAATTATTTAATACGGTTAATTTTATAATATTTTCTCATTTACACTTGCGCGACTCATTTATTCTAATAGAAACACTTTTTACGGATTCAGACGCCTATATTTTTTGGGTTCTAGCCCAACGTTTCGTAGACTTTTCATTCACTATGGTCACGGGTGGGACCAGTCCTACTGTCTGAATTTCGTAAAAACTGGTTAATTTTAATTAATTTATAAAATTATTTAAATCTGTTAAAGTTAACGTATTGTTTTTAGTTTAATTACGGTTGGAGAACATAACTATTTTAAAAATGCAATTACCTAGCAACACAGTAAACGTCAAACAACATTTCTAATTCTGCGACAAGCTATAGTATTGTAACTACTATTTCATTTAGAATTCCAAGTCTTGCTACAAGCTCTAGGTATCACAGGGAGTCAACAGGTGTAAAATAACACTGTACCTCTAATCATATACGGCATGCAATGACTCTAGTGTAATCTTAAATTACATGTTGTACCACTTCGTGGGAACACTACCACTCACTATTATTTTATCGGCATGGGACAATCTGTTTTCTTTTATAGTTGTTATAAAATAGATCATAATTATATGACATTACCAAGAAACTGTTTACCAGTTTGGTGTTAATACAAATCGATACCAATTCTACGTGCTCAACTAATATTATAAGGCTATAACTAATTTTTCTTTTTGAGCATATGTAGGTTTAATATTCTCTAAATATTTTTTTTTCTTCACTACTAACAAATTTTACAAATTATATTTCATATTTGTAAAATTTGTTAGTTTTGTAATTTATATTAGTTCGTAAATGGGCCTAATTTCTTTAAAATCTAAAACTAATATGAGTATCCTAACAGTTTCTTTGGGCTCTTGCCTTAAATTATAAAAGGATGTGAAAAGGTTAATTACAATTTTTTAACAGCTCTAATGATCTATATATTGGGTGTAGTAGAAATCATGTGTTTCGTTTTGGTTTATCCAGAATAAACTAAAATGTAAGAACAATAAAAAATAAGCGGATACAAAAAAAATACAATTTCTATTCCAATTCCGGTTCGTTTAAATTATATTTAAATATTGTTGCAATTTCACTTTGTTGTTGTATTATTTTTATTCCACTAACTTAAACGGTTTTAACATACTTTTATTTTAGTTTTTTATTTTATTTCTGTTGCGAAATAACTTCGCAACGTAATAATTGTTATATAAACAATTGAAATAGAATTTGATAACGATTTAATATTTAAATTAATGTGTACACCATAGTCATAAACTATTACTTATTAGAAAATTCTTTCGGCATTTTTTTGAAATATGTGTCTTTTCTCTTAGTTTTTTACAGTAGTTCTTCATAGTAGGTTGGTGAATGAAAAACGTATGTGGACCTTTTTTAAGAGCAATAATAATAAGCATCAGGGTGGAACCAACAGAAATAATCCCGATAGTTGTATCGGTGAACGGTTTGGTCCCAAAGAGCCTCTCGCAACACCTCGAGAGGCTCGGCGTCAATAGCAAGTTGGTGACAGCCCAGATGCAGAAAGCGGTCTTGCTTGACAATGCCCGTATAGTCGTCGGTTTCTTTTCCATTAGGCTCCACCACTCCTGCTGACTGTTGGCAACTTCGTCGGAGTGCGTCCTGCCGCCTTTCGAGGCGAGGCAGTGTTATATCCAAAAATAATAAGCAAGCAATAATAATAATGTCCATATGAAAGAATTGTTTTGGACAACAACAACATCAACTTTCCATTAAAAGATGTTATTTTGGTTGAGTAGATAAGATATTATTACATAAATTGCTAAAACTCCGTGTGGTGACGGATTAAGAATACAAGTGTCACCACCCTATCTCCTCCCAAGGGTGCTGTAAAAGGCAGCTAAGGGATATTTCACACAGATACTACCCTCTGTGAGAGATGGAAATCTCGAAAATAAGCCCTGTGCCAATACGCCTAGTCAGCGCGGCACAGTAGACCGTAATCCCTCCTATAATGGAGGAGGCCCGTGCCCAACAGTGGGACGCAAATGGGCTGAAGAGAGAGATAAATTGCAATAACGGTCTTGATTTCTGCGTAATTTTTTCATACTTTCCCAGGATATTCATCGTAATAGAAATATAATTAACTTGTTTTTATACGTACACTAGCTGTTGCCCACTTTATACGCGTGAAATTTAGAAAATATTTCCATTTTTGCAACATATTATTTCATTAATGCTTCTCTCCTATTGGTCGCACTGTGATGTTATACAGCCTATGGGTTTCCTAGATAAATGTACTATCCAACACTGAAACAATTTCTACGCGGGTGGTCTAGTTTATGTAACGGACTGCCGATCACGAGGTCGCGGGTTCGATTCCCGCATGGGGCAATCATTTGTGTGATGTTTTTAAATGTCATACAAATGTTTGTTCTGCGTCTGGATGTTTCTAATTAAGTATGTATTTACAAAAGAAAAGTAGTATATGTAGTATATCCATATTCTGGTACCTATAACACAAGCATATAAAGCTTAGCTTGGGACCAGAGGACGTTGTGTGAAATGTCCGTAAGAAAAGAAAATTCTGATCAGTGGAGATTAGCGAGTTCAAACAACCAAACAAACTCTTCAGCTTTATAACATTAGTATAGGTAGATAGAAGAATAGATATACCTATCTAAATAATACTCTACCGATATGACTCTGAATAGACAGTTTATTTTTATGGTTTCGTATCAAAAAGAAAATCAGGACCTCATTAATGAGATTTTGCTGTCCGTCAGTCCGTCCGTCCGTCTATCCATCTCTCACCTGGTTGTATCTCTAAAACGGCGACAGCCAGAGAGCTATTGAGAGAGACCAACATAAGGCAACGTTATTAGTATCGAGCAAGAAACGGTAAAAAAATCATGTTTGATGTATGGGAGCCCCCTTTAAATATTTATTTTATTTTATTTTTAGTATTTGTTGTTATAGCGGCAATAGAAATACATCATCTGTGAAAATTTCAACTCTCTAGCTATCACCGTTCTTGAGATACAGCCTGGTGACAGACGGACGGACGGACGGACGGACGGACGGACAGCGAAGTCAAAGTAATAGGGTCCCGTTTTTACCCTTTGGGTACGGAACCCTAAAAACTAAGTATAACAATATACAAACACACGTAGCTCAATTAATGTGTATGTCATATAAATATTTACTAGGTCAACGCAAATCGTAGTATTTAATGAAAATAGTAAATGAGTTTGTAACTTTAAATTTTATTAGTATCTATGTTTACATTGTTATGTATTTTGTTTATTGTATTAATGTTTGTTGTTATCTTGTTGTATTTAAGTTGGATTTAAGTTAGTTGTATTTAAGACCACATATTTTTTTAAAACCATAATCTATTCATTGCGAAATGAGTATAGAATAACTAGAGTTCTAAATATTGATGGCATACATAAAAGAAGTGTGATTAAGTTAATATGCTATCTAGGTTGGTAAATTTAGTCTTACTCATTATAAAATAAAGTTGTTATTTTTGTATGTCTCTATGTAAGTTTAATCTTCGATACTATGCAGTGGATTTTAAGACTGTTTTCTATTAGTCTTTAAATTCCACGTGACTGGAGATAATAGAAAATGTTCAAGACATTGTTAAATAATAACTACAATAAAATTACGCAATATGTTTTAAGGTATTTACTTAAATATTTGCTTATGCTTTTGAAATAGCTGTTTTGTTGTAAAGTAGCACACATTGCCTACATACCAATACGAAAAGAAAATAATAAAATTATTGTTCGTAACACAGGCATTTCAAATAATATGACCTTCTACGCAGAACATTAATCATTTCGTTAGTTTTATAACTGCAGAGCAAAAGACATCAACGCGTGCTCTGCCAGATGTAACAACTATGTAAGCGTCGAATCAATGGAATTTTTTGACTTGCAACAGCACTTAAATAATAAATATTTTCTATCCAGCTGTTAAACTTGATTTCCAGAAATACAAAATTACAGTTTGTTATGTACAAATTTGCTCACTCAAACTGCATGCTAGTTACATTATACGCTGTTAGAAAATGAATATTTCTTAGTGCGCTAATGTATAACACACAAAACTAATATAATTAATGAGAGATTTTTTATGCAATATGAAGCTTCAATGCTCAAGGCTCATCGTGCAATTAGTCCTACGTGTAATAATAAGTGTAAAAAACTATCTAAGCATTTATAATTTATACGAATGCAACCGACATTTACGATGAGGATTTATTCAGAACAATAAAAAATAGGCACGGCTTACACTTGACGGAATTTTATTTAATGAACAATTGTAAATATCACATGAAGAAATCAACTTCTTTTTACCATTGATGTCTTAATAAAGCATTGTTAAGTTAATGGCGGTTCGAAAATGTGCAATATTACTGCTTTCTATTGGAATCATCGGAGGAGGGAATTGTTTGATTAAAAAACAAAAGTACTCATTGTTTTATGTGTATTGTGTATTTATGTGGTATCTTGTGCAAAAGAATTTTGAAATGAAAATTGTATCAAAATTACTGTAACTTATTTCTTAAGCCTTGAACGCTCTCATTAGCAGACTCTGTGAAATTATCATTAAGAGTGAAATAGCTCCAGTTTGACTTATTTTATGAGTTTTAATTATGAATGTCTACACTATACTGAAATATAAAATATTAGACGATCGAGTCCCTTAATAAAACAATCAACGAAATGAGCATTTCTTGACGTATTTATGATTCCTATTCCACTTACTATCGGTCTAATGGTGCACATTTGCTATAGGTAACTACAACAAGAGTTAAATAAAACAGTTTGATTGATTAAATCATTTGTAGTGGGAAAAAAACACTTGCGAAAGTTAAGCCAAGTTTGTTAAAAGGATATTGCACTAATTGTTACTCTCACTTTCAACTATAAAGAAAACAGCCTGTAAGACTCTGAGATATAAGCTTACATAAGTAATACTAACTGTTCTTTTTACTTACAGACTATATGCTAGTCAATATTAGTATTCATGATATCTTGAGATTACGTCTTGTAGATACTTCGCAACGCATAGCGATTTTTGACGATTTGTCAGCTTAGTGTGCCAGCACTCATGACAGTGATTGTCTTTGTGGTATAGTCGTTAATATTACGGACTACTGTTTAGGAAGCCAAGGGTTCAAATCTCACAAATCGTTCTATTTATGTGTGTAAATATTCTTGAGGCGCAGGGTTAAGAACACAAGTATCACCACCGCATCTCCTTCCCAGGATACTGTAAAAGTCAGCTAAGGAATATTGTACGTAAATAGCATCCTCTTAGAAGCGAAAATCTTAAAAATAAGCCCTGTGCCAACACACTTGGTTAGCGCGGCACAGTAGACCATAATCTCTCCCAAAGTGGAGGACGCTCGCTCGTGTCTAACAGTGGGACGGATAATCGGCTGGAGAGAGTGAGAGATCTATATATCATACGAATATTGATCTTGATCCCTTGACTTCATTAACAGCAGTCCGTAATACTAACTACCACTTTACTAAGCCCGTCATTAATAGAATTTAATTAAATTGACTAATAAACATAATTAAACTCCGCTATTAAGGGCCTACATCAATATTATCGTATATCATCGCCGACACGTACATATTAACACAGCCAGTAGGCACAGAAAATGAAGAATTAGGGATACTTTTCCTATTTACTCAAAATCTACTAAATATATTTTAATTCTGATTTACGTGCTTCTATACATAATAGTTACCTATGTTTTTAAAGTTATTTCATTAGTTAATACGCGATAATAGACCGACAAATGAAAAAAATAAAAAATTTGAGAGGTTATTTCGCCAAGATTTTCTATCGAGAAAACTTTTTTCAATCGCGTTTCTGAGTTTATACGATCCTAGATCATATATTGAAAAAACATATACTTAAAAATTAGAGCTCTAGCCATTCAATCTAAAGAAACAATGAAAACTTCGTACATAGAAAAATGCACGAAGCTATTTTGGTATCCTCTTAACACTCTGTGTATATTTATTCGCTATTAAATTTTCCATATCAATGCAGATTTCGTTATTTATTATTATTAGATTAGTGATAGAGCATAAATCTTCTAAAATTTGTGTAGACTTTTCGAGTTACGCAACGAATTTTTATTCAATGCTTTTAATGCGATTATTATGCACAAAATATGCAAAAATGAATCGTCCTTGTTCTTTAACTAGTAGATAATATGCAAATGAGTATTGTATGGTAACCAGATATAATTTTAATTCTAAAAGAGTTATGTGATAGATATTTTTTCGCATTGTCATATTTTTAGTAATCAGCAACTTGGTCAAACAAAAAAAAAACATGGTGTTTTTTTTTTGTTGTTTGTTTTTTTTGTTGCATGACTGAATTATACAGAACATGTTATAAGCTTCAGTCAGGTAAAATTTCCTTCAATTGATAAACACAATATCTATTGGCTTGTTATTTAATCTAGTCAAAAGATACATAAAATTTGTGTTTGATATATGTATAATACGTATATTTGACTTCAATAGAAATTGGAATCGATCTTAGAGATAAAAGACTACTATTAGCTATGAGGCAGTGTACCGCTTTCGTTCATTTACTACTTCCAAGATTATGACATACTAGCTACCAGACGTGCTCATAAGCGGTGACTTAATTTATTTAATTTTATTTCACCGATATAACTAATAAAACTGCTTTCCGTAAAATGTGAAGAAAGTCCATACTGTAATTAATTAGTACTCTCAGATATTATAAACAGTTAATATCAACTGTCTGGGGTGGAAAACTCGAAACTAAACCTTAGCCAACACACACCTGATCAGCGTTTCATAGTAGACCAAAAACGTCTTCCCCAAAAGGAGGAGGCCCGTATGGGGCTGGGAAAATAAGAATGAACAGCAGTTAAGATGATTACATGGCGTGTTAATTGGCCCTATTGTAAATATGTATCTCATGAAGTATATATAGCATGTATTTAGTGCCCATAATTTAATCTAGTATTGTAACAACATGTAATAACGTTAATTAAATATGAACTATATACAACGGTACTGGATTAATATGATCACCTCATATAGATTACAGGCGTTTCTGGAATAATATCCCATGACCTAATGAGTCAACTTTAGACGTATCGATATAAAGATATTTTCTGCCTGATCAATGGTTATCAGTTACATAACACGCTGGATGCAAGCGGCGTAGGACTACGCATCGTGATCTAGAAGGTTTAATGTCTAGCAGTATACAAATATAGGCTGATAGCTAAATGGAACATAGAAGCAGTAAATACCAGACAATTAAAAAACGTTTCAAAGATTTTCAATGAATAGAGAAGATAGGAAGTTCTTTTTGTAAGAAATGACATTAGTAATTATCTATTTATGCTTAATTCATTCCTTCTATTAACATCCTTTTTATTACACAATAGTAAAGTTTGTAGCTAAATTATATAAATTTTATATTAAAATAGCTGACCCGGCAAACGTTGTTTTGCCATACAAACAAATAATTTGCAATAAAATAAAATTGCGACTATAATTAAAGATCTAAGCTATTCTATCTCGCAAGTTGGACCAGACTGCTCACGGTGTGCCAATTTAATTTAAAATCGGTTAAGTAGTTTAGGAATCCATCGCGGACAAACATCGTGACAGGAGATTTATATATATAAAGATTAACACACTTAAATTTATTTTGGTTCATCTTCAACATAATGACAGCGTTGTATGATGATAGCCAGTTGTCCTTTTAGCCTTTTAGAAATAGTTGCTGCAACGTTTATACAATATGCGATCCTTATGAAGTCTGGGCTACCTTTAAGCCTATGACCTGTATAGTATTTAGAAAACAGTTTAGTAATATCCAAAAACCTAATTGTTTATATAGTATTTTAAAATCTGTCCGCAGTCTTTAACTGAATTGAACTTTATACAAAACATTATGTTTGATTTACATAAGTTATGTACCCTTTTTACTGATAGAGCACTGCAACAAGAGATATTACGTGATAATTATAGCATTGTATACTTATGGGCTTGATCCAATGTTTTTACCATAATGTCTCCCAATGATTTTCTATCTATTGTTCTAATTGAGACGTCGATAGACTCACAATGTGGCGTTTGGCGTATACGTAACTGCAAACAGAACTCGAACAGTCAATGTGTTGAGTGAAAACGAGTATAAAAGCGATGCAAATTACAAGTGCTGGCATTACCCACTACCCTCTCGTGGAGTAAGGTGCACTACACATACATTGCAACAATGAATTACTATGTGCGTAACTGTGTTGTTATTTTATTGTGATATATTAGTGTAAGGCAGGATCAGTGTTCTTAATGGGTTAGCTTAATTAACGCGACTTTAATCTCTGGAGTGTGTTTAGTAACGATTGCATACATTTTCATTAGATATGCAATATACGGTAATAAGTTAAACACCTTGATTGATGGATAAATGCAGCGTACCAATATATAACAATTATTATTCGTGTTATGTATATTTGTATGGTACAGTTTAGAGGAAGTTGTTTCAATTATATAATTCAGATTAGCTATGTATCGACGGTAACGTTCGCGATAAAACAAGTTTGCGAAACAGAAAGTTCTTTATGGTTATCAATTACAATAGTTGGAAGACCATTATTTGTCATAATACTGCAGAACTTTTGTTAATTAACTAAAAGTGGTTCCATAATGTTGTACACGTTATTAATTATTTTTTTATCAATTTAGATCTTGCTTAGATTTATAAATATTTTTTGTTATTTATTTACAGATTTTTCTGGGATTTTTGGCCCTTGTTGCCGCTTACCCTTATGGACACGAAGAAGAGAAACACGATTTCCATGAACATATCGGCGAAACAGGACATCATCATGAAGTAGAACATGAACACGCCAAATCACATCAATCCATCAAATTTGAGCATTTCCACCCAGTACCGGTTTACGTAAAGAAAGAAGATAGTCATTTACTCAAGCACCCGATAGAGAAAGGCAGTCATGAACAGAAGTTGAAGCTTATCCATCCTAAGACTGAGCATTCACATGGTGACGGTCTGGTCCTCGAAGATGACAGGCATCATATTGAACACCACGTTGAACATGATTTTGAACATGGCTTTGAGCACGGAGGTTTCGATCACCACTCAGGTGGTTTTGATGGCTTTGATGGGGGTGAAGGCCATGGTTACTCTGAGTTAGCCCATGAGCAAGAAGCTGATGAACACCAATTTGCTGACGCTGGTTACTCACTCGGAGATGCCGACGAAGGTTACAAATATAGTGGCTATTAATATCTATTAGAATAATTTCAGGAATCCAAGCGTGAAGATCTCTCCTTATTAAGCTTTAGATCTAACACTTGCCTGTTTAATAAGCTCATTATGTTTTAAAAAATGAGATTATTGTATTCTGTCTTCGTCGTGTCGTAAACGTCCGTTGAAGAATCAAACTGTACCTGACTTAGATTTAACGCTAAAAACGTATTTAGAAAACGAATTACGTTAATATTATCTTTAACTTTTCACATCACGTAGCTGTTAAATTATAGATTAGATATAACTATTAGTTGTTAAAAAGTTATCTTCGTGGTGTGATCTGCTCATTGGCTGTTTGTTTGTATGACTGTCTCTTAAATGCTCTTGCTTGATTCTAGTATGTTTTGTGACTGTTATAAGTTATAACATAATCGATCGTTGATCGAAGTTCTAGAGGAATTGTGATATTAATAAATGTTGTTATTACTTAATTAAACTTCTTTCATTTTTAATTTATTATAATTTGCTCATAACACGGCATAAATTAAATGGATATTTTTCTGCTCTAGCAGACCGTAGTAAAGCAGCAAGTCTAGTTATAATTTTACGTTGACGAGTAATGAATTTATTATAGATGGTTCATAGAGTTTCCTACATGTATTATGCAAGTTTATATATTTATAATGCACATTTTTAAAAGATGACCCAAAAATTGAGTGATAAAATGGCTCTAGTTAATAAATGAGACACAGCATACTCTGATAGAATAAACTAGATTATTCGAGTATTTACGAAACGTGCCTTTAGGATATTAAATAAATAGGCTTTATTATGTAAACCGATGACAACACTACATAATCACTATGTACGGAATATAGATCAGTATAATCAGCGTGTAGCAATCAAAACATGGAATACTCAACGTGAAGAAATTGTGAAAGGCTTTGGTGCCCGACCGTATTCCACGGTAATAATTCTAACATTTACTTTTGAGTCACGATATCGATAGTAATTGGAGTAACTACATGTATACTATTAACGGCCCAGCGGAAAACCAGCGCTGGTCTTAACCAGCAATCAAGCTGAGCTGTGGCTGTTTTGTGACAGTCACCCTTGTTTTATTTGTACCTACTAGCTGCTTTTTCTCTTATTTCATTTTATTTTATCTTTATTTTACCTGCTTGTTATTGTTATTTTCCTTCTTTTGTTATCGTTCTGTGTTTTGTCACAAATAAATTTATTTTCTTTCTTTCTTTCTG
Source organism: Orgyia antiqua (assembly GCA_916999025.1). Lineage (NCBI taxonomy): Eukaryota > Metazoa > Arthropoda > Insecta > Lepidoptera > Erebidae > Orgyia > Orgyia antiqua. Next base: position 10,874,306 of record OU779869.1, read on the forward strand.
TATCTACTTCTGTAAAGAAATAATATTTATAATTTTTGATAACTAATAGCTACGAAACGTGAGAAAATTACGAGTATGTATCCACTTAAAAGTAGAGATTAGATAGATTACCTTACGCTTACAATCATTATTTTCAAAAGTTTCTTCCTAGTTAAAAAGTAAGATTATGTTAATATTAATATTAATATTATTATAAATATTAAGTTAGATTATATTACTAGACTAATTATAATATGTATTGTTTGAAAGGGGACTGTGATTTTATCTGATGTATAAACAGCCTTAAAACGTTGCGTTTCGATTTGAAAACCTACGTCGGTAAGTGATAGTCATTGTTATAATTATTTGAATCTTGTATTTAAAAAATAATGAAAGGGCTGACATATTGATGTAGAATATATTTATGTAATTTATGATAAGCATCCATCAGTCTTCCTCCATCCACTACTTGAGATAAGCCATTAATTACCAAGAAACGTAACCACGCTTGTTCCCATACAAACATATTAAATAAAAATATTTGCCGAATGCTCTGAATTAAGTAGACCATATTAATAAGTAAAAAAAAATTAGTCCTTCATTCTGCGCTCTATGTTTAGACAGACTAAATTTTATACTATCCCGGATTATAAATCTTATCACATAAGTACCCATAATATTGTAGACGTGCGCTTCGTAGATGGATATTTTGCAGTCTATCCATTTATCCTAATACCCAGATAAGACATTAGATGTACAAACCTACATTAAATAAAAAAATAACTGTCAAGAGAGAGGTAAACTCGCACACTCAGGGTTCCATACCTAGACCGAAAAACATTAATATCTACATTCAAATAATCAAATAATTAAATTTAAACCAACTCACCAAATTAATTTTGTAGTTGAAATATAGGGAATCGTCTACATTTTTGTTACTTTCTAAGTTTGTGTTAGTATAAACACTTTTTGTTGTGATGTGTTGACAAATTACAAGATTGTGAATTTTTCCCAATATCAGCACTATATAGATTGGTCTATGCCAAATTTCAAGTTTAAAGGGCAACGCGAAGTATCCTGTGAATTTTGATTCCCTAGCATAAGTCGAAAATTCTTAATAATGTTATACCTTCTGCCATTGCTGAGTAAAAAAAGTTTGACGGACGGGCAGACAGACAGACGGACACCATCCGCGTCGTGAGACTTTATGGGATTTTACGAAACCCTAAAAAGGAGTTTTATTTTATATAAGTTTGTAAAATCTTATAGTGTGTATCATCTCGTTAACTAGGTATAGGTCACTGGTATAGCAACGCTATACTGAAGCTATTTGTCTTAGTTTTAAGAGGGCACAATACCAAATTATGCTCCATACAAAAATATGGGTTTCGTACTCCCCATTTTTCTTTGCGAGAGTTAAACCGATTTTAATTGTTTTTACGCTATATTATAGATGAAGAGTATAGCTATGCTTCTATCACTTTCTTTTTTCAAAACATATTAACTAAAAGAAATATGACCATCCGAAAATCCGGTTTTTTTTTCGGTTTTCATTTAGGTAAAGTTGCAGCGACTATCACACATATTTGGTAAGGTTTTACCAAAGAAGAAAGTGATACAAGCATAGATATACTCTTCATCTATTATAAAGCGTAAAAACAATTAAAATCGGTTTAACTTTCGCAAAGAAAAATGGGGAGTACGAAACGTCTTTTTTTCATGGAATTTGTAGGTAAAATCTGCTTCAGCTATATTTGTCCCTTTCAGCGCGGCGCTTGGAAATAGGAATAGCAATATCTAAGGCAAATACCTAAATAAGGAGTACAGTACCCTCTTAAGTGATGCCCTAACCAGTAGTGACAATTTTGCTTTCTGTAGTTCTCATCAAATATTATATCTAATATATAAAATTCACGTGTCACAGTGTTAGTTACCGTACTCCTCCGAAACGGCTTGACCGATTTTTATGAAATTTTACATGCATATTCAGTAGGTCTGAGAATCGGCCAACATCTATTTTTCAAACTTTTTTTTTTAATATGGCAAAACAACGTTTGCCGGGACAGCTAGTATTTCATAAATTATATATTCATATTCTCATAAATTATTAACATCATTAATGATAGAAATAGTGACAGTTGACAATACTAAAATCGCACTTAATATCATGTGACATGCATAATACACTTATAAGATGCATAATTCAATTTCGTTAATAAAATTAATTTTGACCTACATTTATACCACAGTTTAACAGTTACGCAATAAAAGCTGACGTTCTGCTTCCAATATGTGGCCTACTTTACATTCACTGTTTAGTTATGATGTTTTGAACGATTTTCATAACTTCCTATTGGTAATGAAAGTGTATTTTTAATCAACTTCAAATAAAAAGATTATCAATTTGTTTGTATGTCTTTTTACTAAACAAACTAAATTATAATGGAAAAAATGATAACCATAAGCGGGACTTGAACCCGCGACCTCGGAATGCCGTTCCGTCGCTCTCCCAACTGAACTAATAAGGTTCACGCAAATGTTTACCAAATTTTCCACTACAATCATCTCAATGCGAGTTTTAACATCGTGCGATGTTTTTTCGTACAACGCCATCTATTGAGCGGTTTGCACCAACTCCATCAATCGATCAGTTAGCGTTCTTTACAGAACACAATTGGACCGAAGTAATGGCTGTACGTGTATTTCTACATAAATTTATTAATATTTTGCGATTGACTCGCTATGCTTTTTACTAAACATCCATTATAATTTAGTTTGTTTAGTAAAAATCATAGCGAGTCAATCGCAAAATATTAATAAATTTATGTATGTCTTTTTTTTTAAATTTTAAATTTAATTAATAATTTTATTTTACTTAACAATATTATTATTTGAATACACTTGGACGGTGACGGATTAGGAATATTAGTGTCACCTCCCCATTTCTGATTTAGAATGCAATAAAAGCCAGTTATGATTGTTATAAAAATATGTAATATAATTTGTTATACTAGAAACTTTCGGAAAAATCCCTGTGCCGACACATTTATGGTCAGCGTGGCATAATAAGTCAAGTACACTGCTTAAGTAAAGAATACCTGTGCCCAACAGTGGGACACTATTGGTCAAAGAACACGGTACACAGAAGTACAGCCGTTATCTGATGTTCATAACATAGGGTTTTCCCATTTCGCGATCAGATGACTAAACTATGTTTTGTGAAAATATATCTATTTGTGCAAAAAATTTTTCATAGATGCGGCTAATACACGATGCGACTTATCGCGTTAGTCCAAAGTTGAATAAACTAAGTATAAGAAAATTAAAAAGTAAAATATTCTTATTTTTGTTTTGTATGATAATACTACAACTTTGACTACTACTACACCAATTCCAAATAAATACATGCTCTGTCTGACCTGGTGATTAGATTCAATACCGCTGTATCAAGCCTTTTATTAGTCGTAACACGTCTTGGCCATTACGCTTTGATATTAAAAAATGTACCAAACTTAAATTTGTGTTAGTTTTGTGTAATGTTGCTATTATCTAAATGTAAAATAAAAACTTCAAATTGTTAAATTTTAAAATTTATTTTTTTTGGTTTAGCACATACAAAGTATTTTTGGCTACAAAGCTATCAACGATAGCGTAGTTACTTATTACAACATGATAGACAAACAAACATATTTGGATTCGAGAAATATGAGGTGAAAACATGGGGTGATTTTAACACTACAGATTTAAAATTGCAATTCACACGCAGGCGCGTACAGTTTATACACAGGCGTTGATATTAGACTAAAACATTACTCCTTTGATACTTAATATACAGAACTATTTGTGTCATAAAAATAGACAACACTTACAAACTAAGATATAGCACATCATTTACAAAAAAAACTATCAATTAATAGCGTCTACAATGCTTTAGAAACATTTTCTTAAACTATTTTATAACGTCATTATTGTGCGTGACAAGGCAAATATTCAAAAAAGTTCTTGACTTTTACCATATCAACATACATTATTGATTTTATAAAGTTGCTTAATTGTCCCAAATGCGTTGAATTATCGCTAATGAGGATGGTATCTCGGATTTATAATCAGATTCCTTCTGTAAATAAGGCCTACCTGTATTTACGTAATATTGTCTTGCTACTGGAATGGGCTTTTGGATATTAACTGCGGATTGCCTCACTTTAGCGTTTTCATTCAGTAGTACTGGAATAGGTACAGGGCGGATATTCTCTGTACGTGCAGGCCATCTCCATCTTAAAGGCTTATTAATCTTCACTAATACTGGTTTGGAATCATCCTGATTTTCTGACTCAGCTGGACGGCGATTTTGGGTGTCTTCTTCTGATTTGTTCGTCTGCTGTGTGCGAGTCTTTTTAGCAGCTGCTTCCGAAGATTTCTTCTGTGCCAATTCAATTCGTTCAACTATGTCTTTTAGGTTTTGGATTTCAGCAGCGTATGTTCCAGCATCGTTTTCCGTTTGTTCTTCTTCTTCAGTGTTGGTTGCAGGTTCTTCCGTTGCACGTTCTTCTACTAATTGTTCGTTTTGTTGAACAATTCTTTGCGTTTTTCTCTGTTGTTGAACGACTGGTGCTGATAATGAAGAGAACTGTCTTTGAATTGTACGTGGGTTTGCAATTGCAGCCTTTAATTTTCCTTCTGCCCCTTGATTTTTCCTAATTTTTGATGATTCCCGAAGTTGTGCTGACTCCCAAACTTTAGCTGGAATTTGAGGTCTATCCTGAATTGTCTCCGGTTCGTTGTCATTTGCATCAGATGCATCCTCTACAGGTTCATCAGCTTGTTCCGGTGCTTCTTCAGCATTATTTGACAAAAAACGTTTTATATCTTCTACTACTTGACGTAATTCATCAACATTTTCTATCTCTACGGGTTGTCGTGGTTCAGAAACCTTTGCCAGTGACAGTCCACGAGATTCAGTATTAGGTTTTTTGTCTTCAAGTTTATTACCGCCACGTGGCTGATTCCGATTAAGTTTTGATTTTGGCTTTCCAATTTCTTGTGGCTTCCCCTTATTAAGTTTCCTCAAAGTGTTTGACTTCGAAGGTTCCCGCTGTCTCGTTTGAGAAGTACCTTTGTTATTTCTTCCAGAATTTTCAAGGCTTTCTTCGGCAGACTGATTTTCCTCTAATAAATTTTCCTCGTTTTCTCTTTCCTTTTGTTCAATATCTACTGCTTCGTTGTTATTCTCTTGTTCCCTATCCTCCGTAGAGTCTTCGGTAGAAGTAGGTCTAAATTGTGCCCCGGTCCGCTCTTCATCGTTCTGTCTCAATTGATTTTCCAATTCAGGAAGTGGCTGGACAACAGCTCCTGCCGCTTTTAAAACTTCAACTTGCTCAGAAGTAAGGTAAACGATGAGTTCCTCCCCTTCTGCCTGTTGAAGTTGAGATGGAGACAATCTAGGTGCTGGTGATGAAGATTCCAAATTTTGATAGAATGATCGAGAACGACCACCGATCAGCTGTCCTGCTGCCGAAGCTAGCAGTAGAGACGCCAACAGGTACCAAGTCTGAAAACATTAAAATATGTTTAATAAACGTATACTACACAATTTCTTACATTAATAACTTTTCTACTTATAAGCAGGTTTTTAAAATTATTTAGTTAGTTATATAAGGGCAAGGGCTAAGTAAAAGTAAATTAAATTACTAGTAACTAAGCAACTTTTAGAAAAATATAATTGCGAATCGTTTCATTTATCAACGTTCATTCAACATCTACTTTGAGCACGTCTTTAAATGCCCCCGTATACCAAGTTAGCTACAGTACAGACCCATCAATCCCACGTTTTTGAAAGCTCTAAAACAAACTGTTATAAATTCAATAGCAGGGTTTTGTTGCTCACTTTATAAAAGTTTTAATTATAAACAAAAGAAAAATTCTGTAATGGAGAGGATACCAAAATAGCTTCGTGCATTTTTCTATGTACGAAGTTTTCATTGTTTCTTTAGATTGAATGGCTAGAGCTCTAATTTTCAAGTATATGTTTTTTTCAATATATGATCTAGGATCGCATAAACTCAGAAACGCGATTGAAAAAAGTTTTCTCGATAGAAAATCTTAGCGAAACAACCTCTCTAATTTTTTATTTTTTTCATTTGTCTGTCTATTATCGCGTATTAACTAAAGAAATAACTTTAAAAACATAAGTAACTATTATATATAGAAACGCGTAAATCAGAATTAAAATAATATATTTAGTAGATTTTGAGTAAATAGGAAAAGTATCCCTAATTCTTCATTTTCTGTGCCTACTGGCTGTGTTAATATGTACGTGTCGGCGATGATATACGATAATATTGATGTAGGCCCTTAATGAATTGTTGGTATTTACAGCAATATAAATGTATCCTTATATGATACAAGATTTACTAAATTAAAAAAGATATATTTTTATTTATTTTTGTTTATACTTACTGATGTTGTCATGACTGCGGTTTCTTCAAATGCAGCCTGGTCGAAAGCGGAGCGGCTTGTCGTCTGCCCTGGAAGTGAAAAAATACGACAGTTTTATACAATTTGTTTAGTTTATGCATATTCTAACATGTGTGTAATATCGCGTGGTTGCAGAGATACATGTGTCAAGGAAGATGACACATTCTGTTTATCAATATTCATTAATATATTTACATTGTTTGTGAAAGCTGCTTTCTTGTAGACTTTTTGAAACGATTTTTTAATATCGCGCACTTCGACTACTAAAACAAATGCTTGACCGAATTTTAACAGTGGGTGCGTAAGTACCATTATAATGCTAGATGGTAAAACCTCCTTCTACTGCAAGTACCTATATTACTGAACAATTACTATTTTTTTCGTTAAGTATTTTTTCACAAATTATTTTCAAAACAGATAAAATTGTATGGAGACAATGGTACCAACTCTACTGTATATCTAGGAATCACTATTGATTCAAAATTACAGTGGGGCCCACATATTGAAAAAATGTCCGGAATACTTAGCTCTGCGGCTTATGCGGTAAAAACAATTAGACGACTTACAGATGTAGATACGGCTAGAATAGTTTACTTTAGTTATTTTCATAGTGTAATGTGTTATGGAATTCTTCTTTGGGGAAGCTGTGCGGACGTTAAGCGGATATTTGTGCTCCAGAAACGCGCTGTTAGAGCTATATATAACCTAGGCCCTCGGGATTCCCTAAGGGAGAAATTCAAGGACATAAATATCTTGACAGTCGCTTCACAATATATATATGAAAATTTATTGTACATACATAATAATATTCAGCACTTTAAAAAGAAAAGTGACTACCATAATGTTAACACGAGAAATAAGCACAATCTTGAAATGAAATGAAATGAAATTTATTTGCTTGAAATATGGCTTACATAATATGTATATGATAGCACACAATTTGTTTCACATATTTCGTTGGGAATACCAACATGCAAATTAAAGTTTAATTAGTTTATTCATGCATTAGTGAAATATTCATTAATATTATAAAATCATTTTCCAATAAGCCATTCTCTTTGTTTTGTTTTCATTTTCTTACTAGGTAGGTCTTTGATTGATTTTGGTAGTTTATTATAAATTTTAATCATCATAAAGTAACAATTTCTCTGAAACAATGTAGTTGAGCATCTGGGCATTGTAGCCTTAAAGGGTCTCTATTTTTTATAACAGAGTTAGGCTTCTCACTAAATGTACTAAAATATGAACTATGATCTCTCACAAAACACACTGCTTGGAAAATATATAAACTGGTCAATCTTAATATCTTTAATTTTTTTAAAAATGGCTTACATGATGTTATAGGATAGATACCACAAATAGATCTTAAGGCTTTCTTTTGCACTATGAAAGCTTTGTTAACATCTGTTGAGTTACCCCAAAGAAGAAGTCCATATCGCAAAACTGAATCTACATATCCATAATACGCAGTTAGAGCAGTACTTTGTCCCGAAATACGCCTTAGCGTTTTAAGAGCATAGATAAATTTATTAAGTCTTTTACAAATACTATATATATAATATCTTGTAATGCATGTTACTCGTCTCCACAAAATAAGTAACTCTTTCATGGGGCATGGTATACGATTTTATAACAAACTCCCTAATGATGTGAAAGAATTAAATAAATCTAAGTTTAAAAAAATTGTAAAATCTAAACTATGTAAAAATGCATATTATAAAATTTCAGACTATGTTAATGACAATAAAGCTTGGGAGTAAATTGTTCCAGAGCAACACATATTATTATAATTGTAATTTATATAAATTGTAAGAACTATTGTAAGAATTATTTTTTTTAAAGATTAATATGACGAAAGAACGATATCTGCTGAGTTTCTTACGCCGGTTCTTCTCAGCGGATTGAAAGTCCTGAACCGGTGGTTGGGAAAAAAGATTTTGGACATATCATAAGAGCTTTTTTTTTGGCAAAAAGAGAATATGCCTAGATGAATAAATGATTTATGATTTTGATTTTTGATTTCTGCGTGAACAACTAAACTTAACTAAAAATTGAAAATTGATGGTGTCAATATATCTATTATTTGCTATTTCGTTGTACACGTTTATATTAAATAAAACCATTTGTCTATAATACACAGTCTTTATAATAACAAACTTCAGTTAACATTGCCGAATTGTGATAATAATGCTATAAATTAAAATTTTTAGTTAAGTTAGGTTTAGTTTTGCGCATAGAATCGGCATCATTACCTACCTACTAAATTTGTTTGTTTTAAAGAAAATCGTTTTCATAGAAGGAAATTGATATTCATTGATCATTTACTAAATATTTACATTTAATTATTGGCGATTACTTTTATCCCTTACCTCATTATGGTTATGATACTACTACAAATAACCTTGGTGGAAAATGTTCCCTAACTGACGTGCAAATTTTTGTTCATGATGTCGCCCTCGTTCTAGAATATGGTGGTGAGATGCTGGAAAAATATAAATGTCAATCGTAAAGCTTTTTTATTTAGTATTGAAATTTTCGTGAGTTTGAGTCATCTTAAAAATATTTATATGTTACCGGATAAGCTATATCGATATGCTATATCAGATATGCTCGAAACCTGGGTCGACATCATCGATCCTATAAAAGTGAGTGTTAGCCGGTAACTTAGAAATACTTTTTTATTTAGTCTTTCTTTTTTATTCGACCCATGTCAGATAAAAAAGGAAAGACTAATTAATGTTTGTGAAAGGAATCAAGTGTAGAGGAAGACCAAAAAAATAAGAAATGGGCTATTTAAAACGTTTTACTTATGGAAAAGGGATGAAAGAAAAATTAGTAAACCCAGATACAATTAAGAGATTAAAGAGCATGGAATAAGAAGGATTTTATTTTCCTTCCTTTCATCCTAGCCATTGAAGTCCTGCCATTGGGCTTGGGCCTCCTCACTTTGAGAAGGTCTATTGTCCACTGTGTGTTGGCATAGGGTATTATTTCGAGTTTCCTTTCTCTCACAGTGGATGTATTCTGCCTGTATTCCCTAAGCTGGTTCTTTCACTGAAGGAAGGAAATGGGAAGGTGACATTTGTATTCTCAATGAGTTTCAATATGGAATATTTTGGTATATTTCTAACAAAATCTTTAATATTGACGATATACAAAAAAGAGGCATCCCTAACAAGGTAGTCCTTCGATACAATTTTAATGAAGATGGTATTACATTATAGAACTAGTTATTGCTATTGTTTTTAATCCATTGTTTAGACTTCTGTTGGGCCAATAAAACCTTACATTTATTTGTTTCTAATATATTCGACGTACAAACATCAATTTGTTACATTTTATTATATGTTTGTGTATAAATTTTTATTATGCACACTTTCCAAAATGAATTTTATGGAACATCAAGAGGTTAGCAACACGGCCTATGCCCGAGGCCTATAATTTATACGATTCATAACTCTATTAAATTTGAAATTTTAATTAAAATAAATATTTGTCTAAATATCTGTATAGATATTTCAAAAACAATATTTAATCAAAGTAAGTTATTAATTTTGCAATTGACTTGCTATGCTTTTACTTAATAAATTAAATTATATATTTTACCCACTACCTAGGAATACCGTTCCGTACGGAACGATATTCCTAGGTAGTGGGTGATCACTGGTGATCAATTTTTCCACTATAATTTCTTTTATGAAATATTTAATCAACTTAAATTTTGCCTGAATTTCGACACGTGGTTTTTTTTTAGTCAGGATTGGCCAAATAACTGCAGTCCACCTGATTTACGTGAAAATGCAATCCAAATGCGAGAGCGGTTAGTGCAGTGCAAAGATGGTGAAGTAGTACTTTAGGAGAAGAGAATTAAATGCAGATACTGGTTACTGGATATTTTGAAGTTTGGTGACGAGTTCTTTCATCACATTTAAGAAACAGATATCAGTATACCACCGTCAGACACAGAATTTTCAATATTTTATCTATCCTCTTTCTTGTTGTTAAAGGTTACTCCTTACTTGCATATCAATACTCTACTGATCATTGAGTATTTTTTCTTCTAATTGAGTATTAAAAAATAGTTCAACCGACTTCATGTGCCCTTGAAATGGTTTTCCTCGATTTCTAAGGAGATAACTAGAACCAAATAGTCGATCCTGACCTGTTGCCAATGGGATCACACGAAAACCACCAAATTTCAAATAAAAATTTTTTTCAAAGAATCATTATGTATTATGTTTTTAATTATGTATTATGTATTATTTAGCTTGGGACCAGAGGACGTTGTGTGAAATATCCATGAATATTTATTTATTATTATTTATTATATTCGCTTCCCTTAGTTAAAAGTGATGAGGTAACAAACATAAATAATTACACAAATAAGTTAAAAAAAAATAAAAAACACGCTTTATATAGAAAACCCAACTAAATAAAAAATCGAAAAGATTAATGAATCCTGGCGAATCTAACTAGGATAATCGGATATTTTAAACGAATTATTGCATTGTCATCGGTCTTTGACAGGTGTGCAAAATTTGAATAGAATCTGACCGTTTAAAGTGGGTCAAAATAGCGTCCAAAGGAGTCGGTTACAACATACAAACATACAAACAAACATACAAGTGAAGCTAATATAAAGCGTGTAAAAACCTCCCTTTTTTGAAGTCGGTTAAAAAGCCTAAAAAATAAGGTTATTATTCTATCAGTAATTGTAGATTGATAATAAAAAATGGCCGTAAAAGAAGTAGTAGATGTCAGTTTATTGTGCGGGGTAGAAGCTTTGGTAGATGCCTTAGAGGCCGCAAGAGATAAAATATTTTCCTGCACAGTTTAAAGTAAGTGATTTAAGAGACCTAGATCTATGAAGATACAGAGATTCTTAGCTTTTGTCGAACAAGCTATTGGCAATATTCGTAAATAATAGTCGTAAAAATACAATATAGTAAAGTAAATTTTAAAAACTCAGGTTACCTTTAAGTCTTTTACATTATATATATACAAAAACGTATTGGTCTAAAGTTCAATGTTGAATACCTCATAAATCTGTTTAATATACTTAAATGTATTATGTATGCAATGTTGAACTTTCTGATAAAGGAGCACTTTTAAATGCTGATTAGAAGATACGTCACGATTTCTTTGTCATGAGCAAGGACTTTGTAATATATGACTGTTTAATTCTTAATACATGAGGTTTACATTTTATTTAAAATAGTGTGTGTTTCAAGTGTTGACAGGTTTATGTGTAATTAAAAGTACCATCTTTATATTTTTTATTACAAATTTATTTCGTTTGGTTTAAAGCATTTTGTATAAATCGCTACAAGCCTAGGCTTATCGAAAAGAATTATCACTCAATACAGCGAGAAAGAATAAGTAACAAAAGTTAGAATTTCAAATCGCCTACAGTTTTACAATCTAAGTCGTACAAATAAAGTCAGTATTCACATTTTTACAATAGTTTAGTAAAAAGTCTTTAATGTATTTAATACTTAAGGTCTTTCAGGCAAGTACCATAAAAATAAACAACACTTACAAACTAAATATTGCACGTGAGTTACCAAATACACAGTAGTTAATAGCATCTACAATTTAAAAAAAAAATCATTTAGTAAACTTCAGTATGCGTGACAAAGAGAAATGTCTATAATAGATTTTAGTTCTTTGAGCCACGCACATATAAGTTTATGGTAATACTTAATTGTCCCAAATGTGTCTAATTAAGGCTAATGACGATGGAATCTCTGGTTTATACTCAGGTTTATCGGAATTAATGTAATATTGCCTTGTTCTTGGAATAGGCACAGGATTTAGGATTTTAACTGCGTGTTGTTTTGGTTTTAAATTCTGCAATACTGGAACTGGTATAGGACGGAAATCTCCAGTAGATTCAGGCCATCTCCATTCTGAAGACTTAGGGATTTGCACTAACACTGGAATTGGCTTGGGAGCTTCTTCTTTCTCTGATTCTGTGGGACGGCGTCCATTAATAGGAACTTCTGGCCCTTTCGTTAGCTGAGTACGAGTCTGTTTAGCAGCAGATTCCAAAGCCAGTTTTTCTGCTAACTCGTTTTGTTTAAGTAAGTTTTTGTTGAGTTTTTCAATTTCAGCTGCATATACTTCTTGGTCATGGGTAGCAGAGTCCTTAATCTGTTGTAATTTATTTTTAATTTCACGTTCATTTTTCAATAATTCTTCTTTTTGTTCACTAATACTCTGCGTTATTTTCTCATGTTGAACCAAGGGTGCTAATAAAGAAGAATATTGTCTTTGGATAGTACGTGGTTTGTTTTCCGGATCAATGTTCAATCGACTTTTTAGTGATTCCCGAACTGGCGCTGGCTCCTGATATTTACCTTGAAATGTGACTGGACCTTTATCGTTAATACTTGACTCATCTTCTGCTGACTCATCTGATACTTCTGCGGACTCATCCCTTACTTCTTCAGACTCATCTCTTACTTCTGCAGACTGATCACTTACTTCTGCCAACTCTTCCCTTGCTTCTTCAGATTGTTCAGAATTTTTGGACAAGAAACGTGATAGACCTTTTACCACTTGACGTAATTCGTCGACGTTTTTAATTTCTTTGGTTTTTTGAGTTTCAACAGCTTCTGCCTGTGATGATACTTCGGGTTCGATGTTAAGATTTATATTTTTAAAAACATAGTTAGGACGGGATTGAGATCGATTGCGTTGTGATTTTAACTTTCGAAGTTCTTGGTTTGGCAGATAGCGCCCATATCCTGATTTACCTTTGTTGAATTTCTTCGAAGCAGTTTGAGAGGAAACCCGCTGTCTAGTTTTAGACGCATATTTATAGTTTCGCGGAGACTTTTCTGTTGCCTCTTCTTCAGACTGGTTTTCTGATGATGAATCATCTTCACTTTCTCTTTCCTGTTGTTCTTCATTTGAAGCTTTATAATAGTCGTCCTCCTGTTCCCTCTCTTCGTTAAAGTTTTCTTCAGAAGCTGGTTGAGGTTGTGTTTCGGTCTGCTCTTGATTATTTTGTTCCTGTGAAAGCTCAGGAAGTGGCTGGACGTCAGCTCCAGCAGACTTTAATGCTTCAGCTTGTTCAGAGGTGAGATATAAGATGACTTCTCTACCTTCTGCCTGATTTTCTAATAGTGCCGATTCTGGGGTTGGTGACGCAGATTCCAAGTTTTCATAAAATGATTGTGGATCAACGTCATACAGCTGTCCTGCTACCGAAGCTAGAAGCAGCGATGCTAACAAACACCAAACCTGAAAAGTGAACATTATTTATTAGATATAATTATGTGAGTATACATTAATAAGTTAATATACAATTTCAAATCGACATAATTTTTAAAAATTTTTGCGCTTTATATCCTTATCTTTTTATAATATATTATTACTAGCTGACCCGGCAAACGTTATTTTGCCATACAAATGTTAAGGGTCGACAACCTTTATGACTTAGGGGTCTGAAAAATAGTTCCCTAATGATTGACCAAAAAAATTTTGACCAATGATCATTTGACAAACAACGTTTGACAAAACAGTGATCATTTTACTACTGATCATTTTACAAATTTTTTATTTTGCCAAATGATCAACACTTAGTAGTTTTGCCAAATGACTTTTGGTCAAACAATCGGACACCCTGAAAAATAAATAGTAGCCGATTCTCAGACCTACTGATAATGCATATAAAATTTCATAAGAAACAGTCAAGCCGTTTCGGAGGAGTACGGTAACTAACACTGTGACACGTGAATTTTATATATAAGACTAGCTGGCCCCGTTGTTTTGCCATACCAAAAAAAAAGTAAAAAAAAAAATTAAAAAAAAAATTAACTACATATAAACCTCACGGAGCCCGAGACCTTTCCAACGAATGTAAAACCGTGGAAATCGGTCCGTGCGTTCTAGAGTTATAGCGTCAGGAAGGAAAACCCGACTTATTTTTATATAGTAGATTAATCGTCGACAGAATTCATAATGATTTAAAAATTTGAACTTTATTTTTAACATTCTACAGACTTTAATAACCTGTCACAGTGAAAGCCTATTAAATTGTAATGAAGCTGAGAAGTTTTTAAATTGAGTATAAACAAATACCTAAACTCAATTTTTAATAAATTTGCAAAACGCGTTCAGAATAGTTTTTAGAGAAAGAACGCGCAGTGAGGATATAAGTGAAATATTCATCTTTATATCTTACATTAACTTATCAGCAGTAGATACAGAATATATAAAATTGACCTTGATAAAGGATGCACTAATAAATTTCAAAGGTGTTAAAACTGTAATAAAACTACTTTATCACCTTATCCTCATAAATTCATCTTATCTTAAATAAATTAAACCTTGCGCAAAATATGATTCAAAGAATTAATAAAGTGGTAGTAAAATGGCCGTAGTACTTTATCATTAGAAGAAACTTCGAAACACTAAGAGATAATAAATTTAAAAACTTTATTTATTTTTACTTACTGATATTGACATGGCTGCGGTTTCTTCTTATGCAGCCTGATCGTAAGCGGTGCGGCTTGACGTCTGCCCTGAAACTAGGTAAATACGACTGTTTTATACAATTTGTTTATAGATTAAAATATTCTAACATATGCGTAATATCGCGTTGTTGCAGACTCCGTTGTGTCAAGGAAGACGAAATATTTTGTTTATCAATATTCATTAATATGTATATCTAGTTTACGTTATAAATTAAATACACTTTCTTATAGACATTTTAAAACAAGACACGTCTACAAAACTTTTTAAATATTACATTCAGATATAAGATTAATTTACGCAATTATGTATTAATTGAATATATAACTAGTCCAGACTAGATAACTATTATCTATTAAATATTATAATCACTATGTTTTGTAAATAAACAATCATTAAGACATGAATTTCGGGCGACTACGGCTAAAAACAATTTCATTGTCATTGCAAATTCAACTGTCATAAAATATTTTGACGAAAAAATATAACACAAGTATTTTAATTAACTAAAAATCTAATCAATATGAATTAACTAACTAATTTAATACTGTGGATGAAAAATTATCTATTGTAATGATAAAAGTTCGATAATAAATCTAAAGAAAATTTAGGTGGTGTCACGCCGTCCGAAGGCGTGGCGCCGCGACTGATGATGAACTCGTCGGGGTCAGCGCCACTCCGTCCGCCATTATAGTAAAACAAAAAAATATACGTCATTTCTTGTTGTTACTAGAGGAGGATTGCTCCTCTAGTAACAAACATAATTTACTTTGACAAATTACGAGACTTTTTAGTGCCAATATAAAACTATTATTTTACCCTAAACATAGTACCAGGATTTAAATCACCGATGCTACGGTTTCAAAAACTAAAGATCACAATGATCGTAATATTTTTTCTACTTACGTTTATGAGATTTAAACGGGTTTGAAACAGTTAGATATAATGAGTTGCTGTCTTCAGAAAGCTTGAGTTGTTATCTCGACCTTTTGAAGATTACACAATGTCCGCTATGAATACAGATAGAGCTAGTCTTATCTGTGACCATAGCGGCTACAAAGTCAAACCAATAATTTGCTTAGTTTCAAAACATAAAAACACGCTTCAAAATACAGATTTTTATTTTTATTATTGCATTGTCATCGGTTTTTAATATGTGTGCAAGATTTCAGTTCAATTCGATTACTGCAAGTGGGTGAAAATTACTTTTAAAGATTCCGTTTCATAGTTTAATACGTTTAGGAGATACGTATCGAGTTAAGCGTATCTATATAACAATACAATATAATAAACTTTATTGCACACCAAATAAAAACAATGATACAAAAATGTTTACAAAACAAATATTTATTTATTTAAACTCTTTAATGTACATTTTTAAATGGTAATTAATAATATATTACAGAGATATACAAATTATTAATTGTACAAGTGGCGGTCTTATCGCTCGTGGCGATTTCTTCCAGACAACCTTTGTATGGAATTGCATAAAAGTAATCACTTTAGGTAGTGTGATTATGTACTAAAAACAAAGAATATTATGTACAAAGGGCGGTCTTATCGCTATCCGCGATCTCTTCCACACAACCTAAATGGACCTATAACATGCATGCTTGATACCTCGTAATTCTGGAATCTTCGATTTATTACACCGTCATTAATTTTTAATAAGCGAATAGAATCGAGAAATCCGACGATTGAAAGTAGGTAAAAATCTCTTTCGTACATGGATTAATAGATAGATACGCGAGAATCGTTTAAAAGCGTGTTTAAAAGCTTATACATATCCTTATGTTTTACGTAATTCACAAGAGATTATTAGTAAAGTATTTAATTCAATATTGAACTATAATTTTACATAAAAAAATAAGCAAAACTATGTATTAAATCCACATATACAAAAAAGAGAAGCATAAACATTGCAAAATATTCAAATATTATTTAAATATTATCTTATGAAACTATTAGAAACAACATAAATTAAACATTTTGTATTAAATAAATTTACAACTTACAAACACGATGTGTAAACAACGCTGCGTACGTAATCAGGATGTACGTATTAATTCCTTGATTTTTATAAATTCACATCTACAATTTCAAACTTTCACATTTTCTCATGAGACACTTTCTACGCAAACTTTTGCTCGTATTCACTTAAATTATAACTGATAGGTCCGTTTATATCTTTATACTTCGTTGTTAAAATCTAATAGTTATTAAAAAGCTTTTATTTTCAGAATAATTTCAAGATATTTGAACTTTTTATGCGTATGTCTATAATCACCATAATGTTAGAATATTTATAGCAAGAAATTTAGCAGGGAACGATTACCATTCAAATTCTGATGAATAATAACACGATTTTAATAACATTTGATAAGTACCATAACAGCCGCGTACAACGATAATAGTAGATGGCTAACTTAAATCCGTGTGGTGACGGATTAAGAATACAAGTGTCACCAGCCCATCTCCTCCCACGGGTGCTGTGAAAGTCAGCTAAGGGATATTGCACACAGATAACATCCTCTGTGAGAGACACAAAACTCGAAAATAAACCCTGTGCCAACACGCCTGGTCAGCGCGGCACAGTAGACCATAATCCCTCCAAAGTGGAGGAGGCCCCTGCCCAACAGTGGGACGTAAATGGGCTGGAGAGAGAACTTAAATGCAATACACATTGTTCAAACCACCAAACTTAAAATTTAAATCAAAATATTTGTGATTTATCTTGGAGCTTCGTATAATAAAATAATAGTTCTTCTATGATTAGGAAGTGCCTGAAGCTTACAAAAAATAGCATTCTGTAATCGGACCGATCAGTAGGTACCACTTTAAGAAATAAATAATTACTTACCTACTTCTAAATGCAGAAATTAATAACAAACAACTAAATACCATTAAAAGCAAAAAGGTTACTAAAGTTCGTTAAACAGAAAATTTCCAAAAATAAATTCCAACACTTCTTCCTTCAACTTAGGTACATATTAAAATGAATGAGAAACGATGGTTGACACTAAATAATCAGTAATATTTTGATATAAATCGGCTTTATTATGATTCTTATCTTCCATCCATATGGCAATAAAGATACCATCAACAAACCAGCTTAAAGACCAGTTATAATAAAACTAGTTGTTGCCCGCGGCTTCACTGTTCTTACAACCTAAAAATAAAGAAAGACATGTGGCACTCGGTGACTGCCGCGGTAAAGCTATTGCATAGCATTTTTATCAACTTAAGCAATTATAATTTTTTTAATTATTTTATTTGTCTGTCTGTCCGTCCATCCGTCCGTCCGTCGGTACGTCCGTCCGTCAGTCCGTCTGTCCGTCCGTCCGTCCATCGGTCCGTTCGTCCGTCCGTCCATCCGTCGGTGCGTCCGTCCGTCCATCGGTCCGTCCGTCCGACCGTCCATCCGTCCGTTCGTCGGTCCTTCCATTTGTCGGTCCGTCCGTTGGAGTGTTAGGTTATTTTTCGTTACGAAATTTCTGGACTCGGTCTCCACGCTCAAGGCCCGCGATAGAAGCTATGCAATAGCTTAATAAATCGATAAAGAAGTTTTTCATAATAGGTAGAGCCCTTTGCAGTATACATTTTAAGGCATAATTTGATTTCTTATAATTTACTAACCCTCCTTACAGGATCACAGTCGCTGAATACAAGAAGTGAAAAGCCGCGCGTTGTGGTGTGCAATAAAGGAGGTCTATGTCCAATAGTAGATGGAGAATTGTAAGGTACAACACCTGTATAGGTATACTTTAAAGAACCTCTCGAAACACTACTGCGAAGAAGATCTGCAGTGGTATTCAGTAAGAGAAAGTGAAGTGAATTTTCGGTGAATCTTGATTTCACTTTTTCTTACTGAATACCACTGCAGGTCTTTGTATAAAAATATTACGAGTACAAGTCATAAAAGCTTAAAAACATTCATAATAGTTTTAGTTTTTCAAAACTTGCGAATGAAAACTGCAACTACTTTGTTTTTGCTTGAAAAATAATTTGCTTAGTTAAAAAACTAAAAACACGTTTGAAAATCTTAAACATCTTTTTAACTTATTACATCGTCATCGGCCCTTAATATGTATGTTCTTCTGTGTATGTATGTAAAATTTCAGATCAATCCGACTACTGCAAGTGCTTGAAAATTGCTTTCAAAGATTCCGTTACATAGATATACATTGATGGATACGTACCGAACTAGAGAAGAAGAACAGAACTCCTGTAATATCAGCTTCTTGTAAAAGACGGACAGACAGATACAATTCTTTTTTTCATTTTAGTGAAAAAGTTTGCTATTTTTAAAGAACAGACTCTTAAATTTTATTGAATGGTGTAGATTTTTAAATATGATATGAAACGTAAGCAAAAGGACTTAAAAAAACGTAACTGCTTACGTCACAATATGAAAACAAAGAAATGTAGACTATTATTTTTAATACTATAAGATCGGTCGAGCTGACCAACTTAATGCCACTTTATTCTGATGATTTAAATATGTATTTAGTTTTTAATTTTAATACTTATAAATGTTCTTGAATACGAAAGTCATATTCTAGAAAATATAGTTGTAATTTTTTCTAATAAATCTAGTTTTTCGTAACATGATTGCCACAGGTGCCAATGACCTACATAGACAATCAGATATTACGAATAATTTAATAAACTTAGAATTCCTAAGTAAAATACTAAAATTTACTAGACAAAATGAATGCTCAAAAATAAACATCTTTCTTTATCACTCAAAGACTTGTACAGTCATTGATCAAAATCGATTGTCGGATTAACGTGTGCTATACTAAGGAGCTCTTTTGCGATAGAAATATGCATTGCTTTTGCTGATTCTAAGCAAAAAATTACACTTAAGCTTCTCAGAGAGTATTTCCGACTGCATTTAAGAAAGCAAGATATGTACTTATTCATGGTGCAGTAAACATTGCTAGATCATCTAAAGGAAATCCATGTTATAAAGTAACCGTTGCCCCTTTTTATCTATTTGGCTAAAGTAGAATGAAAGAGAACGTCAATGCTTTGTTTTCTTTTTCTATCTAAGCACGTTTATCCTTTCCCTATTTAATCCTTGATACAGCTATCAAGGATTAAATGGGGAAAGGATAAACGTAAATAAAAAGTAAAATATAAATAAATACAGGGTGCTTCAAAAAAATGTATACACACTTTGAACTTCCATAGAAAATTTATTTACCGTTCTACAAAGTTAAATTTCAGGAAAATAGAAAGCTGAAAGTCCAATGTAAATGAAACATAAATAACAAATGTTAATACTGTTCAAATTGGTGACCTGCAGCATCAATACAATTCCGAGTACGAGTCACCACTGATTCTGTACATCGTATCAAAACGTCCAATGAGATTTCTCTACACACTGCTTGAATCTCATTCCAAAGAATGTCTAGGTTACGTGGTTTACGTTTGTACACCTCATCTTTTACTGTGCCCCACAAGAAGAAATCCAGCGGTGTAAGGTCTGGAGAGCGTGCTGGAAACTCGATTGGCCCCCTGCGTCCTATCCACTGGCCTTTTCTTATGGGGCACAGTAAAAGATGAGGTGTACAAACGTAAACCACGTAACCTAGACATTCTTTGGAATGAGATTCAAGCAGTGTGTAGAGAAATCTCATTGGACGTTTTGATACGATGTACAGAATCAGTGGTGACTCGTACTCAGAATTGTATTGATGCTGCAGGTCACCAATTTGAACAGTATTAACATTTGTTATTTATGTTTCATTTACATTGGACTTTCAGCTTTCTATTTTCCTGAAATTTAACTTTGTAGAACGGTAAATAAATTTTCTATGGAAGTTCAAAGTGTGTATACATTTTTTTGAAGCACCCGGTATAAATATTTTTGGACATTTCACACAACGTCCTCTGGTCCCAAAGTAAGCTATATTTCTATGCTTGTGTTATGGGTACCAGAATACGGATATAATACATAATATACTACTTTTCTTTTGTAAATAAATACTTATAATACATAGAACACACCCAGACGCAGTACAAACATTTGTATGACAATTATAAACATCACACAAATGATTGTCCCGAGCGGGAATCGAAGCCGCGACCTCGTGAACGGCAGTCCGTTACATGAACCACTAGACCACGAAGCCCGTCAATATGTACAATAAATAATAATTTCCATTTAAAACCACGCCCTACATCTATAGAATAAGAATAAGAAAACATTTATTTGCAAATACATGAGTTATCAATTTGTGGAATATAACATAATGTAGCTTAATCATGCTTTACCAAATGGGTGTGCAAATTTATAGTCCAGGAGCTGGATAACAGTTCCTGCTTTAATAAAACTAAAAATATCATGCAACTTAAAATTATCAAATTAAATAAAAAATTTGTAAAGTTATTAGACACAAACAAAAAAATAACAACAAAATAAATATAAATACACAAAAAGAAAAGGAAAAAAAAAGAAAAAAAGAATCTAATAGTAATAACAATGTAACCTAAAAGAATCTACTTAATTGTTTAGAATGAACCTAATTGACAAAAATTATAACGTTTCCAATAAATAATCTGATATGCTATAATAACACTTTTTTAACAAAAAGTCTTTAAGTTTTTTTTTTAATAAATTAAATGACGTCACATCCTTCAACTGTCTTGGAAGGTGATTATATACGACAGGTGCCATACAGAAAATACTTTTATGCATTAATGCTGTGTTAGCAAATCTTACACACAATTTATTTTGATCACGTTGATATCGACTATATTTATCTGACATTTTTTTAAATAAATGTGGATTAGCTTTTAAAAACATAACAACTTCAAAAATATATAAACATGGCACAGTTAGTATCTTATAGTTTTTGAAATAAGATTGACAAGAATCAATAGGGTTTAATCCAAATATGGCCCTAAGGCATCGTTTCTGTGACCTAAATATAATATTCCTGTCTGTGGAGTTACCCCAGAATATGATGCCATATCTCAAAATAGAGCCTACGATGCCGTGATATGCAGTTAATCTTGCATCGATACCTACTATGAATGAAATTCTGAATAGTAAATATGTGGATCTATTTACACGTTTGCTTAGTTTTTCCACGTGAAATTTCCAATCAAGTTTTTTATCAATCCAAAGCCCTAAGAATTTACTTGTTTCTACTTGTTCAATGCTACTGCCACCATAACTTACATCAAGCCTTTTAACCAAATGCAACCTTTGATGAAAAGACATGAGTTTAGTTTTATCAAGATTTATTTTAAGATTGTTGTTATTAAGCCACGTTATTATAGAATCTAACGTTTTATTGATGTCAGATTCATAAGTGTCTTTGTCTGAACATTTAATTATCTTATATAACACAAAAACATCAAAGATAAAATCTATAAACATTTTTTTTTTTTTTTTTTTTTTTTTCTTTATTTAAGGACTTGGTACACAAAAGGAAAGCGACCATGTCGTCCTCATAAGGCTTCACTAAATCTAAATACATCAAAAGTTATTCCCTTAAATCTAGACCTAATTTAACAAGTTTGTATAATAACTTGGCTTCCTCAGACATTGGATCAGATAGTACACTATTGCATCCTCCTACATCATTAAACCTAACCTTATTACTTATAGAATCTCTAAACCTCTTATTCCGGAGACATTCCACCAATATGTGATGTATGTCTTCAATCACTCCACATGTAGAACAGTTAGGAGATGGAACCTTTCTCATTAGAAATGCGAAATTATTTAATGGGATGTGTCCGGAACGAGTTCGAAACGCCGTAACCAACACATTTCTATCCAGAGAGCTTACTTGAAACCAGGGATGGTGATAAGGACTTGATCTTAGTGTAAAATACCAAATACCCTTATGCGTCGACAAATTCTCAAAATATTCAGCCCATTGTTTATATATCTTTTCTCTTAAAATTGGTAATATGTCCGTGTAAAATGGAACAAGGTGGTAGGGTGAACCATTTGTTATAGCTTCATTGGCTAAACGATCCGCCTCCTTATTACCCTTTAGCCCGATATGCGAAGGGACCCATTGGAGATGTACTGTCACCCCAGACTTCTCTAACTTTCGCATATGGTCTAGTATTTCGTAAGCTATCGGTACTCCTCGAAAACTCGAGGTGCACCGAGCTAAGTGTTGAAGGGCACTCCTGGAATCAGTTAATATAACAAATTTGTTGTTGTTAACACTATTAACATGTTCAAGTGCCTTGGCCAATGCTAAGAGTTCAGCGTACATGATTGAAATATTACATGATACCCTAAATTTACTTTTAACATTTATCTGAGGATCAAACACTGCCGCGCCTAAACCATCTGAGCTTTTAGAACCATCCGTGTAAATTTTATGGAACCCATTGTATCTGTTACTTATCATTTCGTTACATTTTGTTTTTAAATGCATGTCATTCATGTATCTTTTTGCTTTTTTAACCCCGTCTATAAAATAGGATATCTTATTATCTATGTTAATATTTTGAACCCAAGTGTCAAGGCTAAACATCTCCAGTCTTGGTGACGCATGTACCACTAGAGGCTTTAGAGTATTATGTATGTCTATTAACAAAGGTTTCTTTTTACGACTCCAATAACCTGACGTACTACATTTGTTGAGAAGTTTATCGATAAGCCTAATATTTATATTATTTTGAACACTATTGCTGCGAAGCCAAAATTTACCACCAAGAAAATACCTACGCAAATGTAAAGGTTGCAAACAGAGTTCATTTTGCATGACATGGATTGGGGTGCTTTTTATGAACCCTCCAATAACACGCATGCACTGATTTTGCACCCTATCAATTTTGCATAAGTGTGATTTAACACTAGTGTCGTAGAGGAAACTACCATAATCTAAACGACTACGTATTATACTTATATAGAGTTTTCGCAAATGGTTCGGATGTACTCCCCAGCCTGACCCCGCCAACACTTTAAAAATGTTAATAAATTTTAAAGCTTTATGCGTAATTTCGTTTATGTGCTTGTGCCATTTGAGAGACCTATCAAACCAAATACCCAAATATTTTATGCAATCTACCAGTTGCAATCTTACACCCTTTACACAAACACTTGCCTGTTGCCTATTAAAACCTTTACTAAACAAACAGAGTTTCGTTTTTCGCTCCGACAACTCCAAGCCAAGACTTTCTATTAGATTTGATAGGGAATTAAGAGCTGACTGTATATTTTGACTGCCTTCGTGGACAGATTTGAAAGAGCCATATAGAACAAAGTCGTCTGCGTATTGCGAAGTGAATACGTTATTGATACTTTTACAGATGTGCATAGTAGCGACATTAAATAATATAGGAGATAGGGGATCTCCTTGAGCTAGTCCACGCCCCGACATTCTGGATAAGGTATGTTTATCAGAATACGTCAAACTTAAATTTCTCTGACTTAAAAACCTCCATAAATAGTGACAGAATTGGAGACCCACTCCAATGTTGTCCAAAGTCTGTAGTAAGATAGTAATGTCTATATTATTGTACGCATTTTTAATATCTATAAAGCATCCCAGTGTTATTAAATTCTCACTAAAACCCAACTGAATTTGAGAGGCCAGTCTTACCAGATTATCCAAACATGAATGACATTTCCTAAAACCAACAATGTTATCTGAAAAGCTATTTTTAGATTCTAAAAACCATTCCAGTCTATATTTTAAAATTGTGTGAAATATTTTACATGGGCAAGACATGAGAGCAATGGGCCTCATGTCGATACTTTGAGAATTATCGCTGCCTGGTTTCGGAATGGGAATTATTTTGATACATCTCCATTGAACGGGCACAAATCCTGCTTGAAGAAATAAGTTATACAGTCCTACCAAAATATGTTTACCAATCAGAGGAAGATGCTTAATCATTGAGAACGAAATATTATCCTCACCAGGGCAAGTATCTTTGGCTTTAATAGCACGGTTAAGTTCTTGTATTGTAATTTCATTCTCAAGGATAGAATTAACAGACTTAAAAATAGGTTTTTTAGGTGATACATAATCCGGAGTTAGACTGTGTAAGATATTGCTTGCTGTTTCTTTATTAATTACCGGAGCCCTAGGAAGCCTGTAGCCTTTTAACCACTTCATTTGGCGCCACATGTCGCTCGACGATGTTGTATTGCTAACAGAGTCACAAAATTTTTGCCAGGAAATACGTTTGGCTTTACGAATTAATTTTTGTGCTACAGAAACCTTCATCTGGAGAGCACCTAAATTTTGGGGCGTAGGGTTTTTCCTAAAAGTTGCCAGTGCTAATCTTCTTTCTGCCACCGCACGAGATATGTCAGCATTCCAATAAGGCTTCGGTTTAAACTTACTAAGTCGTATAGGATCATTGCACACCTTCACATCTGGTATATGGGTGTCTGCAGCCGTATTTATAGCATTGATGAATTGATCATACGTCTCCTGATAATCCCCTGACACAGAGAAGCCTGTAAGAGTATTCTGCAGCATATTAGAATATTTCTCCCAGTTTGCATGTTTAAAATTTCTTTTTTTACCGACATTTATGACCGACGTATTTGATGTGGAGAATTTAATAATAAGGTGGTCACTTCCTAGACACTCATTCGTTACACGCCAGGTAAACTGTAAAGCGATATCATTCGAAGCAAATGTCACATCTGGAGACGATTTACGTAGCCTATTGTTCACTAACTTGACACAGGTTGGAGCTCCATTGTTTAAACAAACAAAATCAGTATCCAACATAGTATCAAAGAGTTGGCTGCCTCTAGTGTCAGTCTTAAATGACCAACATGAGTGATGGCCGTTGAAATCGCCAGCTATCAGAGATTTGTTTTGACACGAGTTGAATATTGCTTCCCAGTCCTCTGGGCATGTTCTGACGTGTGAAGGACAATAAATTGAAATAATATTTTCTATGTTGGAACAATTCAGAATTTTTGCGTAAAGAATTTGAATCTCAGGATTAATTCCTTGGATTTGGACTAGTTGATATTTAATAGACGAATGAATAACAATAGCCACACCACCATACCCATCTCCTCGATCTTGACGAAGAACATTGTATCCAGACACCTTAAAATGGCTATTTGGTTCGAGCCAAGTTTCACTTAAAATAGCGATATGAACTTTTTCATGTGACAATAACTGTTCAAATTCTACAAGTTTAGGTTTTATACTACGACAGTTCCATTGAACTATATTAATAATCTGGGTTAAACAATCCATTTTGAATAAATGACTTAAGATTCGGCCACTCTGAAAAATAGTTCGCTATTAAGTTTAAGATCCAATTGTAAATCAGCTTACCACAAGACTGTAATTTCTCGCTAATACTATATCCTCTTATAAATATAATTTCCTTAATTCTTCGTAATAGTTCATTGAAATTTATATTTCTATGTGATTGCTCTTGTTCTTCATTACTTCGTTTATGAGACTCTTCCTCTTCTTGGTTGATTCGTTCTCTCTCACTCTCTATAATATTTTTACTGTCTCTTCGCCTTCTTGGTGGCCTAGTTGAGTCTTCCTGGCGACCTTGGGGTTTAGGTGAAGATTGCTGCTTATTATGTACATCCTTGGGGCGTTTGAGCACTTCTGCATAAGGAGTTTTATCTTCAGATTGTATATGGCTTTCTTGGAAGTTAATGCCAACGTTGTTGGACCTTCTAACTGACGTAGTGCCAATTTCAGGAAAAGCTGGGGGGTATAGTGTCAGAGCACGTTTAAAGGAACAGTTAAATTCCGCCATTAACTCTCGAATTTTTCTCTCTTTGGTATAAATGGGACAAACCTTTGACAATGCCATATGAGATCCTGAACAATTCACGCATCGAAATGATGTGATTTCACAATTTGCATGGGCTTTTCCACATTTAGGACAGGTCAAGTGGTTTTGCGAACACGTCCTATGCGAATGGCCGTATCTCCAACATTTAGAGCATTGCGTGACGGGGAATATATAAGGTTCCACCTTTACCCTCATACCGTGAACTCCGACATAGGGCGGCAGAGAAGATCCTTTAAAACATAATCTAATACATTCACTATCTTCAAATTTGCCAGTCTCAAAATTACGTCTTTGAAGTCTTTTAGCGTTTAATATTATAACGTTACTTTCCAGTTCCTCCAGGATTTCAGTTTCGGTCAATTCTATCTCAATATCCTTTATAATTCCATAAGACATGCCTACCTCAAATGTTTTTTGACATTTGAATTCGTTATCCGTAAAGTACTTGCAATTTATTAATTTATCGGCACTTTCCTCCTTACTAAATTTTAACAATACCTTGTAACTGTTAACATATTTAATATTCACAATATCCGGAATATCTTGCGCTTTTAATATGCGTGCCAACCCTATCTGTTTAGGTAAAGGCTCCTTTCTAGACGTAAGACTAATTTCAATTTGTTCCTCGGCCACTCTAGTACTATTATCTTTAGAAACACTCCGCGCTAAAATCTTTCCTCTCCTGCCCACTTCTGTCCATATTTCCTCCACATCCACATCACGACTCCTTTTATCTCCTCTTTTACTGCACAAGCCTTCCTTAATTAAATCCACAGTTTCTTCAATTAACGTTGAATTGTTCATGTTAGTCTCCCTCAAGTCTTCTAATACGTTTTTTACTACACAAAGCGGCTCGTCATCGGATGAGTCAAATGTATAGGTATCCATAGCCGGTGTTTATGCACCGCATTACGATTCCTAGAAAAATAACTCGCACCGCGCTAATAACACTTAATAGTCTCGAACGCACACGTGCCACTACGACAAGCGCGCGTACGCAACTGATCTATAAACATATTAACTAACACAAAATTATCATTTTAAATGACAATTGGTAAATAAATAAATTAATATTTACCTAAAATAACGTGTTTTCTGATTTAAACGTGAACTTCTTATGAACTTCTACTAAACATTTAGATACAACAAAACCCTACCAACATACTTACTGAATAAATTAAAGGCTTTCTAACACCTTTAATGATGATTTATCACTCAATCTATGTTGAAATGTCACAAACTGACAGATTGTTATTAATTTTCGTAGCACATAAATAAACATAAGATTAAAAAACGAGACAAGTACGAAACATACTGGCAAAAAAAGGTTCTTTACTATCTTATAAATAAATAAATGACGGGCTTCGTGGTCCAGTGGTTCATGTAACGAAGAAGTCTCGGGTTCGATTCCCGCACGGGACAATAATTTGTGTAATGTTTCTAAATATCATACAAATGCTTGTTCTGCGTCTGGGTGTTTCTATGTGTCATAAGTATGTAATTACAAAAGAAAAGTAGTATATGTATTATATCCGTATTCTGTTACCCATAACACAAGCTCATAAACTTAGCTTGGGACCAGAGGACGTTGTGTGAAATGTACGTGAATATTTATTTATTATTAGTTATAAATATTCATGGACGTTTCACACAACTTCCTCTGGTTCAAAGCTTAAGCTTATTGTGCTTGTTTTATGAGTACCAGATATGGATAGACTACATATACTATTTTTCTTTTGTAAACACATACTTATAATACATAGTAAACACGCACACGCATTATAAACATTTGTATGACATTTATAAATATCACGCTAATGATTGTCCCGCGTGGGAGTCGAACCCACACCCTCGTGAATAGTAGTTTGTTACATGAACCACTGGACCTGGAGGTCCTTCTTCTATCTTATATTTGAGCTAGCAGATTCACGCTACCTCGAAAGAATTATATGAAAAAGACCAAAAAAAGTTGCTAACTGAGAAAAACCTATCAGATTTGTTTGTCTGTACTTATTTGAACCTTTAAAAAGTCCAGATTCTTTTAAAGCATCCGCATACAATTCGCAAGTCCAACCTTTTATCTCTTTAGTGTGTGTCTTTTTTATTTAATTTGGATAAATAAATAAAAATAAAAAAATAAAAAAGCCTTTATTATTTCATGCATTTCTCAATGACAGTAAAAACTCATTTTATTATGTATTTATGTATTATTTAAAAGATCTTGATTTCATTTACTTTTAATATATTTCTGTCATTCATTACATTTAGTTACTATGTAGTCAAAATAATTAGGTAATTAGTTCTCATTTGCCATTACTTTCAATCCGCTGAGAAGAACCGGCGTAAGAAACTCAGCAGATATAGTTATGTTTTGTCATTTTAATCTTTTTTTTAAATAATCATTACAATGGTTCTTACAATTTATATAAATTACAATTATAATAATATGTGTTGCTCTGGAACAATTTACTCCCAAGCTTTATTGTCATTAACATAGTCTGAAATTTTAGAATACGCCTTTTTACATAGCTTAGATTTTACAAATTTTTTAAACTTAGATTTATTTCATTCTTTCACATCATTAGGGAGTTTGTTATAAAAATGTATACCATGCCCTATGAAAGAGTTACTTATTTTGTGGAGACGAGTAACATGCATTACAAGATTGTTTTATTATATTATTAGTCTTTTTTATCACAGCTTATTTATGATGAACTTTAAAAATATGATTGTCTATCTATACTATCCTTAACTTGCTTTATAGTACTTTATATATATATTAACTAGATTATTTTTAGTGCATGCATGAACACTCTTTAGGTGAAGGCCTCCTCCAGTGATTTCCATTTTTGTCTATCTTTTGCTGTTGTTAGCCATTTTGTTCCCGCTATCTTCTTTATATCGTCTTCCCACCTCGTATATGGTCTGCCTATGTTTCTTTTACCTTTAGGGCCACTCCAAGTGGTCACCGTAGGTGTCCATCTTTTGTCCTCTAGACGTGCTATATGGCCAGCCCATCTGAGCTTTTGCTTTTGAGAAAAGTTTAGTGCATCTATTGCATTTGTAATGGTTCTTATTTTGGTATGTCTGGTTTATTATATTTTTTTTTTATTTGGATCAATGAACCCTAAATCTTACGTTTTGCATATGTTATACCTTAAATATGTAGAACTAGCTGTTCCGCGCGACATAGTACGCGTGGATTTAAGAAATTTTTTCCCATTTATGCAATATTCTTCGCTAATGTTTCGCTCCTATTAAACGCAGCGTGATGTTATATCGCCTAAAGCTTCTTTTATAAATATGTACTATCCAACACCAAAAGATTTTTTAAATCGGACTAGTGCGGTTCTGGAGAGTAGCGCGTTCAAACAAACAAACAAACTCTTCAGGTCTATAATATTAGTACAGATAACTGCTTCTAATTATAAAATAATAAAATTCTTAATGTTTCAGACTAAGCCGTTTAGTTCGTCATATGACCTAAAAGAAAAGTTAACGCCTTTTGAATAGAATATCAATTAGGTAAAGATGAGGCATGGCAACCAAATGACAAAAGGAATAAATACCTACAAGATGGCAATACGAAGAGAACTGGGAGAGTATATTATATTATGTAAGAAGGACTCTGATCTCAGACTTCTAATTAGAGCGTAAGTGTATTATTGTGAGAAATATTTCAAATATTTAGGATCTACTTAAATGTAATAAAATACAAATCGCGTCCATTAAAATTCTGAAAGTATGTTTTGATCATACCAAAGAATATATTTAATATTTTAAATATAATATTCTTGTGAAATTCAAAGAGATTATCCGATTTACATATTATTCATAAAAAAAATGTCAATAAATACTCGTTATGTTGTAATATTAATTATGAAAAAATTGTGTCGTCTGCTTTTGGTTTGTGCGTCGGTGCTTCTACACCTTTTAGGGAAATATACGCAATGTATATGTATCAAATACATAAACAAGTTGTTTTAAAAAATTTCCATTTATTCTTATTGACCCCTATTCTGCTTATTATATAACTCTTAACGCATAATATTCATTATGAGCTTTTATAGACCGTGTATTTAATGGATTAAGAACACATAGATCTATCATAACCCTATTTACTATATTTAAGATTGCTATGAGAGAAAGTTAAAAAAATGTATAATATTAAAAAAAAATTTATTAAATACAACTACTTGTTACGGATTTAGACGCGTATATTTGTTTTAAATTTTGGCCCGACTTTTGGCCCGAAGTCTCACCCGTGACCATGGTGACTGCAAAGTCTCCGAAACGTCGGGCCAAAATTTAAAACAAATATACGCGTCTAAATCCGTAAAAAATAGTTTTAATTAAAAAAATAACTCGTGCAAGTGTTAGAAAATGAAATGTTATTATAGACAGGAATGAGAAAATGTTATCAGATGAAATTTTTTGAGACTCTATGTTTAACTTAATTTTCTATTTTTCCATCTGAGAGAGATGAAAAATAAACTACTAGTACGTCGTTAGACTTATCTAGTAGGGCAAATCTAAATTGTGGAGATGACACGCATCAACGAATGGAAGTAATGGAACGCTATGACACAAATATTCCTGATGTAGAGTCCAGAAAATATGTTAAAACTAAATTTAATTCGTTTTCGGCTAAGAATAATAATAAATAAGAATAACAATAATATACCTATAAAAGTTGATGTAAAACTACCAATTGGCGTAAAACATTTTTTATTCGAATATGAATAATCTTATATTATCATAATTGCTATTCGGGCTTCGTGGTGGAGTGGTTTATGTAATGGACTGCCGATCACGAAGTCTCGGGTTCGATTCCCGGTCAGGACAATCATTTGTGTGATATCCATAAATGTCATACAAATGTTTGTACTGCTTCCGGGTGTTTACTATGTATTATAAGTATGTATTTACAAAAGAAAAGTAGTTTATGTATTATATCCGTATTCTGGTACCCATAACACAAGCTTATAAGCTTAGCTTGGGACCAGAGGACGTACACAACGTCCTCTGGTCCCAAACCAGAGGACGTTGTGTAAAATGTCCGTGAATATTTATTTATTTATTTATTTTATTTATTGCCTAAATATTGCTCAGTATTCATAGTAGTTCCTCCTTAGATATTAGCTGGTTGTACTTTAAGACAAAAATTTTCCTGTAATTCATACAATATGTAAATATTTTTTTATTAAAACTATCATAGCTAAATAATGAATAAGCTGTGAAATTTTAATCTTGCAAAAAATCTTTAGTAAGCGAAGTGCCATCTATGATCGAATAACTAAATCATTGTAGAGATCTATCGAAGTTATATTGTAATATCTTAGATCTTCCATTTACTTACTACAGTTTTAGCTAGATGTCGATAGGTGTGTATATGGTAATTTAATCCTTACATTTTGATACACATACTTGCCTGTCAGTGTGCAATAAATTTAAAAAGCTTTGCTCATTTATTTATGTGGTGTTTAATTAAAAATAAGGTGATTTCTTAGGAAACTGGCTGAAATAGGGCAAGTTTTGTTAAAAATGTCGAAAAATACCAAGACGTCTAAGACCATTCTTCAAAAATGTTAGATTTGCGAAGCTGCGTTGCAGACAAATAAGGTGACAAAATGTTATTGATTAAATTATCCATAACTCAAGGGGCCAATGAACACGGAAATCAGAGGTTACTTAACAGCATCCGGTTCAATTAGGATAAGCAGAGAGATCGTCCTAGTTCCACGATTTAGTATGTATTATTAATAGTACGAGATGGTCAAGAATTCGACGAACTGTTTTGCTTTTTCACATCAAAATCTGTGCAAATTGCGAGTTGTTATCCCCATGGCGTAGCATTGCAATAGCGATTGTGCCTGTGAGGTCTTGGGTTCAATGCCCATGTAAGATGATTATTTGTGTGGTTAACATTTTAATATGTTTATTTAAATTTATATGTGCCTTGAAATTATTTTTAAACATTTTATTTACCCTGAAATTAAAATGAAAATGAGGAATGTATTAGGATTTGCAGAATAGGCATTACATTTAATTTAGGACCAGAAGATGTTCATTCATTTATTATCATTATTTTAGGCACTCTTTATGTTCAAGTTCGTTAGTTTCTTTATGTACAAGGCGTTACGCACTCTGTGAAAACAATTCTCACACATTTTTTTCTATCCTAGTCACCATACTTCGCCTTTTTACTTTCAATGTGATTGATTTGTCTATCAACACTCTAACTTCAACTTACTTTTGATTACATTAGCATGCATATTTAGTTAAAGTTAGATAGTGAAGTAAATCCAATTAGTACTACATTAATTTATTAATTATTAAAATTAATAAAATTTAAAATTAAAAAATAAATAATTTAATTAATAAAATTGATAATTTAGTTTATTAAATCCAATTAGTATATTTAAGATTTTCACCAACAGAAACTCGTGTCGAGGAATATTTTTAAAATATTTCCATAAGTAGTCATATCTAGGCTCCAGTTATGTCACAACAAGGTGTTTAACATCTGTTTAATATTATCATATTCAACAGCCGGCTGACTATTACATAATAAAATTTCACTTTTATTCGATTATATATATGTATTAACTTCTTAAAAGTAGAGTATGTTATGATTCAAATGCGGGTGACATAAAACAATAGTATTATATAACTTAAACTTTCATAAAAGATACTTAGTCATCTAACAAATGATGACAAACTGAGTATTAGAACTTAGAGAACTTAGAGAAGAGAACTTAAAGATCAGATGAATATGACTCAATTAAATTGATAAATAAATACCGTATGATATTTCGACATGTCAGTGCGGCGACTGATTGAGTGGTGATTCTTATTAAGTACCTATACAAATGTCAGTTGTCAACTAACTGCCTTATCCATAATGACTTATCGGAGGTTTAAACGGAGATTTTATCGGAGAGATAATAAACGTTTTATCGTAAAATGACTATTATGAATAACAAGTTTTGAGAATTTTCGCGAACCGATTTTAGCGAACTTTTAAACCTCTGATAAGTCATTATGAATAAGGCCATTAGTGTATTAATTTTAAGCAGATAATCCAGCCTATGTGAGAAACGGAAGACTTAAATCTAATTACTAAACTCTTGCCAACACAATTAACATAGATAAATAGATCAAATACCATTACTAAATAGTTTGGACTTTGCACTGTGAATTATTATAAAGCTTCATTAAAATCCACTCAATTTAATATTTTCTAACACTTCCGCGACTCATTTGTTTAAATAAAACTACTTTTTATTTAGACGCGTGTATTTGTTTTAAATTTTGGCCCGTCGTTTCGGAGACTTTGCAGTCACCATGGTCACGGGTGAGACTGAGCTGTAATGTATCTTCTACGATCAATTATTACAGGGTTTACCCACATTCGATTTTAATTTTACATTGCCAACCAAAATTTAAAACAAATATACGCGACTAAATCTGTAAAAAGTAGTTTTATTTAATCCACTCAATTGTTTTATTTGGTGAAAGAGTAACAGAAATTTAACCTTTTGTGTTGTACCATGTAGATTAGGTATAAACAGATAAAAAATTTTGTACACTAGCTGTTGCTCGCGACTCCATACGCGTAGAATTTAGAAAATTTCCCCGTTTTTGCAACATTTTTCACTACTGCTTCGCTCCTATTAATCGCAGCGTGATGTTATATAACCTAAAGCCTTCCCAATTAAATGGACTAACCAATAAAAAAAGAAGTTTTCAAATCGGATCAGTAGTTTCTGATATTAGTGCGTTTAAACAAACAAACAAACTCTTCCGTGTTACGTGTACTCTTACGTGTTAGTTACCGTACTCCTCCGAAACGGCTTGACCGATTTTTATGAAATTTTACATGCATATTCAGTAGGTTTGAGAATCGGCCAACATCTATTATTCAAACCGTTTTTTTAGTATGGCATAACAACGTTTGCCGGGACAGCTAGTATTTGTATAGATACATCTATTATTATTTTCATATCGCAATGACTAACTGATGCCTTTCTATGTAGTCTTGACTTTGAGGCCTGTCTTTGACATAAGGGGTATACAACATCGGACTATTCTTAAAGTTACTACCAAATTAGTGTTATAAAAAACTTTACTGAGTGCTCAAATTGCTTATTTTTATTCTATAAAAAAAATGCTCAGTAAAGAATTATCTGGGTTCTAGCAGTTAAAGCTAACCAGCAACAAGTGCTTAACAGAGAACTTGTTTTTCACAATAAGAACATGGAGATCAAGCCTATGTCTCCAAATAGAGTAAATTATCTTATAAAGAGGAGTTTGTATATCATTATAGTTATATTTGATACAGAATTTTACCTAGTTTTGCGTAGATCGTAACAATTGTATCGAAGTAAGTAGAGGATATATTAAATCATTCACAAACGCTGACTATTGCCAGCACATTTATGCTAATCTACATCGTAAGCTGATTTGGTCTACTTATGCCACGCCAATCACGTAATAATGCAATCGTTATCCCCTAAGGTAGTTGCTGACTGCCTGCTGAAGTTTGTTTGATCTAGTATACTATGCTAACAAATCAGGTTGATAAGTAGGTACAAGGCTTTCGGTATCAATCTTCTTAAATTTTACTTAAGTTTACCTTACCACACCTCTTAAAAAAACATGAGAGTGGATATATTCTTAATCCATCACCGTGAGAAAAACTGATGGATTATTTAGCTGAATTCAAATAATAATTTATACAAAATATTGCAATAGTTAATCTTAGAATAGAACAGAATACACTTTATTGTACACCATAACATTTTACATGTCACTTATGTAACGAAATTAAGATAAAACATGTACAATTGGCTGTCTTATCGCATATTGCGATCTCTTCCAGACAACTTTTGGATGGACTCAGTTGACCTGGAACTGGGGTAAAGTGGTTAATCTTCTTATTCTTGTTACATGGAAGTTTATTGATGATGAAGCGCTGTGAGAATTCTTTTAATCTTTAATATTAAGGCAGTGTTTTTTAATAAATAAATATTTATGGATATTTCGCAGAAGATCCTCTGGTCCCAAAGGAAGCTGTATTTCTATGCTTGTGTTATGGGTTCCAGTAATTGAACTATATTTTGGGTTATAATGCTAAATCGTTCACGATTTCGAGACATTTGTTTTTTTATGTTTCAACTAAAGTGGTTATTGAAAAGGGCCTAATTGACTTAAAGCATAGAGCAATAAAAATAGCAGCTTTAAGTCTAAAAAGGTCCTGAATTGGTTTTTGACTTTTGAAATATAGAGACTTATTAACTTTTTCAATAATTAATTAGGTACTTATCTATTTTGATATTGTTGGTTCATAAAATTTAATAATAAGGGAATAAATAAACAGATAAAAATTTTGGCATTTAAAAAATGCAACGTATCGATTGTAAAACGATATGTTTTATATTTCATTTATTTACATGTACAAACTAATGACTATCAAAATATTTACATTGCTATTGACTATTTGGTATGATCACGACTGTTGCCGGTATGACACCAGCTTTGATATATTCCTACTGCTGTCTTACCAGCAACAACTCTTCTTCTTGTAATGGGTGACATGTTTAATAATATGAATTGGATAAGGTTTCCAGACAGCTACTGGGACTTCGACGTGTTTCTCAATTGGTACATGAATCTTTCTGATTACCTCATACGGCCTGTCGACGGGCACATGTATTTTCCTGATAACTTCCACAGGAACTTGCCTTACAACCTCATATGGGACTGGCCTCTCTACTGGAACGTGTTGAGTCTTGTATACAGGGTATGGTACGTGTTTAACAACATCGACGTGGACAGGGTAGGGCTGGGGTACTGGTACTCTGACTTCTTGACGGACAGGCACGGGGACAGGTTGCGGTACAGCAACCTGAACGTGACGAGTTACTTCTACGGGGACACGTCGGACGACATTTTGAACAACAGATTGCAGTTCGTACCTGGTTGCCTGCACGTTAGGGCGACCAACGTTTACGGTTGTACCAATCACTCTTGTGCCTCCAACAGTAGCTGGTGCTCCACCAATTACTCCACCGGGACCAGGAAGAGTTCCATCCAAATTTAAGCTACCATCCAAACTACCATCAGGAAGGGCAGGAGCCGAAAGATCGGTAGAAGGCAGGCCCAGTCCAGGTCCAGTTAAAGAGCCAGGTCCATTCAAGGATCCTAGTCCATCAAGAGATCCAGGTCCATCTAAAGATCCCAGTCCAGGGCCACTTAAGAGTCCACCTCCATTGCTTAGTCCACCTCCGTTGTTTAGTCCACCTCCATTGATAAGTCCAGGTCCAGAAGCTAATGATCCAGATCCAAATGATCCGGGACCAAAAGATCCAGATCCACTTGACAATGATCCACCAAGGCCAGATCCAGGGCCACTGGCGAGAGATCCAGACCCTATTGGGCCTCCAATGTTACTACCATGGACAATGCTTGCAGCTGCGATGCCACCAGCACCAGGGAGTGATGCACCATTTAGAACTGGACCGTGGTCTTCAACTACTGTCTCTTCAACAGAAACTGACGATGAACCATGGCTATGGATATGTGATGATAAAGATGGTGGGCCATAAGTTCTTGATGGTGGCCCAAAAGAAGCTGATGGTGAATTTAATGCCGATGACAAGAAGGAATCGTGACGATTATTACTAGGGGACCATCCTCCAGCATGTGTGCTATATACTAGCGCTGATACGAAGAGTAGTTTAATCTGGAACAAGAGATCGATATTTTATTTAGTGTCCTATTTACATTATAGCTATTAAAAGATTTATTTATTTATTATTGTTTCATCAACTTACAATAAAAGCCATGGCTGTTAGCTAATCGCTTATAAGCCAGCCGAAAATTAGTTGTGTTGTTGTCCCTTCGGAGAGTTGGTTGGTAATGCTATGACATCGGACAGCTCCACATATATATACAACTCGGTCTATAACGACACTATGAATACATTACGTTTCGAACGGACATCGCTATGTCCTATACGTCACTACTCGAACATAATATGTAAATTTTATATCGATCTCATTAAGCCGCTATTCTTCATATTATGCAAGGAAGACGAAGAAAAAGCCCAGAAACATCTTGCATGATTTCATGATTTTATAACTATTTTATGTTAAAATAACCAAGGCGGTGATTTGTTTTACGTTGGTTAAAAGACAATAACGGTCTGAAAATAATATTTTTAATTTACTAAATATTCCAATTTTAACTCTTTTAGCTTAATTTTTTTTATAGTTATCAGAATCTGAAATGGAGAAATAATCTCCAGTCCATTAAAAATCCTTTCAGGAGTAGCTTTTCTTTTAATATTTCCTGCCGACTCTACAACTTTTTACAGTCCGTACATATTTATTACTCCACGAACTTTTGCTGTTTTAGTTACTTGTTCTCATAGACTAGATAGAATTATATTTTTATTGAAATATGGATTATTATACACATCTTTGGTAATAAAGGCTCGTACTTTATTACTGATCAACAGAATTAAATTTAATAAATTGTGTGGCGAAAACGGGATTACGCATGCGCAGTAACGTCGATAATGTCAGGTTATTTTCATTACGCTATTTTCGTTACGGAATTTCTGGATTCGGTCTCCACGCTCAAAGCCCGCGATAGAAGCTATGCAATAGTTTAAAAATTTGAAATACATGTCTAGATTTTCATCTGAGATTTGTTTTCACTGGCTACATCCTTAACGGCTGCAAGGGTTTTATTACAACATCAGTAAAGTTGTCCTCGACATGGTGTTATAAAATGTCATTATTAACAAAGAAACGCTTCACATTTTGAAACCACAGCAGAAGAAAACATAGTATGACACTATTAACCTAGTTAGATATATATAGATTTATTTTTAATGCAATAAATTTTTAGGAACAAAATATTTACTAATAGCTGTTTTAAAGTCCCACGACAGCCTTACTCTTCCTTACTTATTATAAAAAAAATCGTTATTTGTGTATGTATGTCCATATATTAGCTTATATCTTCAAAACTACGCAACGGATTTTGTTGCGGTTTTAATTAGTAGATAGAGTGATTCAAGAGGATGGCTTTTTTTACAAATTTCAAGTGTACGAAGTTACAGGCAACAGCTAGTAGTTCATAAAAGTTTCTAAATAACTTGGTTAGTTTAAAAACTTCTGGTTAAAATCTTGAAAAAAAATCTAAATAAATTTTTACTAACTTTTATTTAGGAGATGTGTTAGAAATAAGTGTTTTGAATCGACATAAAATAATGTACATTAGATATAAATTCAACTTAACGATTGCTTTTTTTTGGGTCTAATACTTAGTGCTGGATTTCTTGCATTGTATTAGTAAGTAACACGTTATCGTACCATCGACTCCACGATGTCCATAAACATTAGTTAGAGAAACATACACATGACATTAGTTAGAAAAATTATGAGATAAACAACAAATTTAAATTAGATAAATGATCATAAACCTATTTCGAGGTTGGTTTAACCGCAGTCGATTCTGCTTATATCATAACCACAATCGATGGGCCAACATCTTCTAATTTTAATATGAAATGAAAAATTTCACACGCCTGACCTTCCCTTATTACAAATTACTCAATATATTATAATCAATATAATGCAATAGATAGTTTCCAATGACTTAACCGGTTCATGGAAATTCTTATCTCCA
Organism: Orgyia antiqua; assembly: GCA_916999025.1. Lineage (NCBI taxonomy): Eukaryota > Metazoa > Arthropoda > Insecta > Lepidoptera > Erebidae > Orgyia > Orgyia antiqua. The sequence continues at coordinate 10,913,717 of OU779869.1, forward strand.
TAAGATGTTATTCGCCAAAAGAAGTGATCAATTTTAACACTTCCGGTTTGCCTCTTTACATAATTGTAATATTAAGATTAGTGACCTACTTTTTAAAGATTTTATAACAAGCTACATTAGGATAAAATATATAATCGAACGTGATATATAAATAATTAATGTAAGTAAATAATTATAATAATGAAATTCAGTGTTATGTCAACAAGCAAACATCGTAATATGTATACTTATATCTAAATTATAATAATAAATGCAATTAATTAAGATTTTTAATAAGTATTAAATAACAAGTCTCATAAGCAATATTTATATCGATTTCTTTCATAAAAAGCTCCAAGCTTTGCTTTTCAGACTGTAGCGCAACATTTTGGGTATTTCTCACCCACAGACACTATTCGCCCTTGAAAATTTACCGCTACATTGCGATCATTAGTCAATATGTCATAGTTATATTCATAACAGACATGCGTACAAACATGTGCTAATTATTTAAATATATTTTGTAGGTATTTTAAATTAACAAAAAATGAAAAAAATATGAGGCTTTTTGAAATGTCTATTTATCTAGTTCATTTAAATTCGTAACCAATTTGGGCTGGATATATTTTATGTTTATTGCCTTTTCATATTTAAATGAGTCACTAAACAAAAATTACGTAAACTGTAATTTGTCATTTTTTCGACATACCTATTAGTGAAACCCACCCACTAACATCTACTGTGCCTATCGTTAACCTAAATATCGACCTGTATATTTTTAAATTTGTATCTAAGTTGATAATTTTATAAAACTTTACTTAAATTAACTTAAAACGAAATATAGAGCTTTTTCTTTCACAGTGGCTTATGCTTTGTATGCGAAAATTATCGGCAATTCTAATTAATCTGGCGTTGATTTGCTTACTTCTAGCTCCGATTTCGTAGTAGACATTGATCTCTACTACAGCTTAATCTTTCTTCAAGATAAATCTAAAATATCTCATCCCCCTGTTATGTTGATTATACAAAAATACTGTATAGATAAGTATAGAATCCAGAAGAACACAAGTCCGTGAATGTTTTTGTCGGCAAACATGTACTTTTGTAGGATTTTAATGAAACTTTACAGATCAAAATAACACATCAGCTATATATTATCATGAATGAAAATTTTATTTATGATATTATCGCGCTAAGTACCATATGTAATATACAAACCAACATCCTCTTCAATACGTAGTTTAAGCGACACTGTACAATGTACTGTACTGGACACTGTACTTGTACGATTTTATTTTAGAATTATTTTTTTTTATTTACATTTGATTTAATTTTTATTTATTCGAACTACCTACTAAGTCTTTTCATAGATATTCAACGTTTCTGAAAGAGTTCTATTTTAAATTCTTACTCATAAAAGCTTGTACGCATTTTGAAGCATTTTCTAAAACATTCCTACAGAAACATATTATAGCTAATGAATGAAATAAAGGGATTCCAATTATCGAGATTTTGGACAGTAGCAGTTGTATTTGTAATTGGTGAGGTAAGTACAAGTATTTCTCTAGAAGTATAATTGATTTATTTCATTTTGTTGGGCTTCGGCATAAATGCTAACATAGGAACATTCAGCCTGACAACAGCAGTCACAGAAAGCTTATAAAGCTCTACCAATCTTCCAGCAAAGCTGCGCTTAGGGCACTCAACGTTTCATTGACTCTTTTGAGGAGCAGATTTTATCGTAACCAAAATTCTATTTTGTGTAAACTTAGTGTTGGTTTCTTTCCTCTTCATCATCATCATCATAACATCACGCCATTTTTCCATGGGGGTAGGTAAAGACTATAGAGTGCCATCTGCTACAATCCAAACATGCTTCCTTGGCTTCATCCACACTCATATATTTAGTACTTGAATGCTAAGTAGTTGTAGGGTAAATAAATAAATAATATCTTTTTCACATTTGTTTTAATAAAGTCGTAAGTTATATTACTATTTACAATCAATCAATATCAGAATATACATGTAGCATATTCACCTAAATTAATGACTTAGTTATCACCCTAGATTGCAGCCTCACGATGAGCTATTATGCAATTTTATTTACAAAGATTGGACTAGGATTGTGATGATTTACTATATTATGTGTACTGTCTTTGGTCGTCTTACACGCATTTATTATTACCAGCTAGACCATCCGTGACCGTGACCGTGACCGTGTCCATGGCCGTGGCTGATCACCTTGTGGTGTACAGTTTTAATATGTGGAACAGGATACGACTTCACTACTGGTACTGGCACCTTGATGAGCTTTACAACTGGTACCTCAATCACTTTCTCAACTGGCACGGGACGATCAACTGGTACTTGGACTACTCTCTCATATGGGACTTTGACGATCTTCTCAACGGGATATGGGACTGGCTTGTCAATCTTCACATGTTGGATTTTTACAACTGGAACAGGCACATTCTTCACCACTGGCACTTGAACTGGGTAGGGTTGGGGTACGGGGATACGTACAGGCTGTGGCACAGGGTAAGGCACAGGCTGGGGCACTCTGTGAGTAACTTCACGGAAAACTTGGAAAGGTTCATCCCGATAGCGATATTGAGTGGGAGCACCGTTGCTATTAGCGAGACCGTGGATTTCATCAATGACAGGTGCTTTAGGACCTGGAGGAGGAGCCTCACCACCAGGAAAAGTAGGAGCTAATCCACCTAGGGGTCCGCCTAAAGATCCACCAAGAGGTCCACCTAGAGATCCACCAAGGGGTCCACCGAAAGATCCACCCAAGGGTGCGCCTAGAGATCCGTCAAGAGGACCACCCAAAGATCCACCAAATGGTCCACTTAGAGATCCACCAAGAGGTCCGCTAACGGATCCACTGAGAGGTCCACCAAAAGATCCACCAAGTCCAGTTCCTCCAATGCCACCGCCTCCTAGATCAGTGCCGGAAAATCCACTGGGTCCATTTAATGTTGTATCACCAATAAGGCCACCACTGAGGGAACCATGTGACAGACCAGATGAGGAGGATAGAATTGGTCCATGAGAAATAGATTGTGAAATAGTCGGTCCGTCCCCAATCAGTCCAGATCCAGAAAACGTGGCTGAAGGCAGAGATCCAGTAGGAAAACTACTTGGAGAAAAACTTGAATGATGATGATGTGGGTTTCCATGAAGATAACCGGCGTAGCTCTGGCTAACTAGGGTAGTTAAACATATCAGTTTTATCTGAAAAGATGAAAAAATGTAATTAGTTCCTTTTCTTTTTTCATTGCATTAAATATTTTTTTTTAGTTTTTGATACTTACAAAAGTAGCCATTCTGATTAGCTAATCGCTGGCCACTAAAATTAAGTTGTGTTTACAGCAACAAGCGAAGCTTGTTTGTGTCACTGTCTCAGAGCTCCAAGATATTTATATCAAAGTGGTCCGCGAGCCTCACTCTATTGAGAACGAGAGTAAAAAATTGGTCAAGTGCGAGTCGGACTCGCGCACGAAGGGTTCCGTACCATTATCTATGCAACATAAGGCAACGTTATTAGTATCGAGCAAGAAACGGTAAAAAAATCATGTTTGTTGTATGGGAGCCCCCCTTAAATATTTATTTTATTTTATTTTTAGTATTTGTTGTTATAGCGGCAATAGAAATACATCATCTGTGAAAATTTCAACGGTCTAGCTATCACCGTTCTTGAGATACTGCGTACGGAACCCTAAAAATCATGTTTGTTGTATGGGAGCCCCCCTTAAATATTAATTTTATTTTATTTTTAGTATTTGTTGTTATAGCGGCAATAGAAATACATCATCTGTGAAAATTTCAACTGTCTAGCTATCACCGTTCTTGAGATACTGGGTACGGAACCCTAAAAATCATGTTTGTTGTATGGGAGCCCCCCTTAAATATTTATTTTATTTTATTTTTAGTATTTGTTGTTATAGCGGCAATAGAAATACATCATCTGTGAAAATTTCAACTGTCTAGCTATCACCGTTCTTGAGATACTGCGTACGGAACCCTAAAAATCATGTTTGTTGTATGGGAGCCCCCCTTAAATATTTATTTTATTTTATTTTTAGTATTTGTTGTTATAGCGGCAATAGAAATACATCATCTGTGAAAATTTCAACTCTCTAGCTATCACCGTTCTTGAGATACAGCCTGGTGACAGACGGACGGACGGACGGACGGACGGACGGACGGACGGACGGACGGACGGACGGACGGACGGACGGACGGACGGACGGACGGACAGCGAAGTCTCAGTAATAGGGTCCCGTTTTTACCCTTTGGGTACGGAACCCTAAAAAACTGGTTTAGAATCGTCTCTCCTATTCTAACGGAAATACGTATGACACTATTGAATTAATTATGCCCATCGATTACTTAATACTGATGATAAAGCCTATGGTAGATATGCAATATTATATCGAATTTGATTTAAAAATGTGAAGAAAATATAGGTGTGGAAATGATCAATGGTATTGTGTAACGGATGTGTTTAGTAGTGTTTAGGTTGTATTTAATTTATGATATGAGTTTAATATCAAGATAATTAATTAAAACCAAGATTAAGCTGAGAATAAACATTCATATTTGATTTGTGTATATGAAATTATTGTATACATACATCTGTATTTTAATATCAAAAAATATTTGACGTTGACGAGCTTCGTGGTGGAGTGGTTTATGTAATAGACTGCCGATCACGAGGTCGCGGGTTCGATTCCCGCTTGGGACAAGCATTTGTGTGATATCCATAAATGTCATACAAATGTTTGTACTGCGTCTGGGTGTTTTCTATGTATTACAAGTATGTATTTACAAAAGAAAAGTAGTATATGTAGTCTATCCGTATCTGGTACCCATAAAACAAGCATAGAAATATAGCTTACTTTGGGACCAGAGGACGTTGTGTGAAATGTCCTGAATATTTATTTATTATTTATTTATTTATTTCTAATAAACAATCAAACGAGGACATGAAGACTTTCTGTCTTCCTCGTTCATCACTGCCATATCCTTGTTCTAAATTCCATTAAAATTAGTCTTAGAGGACTAGGTTAGGAGTCTAGTTTTAGAGGATTTCTTGCCTGGAAAGACTAGAGCGAGCTATTTTTTATGTACATCGGCATTATTAAACAAGCATAATATTGTAATGCAGAAAATGTTATGCTAATTGCACATTCAATATCTTCTTTTGACGGGCTTTGTGGTGCAGTGGTTCATGTAACGGACTGCCGTTCCCGAGGTCGCGGGTTTGATTCCCGCTTGAGACAATCATTTGTGAGATATTCATAAATGTCATACAGGTGTTTGTACTGCGTCTGGGTGTTTTCTATGTATCATAAGTATGTATTCACAAAAGAAAAGTAGTGTATGTATACATATGTGTATTCTGGTACCCATAACACAAGCGTATAAGCTTAGCTTGGGACCAGAGGACGTTGTGTGAAATGTCTATGAAATGTTTTTTTTTGTAATGAAATACTTCTTGCACTATTTGCAAACTATTTAATAATCCTACTTCTACAGTTAAGTCATTATGCGTATTTATTTATTATTTTTCTTTATAGTGTGTATGTATGTATGTATAGGTTTATGTATGTATATATATATGAATATTTTTATATGTGTATGTATATTTAATTTTAGGTAGGTTTAACTAGCATTTAAGTGCTTTCACTATTGTTTTTATGTAGTAGGTACACCACTTTACCCCAGTTCCAGATCAACTGAGTCCATCCAAAGGTTGTCCGCCGACCGTATCGATAAGACCGCCAATTGTACATGTTTTATCCTAATTTCGATATTTAAATGACATGTAAAATGTTTTGGTGTACAATAAAGTGTATTCTATTCTATTCTATTCTATTCAATTCTACTTCTTCTTAATGAAATAAATTACACACACACACACACACACACACACACACACACACACACACATGTACTTTGTAAACTAGTCTAAACATTCATCAGTGCAACACATGTATGGGATGGGGATCGAGGCAGAAAGCGAGACGCTCGCAATTACAACAACAATTCTCTTCATTTATGGATTAAGGTTTTTAAGTTTTATTTAGGTATTTTTACTTTTGACATTTGGTATATCATATTAAAAAAGTTTAACAGGCAAATATTATATTCGTAACAATTACATTTTGATTGTTACATTTTAAACCAAATGTCTTTTTGTTATGTTTCTTTGGTAAGCAAATAATTATTTCTACAAAGTTATATAATGAATTTTAAATAGACTATTTCTTTTATGAGATTATATAAAAAAAATTTATTTCCAGGCATCTTGACCTACGGCTTCAATCATTAAAATGTTCGTTATAGCTGCCATAAAAACGTAGCTGTATGATGATGGTAATTGGAAATATTTCTTCTTCTTCTCCAGCCTATTTACATCCCACTGTTGGGCACGGGCCTCCTCCAGTTTGGGAGGGATTATGGTCTACTGTGCCACGCTGACCAGGCGTGTTGGCACAGGGTTTCTTTTCGAGTTTTCCGTCTCTTACAGAAGATATTATCTGTGTGCAATATCCTTTAGCTGAGTTTTACAGCACCCTTGGGTGGAGATGGGGTGGTGACACTTGTATTCTTAGTCCGTCACCACACGGAGGTATGGAAATATTAACGTTTTATAAATACTCACTACTCAGAATACAGTATCAAAACAAATTCGCTGGTATTTTTATTAGATATGAATAATCGCTTGTTTTGAAGTAAATGATGAAATATGAGCATTGATCATGATTACTATAATCACGCATTTGGAGATTCAAGTGTAAACTCTTTGCGTGTATATAAAAATTACTTTCTTTTTCATGTTGCTATCAGTATGCTGTAATTATTCTATCCAGATGACATTGTTTTTTTTTTTTTAAATTATTCAAGTGAAATCTGAAGATATAATTACTAATTACACTCCTAATATAATTAATTGATTTATAACGTGTGTTTTTAACATATGCTTTTCGTGAATCTTATTTATTGATTTACGTTGTAATTTTTCATATCATTTTTCATGAGTAAATTATCATAGGTATAATATATCTCTAGATTTCTTTTTAGAGCTTACTAGAATATTGTCGTAAAGTCTTCATTTAAAACTTTAGAAATGCTTATATCTAAAATTTTAAATGAAGACTTGCTTTGCGTCTATGCTTATGGGCTCTTTGTAAGCTGACTATTACGTCATATATTCGTAATCCACTTTTTATCACATTTACACTAGTTTTGTTTGTAAATAATAATTTTAGGTTAATCAAAGGGATATAGGTATTTAAGTAGGGAGAAAAATATGTACCAAAATCATAAAATAGTACTTTTTTCTGTATATTTGTTAACTTAAAACTATTAACAACGTCAAAGAAATTAAAATAACTTATCACAATAATAAACGTTAATTCTTAAAATAGTATTTACAATACTTTTACTTAAACATAATTATTAATTAGACCTTATTATAGTCATATTCATTCACAAAGCAATCTGTACAAAAATAAAACTATTATATTTTAACAAATAAATGCCAAATTAAATACACTCCAACACTTACTTCATTAGTTTTTAATTAATTAACAAATTAATTAACAATTTAACATTTACAATAAAAAGTAATTATAAAACTTGTAAAGATAATAAAACATTTGTTTAGTACGGAGTCGAAGCAAAAGTTAAAACAATAAATATTTTTTTATGAATAAGGATTAGTAATTATACCTAAGTACGTAAGTCGTGTACAAGACATATTACGAAATTAATATGCAATTAGATACGTGTGTTTTTATTTACCTCCACCCTTTCAAGAAATACTTTATTCGCGAATTTGAGTTCATTAGAAACCAGTTTCGCAAAGTATAACTTTCAATTTTATGAAGTCTCTTCCATATTTATTACGTCAGACTTTTCTTCAATTACAGGTGCTGGTGGACGGAGAAGTCTTGGCACAGACGCATCTATGCTGTCAGGAGATGCACCAGCTTCGAATAACGCTTCGCTTTTCAAAACACGCATATATTTTGGTTTATGTACTCGTCGTCTACGGTTATATTTATTTTCCATTTTAATGTGGCCAGCTCGAATGGAATTGTATGGAGGAGGTTTCAACAAGGGATATGGCGCATCAGAATCAGATTTGGGATGCTTTCTTTGATAAGTTGATCTGCCTGAAATCAGTACATTTTGATGTCTATGTCTGTCTCCATTTAATCTAGATCCGGACTTAAAAGGTGTCTTCGTCCTGGTCTCCTCAAAACTGCCTGTAATGATATCTTCATTTTGGGCACTAAAGTCACTAGCAGCATTAACTTCCCTTTCACTCGCTGCATCCTCTTGTTCTATTACAGCTCCTATAGGATGAGTACTTGATGCAGCAGCTATGGGTAAGCTTTCTTCTTCCTCCTGACTTCGGGAGTATTTAACTCCTTGGTACGGATAACGTCCATTATTATAAATGTCTATGTAAGAACTCCCAAAAGCACTAAGGCCATCATTTATGGGTGATAAATTTGGATTGTTTTCATTTTTTAAGAGCAGTTGTAACTGTGAGAGGTCGAGTTTTACTGGAGCAGGCTTTGTATAAAGATCACGTAGTGATATTATATGTGAATCGTCCACGGTGGGTTTTCCTTTTAACATTTCTGCCACTAACTTTAGATCAACATTAAAAGGATTTGCAACTTTAAAACCATTGATTGTCGACAGCATACTACCTGTTTGACTCTCAATATCTGGTCTTGTTGCGTCTATATTTTGTTGTTTATTAAAAAACAATTTATTTAATAAATTGGTGGTCACATCTAACTGGTGGCTTCCAACGTTTTGATTAATCCTTAACGGTAATGGTATTGGTATAGAACCTTGGTCATAATTAAGATTATTTAATTTTAATGCATCGTTAGACAAACCCTGTGTCAATTTATATGGAATATCACTAAATTTTAGTAAACTACTAATATCAGTTTGTGGTTGGTTTTGATTACGATATAGTCCCAGGTGCACGTTGTTTTCTGATTGACTTTCCTGGTAATTATTAGATGGTTGGGCTAAGAACCCAAGGTTTGATGACGATTCTTTGATGGAGTAGTCTTGATTATGAGAATCTTGTGAATGCTGTTGTTTTTCTAAAAGGTCTTGTTGCTTATAATTATCAGAAGATAAATAATCGTCACCTTTCGTTTTAATATTAAAACCGTAAATACTATTTTTGTCTTTATAAAAAGAATCTGTTACAGGCCGAATATATTGTCTAACATTTTGATTAAATTGATCTTTTCCATAATTAGAGGAGATGTAACGCCCTGTACTTTCTAAATTTGTAGCTTTGCTTGAATCTGAATTGCCCACTACATTTGATACATCTATGGGTACAATATTTTTTAATGCTTTTTCATGATCAAAGGGTGCTTTTGGTTTATTATCCAAATTATCTTTCGGAGTTGATAAGAAGTACGGTGATGCAGTTATCAATTCATGTTGAGAATTACCGTAGAAGTTAGAAAAAGAATCGCTATTTTTATTTTTTTGCTTATCAATAAAATTATAGTAAGGTATTCCTGGAGTATTAACTTCGGAGTTACCACCATTGCTGTTTACGTAACTATTACTATTTGTGTATAGTTGTTGTAATTGTTGTTGTTGTTGCAGTAGTTGATGCTGTTGCTGGTGTTGTTGTTGCAACTGTTGTTGCTGTTGTTGCTGTTGCTGCTGTTGCTGCTGTTGCTGCTGTTGCTGCTGTTGCTGCAGCTGTTGTTGTTGTTGTTGCTGCTGTTGATGTTGTTTGTATCGTTCATGAGCTCTAGCTGCAGCAATTGCGAATTCTTGAGCATCAAGACTTTCAGTACCTGATTTTGAAATTTGATCATGATGGTATGGCTTGCTTGTATCCATGTGAATATTCATGTGACTTACTGCCGATTCAGATGACTCCGTATTTATTGAAGGATATCTATGGACATTGTGCGCAGGACGAGTATCACTTACAGGTTTCGGTTTCGTCATTCTCCATCCATAGTCACCGTTTGAATATAATTCCGTTTGACTAGTTTCTGAATCCAAATCCCTTGTATGAATCTTTAAATTATTAAAAATGTTGGTGTCGGGTTGAACATAATTATAGTACAAATTATTGGCGGCAGCCATACTACCTACCCGGTGTGTATCACTATTCATGTTATTTGCATTATTATCAAGCCTTGAATCATGTTGATGGCCTTGGCGGAGATGGTTTGTATACGGATTGTATACATTTTCTTGTATCGATTTAGATTCGGCATTACTACCAGAGTTCATGTCATTTAGCCAAGAATCTCGTAACTGTTCTGAATATGGTACTGGAGTAGTTGTTGTCGTAGTAGTATAATCATTTTGAAATTGTTGCATGTTTAATGAGTATCTGTTTGAAGAGTAATCATCGTAGTTCAATTGACTATTACTCAATGTTGTTGTGATTCTATTATAATCAGGTGAACCAGTTTGTATAATTGAAAATGGAGATGAAACATAAGACTGTTGATTTGATGGACTGGAAAGATATGCTGGTGATTTACTGGATACGTAAGAGCTAGGTTGACTACTATATTGACCATTGTTTATAGGCGTTGATAAAAATGATGGTACTGGTGATGCAGTACTTTGAACGTTATTTATAAATGGGTTTGTAGTACTGTAATGATAAGGGCTAGGACTAGATAAATAAGTTGAACCATGTATTGATTTTAAATCTAGACCTATGGAATTGCTTTGCTGGTTGTTGTTTTCGTAGTTTGGAGGGGAGACTGTTGAGTACTGATAAGGTGGCTGTGGTAGCGGTGTAGCTGTATATCCTGAGTTAGGAATTGGTGTCGTTACTTGGGTCTGCTGATGTTGTTGATTTTCTGCTCTCAGTTTTTGGAGAAACTCCTCTGGAGGCAAAGAGTACTGCATGGATGCATATTGATTACTAGCTCCCACATTATTGTCCAATTGTTCACTGTATTGTTCTTGATTTTCAGTTTCTTCCACTTGATTTTGAAACGGATTTTTAATTCTATAGACTTTTCTGTTCCTTGTGGAAGGAGACCTTTGACCAAAATTATTATTTTTGTTTGATTCACTATTTAACTGTTGTGTGTTTGATGAACTTTGTATGTTTATGTTTGGGTCTTTGTGTAAGCTATTTACTGAAAGGCTGTCAATTGTTGCCTCATTTGAAACATATTGTTGTATGCGTAGAAGCTCTTGGTCACTGAAGACATCTATGCAGCAGGTTATCGTAAATAGTTGAATTATCACCAGCAACCGTATCTGTAAAAAAAGAAAATAAAAAATTAATACTTGTTTGAAATTACTACCTACGTAATTAAGCATGGGACTGTTTACTCTACTTTGGAATAGTAATATATTAATTGAGGTTTAGAAGGGCCTTAAATCAAAGATTAAAATCTGATCATACCTTTTGAAGTAACTTACTCAATATATCTAATATATAAAATTCACGTGTCACAGTGTTAGTTACCGTACTCCTCCGAAACGGCTTGACCGATTCTTCTCAAATTTTGCATACGTATTCAGTAGGTCTGAGAATCGGCTAACATCTATTTTTCAAACTTTTTTTTTTAGTATGGCAAAACAACGTTTGCCGGGTCAGCTAGTTATCTATAAAAATGAAATCTAGGACATCGAGGACTGAACTGTTCAGTCCCAATAGTAGTGCCTCATTGGTGAATTGGTGAACATCAAACTGCTATGTCACGAATTGGGTATATCGGGTCTTATTACACCATGATTTTTACCAAACTAGCCTCACAATTTATTTTTTAAACTTGGATTCACGCTCACTTGACACAAGTGATTAGCTGTCTGAAGCTAGGCATTTTTAGAAAGGCAATACATCTGCCTTGACTTGAGGTATGACCTATCCTCACTTTGTTGTTCAACTTGTTAATCAAGTTGTACTTTTACTACCACTTTGTCTAGGATCAGTCCGCCTACGGTCATTTCTTGATTAACCTAAAACAGCATAGCCTATGCCCTTAGAAGAGAAACTTTCATTACTGGTACTTAAGTTAATATGTATTATAGATTTGCCAAGCTGATTGTAGGTAGGATCTAGGTTTATTACATACATTAACTATTAATTCTCAAGTAATGGATTACGTAAATGGCAATTTAATTTTAAACAGGAAAATACTAAATATGCTTAAATTATTGTATTTATTCCTAAATACCATTTATAAATAAACGAATATACATGGACATTTCACACAACCTCCTCTGCTCCCAAGCTAAGCTTATATGCGTGTGTTATGGGTACCAGAATTCGGATAGAATACATATACTACTTTTCTTTTGTAAATACATATTTATACAGATATACATACATACAAAGAAACAACCAAACGTAGTACAAACATTTGTATGACAATTATAAATATCACAGAAATGGTTGATTTTTATGCATACTCTAAGAAAAAACACAAATAAACTTTCTGACAAGTAATAACGTTGTTTGCATGTATTCCAACAGGACGTCGAAAAGTAAAATATATCTTAGATTATTAATTTTTACTTATAACAACTTCAAATGAAAATGAAAAAATCTAATATATAAAATTCTTGTGTCACAATGTTCGTTCCCATACTCCTCCGAAACGGCTTAACCGATTCTTATGAAATTTTATATGCACAGTCAGTAGGTCTGAGAATCGGCAACTATCTATTTTTCATACCCCTAAGTGATAAGGGCTGTCCACCCCAGACATTTGTATGGCAAAACAACGTTTGCCGGGTCTGTAGTAATATAATAAGTTAGTGTTAATTATGCATGCACATAGTTACCAAGATGCCTCTTCAGATAGATCTATCTTTACGGTACAGATGATTAGTAGTGTTAAGAAGAGATCAAAAAATCAAGATATGATAATCTTGATAACATCGAGAAACAACTTTAAATTAACTAGGAATATATTATAGGCTTTTTGTAACGTCCAAATGTAGAAATCAAAATTATGTAAAACTTAGCAACTTTGTAGTCTATGTAACCCATTTACATGTTTAATGATCTCTTTTAACATTTAAAAGTTTCCTATTTCAAGACTAGGTAGCGACTAATGGTCTTATTCATAATGATGATATTATCGGAGAGATAATAAACGTTTTGTCATAAAAAGACTATTATGAATAACAAGTTTAGACAATTTTTGCGAACCGATTTTAGCGAACTTTTAAACCTCCGATAAGTCAATATGAATTAAAGACCATAAATATCTGAGTACATCTTATGGTTATGTTAAAGAAGTCAATTCCAATTTTTGAAAATAATAAACCAGAAGGTTCTCTCATATTATCGTCATTTTCACTCTAAAAACGACACTTCGTGACTCTTTTATAGAAATAAATAACTATTCTTTATATTCTGTTTGTCGCTTTGATATTTTTGTTTATTTTAGTAATTTTACTGTCAAGTCTAGTAATATTATAATATTTATTGTATACTTTTTCTTATTATCTAGTTATTGTATAGGTACTACTTGTTATGGTATTGTTATTGTGCGTTCTTCTCATATTATATATTTATAATATGTATTTATTTTTATATATTTTTTATACATTTTATATATTATGTAATATATGTATTTCTTTTTGTATAACACATTAGTTTTCAAACTGTAATGTTGTACAATAACTACATAAATAAATAAAAAATAAATATTTGTACATCAGAAATATATTATTAATCGTTTTGTTCTACGCTTTGTAAACTAATACAGTGTTTAAATAAACGTTATATAAGTCAGTTTACATTATACTGTCATCTATACAATGTTAAATCTCTCATTTCACACGCACAGGTGTTGTCCGCAGTAGGTATGCGTGTTGTGATTAAATAGTCGCAGAGCCGATGACCGAACGGTATGCGTACAGTACTCGGTCGCGAGATAGTGAGATGCACCTTCTCAACCGTGAATCGCTTTCCTACGATTTGTATTGAATTCTTTTAATTATTTTTGTATGTTTTTACTGCTGTGTATTAACGTCACGTTGTTATGACAGATTTACTAAACGTTTAACGTATTTACAATTGTAACTTTTGTAGAAATACAGCCATGTTTATGTCAACCATGATGTAAAAACCTTAGGTAAATACCACTCTTAATTTTCCGCGCAGAGTACTGTAAAATCATCATCAAGATATTTAGTTGATCGCTTTATATTATACTAACTCTACCTACTATCTCCGTGTTGTGAAGGATTAAGAATACAAGTATCACCAACACATCTCCTCCCCAGGTTGCTGTAAAAGTCAGCTAAGGGATATTGCACACAGATAACATCCTCTATCAGAGACGGAAAACTCGAAAATAAACCCTGTGCCAACACATCTGGTCAGCGACTCACATTAGACCATAATCCCTCCCAAAGTGGAGGAGGCCCGTGCCCAACAGTAGGACGTAAATAGGCTGGAGAGAGAGAACATACTTAAGCTGACTTCACCAATAGAAATGTATGATTTTGAAAGAGCTTTTACTGTGATCATTGTCTACAAAATTGTTAGCGAAAGTTTTAAATATTTAGTTATCATATCAAAACCTAAACATTGGACAAGCCTTAAGGAATCAGTATTGCAGAGAAACGCGGAAAAGAAATCATCCTAAATTCAAATTAGCAAAAGTATCAAATCATTATTTATTATGAATATATCCATCTGTATTCTATGTATACATGTTATAAACATATATATATAAGTTAATATAACATATATTATACCCCCGACGTTGTTGGTTGCTGTAGGAACAGTAAATTCACACAATAGAAAGTGTTACGTTGGAAGAGCTTTCATCTATTCATTAAGTATTCGAGACAGGATAATACAAAGGTGAAGGGGCAGCCCTATAAATATGGTACTAAGTATCTACGTGCTAGCAATGGAACTTATTACGGTAGTTTTCAGTAGATGTTGCATAACTTCTAACATTAGAGATGCGATTGTTCCAGAAATTATGTGACACTGTCGTAGTAAACTTGTCAGTAGTGAAACGAGACGTTACTTACTGTAATTATGCATAAAAACGTGAATACTTTTCTTTAGACTTAGCTTGACTGTGATTTTAATAATATTTTTTATGCTACGAGGGTGACAAATAAGCTTACGGCTCGCCTGATGGTAAGCGATTACCGTAGCCTTTGGACGTGTGCAACACCAGAGGTATCACTCGTGCATTGCCGGCCTTGTAAAGACCTTTTAACGCCCTTTTTAAAGAGCCCCATGCTGTAGTCCTGTGGAAAACCACGACAGGATGTTCAATCCACAACGTGATTGTACGTGAGATGTAGTTGCGTTGACACCGTACTGTAATACATATGTATGAGTTTTGAAGATATGTTGAACTGAATCTTCCGTACATCCATTTTTTACTTCACATAATCTATAAGCATAGAAATGATCACAAAAAAATATTTCAGTCTGTATTTAAGCCTGTTACGTTTTACAGATGTTAAAACCTTGCAAAACATCTCTGGAAATGCTTAAGAAAAATGAAACCTAAACACAGTCTAATTAATTTTAAAGTTGGGTAAAACATAGTGTGATAAACATGAATAAATTTTAATGAAGTTTGAATTCAATTTATTCGAATTAAAATAACTCACAGTTCATTAATTAAGTCCCTTCTCACCAAGAACGCTTGTAGGCTTGAGTTAAGCTTCATGAAATTGATAGCTTCACACAGGCTGGCCTCGAGGTCAGTGCTATATAAAGAAAATTGAGTGCCTCAGCTAACCATTAAAATAATCATCGTATATTAAAGCTTATGTTATGTGCATACTAATAGTTGAAGACGTTTTGTACATGTCTTTAATAAGTATGAAATTTTTCACGAGTTTGATTTCAGTTGAATACATTCGTAATGCTTGTTTTAATTTATTGTAGCATTTTATAGCTCTAAATTTGAAATTGGTTGGGAGCTTGGAGGAGTTTTATATGTACAATTTAACAGGTCTTGGGGCGTATAATGAACTATCATTATACGCCCCAAGACCTGTTAAATTGTACTACTTCTTAAACCACAAGCACTAGCTTGTGGTTTAAGAAATCACGATTCTCTTTGTATTTCTGAGAAAGAATAAAACGCAAAAGAAATTAATATAAATCCTTAAATAAAAAAAGATATTGATATGAATAAAAAAAGTATATTATACGTAATCTGTGACCCGTGGAAGAAAATTATGCTAAGTTTGGCGTGTGGATAACCTAGTATATTTTATACATTTATAGTCTTATTATAAAGATTTTGCCATATTCACAACTTGTATTTTTTGCCGTTAAAATTTATGAAGTATAGGTATTTTAAGCATATTTTAAAATAAATGCTAATAAATATAGTAATGTTAAACATGTGCAAGATTTAAAAGATTAAAGCTGTTATATAATATTACGTCTCATAATAAAAATGTCGGAAATATTGTAATAATTATATTTGATATAATATTGTACGGTATTTTCTATTATGTTATCGCATTACATCAATAGATCAAAAAAGAAAGCTTGATATAAACAATATAAAAGCAATAAGTTAAGCCTAAAGCGACAAAGGTCATAGAAATACCAGATAGGGATGTTCTTCGTTATTCTATCCTATCTTGTCACGTTTCACCTTAGGTCTTGCAGGGAAAGTGCGCTTCCGAATATACCATGTTGCTTTTAGCACTAACTACCTGTATAGACAACTTTAAAGGTCTTTGACAGTGTGGGAACAACGATAGGGAAACTGATTGCCTAGCAATACTAGTTTAAACAATGAAAGTGCAAGTCTTAGCAATTATCAATAGCAAATTTGTTACGGTTGGTGTTAAGGGGCAATTTATACATAATAATAGTGCATATGGAATTTTACGCAATTTTGCTAATATTATAAAAGTGAAAGCGTGACTGTTTGGATTGATTGATGTGTCGATATTTTATACTTTCGTACCTAATCACTAAACTGAATTTTGAAGATTTTAGCATACTAAATTAATAAATATGCGCAGATTCTGCAAATAAATCGCTTTAAGCGATAAGGCCGCCTTTTGTACTTGATTTTTAGTATAAGTTAATTTTAAGATATGTATGGTGTACAATAAAGAATAAATAAATCATTTCAATCTTACATTTCAATCTTTTGACGAGCCTCGTGGTTGAGTGGTTCATGTAACGAACTGCCGATCAAGAAGTAGCGGGTTCGATTCCCGCTTGGGACAATCATTTGTGTGATTTTTCTAATTGTCGTACAAATTTTTGTCCTGCGTCTGGGTGTTTCTAAGTATTTTAAGTATGTATTTACAAAAGAAAAGTAGTATATGTATTTCTATCCGTATTCTGGTACCCATAACACAAGCATATAAGCTTAGCTTGGGACCAGAGGATGTTGTGTGAAATGTCCGTGCATCAATCAATTATTTTGACAAGACAAAATGACATAATTTTGTCTTGAACTAAGCTTAATTCTTAGATTTGGTGTAGGTACTGTGAAGCCTCTGCTTCACATAAACCTTCTTCTTGCAGAACAATTCATTTATTTCCCTTCTAGGACTTGTTATATTTATAAAATAAAACATTTAAAGCTCTATAAATAATTGTATTATTTTTTAAATTCATATTTGTTTCACAATGGTACCAATTCTATGTGCACAACTAAACTTAACTTAACTAAAAAATGGATATTGATAGTGTCAATAACACAATTCCGTAATATTAACTGAACTTTCTTGTTATTAAAACTGTTTATTATAGACTATAGATTATAATTAATATAAAAGTTCACAACAAAATAGCCAAATAAATAAGAAACAACAATAGTTGTTTTCATTTTTTAGTTAAGTTAAGTTTAGTTGTGCACGTAGAATCGGCACCAATATCTATTTTTTTACATCATCTTTAATGTTCCTTTTTTAAAATTTTTATTACTTTTTTTTAAAAATAAACCATATGTGGCCTGTATCATTGAATAGGTATCCCGTATTATTATAAGTATGGTATTTTGCATTTTTTTGTAAATCTGTACTATACATCTATATATATTTATATAAATGAACTGACTGGTTAATTAACATACCAATGTACAGCCAAAACTACTAAAGCTAAGAACCAGAAACCGTACCGATTCTTTTTATTACATAGTATGTGAAGTTAGAAAATATCCAAAACTACGGAAACGAGATATCTTTGTGTACAAGTCATGACTTTAGCTACGGCTACTGACGATACGCATAATAATATATCTTAGGAAGTGGTTTTATACTCATATATATATTCGATTAGATATATCGATTAATATTAATAACCATAAAAATTATGTTTCATAAGTGAAAGGCTGGCTAAAAATATTTAAAAACTTGCTTTCAGCAAATGAGCTTCTCCACAAAAGAAATCAATCATGTCAATAAATATTATTGACATTGAAATAATATGACGATATAAAAAATTTTTGCTTATAAAATTTATTATTTATTAAGAGACTGTTACGCTGAGAATAACTCTTAAAATATGCTATCTATGAAGCTTGCCAGCCAATATGATATGTATCACGCAATACTGAAAATTGATGAAGACATTTTTAGACAATAAATCAATCTAAGTAGTCCCAATTTTTTAAATATTATAATAAGTTATAAGGGCCATCATGATTAACCTAAATACTTGCGTAACTTAGTTAATTTATGATTAGGTATATCGAAGGTGTATGGTAATTATGTAGGACAGTTCTATCAAAATAAGAACAAGTTATGCAACAAACATATTGCAGAGAAAGTGTGCTTAAAAATTTATTGTTTGAACGTAAAGAAATGGAAACGATTTGTGTAGTTTGTTGTTATAACGTTTATGATAACAATAAGATATTATAGTTTGTATTATGTAATATAACATTGTGTGTAATAATTATTTAATGTTGTCGATACTTCCGTTTGTGCGCTAGCTACAGTTATTTTTTTTTATTTTTTTTTTCATGGACATTTCACACAACGTCCTCTGGTCCCAAGCTAAGCTTATATGCTTGTGTTATGGGTACCAGAATACGGATATAATACATAAACTACTTTTCTTTTGTAAATACATACATATAATACATAGTAAACACCCAGACGCAGTACAAACATTTGTTTGACATTTATGGATATCACACAAATGATTGTCCCAACCGGGAATCGAACCCGAGACCTCGTGATTGGCAGTCCATTACATAAACCACTCCACCACGAAGCCCGTCCAAAGTTCCAAAATTGTTTACGATACTAATGTACTAATCTTAAACTTAAAGTTACTTGAATTAAATTTGATTTGAATGATTTCCATATTTTTCCGTATACTCGTTCCTATCAAGAAAATTTATTAAAACTAGCTGATGCCCGCTACTCAATACGCGAGGAATTTTGGAACCCCATATATTTTGTCACCGTTTAAACCTTCCCTGGACTCTCACGAATATTTCAAGAGCAAAATCACCAAAATCGGCCCAGCCTTTCTCGACTTTAAGCAAGACTAACGAACAGCAATCGATTTTTATATATAAGAAGATTATCATCTTAACACAGCCACATCTATAAATCGTTCACAAATGTTACAAAACTTATAATCTGTAGTATATTTTTGGAAGCACTTCAAGAGAGACTTTTTTGCCTTTTTTTTTCAATTTTCCTACAATACCTAGGCGGTATTCAAAATAATTCAATTGATTTGTAAAAATAAATATCTACTTTTATAATATATACCCCATTTAATTCCATTATCTACCAAGATTCAAAACGATTAAAGTAAAAAAATATCACGGTAAGTTTTAATATCCATAATAATACTTTATATCGACGATATATTACTTATGAGAGACAATCTTTTCATTTCATAATTATTGTCTGAAGTTGGTATGAAAGTAAAAATAATTGCATTTTCTTGGCGAGTAATTAGTGCCTTGTTAAGGGCCTACATCAATATTATCGTCGACATGTACCTATTAACACAGCTAGTAGCTATAGAAAATGAAGAATTAGGGATATTTTTTTTGTTTACTCAATATCTACTAAATATATTTTAACTCCGGTTTACGTGTTTCTATATATAATAGTTACTTATGTTTTTAAAGTTATTTCATTAGTTAATACGCGATAATAGACCGACAAATGAAAAAAATAAAAAATGAGAGAGGTTGTTTCGCTAAGATTTTCTATCGAGAAAACTTTTTTCAATCGCGTTTCTGAGTTTATGCGATCCTAGATTTTTTTTTTTTTTTTTTTTTTTTTTTTTTTTTTTTCTATAAATATTCATGGACATTTCACACAACGTCCTCTGGTCCCAAGCTAAGCTTATATGCTTGTGTTATGGGTACCAGAATACGGATAGATTACATATACTACTTTTTTTTTTTGTAAATACATACTTATAATACATAGGAACACCCAGACGCAGTACAAACATTTGTATGACAATTAGAAAAATCACACAAATGATTGTCCCGAGCGGGAATCGAACCCGCGACCTCTTGATCGGCAGTCCGTTACCAGAACCACTACACCACGAGGCCCGTCAAATATGAACAGATTATACAGGGTGTCCCAGAACTCAACGTCAAGCCGAAACGGGGTGACAGGATAGATCATAACCATCACGAGAAAAATCAGAAAAAAAATCTATCCCATGCAGTTTGGAAATTATGGGCATTTTAAGAAAAACCTAGAAATTTGGTCTAACTGTACCATTTTTCGGTTATTGTGGTTAATTTTTATTATTTTTGGTCATTTAAACTTTGGAACCGTAACCCTAAATAACATCTCGAGAATCACAGTCTAAAATAATGACACAATTACCCCAAGTTTCCTAGAATTTAGACTATTTGTTAAACTATGAATTTAAAATTTTCAAACTTTGTCGACTTTGAAACACCCTCCTTTAAAAAAAATGTACTAGAGTGCCTTGGCAAGTGCCATTAAGAGTTGGCGCATTTAATCAGGATTGTAAAATGGTACAATACTTGTAAGTTTCGTACTAAAAAAAACGAGTAAAAAATAAAAACCTCAAGTAACCCGATTTTTGCTAACCCATTTTACTCAGTTAAAATGTTTTTTATTCGCACAAGCCCTTGGTAGGTTCTTTATTTTACGGTAAAATGATGAGAGATATGGATAGTGGACATGTTTGCCATGAGCGAGCGAGACAGATAGTGACGCCACTTTTACCAAAGCAACAAAATACTAATAAAATAATGAAAAATGTTGACCTTGTTTTGTTTAGGTTTATTGGAATAAAAGTCAGATTTGAAAATAACATTTTTTATTAAAACAAATGTTCAAATTGTTTACCATCAGCTTCAACACACGCCCTACATCTTCTTAAAAAAGATCTACTTATTAGCCGGGCATATCCTCGAGAGTTGATGTCCTCAGCAGCTTGAGAAATTCGTTCACGCAGCTCGGCTACGCTCTCAATGGGCTTAGAATAAACTTTTTCTTTGAGAACGCCCCAATAAAAAAAATCCAGGGGATTTAAATCTGGGGAACGGGCTGGCCACGAGATAGTGCCTGAACGTCCAATCCACCTTCCCGGATATTCTTGGTCAAGGAAATCTCTTACTTGCACTGCGTAATGCGCTGGGCAGCCATCTTGTTGATACCACATGTGGCAACGATCTGTTAGTGGTACGTCCTCTAACAAACTTGGTAAATTTTCTCGTAAAAAATTTAGGTAATTCGTGCCATTCAAATTCTCAGGCAGCTCAAAAGGCCCAACTATTTTGCCGTTTAAAATTCCTGTCCACAGGTTAACTTTAAAGCGATATTGGGATCGGTCTTCTCGCATTAAATGTGGATTCTCCACATGCCACTCATGAAAATTGTGTAAGTTTATGTAGCCATCTTTT
This sequence comes from Orgyia antiqua, assembly GCA_916999025.1. NCBI lineage: Eukaryota > Metazoa > Arthropoda > Insecta > Lepidoptera > Erebidae > Orgyia > Orgyia antiqua. The sequence continues at coordinate 10,935,583 of OU779869.1, forward strand.
TTAAATGTAGATTCATCTGACCAGAGAATTTTTTGGATGAATTGGGGATTTTCATTATGCCTCTGTAGCATTGTTCTACAAAATGAAATCCTTTCAGGATAATCTCGAGGGAGAAGACTTTGAACTCGTTGTACGTGAAATGGATGCATTTCAGCTCTTTGTAAAATACGATGTGCTGTGCTTTTGGGTATTCCCGTTCTTTCTTCAATTCCACGAACGGAAATACTTGGGTCATCTGCGACCTCTTCCAACACTTCTTCTTCGTAAGGAAAGCGAGGTCTACCTCCAGCCCGTATTTGATTCGGGAAATGGCCGTCCTCTGTGAGTGAATGGTGCACATTAACAAACACGCGGTGATCCGGATAGCGCTCTAAATTTGGATATCTTTCACGATAAAGTCTAGCGGCGGCACTTGCGTTGCATCTGCATTCCCCATAAATGAGATGCATGTTCGCATATTCTTGTGAAGTGTAGCGCGTAGGCATAGTGATGAGAAGGATGTCAACACAAAAGTCCAATTCCAAAAGAGAGAAGCCAAAGTTGCCGGTATGTAATCAACAAGTCCAATTCACAAAAATCCAAGTCCAAAAAGAAAAGCCAAAGTTGTCAGTACTAAATTAACACAAGCGAATACGGAAAGGTGCGCAGTAGACGAATGAGCGAAATGTACTAACTGGTGTCAGACTGGCAGCGTAGCTATTTGCTTGGTATGGCGTCTGTATCTGTTTCATTCGCACTCGTTTAAACGATGCATCTCCGTCTCACTGCGTGGCGTCACTATCTGTCTCGCTCGCTCATGGCAAACATGTCCACTATCCATCTCTCTCATCATTTTGCCGTAAAATAAAGAACCTACCAAGGGCTTGTGCGAATAAAAAACATTTTTCCTGAGTAAAATGGGTTAGCAAAAATCGGGTTACTTGAGGTTTTTATTTTTTACTCGTTTTTTTTAGTACGAAACTTACAAGTATTGTACCATTTTACAATCCTGATTAAATGCGCCAACTCTTAATGGCACTTGCCAAGGCACTCTAGTACATTTTTTTTAAAGGAGGGTGTTTCAAAGTCGACAAAGTTTGAAAATTTTAAATTCATAGTTTAACAAATAGTCTAAATTCTAGGAAACTTGGGGTAATTGTGTCATTATTTTAGACTGTGATTCTCGAGATGTTATTTAGGGTTACGGTTCCAAAGTTTAAATGACCAAAAATAATAAAAATTAACCACAATAACCGAAAAATGGTACAGTTAGACCAAATTTCTAGGTTTTTCTTAAAATGCCCATAATTTTCAAACTGCATGGGATAGATTTTTTTTCTGATTTTTCTCGTGATGGTTATGATCTATCCTGTCACCCCGTTTCGGCTTGACGTTGAGTTCTGGGACACCCTGTATATTGAAAAAACATATACTTAAAAATTAGAGCTCTAGCCATTCAATCTAAAAAAAAATGAAAACTGCGTACGTAGAAAAATGCATGAAGCTATTTTGGTATCCTCTTAATTGCTGACGTATCTTAGCTAGTAATAATATTAACTGACAACTATTGTGTTATGACTTTATTAATGAATAAAATAAATAAATAGTGTTTCAACTCCAATCAGTTTCGAATTGTATCAATTATCAAATTCTAATTACCGAGATTAGCACGAACAAACATTTTGTTTATTGCGGTTTTATATGTGTATTACGTCTCTACAAATGACTCTATTAAGAGGATACCAAAATAGCTTCGTGCATCTTTCTATGTACGAAGTTTTCATTGTTTCTTTAGATTGAATGGCTAGAGCTCTAATTTTTAAGTATATGTTTTTTCAATATATTATCTAGGATCGTATAAACTCAGAAACGCGATTGAAAAAAGTTTTCTCGATAGAAAATCTTGGCGAAACAACCTCTCAAAATTTTTATTTTTTTCATTTGTCTGTCTATTATCGCGTATTAACTAATGAAATAACTTTAAAAACATAAGTAACTATCATATATAGAAACACGTAAATCAGAATTAAAATATATTTAGTAGATTTTGAGTTAATAGGAAAAGTATCCCTAATTCTTCATTTTCTGTGCCTACTGGCTGTGTTAATATGTACGTGTCGGCGATGATATACGATAATATTGATGTAGGCCCTTAAACGGAACACAAAAGTCCTTTTGATAAAGCTTAGTTAATAAACATTTACAAAACAATGGAAATGCTTTTAATCGCTATATAGGTACATTTCAATTTGAAGGCATTAATTTATAAACAAGGGCTTTAATAATATAGGAATATGATCAATAGACGTAACACAAAGGTCATCGACAAAGACCAATCATCCGATCACTTGTCTATAATTAATATTACGGTTATTGAACTGTCTTAATAGGTACTTTATTTGTACACATTGATTTCCGGCCATTTCCATTTACCAATCTACGATTATGGACAGACTGTAATCCTCGTTTATCAGTAAAATATTTTTTATCTCCAGTTAAAATTTTAACGAAAATGCTATTATCAGTAGTTTGTTGAAATAAAAATAAGGACAACATTCAAGATTTTTGTGTCTTTAATTGTAATATCGTTAGGAGAGTCTTGCATAAAAAGACCTAAAAAATATGAATGTACAGTGGACAGTGTGAATGAATGAAAGAAAGAGGAGTTAACACAGATATGACGGCAGACAGAAGACTGTGGAAGAAAAAAGACATTTTATCAACCTCAAATAGCGGGATAAGGGTTGGAGAATGATAAACGATGATGAGGATAGATAAAATATTTAAAACGGCTCTTACAGTGCAACAAACAACTTTTATCATCTTTTGCAAAATTCTAATCTAATTCCCCGAATTTCTGTAGTGTTTTAAAATTAAAATAAACATAAAAAAGTTTGCGCTGTCGTAACATATCTTTTATTACTATGTTTTATTAGTTTCGTTCTCATCTATGTATAAGTATATATATCAATTAGCTATCCATTAACATAGTAAGCTCTTTTCAATAGTTTTATTAATTTGTTTGCATAAAGATCAAGATCGATAACAAAGCATCCGTAAAAAAGGGCTTTTTATGAAAACCGTTTTTTACAATCAATTAATATTGTATTAAAGCGTGTTTTTTTATTTTTAGTCCAAGAAATATATAACAGATAAAAATGTCAATCTTCAATAATAAAAAAGAGTGCTTCTATGTTTAGTGATAATATGTGTGGCAACATGTGTTAAACATTTCTTCAGCACTATCTTTACTTTCATCGAGCAATTATAATAATATATTGCCTATCTTAAGGGCCTACATCAATATTATCGTCGACATGTACATATTAACACAGCTAGTAGGTATAGAAAATGAAGACTTAGGGATATTTTTTTTGTTTACTCAAAATCTACTAAATATATTTTAATTCTGATTTACGTGTTTCTATATATAATAGTTACTAATGTTTTTAAAGTTATTTCATTAGTTAATACGCAATAATAGACCAACAAATGAAAAAAATAAAAAATGAGAGAGGTTGTTTCGCTAAGATTTTCTATCGAGAAAACTTTTTTCAATCGCGTTTCTGAGTTTATGCGATCCTAGATCATATATTGAAAAAACATATACTTAAAAATTAGAGCTCTAGCCATTCAATCTAAAGAAACAATGAAAACTTCGTACGTAGAAAAATGCACGAAGCTATTTTGGTATCCTCTTAAAGCGGTGTGGCATATGAAGTGAGTAACAATTTATTCAAAGTACATAACTTCAGAATAAAGTACTTTGCAGTAAAATATTACGATATTGACTAAATAATATGCAATTTTACGGCTATTTGAAATTTATTATCAATAACTTCATTCTGAGGTAATTTTATGTAGTTTCGAATTCATGGGCGTCTATTTTAAGAAAATTTTCTTTACAACAGTGGTTGAATATTCTCTGAAACCTTCGAGTGTAGTGAAATAAAAATAAATGCTATAGAATCCACATAATCAAAAGTTCATGTAGGTGTACCTACAAGAACTTTCGATTATTGCATCTTTATTATTTCTAAATACCATAATGTGCTTTGTTTGTGTTTGTGTGGCACACATGGAAATCATTACCACTATTACCAAAATATAAAAATGTAATCTCAAAAATGTTTTAGGAGATTTTTTATTATACTCGTGTTTAAAGTGTTTATCAATTATAAATATTTATCATACAGTGCATATTGTTACAGTATTTGTTTTTTTGCCTTACTATTAATTTATTCACACTATTTGTCTATCACATCAAAACTCTTTTAAAATGTTAATAAATTTTAATGTAAAGTTATTTTTATTTTTATTTATTCTTTGCAAAAACAATTTCACAAATATCTATTAGTTAAAATTAAATAACATGAAATGTATCTATGCTTAACATTTAATAAAGTAAATCAAAAGCGCGTCAGTTTCCACGAATTTAATTTGAATAATTTATTCGTAAGCTATAATAGCTACTTTACATATTTCAAGCCCATAATCGTTACACCACTGAATCTCTTAATTTGGCAATATAAGTACATAATATTTTATAATTTTAATATACTTACAGTTCGTATTGAGGTCAACATTTTCACGAGATTCAGTAAAAGTTTTGACACCAATAAACACAGTTCAACACATTTCTTTCACTATCACCGTAGTCCAAATTTTTGTTTATAGGGCTGTAACTTAGGGTTTGCGGCTGTGTAGTACTCTAGGCTGTTGTGAAATGAAGTTCAAGGCTAGTCAGTGTGAGGTTTATATACGAGGGTAGCGTACCGTGGCCGTTTGATAGTGTGAGTGATGCACTAGTGCAGTGCAAGTGGGTGGTATAATCATGACGTATGTATGTGCGCTTGTGTACAATACAGAGTATATAGGCGTTTCATAAAAACAAATCTCTACAAAATCGTATCTAGAATATAGTTTAGTGTTGATGAAATTTCTATGAAGATGTTTTCCCTGTATTAAAGTACTACTTGTACTTTAATACATAGAAAACACTTACTAGAACTGTAGTTGTTGTCGCGACTTTGTACGCGTGAAATTTAAAAAATGTTCCCCTCTTTGGCAACATTTTTCCTTGATGCTTCTCTCCTGTAGGTCACAGCGTGATATTATATAGCCTATAGCCTTTCTCGATAAATGTACTGTCCAATACTGAAAGAATTTTCCAAATCGGGATAGTAGTTTCTGAGATTAACGCGTACAAACAAACAAACTTTACAGCTTTATAATATTAGTATAGATTATAATACTATTCTCATGTTCAAATTACTAAATTAATGTCACAGAATTTACAGTGCAACATTGAGATTGTTTTGGAATAGTATCTATAGAATACATTCTGTTTCATATTTTATAGAATACATCTTAGTTTTATGGAATTGCTATCAAAATTACTAGAAAAATTAGTGGTACATAAGTTTTAAGTACTTTTGAGAGATTATATTATCGATGTGACCATCAATATAGGGCTTAAAATTTTACGAAATTTAACAATAAATTAATAGTTATATGATTATAGTTAAGTGTCGCAAGAGTTTTATTAGGCTTACGATATAGATTAGTAAATATTCATAAGAAGTAACATTAGTTAACAGATGTCCTCAAAATGTGGTGAAATGAACAGTTAACTGCAGCCACCATTAAGAAATACGTGATGAACAAAAAACTTGTTTGGAAAAGTCATAATAATCGAGAAGCTCTGATTATGATGTTTTCATAACATCAGAAAATATTTTCTGTATAAATTATCATTGAACAACAAAACCATAACTGAATAAACGTTAGTATGAAATTGACAAAAGTAATTACATACTTTTAAACTTAAATTGTGTACCAATAATTGTTTACTTTTGTGGTCGATTCAAAATGACGAACATTGCGCAGTGGCTGTCTTGGTATTGCAATTCTGCTGTATCTTCAGATATTTTCGTGTTTTTATATATTTTAAATTCCAATAGCAAATGCTATTTTGCTATTAAATAATCATATTTGTAAATTCCATTTAAAATCTATCTTGAATTCGTTTCCCATGGTATTTATCACCATTTCACTCCGAAACATCTTGATAGAATCTTATGAAATTATATGTATATTCAAGAGCTCTTTAAATAGGAATTTTGTAATAAACCTCTCCTGGAATTACGAAAGTGTAAATATAGGGCAAACTTAATAAGATAGATAAAATATATCTCTGTATCTTAGTGTTAAATAATATATTAACTTGTGGTAAACATTGCGTTATGAAACAAGAATTTCAAACTATCATTTACTGTATATAAATATAACGTTACAATAAAATACCATTGGTAATTTATATTAATATTAACAATAGCTTGTTGGTATATCTGTCATTATTATAATAAATAATTGTTTAACCCTTCTACGATATTGCGTCACTCTTATGTGTAATTTTTTTTTGCAATAACTGTTATCTGATTGACAATGAATTAAGTGTGACTTTGTTTTCTATTCACACATTGATTGCTATAAATAACAGTGGGAAAATTACCTCTTTGCTTTCGCTGAGTTTACGCTATTTTTTGCATAAAAATAAGATGGAACAAGGACTAACACAGATGTAACGTCAGAGAGAAGAGTACGGAAGAAAGAGATATTATGTTACAAATATTGTATTTAGACTGTACAGGATGACTCTCTACAGTCTCTGCTTATCCCCATGGGAAAAAAACGCGACGGCAAAGTTATGATGACTTCAATGGGTAAGGAAGATAATAATTATTTATGAGATATGGTTCTATGTCTAGACCTAAGTCATAGCTTGTTAAATTTTCATTTGAAAAGAAAACATGCCGTTAAAATAGGCTCAATAATACTATTGCGTGTTTAAACTTTTTAACAAAAGTTCAGATAATTGTTAACAAGTTATGGTGTGCTTACTAAAACTGGTCTCCGACTACACAGTTAAATAACTATCATAATTGTTTCTGAACTTCGTCGTTTCTAAGCTTCGTATAATATCAGTAAACTCAGATTTCTATCTTACGTAACCCTTCCTTGTCTAATAACAAAGCTATCTATGCATCTAGAGATGACATCTATTGTTTATATACTTCCCCGATTTAACTTATATCTAACTAATTTTTTTTAATATAATTATTTTTTATTAGTTTACAGATGACCATTCAATTTATTTCTATTCTTGTAGGCGTTTTATCATAGAGTTGAAGATCTTCAGATAGGAACCTCTTTTAAAATTAACCGCATTACTTGTGTTGTCGTAGGTACAAGGTAATAGATATATCTAATGTGTATATAATAATTAGAGTTTGTATATAATAGATTGATTCAAGAGGATGGCTTTTTATACAATTTGTTAAAGTTTGGTAAAAATTTATGGTGGGTGGGCTTAACAACCATAAACACGGGTAAAATCGCGAGTATTAAATAGTAACTTACAATCTGCAAGCGCCTACCGTGAGATACGTTGCAAAGAACATGGTAGAGTTTTGTCTAAGTGTTTGATGTAATGCATTCAAAGGTAAAAGTATTTACGTAAGCCTTTATCTTTGTCATAATGAAGCTTTATAACAAATTATTTGATATTCTTTTTATGTAGAACAATAAATATGTGATTTGTGTTTAGGTTCTAATATTATACTGCAAATAAGAACGGAATCGTTACTGTCGTAGTACACTTGCAGTTTTCTCAGTCATAGACATCTACTATATTCAATCATATAGAATACGAAGCTATTTATTCCACTATACAGTGTCAATTACTTGTATATAATGTGGTTACATATTTTTAATAATGCTTACTGATTAAGTAACTTTAATACTGTTTTTATAATTCGATGGTCATTCGTTCATTTACTTGTCCATAGAAAATAGCAACGCCTTGTAGATTTTGTTGCAAGATTTTTAATTGCAGCAACTCTACAGAACTGAATATCCTATTAGACTAGGCGAAAAGAAAAGTTCATTAAATAGTTTTAATTTTTTAGTAAACTTTGAGTAGATACTACTTTATCATATAAGTAATTACTTATTGAGACAGTTTTTAGACATTGACATCAATGGAGTTGTTTCTGTTTTTAAAGTGCCTACTTTTAAGAATAATAATATATAGTGGTTTCTTTAACAAACAGCTTGGAAAAAATATGTTATTTTACCCAGGCGTCTTAGAAACTACAACCACAAATAATGTAATGGTCTAATCATTTCACAAATAGCTTATAAGCAACATTATTCAAGAGTGCTATAGGCTGTATATTATGTCTACCTGTATCTCTCTCTCTACAGCCCATTACGTTCCACTGTAGGGCACGGGCCTCCTTCACTTTAAGAGGAATTACGGTCTACTATGCCGTGCAGACCAGGCTCTTTTGCACGGGGTTTTCAAGTTTTCTGGATCTCACAGAGGATGTTATCTGTGTAAGCTTTAGCTTGCTTTTACAGCACCACAGGAAGGAAAGGGGGTGATGACACTTGTATTCTTAGTCCGTCACCACTCGGACAAGTACCTATATGTACTGATTTAAAATTCCAGGTGTACGAAGTCACCGGCAACAGCTAGTTTTACATAAGGTGCGATGGAAAATTTGAGTAGGTACTTCTTACAAGCACTACTGTCCATTTTATATAACAGCCATAATAGCTATCTATATTTATTAGGTATCAACCTAGGCAATGACTGTCCATAAATTGTAACAACTTGCAGTTTATTCCAACCGTAATATAAGGTTACGCTAGATTTTACTTCCCTACTTATTTACAACGGTGTATACGATTCTTAATGGTACTTTACTGAGATAAGAATTTTCCTGATTCCTTATAAGTGGACTGCAGAGTCAGCCAATTCACAATTTAGGTGTTTGTGTTAGGTATTGCTATGCCTATTCCAAAGCACCGCGCCAAAAGGGGCCGCTCCAGATTAGCCAGATTTTACCTACTGAAACAATGAAAAAAAGACGTTTCGTACTCCGCTGTTTTCTTCGTGAAAATAAAATTATTTTCAAAATTTTACTACCATAATTATAATAGATTAAGAGTAGGTATATCTAAGCTTCTATTAATTTATATTTTAAAACATTACTGAATTTGTGTGATAGATAAGTTCATCTTAAGGAAACCATGAAAACGGGGTTTTGGAATGGTCATATTTCTTTTAGTTAAGTATCATGTTTTGAAAAAAAAATGGAATTGAAGCATAGAATCACATATTATAAGACAGGTAGATACTGTGAGAAAAATTGAAGTATTTTTTGACCACGAAGAAAACAAGGGACTATGTACTATGTCCATATTTTTGTATAGAGCATAGCTTGCTATCGACCCCTCTTAAACAAGTACCAGGAAACACGGAAGTGAGTCGGAAATTGATAGTGAAATGCATGCGCAAACCTAGTCACCCAACCCCCTAGCAAGATCTTTGCGATACAAGTTTTTACTCAACCAGTCTCATGAAGTAATTAGTAGTTTTTCCTGGTTGGGCTTCTTTATCCAATTACAGGTAGCATGTTTGTAATGTCAGGAAAGTTATTATATAATGTTATTTCCCGTGGTTGCAGTTCGCATTATTTTTCGAGAGATTTGTAATTTAAATTTTTTTATTATTAATGTAAACTGTACAATTGATTTGATTAAATGAATATTCTTAATTATGCATCCACAAGTAATTAAATATACGAAGAAATAAAAAAATATAAAAATGTGTATTGTTGGCACTATGGGCGGAACCAAGAGTTAGTTTAGGGAAAATTTTCATTTCTTTGTTACATTTCTTATAGTTAAAACAATGAAAACATAACGTCCCTTTTTAGAGTTCCGTATCCAAAGGGTGAAAACGGGACCCTATTACTGAGACTTCGCTGTCCGTCCGTCCGTCCGTCCGTTTGTCACCAGGCTGTATCTCAAGAACGGTGATAGCTAGAGAGTTGAAATTTTCACAGATGATGTATTTCTATTGCCGCTATAACAACAAATACTAAAAATAAAATAAAATAAATATTTAAGGGGGGCTCCCATACAACAAACATGATTTTTTTACCGTTTCTTGCTCTCATACAACAAACGTGATTAATTAAGTATTGTGTGTGTTGTTTGCTCATTTATTAATAACGTGCCTTATGTTGCATAGATAATGGTACGGAACCCTTCGTGCGCGAGTCCGACTCGCACTTGACCAATTTTTTATTTTTTTCCCCTTTCTACACCACTACACAGATAAGTTTGATAAAATAGACATAGCTTGGTCGATTAACCGTAAAAACTTATTACATATATATATTTATCCGAACTAATATTACTCGCTTTAAGCTAAGCTGTTTATATTTTACTCACACAATACGCAAAAACAGTTTCTAAAACTTGAAGCCTGATTAGAAACAAGGCTGAGACAAAAAGGCCTCGTCGTTCAAATTAAAATACTGGGTACGCTTAACTTAAGACGATACCAAAATAGCTCCGTGCATTTTTCTACGTACGAAGTTTTCATTGTTTCTTTAGATTGAATGGCTAGAGATCTAATTTTTAAGTATATGTTTTTTTCAATATATGATCTAGGATCGCATAAACTCAGAAACGCGATTGAAAAAAGTTTTCTCGATTAGAAAATCTTAGCGAAACAACCTCTCTCATTTTTTATTTTTTTCATTTGTCGGTCTATTATCGCGTATTAACTAATGAAATAACTTTAAAAACATAAGTAACTATTATATATAGAAACACGTCAATCAGAATTAAAATATATTTAGTATATTTTGAGTAAACAAAAAAATATCCTTAATTCTTCATTTTCTATACCTACTAGCTGTGTTAATATGTACATGTCGACGATAATATTGATGTAGGCCCTTAAGAATTTTAGGTTTTATCTATTTAACGAATGGAGTTTGCTCTATATGAGCTCTACCCCCATAGATATGTTACATTTGAGAAAACGAAATTTTATACGATCACCGTTGACACACTTACTAAAATAAAGTGATTGAATTTTCAGTACTATGCAAACATCTTTACCATAGGAGTACCTATACCTTGAATAGAATGTATCTATTTGCTTTTGGCGCCATCTGTCGTAATACGTTAGAAGTTCTGAGTTTTTTAAAACGAAGCTTTCTGTTTCATGCGTTATATAGTCAGTACCTTTCTTATAACTAAATATGTCTATGTAAGCCTAGATGGAGTTGCTACGCAACTTTATAAAATTGCCGTGTGTAAACAGATCGTGTATTAAATTTTTTTATGATTATAAGTAACGCAAAGTATAGCGATAATTTCCTAGTTATTGTTAGTAAATTTTCTAATAATAAGTGGGCGAAGTTGGTTGTACCAAAGGCTGTAACATCTTTACTCGTAGCTCTACTAGTTATTTGCGTGTAGCATAGATCTATTGTATGTGTTTAACATTTATATAAGTAAATTGGGATTACCTGGTCTTATGTTTTTATACTACAATAGTGACAATGAAACTCACGGTTCGCCTGATGGTAAGCGATTACCTATGGACGTTTGCAACACTAGAAGTAGGTATCACTCGCGCGTTGCCGATCCTTAAAGAACCTTTTAACGCCCTTTTTAAAGATCCCCATGCTATAGTCTATATATTTTTATTTACTTATCTATAATCACTAGATAATATCATAATGTACTGTGCCACAAATAATTTACTAGCAGAAATATGCAGGTTTTGTTAAAATAAATTAAAACACAAGTAACAAAGCTATTTATTAAGCTTATTTAATTTAATACACTATGTAGGTATCTACCCAAAATTATTGCACATCAAATAGGAAGAATACACATCGAGTAATTTTGTAATAAATAATAAATTTGTAAATACTTAAATATCTTACATACAATCCTAAAAATAATAATTATTTAAATTCACAAGTATCTTGTGTATGTATATACATGATAAAAGCTTAATTTAATATCTGGTTTATGATGGTCTGTATTTTATTTTATGACACTTTGTAGCCATAACAAAGTGTATTCTTTCCAGATACTTAGCATCTAGTGTAATTTGTATTTTGTTACCTTGCAACAAAGCATTAGCTAATTTGTACATAAATAATATCGATTTATCAATGTCTATATTTACATTATTCTTGTACCTTTAAAACTACTTATGTAAACTATAAAAACTTAGACTAACTTAGGATGGTCTCTTCTTGTCGGGCCTGATTCTTTTATTTTTGGGCACCACGCGCCTTGGTTTCACAGACTTATGGACCATCCTTTTTGGGTGTGTGTGATAATGATGGCTAGGATGTGAAGGTTTAGGATGTGAACCAGCTGATGGCATGTAATGGTATCCTGCTGTATATTCTGGCTCGGACATTACATGAGAATGAACATATGTCACTTTCTCTGTAGTGGGATTTTTTAGGTAAGTCTGTGGTACCATAATCTGATAAGGTATTTTATATTTTGAATGAGGCATGGGAGTAACGTAACTGACAGTTTGAACCATTTCAGCGTTCTGTTGAGCAGCATGGCCGGCTGCTGCGTAATGTGCCGGCAAAACTGTAGCAATGGTATGATCTTTGCTTGGATAATTTTCTGTAAGAACCAACCCTTGCCCATCAGATTCTTGCTGCTGATGATATATGTAAGTTTGATATCCGTTAGGATCTGTCTGTACTACTTGGGATTGTGTATCTTGGGATGGATATCCAGTATCTTGCTGAACATGTTGAGTATTTTGAGTGTAGTATTCTTGAGTGTCCTTTGGTGATTCATAAGAGGACGATGTGTAGCCAGCTGGCAATGACTGTGAATTTTCGTCTTTTGGAATATCATATTCATGAGCTGCTGCACCATTTGACGTTTCATATTGAACTCCGTGAGCTTGAGACACTGTTTCATACTCTACTGCTACTTGAGGAGATGCTTGTTCTGATCCCGAGTGTTCTTGGGGTGCTGCATATGAAGTATCATGAGTTATTGACGTCTGGTAAGAAGTTGTTAAATGTGGTGGTACTTCATATTGAACATGAGTGCCGTGCTCGTGTACTTGGGCACCCTGATCATGACCATGGGTGCCCTGTTCATGAACACTGGAAACCTCAGCAGATGTCTGGTGTCCGCCGTGCGATGCTGCATGCTCAGTCTGATGTTGGAAATGTGTCGAAGGTACAAAGAAATTCTGTGAAGATACTGGTGATTGTGGAACGTACTGGTACTCATAGTAGGGTGGCGATGAATGTTTGTAATGATGATCACCTTCAGAAGGCGAATAGTGGTGACGTGTGTAACCAGATGGGTATTTGGCCATAACTGGCTTTACGGCTGAATACTGAACTCCTGAGCTGTGACTGTGAGAGTGGCTATAAGAGGGTCGGACGTGTGGGTGTGAATAATGATCATGGTGAGTACTAGAATGACTTGATGAGCTTTCTTCAGGTATAGAAGACAATGGGCTAGAATAAGTCATAACCTGAGGCCCGGTGTTAAATCCAATTTTTTGGAAATATTGATTTACCAACTGTTGTAAATTTAAGTTATTCAGATAGTTTGAAAGTGGATAATTTTGTGGTAAATCTGCATATAGTTCAGCTGTAGGGTTTTTAAGCGAAGAGCTTGGTATTCTCAACACGAGAACTGGTACTACTTTCTGCTCAATATGAGAGGATTGTAAGTGATCTTGAGTTAGACCAACGTTTTGATATTCTGGATCTTTAATAAGTTGTGAGGGATCTACTAAATAATTGGACATTACAGAAGGAAACTGTCCACTTAAACCGCTAAACTCTTGGCCATTGTATGTTGTATATAGAGTTGATGGGTGTGATGTATAAGTACTAGTGCCGTATCCATGAGAGGTGGTAGAAGTACTTGCGCTGCTATCTTCTGATGGTTTATTATATTTATATCCAGGTTTTTGATCCTTCACTGGTACAAGCTCGAAAGCTTGAGATGGTTGTATTTCAACGCTTGTTTTGATATGTTTTCCATTTGGTTTTTCATAATGGTGTACTGTATGGAATGATTGTACCTTACCAGCAGGAATATCTTCTTGAGAATAAGGATATATCATGAATTTGCCTTTTTCTTGGGAAGGTTTACCAAAATAAGAATAAGTATAACCACTATTTGTTTTGTATCCATATCCCAGATTAGCGTCAATAGTTCTTTTACCTTTTGTTTTTGTGTCTATTTCTGTATCATTGACTATTTCGATAGCTATCACAGCAGGAAAATGTCCTAATGGTGGACCGTTACCCTGTATTTTTACACCAATTTTCTTTTCTTCTTTTGGTGAATCATCTTTTACTCCAAACTTTGCTTCCACATCTCTTAAAAATTTCTTCTCGTCAGATGTTAACGTTGTATTTGAAAGCTTATTCTTTTCTTTTACATCTGATTTGTATTTTTTTGGATCTGGATTGGCACAAATAGTTGTCAGCGCTCCAAATAGCAGTATCTGAAATTGAAAAAACGATACATTAAAACCAAGATTTAAAAAGCATCGCGTCGCACAGATGGGTTAAATCATAAATCAATATCTTTTGAAAGACTAGATAGACATATTAGATGCGAAACGTAAGAAAATATTGTTGCTTAGAGTTTATTATTATTTCTTGTAAAATATTAAGAAAACCTCATCGCTTGAAGCGGTTTCTACCACGTTTAGTCTAAACAATAGTTAATATTTAACTAGATGCTACCTATTGGTGAATATATTTATATTTGATGATGAACTTATCTGACTACATAACCGTACATTAACAAATTGCGTGCTCGTTTCTTCTTCACTCTCTAAGCGAATCAGGCAATTAGGCAACATGACATGATCTTTATTTCTCAGTATTCGAACATCATCACAATCTTGTGAAATTTTAGTAATATCTGTTACGAAGCGATGACATCTAACAATCATATAACATTCCTGTATCTAAATGTATGTTAGCGAGTATCAATTAAAATTATGGGTGAACGTAAATCGTAATTACAAAATAATTGCCTTAATCATTGTATGAAGTAACGCAAGAGTAATGCTGATAAAACGCTCATACATTTAGCGCGAGTTTAATTCATACAAAGAAATCGTATGTTGTTAACCAAGGAATTTTACATATAATTTTAAAAATGGTGCTACATACCTCATCAAGTTCAAATTAGTATAATATATGAACCAAATTTCTCCCATCATAACAAAGTACCTGTATACAGCTATGTTGCTTTTTATATAGATTTTGTATTCATAAATTAAACTAGTCCTTTGACGTGCCCTTATAGTAGTGATAAAGAAATTATCTGCTATTAACGAGGATATATCAATGCATATGAGTTCGATTACCACTTGGGATTTTCCTGTGATTCATTTCATTGAGAGTTTTGCGTCTGATGGTAGCTCTATATGCGTATTCATGAAATAAAGTCAACAGGTAACTATTTTATATATAAATGAGTATAATAATCGTACTCGTGATCTAAAAACCACGCCACAGTATAACCCGTGGGCGTACCAATAATTAAGTTACATGGTGAAGATTTTCAGTTCCCCGTTAAAATTCTTTAGAAAAAAAACACAAACAATGGAAAAGATGACATTTGGGAACGATTTTCAAAATTTTAGAGTGGTGTTTTTGAACCTAAAGCCTGTCTGTCTAGGTAATAATATTGTCTGGGTTACATAGCCGTCTGTAGCTTCTGTGGCTGTTCATAAGTTTATTTCTCGTTTATCTCACTGATTTATTGTTTATAGTTTTATTGTGTCCATACTATGTAACACTAAGATTATATAATTTATTACTTATGTGCTAACTGCGACCTTAATTTCTATAATAACTTTGAACTGACCCGAGAAAACTACACAAATAATTTGTGTGGACTAAGCGAATAATTTATAATCAAACGCAATACATAAATATATATAAATAACTATTCTAGGTCATGTAACACAACGTCATCTGATCTCATCCTAAGCTAATTTGCTTGTTTGTTAGATACCAGAGTAGGGACATACCACGTTATACAACTTTTTATATGAAATGAAATGAAATTTATTAATGACACTTATATAGGTTTATAACATTGTAAATTACTTGGTGCTTGTGATAATATAACTGTATTACAGGTACCAATGCAAAAACCAAATTCTATATGAATACTAGCTGACCCGGCAAACGTTGTTTTGCTATACTAAAATAATAAAAAAGGTTTGGAAAATAGATGTCGGCCGATTCTCAGACGTACTGAACATGCATGTAAAATTTCATAAAAATCGGTCAAGACGTTTCGGAGGAGTACGGTAACTAACACACGCGAGAATTTTATATATAAGATGTATTCATATAAAATTTGATTTCTATATAATATCTACTTATAATAGATAATATAAACACTCAGACGCAGTACTAACATTTGTATGACAAAAACAAATATCACATAAATAATTGAGTTGTGCGGGAATCGAACCTGCGTCTACATAAATGGTAGTCAGTTACGTTAACCACTAAATTACGCGACCCGTTAAAAATAAATCAAATGTAGTAAATCGATGTTTAACAATAGTCCAATCACGTGCTAATAGAGTAATAACATTGATGTAATTGTGATTATCGATACAACGCGAGATGAAAGTAATCGATACAAGATGGGAGCACACGTAAAATTTTAGAGAAAGCTCTACAGGCCAGTGTCCAATTTACAAAGGATTACAACACTGAATAACAATACATTTCCTTGCTCAGTCTGGACTTGTGCGTGATCTTTAGGTTTATATTAAACTAGCTGTTGCCCGCGACTCTGTCCGCGTGAAATTTAGAAAACTTTTCATCCCTTTTTTCGCAATAAAAGGTAGCCTATGTCCTTTCTCAGGGTCTAAATATTGTCTGTGCCAAATTTCATCAAAATCGGTTGAGAGGTTTAAGCGGGAAAGCGTAACAGACAGACAGACAGAGTTACTTTCGCATTTTTATAATATTAGTAGGGATAAATAAATATTCATGGACATGTCACACAACTTCCTGGTCTGGTCCCAAGCTAAGCATATTATGCGTGTGTTATAGGTACCAGACTACGGTTATAATACATATACTACTTTTCTTTTGTAAATACATACTTATAATACATAGTAAACACCCAGACGCAGTACAATCATTTGTATGACAAATATAAATTCACTAACAACAATTAAATAAAATTCACTATAAATACACAAATATAAATTCACTATAAAAAGCAAGCATTTTTGCATCAAATTATTAAAATTTTTTTTGGGATTTATAAAAAATAGGAATTCTTATTCATCATTGCCCTGCCCTTATACTTAGGGTCACGTCGGCGTAACACGTCTTTTTTCCATGCTCTTCTGTCAGACGTCATATCTGTATTTATTTCTGTTTCTTTTATACCCCCTTTTATCAAAGAAAAAAGGATCTTTTACTATCTCGCCTATATGTAAATGTCGCTAGAGTATTTTTATTGCATTACTTAAAATTTCTCTAATAATTACTTAAAATATGTTTTTCTTCCAGCCCATTGACGTTCCCCTGTTGGGCGTACCCAACAGGGGAACGTCAATGGGCTCGTAAGCCTCCTCCACTTTGAGAGGGCTTATGGTCTACTGTGCATTACTGACCAACCGTGTTGATTAACAGTCCGTGTGGTGACAGATTAAGAATAGATACAAGTGTCACCACCCCATTTGATCCCCAGTGTGCTGCAAAAGCCAGCTTAGGGTTATGGTAAGCTGCTGAAATTGTCTGTGCGAGACGGAAATCTCAAAAAAATTGCTTGCACAGGGTTTATTAAATCAGTCAATAAAACCCGAAAATCCCCCTCACATAGCAACTCAAAAGATTATTCTATTGACATATTGAATTTAGAAGCGTAAAAGCCAAACTATTAAAATATCCATCAATAATTATTGTTTGAAACGTTGCTTTCATCGGCTATAAATATGGGTGTTATATTATTAATTGATATAATAGGCTGGGTAAATATTACTTTTTTTATGAATGACAAATAAATCACTGACTCGTAATATCGTTATCAGTTACACAATTCATTGATTAGGTAGTATACGTCAATTGAAGACAAAATAAGGAAAATGTTAGACTCTACAATTGCTCTCGTGAATAGTGGCAATTAATTTAAAATCTATTATTTGAATTTCGAATATCTTTTAAAAGTTATTCTAATGCGATTCTTCTCAGTAAAATATGAAGCAATGCAATCATTAGAATTGTAGTAATTAGACAATTGTTCTTTTTCTGTATCATAATAGCATCTAAATTATAAGTATAATACTTTGTTCTATTTCTATTCGATTCTATTCACGGATGTAGCATTATTTTGTAATGTAACAACATTACAAATTATAATTTGATGCGCAGTCACATAGCGTAAACGCAAATTTTATCCGCGGTAATGATAAATAATGACTTAGAATTTATATTGCAATTTAAATGTTTTTATTGTAGCGCAATATAAATAAGCATCAATATCATATAAAGAGTGCATTACTTATTTCTCTTATATAACATTTAGTATATAAGAATTCAACAAAAGTTATATAACGGTTTAATAAAATTTATTTAGAAACACAAAATATGCGCATATCTTAATTGGATTCCGCAAAAAACGGAAATGTTTATCTCATCTTGCATCTACTACATGTTACGTTCATAATTAGAGAATAATATAAATCTGTTTATTAGACAACAATGCTATCATGAACAATGATGTAATCTTTTATAATAATTGCCAATTAGTCTTTAATTTTATCAAATTCAGAACACAGTTACTTCGTTTCTAATGCATGTTCCGATTATATTATTGGTCATATTGCAGTTTTAATTAAAACATGCAGCACAGTAATATGTAAGTATATTATTATAGACTAGTTGTTGCTAATCGGACCATATCGGTTTCTGAGTTTAGCGCGTAGCGCTTTTATGCAACCAATCAACTCGTTAGCTTTATAAAATTAGTTTAGATTGAATTATGATAGATATAAGATGTACACTATTTTGTTAGGTTACAAATTATCAGATTTTAAGATAGAATAGACACATTAAAACTAATTAGATTTGATTAGATGTCAGTTCAGATCTAAAAACTGTGATAGACGATTAGTTTAAAGATACGGAGATCTTCTCAGAGTTTAGTATCTATGCATAATTTTATCATCCTATCATACGCATCCCATCTATCGAAAAACATAACATTATCACAAATTATGAATGAATGAATCATAACTACCTAGCTTATGGTTGTAACTGGAGCAACTTTGAATATTTATAGGTATTGTACACTGACCTACGATAAAACCAGTAGAATATTGTTATTGTTATTGCATTGTTATGAATATTGTTTCAGGGTTACTCTATAACAAGATAAACCACTATAGTATTTCGTTTGCTAAGTCTTCAAATCCCATAAAAGTATAGAACTATCGTGTAATAAGCCTACAAAGACGTTGATTTGTAATAGAAGCAATTTAATATAAATAAAATTCACAAGTTTCCCTAAATTATTTAATTATTCATAATAAATGAGTTGATAAAATTTGTGAGATTTCCGATTACAGTTATTTATGGATACTTTTATTGTTTGACAGTAACTGATGAAAAGGTATCTTACATAATATGCTTAATTTAACAACCTGACTAAATTTGACATATGCAAATAGATTTCGTAATTGGAGAAAATTGTTTCCGTCATAAGATGCTTTTAAGGAAGTAAGGCTAAATCTGTGACAATGGCGCTCGCTTTACTGATCCAGAAATAAAAAATATTTCTCCCATGAGAATCTTATTAGTAGCTAGCTACATTGTGTTTGTAGGCAAGGCAGATCTGATAAAAACTCTATAACAAAATGTCATCGGTACCAAATGTTTGCCCAGCAAAGGTTTGTCTTAAAAGGCCACAACGAATGAATGCTTAGAATCGATTACTATCTGTTTTATTGCAAAATATTGCTAAAAGTTACTACAAAAACAAAGGATCGTAAGACTTTTGCGACCATTCCTAATAAGGAATGAGCGCAAAAGTGTAATATTTTAACCTTATTCTAAGAGAAAAACATAAAACATTTGCTTAAAAAACATACCTAGACTTCCGCAGTTAATGTAAATACCGTTACAGGCGTATCTAATCGTTTACTTTTCACACATCGTCTAAGCCATCATCGCATTTGTCTAGCTTTGACATTTGTCTAGCCTAAATTTCGCCAAGTTTAGTATCATGACTAAATTCGACTCAGTATGTAATCGACTTCTTAAACTTATGTATCCTGTCTAGCAGTTTTAGCTTTTTACCCACAACTTTGTCTGACTAAACAACTGGGTCTAATGTTGAATCTAAACCATTCTCGAATATACATTCAACCGTTTAGAAGGACTTCAGCGACAAATGGTCTGTATGAGCCTCTTCCGTTTTTAACAGAAATATTTTTATATAATGACGGTCAACTACATAACTTTTTTTTTACTGAACTAATTTTTCCTTTTCAGTAGGCTTAAACTGGAAATAGAGCTGGCTAGAGCCATAACAACCTTGAACTGCCATCAATTCAACTGACCACAAAATAGCATACGGTCAATTGCATTCCATGCTTCGCTACTTTTTCGGGCTCTGTACCAAAAGCACAGACTAATGGTCTTATTCATAATGACTTATCGGAGGTTTAAACGGAGATTTTATCGGAGAGATAATAAACGCTCTAGCGTAAAAAGACTATTATGAATAACAAGTTTTGACAATTTTCGCGAACCGATTTTAGCGAACTTTTAAACCTCCGATAAGTCATTATGAATAAGACCATTAATAAATAAATGTATTAAAATAAATCTTCGCTGTCCGCCCATCCGTCTGTCTTTCACAAGGCTGTATCTCCGCGCGTCGATAACTAGATAACTGAAGATTCCACAGTATATGTACCTATATCAGTTGGTTCTATAACAACAAATACTCATCATTATTCTCCTACCCTTATCCCGTTCAGGATCAACGCAACAGGACTTATGCGTCGTCAAGCCTCCTCGCGTAAATTATCTATGTATCCTTAATATCAACTAACACTTGCACATTATGTATCCTTGTTACGGATTTTTTATGATTATTTTTACCTATCAACTGTCGGATTGCTCTAAAATTTATATTTGTATTTAGGATGCCGATGACAATTCAATAATTTGAAAAAATTTTTAGCTTCAACCTTATCGTTATGGTGCATTTTTTAAAAGGTAAATCTTAGAGTATTAGCATTAGCCCTTGAATTTAAAAGCAATAAATCAAAAATGAAATTCGCCTAGTTTTGCAGACATATTCCAACTTACAGAAAATTACAATAATTGAATAAATTACAATATTTTAGGTCCTAATTTACCGCTATGAAATAACTTAGTAAATTAATAATAAGAGGAAATATATTAGCCGTTAGTTTTTAGGGTTCCGTACCCAAAGGGTAAAAACGGGACCCTATTACTGAGACTTCGCTGTCCTTCCGTCCGTCCGTCCGTCTGTCACCAGGCTGTATCTCAAGAACGGTGATAGCTAGACAGTTGAAATTTTCACAGATGATGTATTTCTATTGCCGCTATAACAACAAATACTAAAAATAAAATAAAATAAATATTTAAGGGGGGCTCCCATACAACAAACATGATTTTTTTACCGTTTCTTGCTCGATACTAATAACGTTGCCTTATGTTGCATAGATAATGGTACGGAACCCTTCGTGTGCGAGTCCGACTCGCACTTGGCCAAGTTTTTATTGAATTAAGCGACCTTGACAGGCCAACCACCTATTAATGCGCGCTTCTTTTATTTCTAACAAACGCAATACTATCAACTAGTCGGTCGCGACTACCGCGCTAAACTCTAATTTTCGTAACAGGCATAGCCTCTTGCACTCAAAAAGAATATAGATTCCTATAATAGTAAAAAGAAAAATTTATCTGACCCTTTCCGAGATTTCCTTCAACATACATATTACAAACTTTTACTGTTTATAATACTAGTAGGTCGGTTGAACTAAGAATAATCATATTTCTGGTTCATATTTATTCTTACAATAAATACAAAGAATACACAATAGAGAAACACAACAAGAACTACTTTTTACATGGAAAAACTCTACAGACTTATTTATATTGTGACGCATATTATAATTTAGAAAAATTAAGATGAATAACTTTTATAACACCCATTTATTCTATTGTATTTCACGACCTTTAAAAAAACCATAACCTATTGAGACAATTCTTCATATTCATTTAAACAAAGGGCACGATAAAAGCTTTATTGTGTTTCTGAACAGTAATGATTATTGCCAATAGTTTAACTGCGAAAGCAACTTGAACTTTACTCGCGTTACTAAACGATTATATAACAAAAAAACATTTACCAGTGCGTATAACCGCATCTTGTGAGTGAAGTCCCTCGCTGCTGTACTTTCTGTCAAAAGAAAACAAAACTTATCAGATCACAGCACTACACAACACATCACTAGTCACAAACACATCACGAATAGGTAATGTATACCTGCGTATGATCTCCAGCGAGTATATGTATCGAACGGGTATATGCAAAGCAATGGTTCAACAAAACACTACGTTACTTTCTTTTATACCTCGGAAACATTCCCACAAGATGCGCACGAGCCTCGCTTGACCGAAAGCGCTCACTTCGCTGCGCAAGTCAGATTCGGTACAGCGCAGAGCGTGCAGTATCTACGACCAATTATAGTGCTACTTTTCCCCGCTACTGTTCTACTACATCTTTTTTATTTTTTATCTTAAAGATATTCACATTGCAACCTTAATTAGTTTTGTCTTTTATAGTTGTAATAATAGAATTAAAATATTTTATTAATCACTTCGGAATGAAAATTAATTACGTTTATTCTAAAGGATGACTTTTATCTTGTAATAAATCAATTCTTTTATTTAATTAGGCCGCGTGTGTCTTTACTCTGGCGTAAAAGGTTACCCGTTTGCATCCCTATCGACCCCAAAATTTGTGTGTGATAAACATAGATATTTGCATTATATCTAGTTTTATTGTGATTCGTCGTGTACATATTGTTACGTGTTAGGGTTCGAAGGATTTGGAGAGAAAGACCTGCTGACTCTTTTGAAGACTTTATTCACTAGCACTAGTTACACACTAAGCACTAGGTCCAAACACTAAGCACTAGGTCCAAACACTAAGCACTAACAATGTCCTAGATCGTAGCCAAGTTGTAGGTTTCACTGGTATCACTCTTGATCACTTGTTTTCGCTCTCGAAGTCGCCTTTATCGTAGCTCGAACTGAACTGCCCGGGCTCGCCTCCCTGCCGCTATTTATATGCGCCGAGACGAGTTCCAGACCATTCCAGAATGTTCCCGACTGTGCGCGAACGTGATCGCCCGGAACGAATGTTTCTAGAAGGTTCGGGCATGTACGGTAGTTCCTCTAACGCCATCTAGTATCTAATAGGGGTTTCACTTTGTTCGGTTATTTAATTGGTTTTACTAGTTGCTGCTAGATGGCGCTAGCTCCTTTGTGTTTTGTGTGTTCGTAACAATATTTATAGTACACAATTAGTGTTCAGTATACAATAATTGATACAATAATCTTGTACAATATATAGTAGAGAGAAAAGGTAGTTCTAACTTTATCATTATCATCGTCGTCATAAAATCATGCCTTTTTCCCATGATAGTAGGCAGAGATTATATTGTGTCTTACTCAAAATATTAAAGTATATAACAAAAATACATCCACGAAGTATAATACATGAGACATTAACGTTTATTTATATTAAATTCTTTAAATGCACTTGAATTTATAGAATGTATTATACGAGTAAAATGTGACACTTTCAACTTATTTGCATACATCAAGTCCAAGAATAGCCCTAGTCTATAGGACTATCCTTTCTATAATAATTAGAGTACCTTTAAAATAAAAATATACAACAAAAATATGGGGTCATCTACACATCTAAATATACTCGTAATCATAGTAAAGAAGGACAAGGGTTTTATTTTTCTACTAAACTAGATAAACTACATTCAACTACATATGATCTATAGGAGAGGCCTACTTCCAGCAGTGGACAGCAAAAATGACGATAAATGGGTGGATTACAAAAAATATTTGATAAAAAAAACAAATGTGAGTCTATTCTATTGTTATCCAAACAAAAATAAGAATTATAAACTGGTGTTCTAGAAATAATATAGAGCAGTTCAAACAAGCTGTTTACTGTCGTTATATGAACGCGACAAAAGTAAAATCATTGCCTGTTAATTGTTATTATTTATGTAATTAATATGTATAGTAACTTAAAAGTAGTTTTTCTTAAGACTAATTAATTTTTGCCAGTCTTGTTTTTGTCTACTTCCAGGTTATTCACAGCAATTATTCTACTTTTTAATACATTAATATTATTACTAACATACATATTTTGTTTCCTATCGTTTTTCTTCTTATAAGATACTAGTTGTCGCCCGCAACATCGTTAATGCGTGGATTTCAAAAACCAAACCCTAAAAAGTTTTACAAAAATGTCATCCCCTTGAATCACTCTATCAATTAAAAATGCCGCATCAAAATCCGTTGCGTAGTTTCGAAGATATAAGCTCACATAGGGATATACAAAAATGACTACTTTGTTTTATAATAAGTAAAGATTCTCTAACCAGATTTCACGGGTTCGAGTTTTTAACATTGTTCTTTGTAGCTAGGTAGAGTTA
The DNA here is from genome assembly GCA_916999025.1 of Orgyia antiqua. Taxonomy (NCBI): domain Eukaryota; kingdom Metazoa; phylum Arthropoda; class Insecta; order Lepidoptera; family Erebidae; genus Orgyia; species Orgyia antiqua. The sequence continues at coordinate 10,960,229 of OU779869.1, forward strand.
TTGTAATTTCTGTTCATCTATACTTATAATATCTGTAATAAGTAGATAACTAGCTGTTAACCGTTTCTATTAGCTAATTATTTAGATACCATTTTTACAGTAATATTCCTTTTTATTATTTTTTGTATATCTAAATAACATCATACGACATGTCAACCAAAGTCAAATATTTAAGATTTCATTCCTTACCACAATTTTAAAAAAAGTCAAGTTAACTGTTTGTAATCAAAGTTCAGTTGACGGGCTTCGTGGTCTAGTGGTTCATGTAACGGACTGCACGGTGCAATTAGTTGTACGATATTTATAAATGTCATAAAATGTTTGTACTGCGTCTGGGTGTTTTCTATGTATTATAAGTACCTACGAGTATGTGTTTACAAAAGAAAAGTAGTATCTATAGTATATCCGTATCTGGAACCCATAATACAAGCATAGAAATAGAGCTTACTTTGGGATCAGAGGACGTTGTGTGAAATGTTCATAAATATTTTTTTATTTTTTTATAATTTTACTAAATCATTCCAAGAGAAAAAAGTAGTTTATTGTTCCTTCCTGTCGCTTCGTCATGTCTGAGGATAGTAATGCACCCACTCACACCAGCCGCTGTGGCTTTGTGTGTGTCTATATCTAACAGCACCAGTGATGCCGAAGTGTTTGGCCTGTGTGACGGTATTCCATCCATTACAGACCTGCTTCGGCTCTTCTTACTTAGTTAATTGTTGGGTTCATTGTTAGGCTAAGTTATTCATATTTTTTTAAATCTATATCATAATTATAATAAGGTATTGATATTATATTATATATAATATCACAAGGTCCTATCCAAAAATAATGAAAAATACATACTGAGCCATTAAAAGAACAACAGCAAACAGAATGTATGTACCTAGTTATTCAGTTCTTGCAACACAGATGCGAAACATCTTTACAGTTTCCGCGGACATAATAGCTCGTATAATTGTTTCAATCTCTGTTTTCGTAATCTGTTACTGTTTTAATTAGTGTAATTATTCCTAATAGGCTGTTTAATATTTTACGTGTTAATACATAACACATTTTGTAACCCATTTCAGAATTATATCCAAGATGCTTGAGCATTTGGTTCAATTGTGTATGTGAATTGCAAATAATGAGCAAAACAAAATTATGCACACGTTAATTTCTAGAGCACACTACACAAATTACTTTCTGTTGCAATATTGAGATTAAAAGGAGATATTATGATAGTAAAAGGCCTTATTGACAATTATCTGATGTGGTAGTTATACTACCAAAGTATACATATATAGTCTAGTATATAACATATAGTCATATCTGAGACTTGGTCAGGTCTTCTGGTATGATATTTCTGCTGAATAAAAAAACTATATCTTATAGTTAGTAATACTTACTCGCTTACGTTATGCCTTACGCTAATTTATTATGGTATTTTTTGTAATAGTTGATTGGCTAATAATCAAGAGCTGTTTTTAGCTAATTGAAATTTTTTTTTACATAATAAACAAGTTGCGTACCTACTTCAATTTGGTTTCCGGGAGGTCTAAACACATGTACGATCTCAGTACAGTGTCGTCATTTGGCTTGTTGCGTCTGAACTTTCGTAATGTGGAGTAATAGTGTGACAAATTCCACTTTATACATCTTAGCTCTAATAAGAACTAGAACAGCTTTATGCAAGTTGTCACATCTATACACTATCTGAATAATGTAATGATTAATGTTTATATTCTGAAGGATTCTTGAAAAATAACCTAATAACTAAACAAATAGACTTACATATTTTGACCTTTGCTTTGAATAATATTCTATAATACTTACGCGATTCATTTATCCAAATAATACAAGGGTAGTACTGCACTAAGGCCATGGTAACTGTAGTCTCCTAAAAGTCGAGCTAAAATTAAAAATAAATATGCGTCATAATCCGTAAAAAAGGTTTTAAATCGCAGCAAGTGTTAATCTTTGTTGTATATGGAAGCTTTGTCATCCAAAACTTTTTTTTCGATTCTGCTTCTTTTATCTACTATTTTCTTCTGATTTCACAAACCTTACTTCTCTTCAGAAAAAGAAATCATCAATAGTCTATTATATATTCATGCTGACCTTCTAGAGTCTAGAGAGACCTAGATTTTGACCTAAATTCGTTAAATTTTATAAATAGTACCCTTCTTAATTTTATATCTTTTTCTATCTAAGACGAAGAGGTTAAAACCCTTTTTAACTAAAATTACAATGTTAATATTTACGCAATTTTATTATATGTTTAATTACTGTTTTAATTGTTGCTTTAAAACTTGTTGATCCCAATTAGGATATATGTATTTTAATCTAAATGTGATCAAAAACGTAATTTTACAAGTTACTTAAATGTATATATCTAATTATCTTTGAGACGCCACACTTCCGACATATTGTAAATTTGGAAACAATGGCGAGAATCCGGTCGCTGGCAATAATAATAGAACACAGAGAAGTGACAGTTACGTTTTAGAAATTAAGTATATAGTTATACAACCAAAAAAAAGAATTGATGTCGTACTACAAATAACTTTATAATCACACGAAATTATAATAAGTATTACTCTGGGATAAGCATAAGGCGCTAACTTTAATAATTACAATGTTCAGTTTGTTACTTAGGACTTTTCCATTAAAAACGTTATTAATCTATCATTCATCTTGTTGTCTTTACTGATTATAAAATAAAGTCTTTACTTCTGGTCTATAAGTGAGCTTAAATCTTTAAAACTGTGCAACGGAACTTTTTTTTAAGTTCTTTAATAGATAGAGTGGTTCAAAAGAAGTGTTTATACGTATAAGTTTTTACGGTTTGTTTTCATAATCTCACGGGTACGAAGTCACTGGCAAGAGCTAGGTATAAAAAGAGCATTGAATGATTAATTGGCATACTCGTATTAATTTACAGCCGAAACTACCGAAACTAGGAACCTCATGGGATCCTGCTATTATGATGTTAATAAAATATTACCAACAACGCTATGAGTATTTGAAGTAATAACTAACTGTGTAATAAATAACATCGTGTTATTTATTGAGGCTAAATAACAAGATCGAAAACTATCACGATATCATTGATCTAACTTAATTGAGCAGTGAACGTCAATTAATTTCTCAAGATGAATTATATTCTCAAGTGTTTATGATCTTATATGAGTTTTATCTATACACGCTTATAATATGATGTTTATTATTTTACATCGTATTGGAACATAATTTTCTGTATTTACTTATTTGTATTTTTATTTTTTATTCACATATATTTTCAATATATTGTTGTCTGATCTAACCTTTTCCTCTGCGATTTCCATGATTATGAGCCTTTTAATATAACTCATTTTAAGGAACTATGACGCCTCATTACAATCAAATACAAGGTTACCACAAAAAGACTAATGACCTCACAGAATTTATTGGGTAACGACATATGGTCTTATTCATAATGACTTATCACAGGTTTAAACGGAGATTTTATCGGAGAGATAATAAACGTTTTAGCATAAAAAGACTATTATGAATAACAAGTTTTGACAATTTTCACGAACCGATTTTAGCGAACTTTTAAACCTCCGATAAGTCATTATAAATAAGACCATTTGTGTTTTGAGGTAAACTTGTGTAGGTGTGTATTATTGATATCCTTCTTTCTGTAAAAGTTAGGAAACGATGCGAAAAAAATTACATTAATTTTCTGAAATTGTAGCTTTGGACGTACTGTAGGCACGTACAATTCGTTATGGTATTCTATTTAAGACCATTTCTTTAATTACATAGTATTACCACATACGATAACACCCGTAGGTTCAAAATATTCAATATCTCAATCTATGCAAAAGTATCATTGCGATACCATACAATAACTATTGGATTAGAATGTAAGATGTGAGTATTGTACGTTTAACCTCATTCTGTATGTAAATCATCAATCATTATTACTTAACGTATGCATCTTCACGCTATACTGTCTAAAAAATTAAGAAGATGGAATATAATTCAGAAATATCCTACCTTTTAAAAGCTTTATGGTGACTTTTAAAAAATATTACCTTTCGTAGAATAAATAAATCAATATTAACGCACAATTCAAACAGAATTCTTTAGTCTCAAGCTAAGTTTGTGTTATGGGTAACAGGTATTAAAAAAATTATGGGTAACAGGAAAATTAAACGGTTCCATATAGGTATTGTTTTGACGATATGTTTAACGATAATGTTAGATCTAAGAAGATGACTTTTTACCCCTTTCGTATCAATCTTAAGTTTACATACTATGTTTACATACTATGTTTACATTAAGAACAAGACAATACATTAACAGCAAATGTGAAATAGCAAACAAAAACTATTTTTATTGAACAAGTTTTTAATTATGTTTCTCTTAAACCAAAGACATTATTCATATAAAAAAAATTGGTCAAGTGCGAGTCAACTCGCGCACGAAGGGTTCCGTACCATTATCTATGCAACATAAGGCAACGTTATTAGTATCGAGCAAGAAACGGTAAAAAAATTATGTTTGTTGTATGGGAGCCCCCCTTAAATCTTTATTTTATTTTTAGTATTTGTTGTTATAGCGGCAATAGAAATACATCATCTGTGAAAATTTCAACTGTCTAGCTATCACCGTTCTTGAGATACAGCCTGGTGACAGACGGACGGACGGACGGACGGACGGACAGCGAAGTCTCAGTAATAGGGTCCCGTTTTTACCCTTTGGGTACGGAACCCTAAAAAGATTGATCATAATATTTTTGAATAATTATCTGAACTTTGACACTCTAATAAACTACCATATATTACGTAACGTAATATATAAATAACTCATAACTATACAAATTGTCGATACATGTTTTTGAATCACTCTCGCGAATCCTACGACTTATAGTAATTTATTCTATTGGATTTCCATAATTTTTAATAATATGACTACGGCAAAATTTGAATATTAGTAGCAATTAATAACACAAACATCTAAAATGATGAACTATGAGAAAGCTTTAGGTGTTTATGTGAACAAATTAATTTAAGGGTTATAAATAGATGTTTATCCAAGTATAAACACATGGAATGAATAATAATAATAATAATAAATATTTATGGACATTTCACACAACGTCCTCTGGTCCCAAGCTAAGCTTATATGCTTGTGTTATGGGTACCAGAATACGGATAGAATACATAAACTACTTTTCTTTTGTAAATACATACTTATAATATATAGAAAACACCCAGACGTAGTACAAACATTTATATGACATGACATGGAATGAATGCAAAAACGATTTAAAATTATCCATACAATTTAATTAATTAAGGTGCCACTTGTATTCTTTTTGTCCGTCATCTCACGGTCAGACAGATGGTTGAAACTATCTGATGGTGAAGAAGTTACAAGAGGCCAGGATACTTCTTCACAATCCCTTAATGGCCTTGTACGTTATCCACGGGAAGAAATAGAGTGGAGCTATTCTATTCCACCGGAGGAGTAGAAACATTCTTCGAATCATATAACAGTATTTAAATATACACACAACAGGAGATAAGCTAAACATTACTATATTCTGCACGCTCAACTAAACTCAACATACGAAGGAATTAGTTAATTAAATCACAAAAACATGAAAAGTTAATTAAAAACTGCCCACTTGTGCATTATCGAATTGTTTTAGAGAAAATGTAACATGAACAATGAGTCACAAATTCTAAGCAACTGCAAAATTATGTAATAAATGTTCTACTCTTTATCTTCATTAAAATCTTGGAATTTTACTGTGGAATTATATAACAAATGTATAGTTCTACTTATTTATGTTCTATTACGCATTACAAGAGTAGCCCAACATACGTTTAATTTGGAATATTTTTATGTGAATATGAAAACCTAACCACTTCATACGGACTATAAACGAGGATAAAACCGTGGTGAAACCGAAGGCGTTAGCTAGTACTTTTATAAGTATAGTGTAGTATAGTAATAACTACTTCTATATTTTTATATCCATGAATTAAATCACTGATAAATATAATTATGTAACGCAGTAAATAAATAAGATAGTCTCACCCGTGACCATGGTGACTGCACAGTCTCCGAAACTTCGGACCAAAATTTAAAACAAATATACGTGTCTAAATCCGTAAAAAGTATTTTTATGTAAACAAATGAGTCGCGCAAGTGTTAGAAAATATTAGAAAATATTAAATAAGATACAACAAAAATGAGCCCGTATTTAGGGTTGTGTAGCAAAGAGTTAAATGGGATCCTGGAGCACATTATTAAAACTTCACTGTCCGTCCATCCGTCCATCTCCAGGCTGTATCACTAGAATGGTAATAGCTAGAAAGTTAAACATTTTACAGTTTGTGTACATCAGTTAATGCTCAACAACAAAAAGTCACTATCATCATCTTTGCCGTTATCTCGTTATTTGAGGTCCCGCTGATTAGTGTTATTGAGGGTCGGTTTGACGAATATATTATGATAAAAACGATACAGAATCCTTCGTGTACAATAACAACTCGTACTTGACCGGATTTTTAAAATCAATTAACAATAAATAACAATTAATAAAAGAAGTTCGTAAGGTGTATAAAACTATCCATGTCCTTGACAGTTGAGTTCTGTTATGCTTAAATTAATATTACTTCATGTAAATTTATTGATATATTCAGTGACTTTATTAATTTGTATTCTGTGTCAAACATTGTAATCTGATATAGAATCTAGATTTTTAAAAACTCTATCTCAAATTTTTATCTGTTAACTAATATGTTTTTAGTTTAAAAATTAAAATACGCGCTTAAATATTAGTTAATGTCTTTTTTTTAATTTCATTGTATCATTGTCATTCGTTCTTGATAAGTTGAAAACGTGTCAAAAATCTACTCCGTTAAAATCAAATTACAGAGCTTATATTGCTAAAGAAAAGAAGTTTATAGTACATTTCCATTAGCTCTATAATTTGTAAATTGATTGGTTATGCTTAAAATGTAGCGATTTCTGACGGCTATTATTACAAACAAACAGATAATAATTACTAAGTAAGACTATGCATTCATTATTTGAATATAAGTTCTTCTTCCAAACTCTACATACGAGACACACAGTCTCTCGGTCTACATACGAGAAACAGACGAAGCTTCTTAATTTAGACTTGAAGTGCTATAGCACAAAGCTGATTTAAATGAAATTGGGTGTATACCCAATTTCATTTAAATCAGCATCAGAAACTCATATCTCTCTATAAGATATGAGTTACTGAAAAAGTTTAATGTTAAGTTCAAATTGTACGCGTGCAAAATCGCAGGCAACAGTTAGTTGAAAATATAACGATGTTAGGAAAACGCTTTCGTTTGTCTGGCCTACGAATATAGAACTAATATCCATACATTATATTATGTTTATGAAACATGAAGACATTTGCATTCTGTACACATCTAGATTCCTTAAAGCTGGTTATAATTGATAGATGTTTAAAGTTATGATTATTTCTAGTTATTGTAGAGATACGGACATGTTAGAAACTGTATGAAATCATCAAAGTTACGCAACGGCATGGTTCGTAACCGCACGTGGTTTAAATGCAACTAACTGCGACAATCCGTGAAATATATTTTGCTTTGAAAATAAAAAGATTAGGTCAGTTCTAATTCACGTACTCTTAAATTCTTCAACAGCATGAGAATTTGCAAATAGTTGCGTAAGATGTGTTTTATATACATAGCTTAAGCACGCTGTGTCACACGCATGTAATCTGGAATCATCTGTTTTCGCTTTAAAATGTAAAATATCATCATAGCCTGCATCCTTTCTCAGGATGCGGGCTATCTGTATACCAAATATCATCTAAAACAATTCGGCAGTTTTGGCTTAAAAAGCGACAGATAGACAGAGTTCCTTTGTATATTATATATCATTTGTACGTATATTCGTAAACACGAATAGGTTACTAGACGAAAAACATATTCTAAACTACATAGAACAATAAACTAGGGCATCCAGTTTTTCTAATATCAGATTTTTAGCATTTGCCTGAATATCTTGGTATTTCTATTATTATAGATAGATAGATATAATTATAATAATGTATTTCCAAAAAAAAGTTGTATATGTATTCTATCCGTATTCTGGTACCCACAACACATTACAAGCATAATAAGCTTAGCTTGGGACCAGAGGACCTTATGTGACATGTCCATGAATATTTATTATTATTATTTATCTGGTCAACTGTTACCAAGTCCGTAAGCATAAACAAGAGCGGGCCTCTATCGCTTTGGGAGGCTGCTGTTAAGTTTGAGGTTATAAGGACCACAGCTGTCTGCATTAGGAACGTACAAGTTACATATGCTATTCGTTCGATTTTATTTAAAGGCGTGCCAGTAGCATATGTCTATCTGTAATTTAATTATTCTGTATTTACCGTGTAATCTGTTACAATCTGAGTAATTATTAACAGTAGAACATCTAAAAAGTAGTTTTGTTCAATCATTCACGATGACACACCTAGACCGAATCTGAGATCTGAACATGTTTGTTACATGCCATTTATTTGGTAATAAAAAGAGAGAGTACAGCTGCTATTTCAATAAAATATGACGATTTATATAGCTAAAATAATCCGTCCATTATCAACTTTCCAGACATCTCAAGACAGTACTCTGTGGAAGATTTATAACAATCTGATTTGTTTCTTGCTATGCAACTAATAAGAAATATTTTTGTTTTATACTCGTCGTATACTAAAATGTAACTTTACTGTAAATTTTCATAAAGTTTCATTGGTCGTTATTCATTTTAATTTGCATTTCTCAGCCCAAGAATATACCGGTATTAAGCAAGGACCTCGCCCACACTGGAATTGCATATGTCTTAACCGACTTCTAAAAGGGAGGAGATTCTCAATTCGCCTGTATGGTTTTTTTTAATTATGTTTGTTACCTCATAACTTTTAACTGGGTGAAGCGATTTTAAGTTTGAAGCTGGTTGTTCCCGTTTGTACCCATTGGTACCAGGTCAGGACCTGGTGGTAATGTCCTGAGAAATCGAGGAAAACCCTCAAATTTCAAAACCACATGAAATCAGCTGAACTTTTTTTTTTAAATACTCATTTTTTTCTCTCTCTCCTTTTCCAGCCCAATGACGTCTTACTGTTGGACACGGGCCTATGAGTAACGGAAACATGTTGTGCCGATCCCAAATATCAGTATAAGGACAGGAAAATGATATAATGATTGCTTGCATAGTATTACATCCACTCTCTGGTAAACCAGTACATGTTTCAAAAAGCAGATACGTATTTTTGCCATTAAAGCCCTTTTGCTTAGATAAATTGTTAAGATTAGTCTATATATAGTCTTAATTATGTAATTGAAAAAAATATAATTACTTTCATTATATAGGGAAATAAGCACATATGTAAAATATAATTAATAATGCTTGTATAATTAATCATTGAACATTGCATAGTCGTTGTGCGGTAATAATGTACGTATAAATTGTAAATTAAATTAGTCATATTACATAATTGCAGAGTGAAACTACTATTTACTTTAGTTAAAATAAATTGCAAAACAAAATAAATCTTGTCACAACTGTCTGCATTTATTTATTTTTATTTAATAAAAGACAACCGCATTTGTGAAGAGATAATTAGGAGCTACAAAAAATTTTAGAGTAGGTTTATACCTATATATCTCTAAAAAAAATTATTTATTTTTACTGACTGTTAACGACGTTGAAAAGGTTTAGATTGATTAAACTTTCCTACTATACTGATAGTGAATCCATAGTAACAAATTCTTTGTATTGTTTGGCATGGTGTAACAAAGCTACACTCAAGAACACAAATTAAAATCAGAACCAGCAGCGGGCAGAATAAATGACGAAGATGAAAAAGAACAAAATATAGGTGTCCATGGAATTTGTACAATGTCGTCTCATGTTTGTTTTATAGTAAAGTATTGGAATGCTAGAACAGCAACCATTCAGTTAATTGATGGTCATGGTCAACCTGTGATTTAAAAGTTGATGACGTTAAAGATGACGTGAAAGATTATTTTAATCTCCTGCTCATTTATCTCTACCTTTTTTCTTTGCTTATTTTTTTAGCTTTATACTACCTTCTTTTAGCTTGCCTCTTTGCTAAACACCAAAAAGCATAACTAATTTTATTCTAAATTATTTCTAATACCTACTCTGATGTGTTTAATAACTCATATTAACCATTTTACGGAATCTAATCTAATAAATAAGTTAAGTTAAAGAGTGTTATGTTAATGCATTATAATTAGATTTAGGCATTAAATATTAATTAAATTCAGTTACGTTTCCCCTTGTCGGCTAAATTAAATACTTTTGAAGTAGTTTCATAAGGTTAGATTATCCTTCAAAACAAAACGATAGATAAAAATTTGCAGTTAGAAATTAGTGAATAAATTAAAACAATAAGGACAATTCTGTTACGTCATAAACATAACCTATAACTATGGCGTAATTTATTAATTTTTGCAATTGACTTGCTATAGTAGCTTGCTGTGATACTTGTATTCTTAATCCGTCACCACACGGACAATCCATAAATATCAATTTTAAACTTACAAAAATCTACAGTTAGAATAACACGCTCCAATTTCAAGTAATTATTTTTTCTATTTGTTATATAAACTGAATTTATTGTCACAGACATATTACTCGGAACGGTCTGAATCTATTTATAATTTTCACGTCAATTCACGTACGGACTCAATCAATCATACACAATTGATACATTGACAACGTGCTTGGCTGTAGACAGCACAAATCGTGCCAATGAGACTACCTACTATCTTACTTTCATGAATTCAGAACAATGACTTGCAATAGTCTGGTGACCGATATGCAAAACTTGTAAAATAAAAATTGAATAAGTTTTTGATACTATTTACCGGGTAATAAGAGATACAGACGTAGGGATATACATTTCCATTGGTACCACATTTCCTTCCTTAGATGCTATAAAAGTCAATTAAGGGGTATTATAAGAGGATAATAAATTTGGACGTATTGCTGCTTATCTTCACCTACCCTAATCTAAGTTAGGGCCACGCAATTAGTCCAAAAATATAAACAAAAAGACAGAAGAACGTAACTCTTTATCAATATGCCTAATGTCACGTGTTTATGAAATAATTTATTTCCGCTATGAAAGGTCATCATTTTCATTTTTAAAACGCATTCAATAGATGAAAAAATGACGGATTGAAAATACCAGTGAGCCATATATTTGATTGTCAGCAAAAAGTTTATCTAATATTCTAAGTAAGTAATAAATAAAAGAAGTTTAGATAATAATAAATAATAATAAATATTCATGGACATTTCACACAACGTCCTCTGGTCCCATACTAAGCTTATATGCTTGTGTTATGGGTACCAGAATACGGATAGAATACATAAACTACTTTTCTTTTGTAAATACATACTTATAATACATAGAAACACCCAGACGCAGTACAAACATTTGTATGAAAATTAGAATAATCACACAAATGATTGTCCCGAGCGGGAATCGAACCCGCGACCTCTTGATTGGCAGTCCGTTACTTAAACCACTCAACCACGAGGCTCGAGATATAAGGTAATAGTACCTTTAATAAGCTCTTTGATTCGAGTGAATATCGTTTTAGTTCTATTAACTATTTGCAGCAGACTTGTGCCGATGTTGAACAAAAAATGGCAAAGCATGATCATACAGTATGTATGTATCATCACGCCCTGTTACTGTGGAAAAGACAATAAATTTCATTCGCGTTTCACACCACACATATTTATGATTCATCTCATAAAGTCACTGACATTAAAGACTCCTTCTTCTTTTACGACTTGATACATTTGATCTAGATAGCTCGCGTGCCTTTAGGACTATCGACAAAAACATCTATTTATTCGTGCAGCATTTTTCCATATATATTTCTATGCTTGTGTTGTAGTACCGGATATAGATATGCTACGAATTATTTTTTTAGAAATACAGACTTAATTAAGTACACATAGAATACAGCAAGATGCAGTACAAACGATGAAAGTAGTTTTTTTTCTAAATTGTATGAGGAATACCTGCCGGACATGCAAACAAAGCAGTAAAACTGTGCCTTGTTTTAAGGATTAGTTCCTTATTATTTTAATTTCAATAACAAATTCATATAGAAAATAAGTCATTAATTAATGCCACTTTCTCCAGCAGTGGACAGTAGACCCTTATTAATTAACATGTACATTTTTAGGGTTCCGTACCCAAAGGGTAAAAACGGGACCCTATTACTGAGACTTCGCTGTCTGTCCGTCCGTCCGTCCGTCCGTCCGTCTGTCACCAGGCTGTATCTCAAGAACGGTGATAGCTAGACAGTTGAAATATTCACAGATGATGTATTTCTATTGCCGCTATAACAACAAATACTAAAAATAAAATAAAATAAATATTTAAGGGGGGCTCCCATACAACAAACATGATTTTTTTACCGTTTCTTGCTCGATACTAATAACGTTGCCTTATGTTGCATAGATAATGGTACGGAACCCTTCGTGCGCGAGTCCGACTCGCACTTGACCAATTTTTTTAACACACAGTCTAGTGCAAAACACGTATTTGCTCACATTGAGGAAAAGAGACTAAGTTCAACCAATAACTTATCTATATATCTATACTATATTTCTTATTTTTGAATCATATTAAATTAACAGCAATAATCAATCAAATATAGCTACTTGCAAACGGCATAGCTATAAAACAACTTAAAAGAAATAGATTTTATATCTTATAGGAATAAAGTTATTTAAAGAAGCCTTAAAGACACAGTACAAACCTTTTTTTATGCTACAAAGGTGATAATAAATTAATTTAATTAATTGATTGTAAAACTTAAAACCTTTCCGTTGTACACCTATCTATCATACATTTTATCTCTCGAGTCACTCAAGGGTTTGCTGGAAGAAAACTCAAAATGAGTTATGCTCGCCTTTGTGTACATTTTGTATTTGGATTTAACTTTCGCAATAATTCTATGTAATCATGCAGAGTACAATAATGAATAAATAAAATTAAAAGAAAGATGACAAACAATCATACGGCTTGCCTGATGGTAAACAATTACCGTAGACATACGTTTGCAACACCAGTGGTATCACTCGCACGTCGCTGACTCTAGGAACCGTTTTTAAGACAATTATAAATATCACACAAATAATAGTCCTGTGGGGGGCTCATGAACCTCAGTCACATGAACCACTAGAGCACGAGACAATGAGACCTTTCGATCAATCAATCAATAACTTATATATAAAATCAATTGCTGTTCGTTAGTCTCCTTAAAGCTCTAGAAAGGCTGGGCAGATTTTGGTGATTATGGTCTTGAAATATTGGTGAAAGTCCAGGGAAGATTTAAACGGTGACAAAATATATGGGGATTTAAAATTCCACGCGTGCGGAGTAGCTGACATAAACTAGTTAAAAATAAAAATTAGCTAAATACGAGTAAAACTACTTTTTACGGATTTAGACACGTATATTTGTTTTAATTTTTTTTTGTTTCTACGTTTTGTTCGGAAAAATTAGCTAGTCTCAAATTAATCAAACGTCCTCTATGTTTAATATTACTGTTTATAATACCATCATGATAAGACAGTTAACGATACGTGGTTTGACATCAAAATTAGCATATTTGTACCGAATGGGTATAGGGTTATGGTACCTTATGTAATATCTTGTTATTTCCTCATTCTTAGCCAATCTGTTTACTTTATTGTTATTATATAATACTAATAGGTGTTTATAATTGAATATCCGTCAACGCGTGAAATCATGAAATAATCGTATGTTGACAAAATAATAGGTTATCTATACTAATATTATAAAGCAAAAAAGTCTGTTTGTTTGTTTGAACGCACTAATCTCCGGAACTACTGGTTCGAATTGAAAATCTCTTTTTGTGCTGGATAGTCTCTTTATCGAGGAAGGCTATATAATATTATATGCTGCGACCTGCGAAGCGAAGCATTAGTGAAAAATGTTGCAAACACGGGGAAAATATTCTCTATTCCGCGCGTACGAAGACACTAACGCTAGTAGTATATAACATTTTGGTTTCATAACTATTAAATCGACTATAATAGCTCACTTCTCTTTAACTTTTTATCTAAAATGTTGAGAATATTTTAGAAATAAAATGTTAGTTTAATGTTGTAGTGTGTTTGTCGTATTTTTACTTTTGATTCCCACGCTACAGTTTTAGTTCGTCATAGGGCCATCTTTGATAAAAATAATTAACTCTCTCATATATAAGTACACTTTCATTTCATTGATGAAGGAAATCTGCATATTATATAACATTATAAATAAACGTAATTAGGTATTTTTTCAGATCTTTAGTTTATGTAAGATACTTTATATATTTGTGGCTTATAATTTTCATTAGGTACTATGGTTTTTGTAAATAAGTAGAATAGATTAGAACCACCCCGATGCAGTTACAGATAATAAAATAGTCCTTTGTACCGAAATCGAAGCCTTGACTTTTACCTCGTAGGTTACACTACCGATACGCTATGAGAGCCGGCAAAATGCTCGCCCGTAGGCTATCTCCTAATAGAAAACTAAATCGACTTGCGCACTTTGACCGTGGTCAAATAATAGTCTTAGTACTAATTTCAGTTATAATAAATAACTACTTCAAGTGACATAACATGTGCATGCCGATAACATACACTAACAATAAAATTCCCAACTTTTCACTTTTTCTTAACACGAACCATCTCATTACATTTAGCATGCATGAATTCGGGTGTAATAACCGCGCTGCGTTTGCAATGAAATATTTATGAGTATGTGTTTATACGATCTCACTTTATTGTCACATCACACAACTTATGTAATGATGATCCATTTACAAATTATGAATAGATGTGGTTTTTTTCTTATGTGTATGATTTGAAATGGATTATTTGCGTGTCAAATCTCCATACATGTGGGCACCAGTAATTAGTTCTTGACATGTATACGCGGACAGAATAGCGGATGTATAGTAGCATAGGTCATCAATTTAAGAACAATGTAACCATTTTCACTTGTTTTGTACAGATGTAGACTGTAGCATCAGCATATTAAACGTTTCCTTACACGACTTTACATATTATTGATAGGTTTTGTGTTCTAGATTTAATAGTACAAAGTTTAGGAAAGATTTTAAAACAAGGAATACGAACCTGTGCGCATATTAAAGCCGACTGGGTTAATTCAAGTGAGTAGAGCATCTGGTAAATAAGAATCACATTGATGTGATTCTTATTTACCCACTAGCACCAAGTTGCCATCACAACTTGAAAGAAAAAAGGGTGCTTTTTTTTGACAAACTACACGTGGACATGGTGATAATTAACTGTTGCCCGCAACTTCTTACGCATAGTATTTAAAAACCAAACCTTAACAAATTTACAAAAAGAAAATCATCTTGAATCACTCCATTATTTAAACACCGAATCAAAATCCGTTGCGTGGTTTCGAAGATATAAAGCTCACATAAGTTCACATAAATAAGGACAAAGCAGCGAGCTTTAACCAACATCTTGGAAGTAAGCTTAGACACTTAGGTATAACAGTCAGTTAGCATACATTTTCATGTATTTTTGTTTTTGATTCTTCCCATTGCGATGATTTCTAAAGCAATTTAACTGACCTTCAACAGTTATGCATATGCCTTTTATTTAAATTCCAGTCTACAGAAGCAACAGTGCGGTTAAAATACACGAACTTAATATTCTATGTTACCACACGAGATACATCCATTACTAAATCAACGTCGTTTATTTAACATGTTACATAATCTAACGATATATTTTATGCTCTTGTTAGAGGAAGCGCATTTTATTACTTGTACGTGTATATTTGACCAAGTTAATAAGCAGGTACATCATGTGTAATCGAAAATACTTGCCCAATGAGAATGTTGCAATTAACATTAGTTGAATACATCGGACCCAGTAATAGCTTTATTCTCATTTCTACGAGTATATTAATAATTTGCTTAGTTCAAAAACTAAAAAAAAACGCTTGAAGATACAAACTATTTCTTTTATTGCACTGTCAACGGTCAATATGTGTGCAAGATTTCAGAAAAATTTAACTAATGCAAGTGTGTTAAAATCACTTTCAAAGAATCCGTTTTATAGATTAATACATTGATAGATATAATATAGACGAACTAATATAAGCGTGTTAAGAAAGTGTACTTCATATTGAGTAAATTCACTTTTTGAGTGTCGGAATGAGTAACAGAATAGGCCTATTCATCGCCTGAATCTTTGCTCTCCCACGGATTCCCAAATTGTTTATTCTTTTTTCAGTCATCGGTTGCGGCTGTTATTGGTTTTAAACTTTATTGGTTACCCACTTAGGTATTCTACTTCTATCCAACTTATAGAAGATAACCACTTGTGTTGTAAGTTAGTAGCATTAAGACGATCAATAATATTACAATTAATATCATAATCATTAAATTTATCAATAATTTATTGGTCTGTTATTAAATATGATAAATTTATCTAGATCTTACCAAAATGACCGACTAGCATACTTCAAACCTAGAAATAGTTATTTTTATGGCATACGTGTTGTGTTATGTAATTCTTAACGAAATGTTGCAAAAATTTGGCAATTGCCTTTAGATACGCACGCAAACCCAAGTATTTAGTCTATCCGGTCTACACTTGTATACATTGACCAATAAAATTTTGTAAAATAAATACATTTATAGTCATAATCATAATGACTTATCGGAGGTCTAAACAGAGATTTTATCGGAGAGATAATAAACGTTTTAGCGTAAAAAGACTATTATGAAGAACAATTTTTGACAATTTTCGCGAACCGATTTTAGTGAACATGCAAGTAACATAGCTCGCCAAATTACTGAAATATGTATTAATTAATAATACTGTTTTGTACTTTCCACTAACACACTCAAAAACAATGTAATTTTCCCTTTTAAACTCTAGAAATCAATATTTTAACTTGCCTAACAATTATTTGTAGCGCTTTGTCACTACTTAATTTATTATTCTATTAAAAAGTCTTTACAAGGCACACTAACAGGTACATCTTACAACCGAAAGAACTATGTTTGCTAAATATTTCTAACATGTTTAAAATTAACAAATTAAATCAAAATACTCGATTACACCGGAGATTGTCTTATTTTCTTGTTTGGGCTCTAATTGCTACGTGACTTTTAGTCGAAAATGTTTTCCAGTTCGCGTAAAAGCGCCCTCTCACTGTAGTGATATGTAGTTTCACGAGGCTTGCAGGCTATTTTGTAGAATACAACTCACTTTTAAAACCGACACCTGTTCGTATCGGACTGTTGCTTCTGCCATCTAGCGTATTTTTAAGTAAACCGTTGGTACTCTGTATGTGTATATTAATTCTATAACATACAACATCTAGTGAAAGGTGTTATACTTCGGAGATAATACTGATAGTAGATTTCGCATTCAATAAGCATACAAGACCTTTTGAATATAGTTGATAGATGGCGTTTAAAGAGGCAGAGTAAAATTTATTTTGTTTACACACAAGGTTATCTAAAATAACTATTTAACTTGAAGTATGATCAGGAATCTCAAGATTTTCTAAACTACAGCATTAGCAGCTACTATAGTTTGACTATAGTCAAAACAATTAAGTCATTTTCGATAAAGTAGTACATACCTACAAATATCCACGCTAAAATCAATTATGTCATTTTCAATAGACTAGTACCATATGCATATACTAGTACCATGCCATGCAATATGCCTAGTCAACTACAACAACAGGTAGGTACTAAACTTCTAGTCCATTAACAAGAGCTAATAGAGTCCTAAAACTCTACTGCAATATTTTTTGGACATTTCCCACAACGTTTTTACTACTAAGCAGAGGCGGATTTACCCTAAGGCCCGGTAGGCCCAGGCCTAGGGGCGGCCAGATTTAGGGGCGGCCCTTACGAAGTAATTTCGTTATGTAGTCTATATGGTGGATACTGAGAAAGGGGCGGCTGATAGCTTGGGGCTTAGGGCGGCCGAGACTGCAAATCAGCCACTGCTACATAGATGTAATATAATGCTATGATCGGATATTATGGAGAGTTATCATGACCACGACTTATTGGCAAGGCGCAAATATTAATTTAAAGCATACCCAAGCCACGTCTTCATTTCTAATGATTTGCTTAGTTCAAAAACTGAAAAAAAAACACCCTTGAAAATCCTTAAAGTTTTAGATCAGTACTGTGAGTAAAAATCACTTTTAAATATTCCGTTACATAGATTAATACATTAATAGATACGGTAGAAGCCAATAGTTTGAAATTCATTTGTAGGTAAGTCTACAATTTGCTCTGATAAATTCCATAGGAGCTTTTCAATACCTAAAGTTAATAAAATACGGCTAAACAAATTTTACTCTAGCACCCATAGGTAATAGTATTTTGAAAATTTAGCGCCCCGGGCCATTTGATTTGACGCCCCGGGCCAATTTAAGTAGCCGCCCTATAAATTAATAGAGATAGAGCAAAATTGTAAACTTGATTGCTTCGCCGCCCCTCTCAGGCTGGCCGCCCCGGGCCAAGGCCCCTACGGCCCTAGGGTAAATACGCCCCTGCTAACACCCTTTAATAATATGGTATTTTTAAGACCGAAATATTTAGTTTATTATTTCATTTATGGGCGTAATGAAGAGGCGGTTTTTGCGGTTCAAAAGGAATTTCCAAAATAATAGGTTCCTAAATCTTATACATATAAGCAGATCTAGCTCCAGGTTATAACTACCTACTACCAAAAACACTGCAAAAGCTCTCTCTCCAATACAAAATATTAGTTACACCCGCTGTATCTTGAACAATTCGTTAACAGTTTGGTAGCATAGAATGAGCACTCGCAATAATTACTATACAATTATTTCTAAGAGCTTCAGTTTAATATCAGTATTGTTCCTGTCATTATCGCGATTGAAATTGAATTGAATCATTATGATGAACTGTCTACTGTATAATTTGAACAAATTCATAAAACAATAATATAACCCTCCATGTAACTATCTATAACAGTAAATATAGTTTGTATCTCGATAGGAATAGACTGAAAATTTCAAATTTTATAGCTTTAATTCATGCCTATAACTTTTCATTTCATGATGTTTTTCGTATACAACGTGTTGCAGAAAGGTGTAGTATACTGATGACTTCGCTATTCGTAGGTGTATATTATCTTATCACTCTGTCTAAACGATGTGGTGGTATTCATTTACCTACCTATTGTTCTCAACAGATATCAATCAATAGTATACACTAAATATTATACTTTCTAAGATTTTTATGTACTGGATGTTCTAAGATATTATATGATTAATAGCTAAATGTTTTTTATGTGGTCTCTAAATCTACTTATATGATCTCTCTGTGTGTCTCACTGTCAGGCATGGACCTCTTCTACTTTGGGAGGTATTATAGTCTACTGTGCAGCGCTAACCAGAGGAGTTAGCACAGGTTTTCGTTTTTTGTGTTTCAGACAGGATGTTCTCCGGCTTTTACTGCACCCTAAGGAAAAAGAGAGATGGGGACACTTGTATTCTTAATCCGTCACCACATATAATCTCTACTTATAACTACATATAACCTGAGTAGATCAATGTCACATGGCTGCTTAAAAAATAATTTTAGGCGACGCCGCCATTTGTACATAGTACATGATCATGCGTAAGTCATTCAATCAATCTACGTAAATTTTATCTATTTATCTGTTAAAATATACGCAAAAACTGTTAGTACTGCGTCTGGGTGTTTACTATGTAACATAAGTATGTATTTACAAAAGAATAGTAGTAATGTAGTCTATCCGTATACTGGTATCCATAACACAAGCATAGAAATATAGCTTACTTTGGGACCAGAGGATGGTGTGTGAAACGTCGTGAAACGTCTTAAACCACAACGTCCATGAATATTTATAAAAAAAAAATCGAATAATTTGGATGTTATCATCATCATCACAAACATGTCGTCAAAATACACAAAAATTGGCTGTTCTATGGCAGTCCCTGAATACTTTTACTCTGATAGACTGAGTTTTAGTATGTGTTTTTGTAATAGCAACAAAAACAAATGATCTATCTCTAGCCATCACAGTTTATGAGACAACCCGGTGATAGATATAGACGGACAGACAGCAAGGTCTCAGTGATAAGGCTCTGTTTTACAACCTAATTCAGGAGACAGAGAAAACATGTAAATTGTTTATTATGTTATTAGTCTCAATAAAGATTTTTTAAGCTATTGCATAGCTTCTATCGCGGGCCTTGAGCGTGGAGACTAAATGCACAAAATTCGAAATTTAAATTCCGTAACAAAGATAGCGTAACTAAAAAATACTTCACACACGCCGTTTCGCTGTTCGCGCTGGTGACTCATGTCAGTTTTGGCGTTAGTTTTTATTTTATTGACATGTGATTGACAATCGCTATTTTATCATAATTACCATAAACAATCGACAGCTGTAAGCATCAGTAAATAAGGATTATTAATCTTATTTTAGTTTATGGTATTTAGATTCTTGCATAAATAAAATAAATAAATAAATATAAAAAATACTATGCAATAGCTTTACCGCGGCAGTCCCCGAGTGCCACACGTCTTTTTTATTTTATTTTATTTGGTACGGAACCCTAAAAAAGACAGTCGGTAATTGACAAGTGATTTTGATATCTTTTATAACTAATTACATTTATGTAAACACCTGTCCAAACATTTTTATACAATAAAACTGCGTATAACATGTATCATGTAAGATAAATAAATTAATGTCAGTTGAATGTTACTTGTTTGTTCTGCTTGAGAGAAACCGGAGACATCTAATAATTCTTATCTATAATTTGATTTTAAAACAATTTTTAACTGGTAGTTAGTTATATATTATAAAAATTATATATAGTAAACAAACAAATTAATCACCACATCAATATAGAATATTTGTGCCACCAAAGTACTTTAAATACCATTGACGAGTCTGGTTGTGTATCAGTAAAACAGCAGTCTGTAGAATAGACACGATGCTCTGCCTTGAATTTATGGATAAAAATCAAAAGTGGGAGTATAAAATAAAAATAACAACTTATAGCGGTTTTAATATAAATAACAACATAACATTGATAAAACACTGACCATTCACATTTTGTAGCATCTATGACTTAATCAACAACTTCCGCTTTTACCTCGTCAATCTCGATTTTAAAGAAATATACACTTAGATACCTACTAGCTAAACTTGTAAAATATGCAGTAGTACAAATTTATCACTTAACAATTATTTTGTACATCTTTCAATAGCATTTCACATTTTTGGAAATATTTTTACTACAATCCATCCATCCATCAGCCTCTCTCCGTCCTCTGTTGGACATAGGCCTCCCCCATAGAACGCCACAACGCCCGGTCCTGTGCCGCCTGCATTCAATGTCTCCCCGCGACCTTGACAAGATCGTTACTACAAGTGTGACTCTAAATATGTTAAATATATGTAAGTGCTTTAACATATGATACATAGTTTAATATCTACATATCAAATTAATCTTTACTATTTTCAGTCAAGGAATTAATTGTGTGAGCTTTTGTCAGATTTTGCTGTTCTCTTATGATGACCGTATGTAATACCACCGGCCGCGGTATGATACATCTGGTTTGGAAGAAAACCTCTTTCGTAATGTCTTGGAATTGGATGAGGAAGACGACCACTGGCTAAAGCATCATATACTGCTAGAGGTTCTTTGACTAAACCTCTTTTGAGATATTCAACTTGCACACTAGACGGAATGTACGAGTCAAGTAATGATGTAGGTCGCTTTTTGAAAGGAAACGGACTGTAAAACTCATTTGGCTGGGGACTAAAACCACTGGGAGCTGAAATGCCACCAGGCCCTTGATAAACAGGTTTAGTTATTGGTCTATGAACTGGTAAGACTTTTGGTATATGTGCTAAATGGGGGGGAGGAGCTTTTAGTAATAATGGATGTGGACGTGGTAATTCCGAAATAGCGTTGGTATGTAAACCTCTATAGTCGTCCCTATAAGGTGCTCTTGAATTATAATGCCGGGGAAATTCCGGGGCTGGCTTATGGTACTGAATAGGCGTTTGACTGCTATACTGCTGTCTATGATCGTCGTAGTGGCCTTGATCTGCGTCGATTGAATTAGTTTCGGAGTACTGAGGGTTTTGATAGTAAGATTTAGGAACAGAGGTTGGTTGTCCTACTGAAGATGTATATTGAATTACTGGTAGCTGATATGTTATAGATGGAGTAACTGTTACCTGCGAAGGACTATTTGTTGGGTGAGCTGGTACATTAACATACCTTACTGGTGGATTATATTGCTGTAGATAGGGTTTACTAGTTGGCGTGGAATATGTGGGTACTTCTATGTAATTAGTTTGTGTTTGTAGCGCTTCAGGAGCTGTTTGATAAGATGCAACTCTTGCCTCACTCGTTGGTCGCTCATACTGAACATTTATCTGCTGTTTTGTAGGTTGCTCTGAGTGTTCCGAGTAATATTGCGGTACTAAATAAATTTGCATTGGAACATTAGATAAATATCCGACCATAGCTTGTTGAGTTGCTGGCGGAGCATGCTGAATACTCGCTACTGGTTGAACCCTTTCTGGTTGTTCTGTCACTGCGTACTGATGAACATATCGATGCTGCTGTGGAGTCGCTGTTGGATTTTGAAAGTATCTGAACAAACCACTCTTTAAGAATTCCAATGGTACAAGATCTTGACCACCACTGGGCCCGGTAGTTTGAGGAGTACCATCAGGTTTATCATATTCTTTTTGGTTTTCACTTCTTAAATTATCTTCTTCAATATCTTGCAATTCAATTTTCTTTTCAGCTTGAACAGCAAGAATGAAGGTAAAAACAGTAGCAATCTGAAAGTAAAAGCGGAATGGTGAGTATAAAACAGGTGGATGTCCGAAGCCCTAAGCTCGCACTAGTTAGACGGCGCGACGAGGTGTGGCGTTGTACCGCACCTAAGATTACACCATACAGGTGAATGGTAAAAAATAGACTAGTGTGTATTACGAAACCAGTTAATTTTACCGAAGTAAAGAACTACGTATACGGGAATGCAAACTTTTACTTGTAATTTATGTGGTTATAACATACCAGTCACATTATTTTGAGGTTACAGACATCTATCATCTCTTCATCTTGCTAAATAATAACACGTATAAGCTTAACCTTAATTTTAATATAAAATAAACACCTTAACATCATCACCAAGTGATTGGTTATCTGCAAAAATGTTTTATGTACAAAGATATTCAAATTCAACTTTAAAATTTCTTTAATTGTTAAAACTTGGGCTATGTACAATATAATAGGTAACAAATATCGGTGGTAAAAAAATAAATATTAAGCTCCAACATGTTTGGCCATTATAGGCGTACAAAAGATTATGATTATGATTATGTATTATCTTATGTTTAAAAATAAACAGGTCATACAATTATTAGAATATAATAATAATACCGTATCGAACATAATAATACAATGTCTGGATTTAATAAAAACATGCGAAAATACTTCAAATGGCAACACCAATCATACTGCCAAAACTAATTCTTTTGTTTTAAATTTCTCATCAAACGCAATAGTTAGTGTAGAAAAATTCGTCATAAATTTAAGAGTCACACATTGTAGACATTGTAAGAGTAGCTATCGTCACTGAAAATCAAAATTCAAACTTGGTTAACAATAAAATTACACCAAGAGCATTAATTATCATTATTACTTTTTCTTACACGGCAGGAAACCCTCTGATGCTGTTATAAGATTTCGTAGACATGTATTTAAAAGAATTGTAATAAAACATTTCAACTTATATAAATTATTATTGTGGCATCTGGAACGAACATCCTATTTGCCAAACCTTTGGCACACCTAGCTAGCTTTGGACATACATTTCATAAAATTAACATCCCGACTAATATTATAAATGCGAAAGTAGCTGTGTCTGTCTGTCTGTTACGCTTTCCCGCTTAAACCTCTCGACCGATTTTGATGAAATTTGGCACAGACAGTCTTTAGACCTTGAGAAAGGCTACCGTTTAATGCAAAAAAAAAAATTTCCAAATTCCACGCGGACGGAGTCGCGGGCAACAGCTAGTAATAAATAAATCAAAACAGATATTATAAAAATCACCACAAATATAGGGTAACATTTTGGGTTATTAGGTAGACATTTGTTCAATAGTTCGATACACATACAACATAATTTTATTCTACAGTCTTAAGTATTTTATTGAAAAAAAACTATTACGCCTATTCTTGGAGTTTATAATATGTAGAATTTCATAAAGGTAAGGTTTAAAGTTTAAACTATGAACTAAGTAAAACGGTAAAAAGTGATTTTAATTCGAAAAAATTATCTTTATTCCTCCAATCTCGCTATGAATGCTTAGTTATTTACATCATATCGACTATTTCATTGCATATTATTAATTAAAATAATGTCTATTAATAGTTTGCAAATTTGAGCTATGAGAAATATTTGCATCATGATTTATGATATTATGGGTGTGAATCAAAGCCGTTGTATTTCTACAAGATAGGTATTACACAAACTATCACGATCTATCTAGACTATAAAATTATATGTTAACACGAGCGTGGGCGGTATAAATATAATTATATAAACTCTGTGATGTAATTTATTCTAGATATTTAAAAGACACAAGGAAATGCTAATCTTTAGAATATTTTGAGAAACAGATAGCCTGGATTGAGTGTCTTGACATCAATGGCAAATATTTAACCAAGTTTTAATTCAAATATAATAGAATAATGGAACCAATCAACAGCCCTGGTTTAGGTATTTCTAATAAGTTTTTTAAACATAGAATACGATTAGAACCAAATTTTATCATTCCGGCAGTAGACCACACTTGCGTATTCATTGAAAGAAATGAAGGACAATCTCTACCTTTATTGAAAGTTAAAAGTCTTAGTAAGTAAATACAATTAAATAAAAACAATAGAACTAGAACTATGCACCTATTATTTTGCAGTGTTTGATTAATTAAATAGACTCGAATAGTGCGTAATGCATTCAACTGCTCCACTTTCTTAACGACGCTCTCACTTTTAGCCTATTGTTTCATTTAGTTTATTTTTATTATACTATTTAGTTGGGAGTGGAATCCCAGATCAAAATTTTTTTTGAAAATTCATGTTTACTTTTGATATATTATTTATTCGTGTTATTTGTTTCGTTCGATTATGCATTAGTATTCAATGTGCATCTCTTTTTTTTTACCTTAACTACTCGTAATATTCTTTAACACTTGCGCAACTCATTCACTATAATAAAACAACTTTTTTATGGATTTAACCGCGTATATAGTGTGCCTTAAATCTCCAATCAGTGCAATCTATAACTACCAAACGTGCTTTAAAAACTGTATTTTTTATTATAGTCAAGATAGCAAAAATACAAAAAATGATTAAACCACTAGAGATTCCTGAGACATTGCGATGTTGAGAAGAAGATGTCGAAATGCAGAGTCTTGCCAATAGCTGAATATACTTCCGAAATAGCGCGGAGATCATAACAATGACATATACCACGAAATCTAGTACTAATATGAGAAATAACATAATAACCTACCTTTACGATCAGGCTTTTTGTTTTTAGAATATTAATAGGTCACTTTATGTAGAAACGGCATATGCTTTAAGCATTTAAATCTTTTATTAAGATTTTTTGTTATTCTCAAAGTGTAAAAAAACAAATGAGTGTTCTAAGTAGTTTTGTCACTGTTCTAAAATGAAAGTCTTTAAAAAGTGTTGACCATAGACTTTTTTTATTGACTGGTGTCAAAGTTTAGTTTAAAACCTAATTAATTCTAAGTTTGTTTTAGTAGTTACGAAGACTAATGATGTTCTTACGTAATTATTCTAAGCATAGTATTAGGCTTTTAAAATGTTTCGAAATTGAGATATTAGATAACTTTTTATATTTGTATGAAACTGTGGTATTTAGATTTGGTGTAAAAATGATTGTAGTTTGCAATAAACATATATTGCAAGGATTATCACAATTGTTTTCATTTATGTGACGTTCAAAAAATTTGTAAAATAATCACTATTGCAAAAGGTATCGATAATTATTATAATCGCCAAATAACCATCTAAAAAGAGAAGACGTCAAAACAATAGATAATTTATATGGAAGTGTGGTCAATGATAATAATTATTCGTATACGGGAGTAATAAAAAATAAGGATTTTGAATGCTGTCGTCACTATACTATAATTGTAAACCACACCTTCTTTCTTAATTTAATTTCTTATTCAACTTTATTTATAATCTCAATTCCATTTCTTAAAAATTCATAGAAAATATTGAAGCACATTCATGTTAGTTACAAACATACCATAGAATTCCTTGTTTTAAGTATCGTTCTTATAGACGTGTTCAACTTAGGTATTTACTCCATAGTGGATTGTCTAAATGATTGGACATTTTGTCAATCGTGTTCCATATGAGTGAAAACCAAATACTTAAAATTTGCATTCATGATAAATCTAGATTTGATGGATTTCGTGGTCGAGTGGTTCTTGTAACGGACTGCCGTTCACGAGGTCGTGGGTTTGATTCCCACACCGGACAATTATTTGTGTGCTATTTATAATTGTCATACAAATGTTTGTACTGCGTCTGGGTGTTTTCTATGTATTGTTTTATATGTATTACAGTATTAGTATGTAGTTACAAAAGAAAAGTAGTTTATGTAGTCTATTCGTATTCTGGTATCCATAACACAAGAATATAAGCTTAGCTTGAGACCAGAGGACGTGGTGTGACAATGATATTTTAAAAAATTTTTTAGTTAACTATTCTGAGATCTGTCCAAACTAAACACTACTGCCTACCTCATGAAGTTTGACAGTCTCTCTGTCTGTCCCTACTACTTCCAGGCTAACCCGTTAGTATAAAAGACACTGGTGCCAATTCTACATACACAACTGAACTTAACTTAACTAAAAAATTAAAAGAACTATTGGTGTATTTTTATTACTTGGATTTTTGTTGTAAACATTTATATTAATAAAAACGTCTAGAATAAACAGTTTTCATAACAAGAAAGATCAGTTAACATTGCTAAATTGTGTTATCAATACTATCAAAATTAACATTTTAGTTAGGTTTAGTTTAGTTGTACCTGTAGAATTGATACCACTGTACTGTGGTAAGTAGTTGCTTTGCTTAATTAGTGCAAAAGAAATTGTGATAACAGGAATAAATTGGCACACTTACCCTAAGCACAATCATGTTTAACAATACAGCATGTAGTATTAAGAGACTATCAAAACACGAATGTCAATTGAGCACTAGTTCATAAAACACTTTCAGCACATAATAAAGTTCTTCAATCCACCAGTATTTAATAATGACCACATCTTGTCACCAGGTTCGATTGTCGTCTGTCTTCATATCCGTCGTTGCAATGCCTCCACGCAAGCACACCGCATGAAAACCTACAATTTGAGCAAACCATTAGTTAAAAAGAAAATACACCTATTCACTCATGATTACACTCGATAATTGACCACAATGCAAATTAGCGTATCACAAATTGCGCGCGGGAAATTCGAAAATATAAGTGTCTTGTTACTTTTATTTTATGGCCAGTACTTTTTTTATTTTTAATAAAGTAAGTTTTATGTAATAAAAAGAGGAATTAAGGTAATTTGATACAAACTTTTTTTATAGAAAGCGCAAATGTGTTCGGCCGACTGTCCGCCCGGAAAGTGATCGCGCGTATCGACTGTTTGTTGTTAAATACGCTCTACTCTACATATTGGCGTACGAAAAATGCAATAAGATGACTGTTCCGATGAAAATGGAATGGTTATTAGCAGATGAACCTTCAAGTTCAACAGGATTTTAAGACGGTTTACTTGTCATATTTAGTTACAACATCCGCATTGTAAAAATTGTAATTTTTGGTTCATAAATGCTGAATGTACATTTGTTTTTTCGTAGTTCTTTTTACATAAAATTATATATGATTAGTACTATGTGTATAACATAACATCACGCCTTTTTCCCATGGGGGTTGGCAGAGACTATAAAGCGCCATCCGCTACGATCCAAACATACTTCCTTGGCTTTATCCACACTCATACATCTGGTCATACATGCCCGACGGTTGTAAGTGCTACGCACTGTGTATAATAAACCTATATTTAGAATAGAATAGAATAGAATACACTTTATTGTACACCATAAATTACATGTCACTTAAAACTAATGTAACAATAAAACATGTACAATTGGCGGTCTTATCGCATATTGCGATCTCTTCCAGACAACCTTTAGATGGACTCAGTTTATTTGGAAAGGGGTATTAGTGGTGTACTTGCTATGTATAAATTCCAAGTAAGAAGAAAAATCTTATATTACGCATAATCAATACATACTACAGATATACATACACATATAGAGATATAGATCCATAAACGTACATAAACCTATACATAATTCTAAATAGAATAGAATACTTAAATATATACATAAACATAATGATGAGAAGTTTGGATTGAATTTTACGTGGTTTGTAGCAGTAGATAATGTTCATTGATACGTTTAATAAACGAAACAAAAGATTGCGCATTTTTAATGGATTTTGGTAATGCGTTCCATAGCAGAGCTGCCTCTATAGTAAAAGATTTGTTAAAGAATCTAGTAGAGTGCAATGTCAAGGCTAATCGCAAATTTTCCGATGATCTTAAGGTTCTCAAATGTGTGTCATGGAGAAACGTAAACCGTTTTTTGAGATAGGTAGGGCTTGTGGGGTTAAAGAGAATCTTATAGAGTAAACTGAGGATGTGAGTATTCCTTCGAAGTCGGATGGGTAACCACTTGAGCTTATTACGGAATTCAGATACATGATCATATTTGCGTAGCCCAAATATGAATCGGATAGCTAAGTTTTGGAGACGCTCAAGTTTGTTTAACTGGTCCTCGGTAAGATCGAGATAGCTGGCATCAGCATAGTCTAGAAGTTGAAGGAGAGTAGATTGCAAATTGATTATATTTACATAGTATAAGTTTATTTAATTTAAAATAACATAAGCTTTTATTAAATATCTTTGCCGTAAAATTTTTGCAGACATTTTTCACGTAAAAGCAAAATGTTTAGTAAGCTTTATGATTCAAGAGAAAATTTACAAATGGGAACTGGTATCTGATGCAGAAATTTTGTATATTTCAGAAAAGTACAAACTACAGTGTTGTGGACTGACTTGAATCTCAGATAATCAATATACTAGTTTATCTTATTGCAATTACTTCAGGAAGTGTAATTTAGGTTTCATTCATAATTAAGTATACGAGAGTGACATTTGCGTGATGAAATCTCTTTATTACGTCGTAACAATTTTGACTTACCGGATAAGTAAACTTGATCTATTATAATTGAAGTAATCGATAATTATTAGCAAATTGTTACTTATATTTTGTAATACAATTTTCCGATATCCGCTAAAGTTCTTCCTGAGTAGTTTTGGAGATATTACAAGCAAATTATCGTAACATTATAAGGCAATTGATACCAATGCACTATGGTTTTATATAACAAGAAACAAGAAACCATTATTATAAAAATATATTATCAATGAATATTAAATTTAAAAAAGTTAAATAAATTTTAAAAAGTTCAAAGTTTCTTTTCACAAATACAGTCCTCTCTCTCCAGCCCATTTAGATCCCACTGTTGGGCACGGGCGTCCTCCACTTTAGAGGGATTATGGTCTACTGTGCCGTGCTGACCAGGCGTCTTGGCACAAGGTTTATTTTCAAGATTTCCGTCTCTCAGAGGATGTTATCTGCTGACTTTAACAGAATCCTTGAGAGGAAATGTGGTGGTGACACTTGTATTCTTAATCCGTTACCGCACGGAGGACACATCCAGTTTTAAAATACTTACCGGAATTTATTAGCCCTTATCTGGTCACACTGGATGAAAACCTCCTACAGGAAACTACAACGGTCTTGTAACACATGGTCTTGTAACAATATTGACGATACAAATTAAACTTTCTTTCCTCTCCTTTAGATTACATAATTTCCTTTCATTGTATGGTATTATGTTCGTTTCTTCACGGGGTGTGATAAGTGTGATATTGTGCAAAGATAGAAACAAACGCAACTATACATGATGCGTCATGCTGTAGCCATAGGATAAGAAACAACTCTTTAAAAAAATTCTGAAGGGCCGACACTACTGAGGTACCTAACGCTTTTAGAAAAGTCAATCTGTGGTAATCTTCACTGTGGTTCTACAACCATTCCTTCAGTCGATGTTTATATTAATCTATTTTTCAGAATAAGGTACTTAGGAAGTAAGATTTTATAGATTCTACAGCTAACAACTTCAAGGACTGTCTATAATGTATTCGTTGGTGGCCGTTAAACAAAAAAAAACATTTTCGTACGTCATTAATAAAAAAAAATCAAAACAACGTTGCACAACTGACGTACATTTACTTAACCGTCTAAAAAGACTGAAAGTATATCGCGTAGACATTTATTTTCCCCATAGTGGCCGTATATCCGTCAAAACGATAATGGCTTGTAAACCGCGCGATTATCACAACATTAATGTTGCATAAGTTCTACTAAGTACTATACAAATTTCTTCCTCATTATCGGATGTAGTCCATGCGATACGACATTCTAGTCACGACGTATTTTAGACATATTCCCACGACAGTTATGACAGATTCTAAAAGTACTTAACAGTCTATGGTCATAATAGCCTTTATTCACACATGTAGTTTCCGTCAGCAACACCGAATGTGACGGAGATTTATAATTTCACACACCATTAATTGTTATATACTTCAGATAAATACGAGTATGTTTAGAGAAACCTTGAGAAAAAGGTGTTACAAAATTGACGATAAAAATTTGCATATCTTTAAGTTAATTAAGGGATTAGATTAATTTTAGAACCATTTTGTGTCTATACTGGGAAACTTATTTTACGTAACAATTAAGAAATTCTATTTGGAAAACTTTTGTTTACAGCGTTGTCATTGGTAAACTTATAAGGTAGTGTTTAAAGAGTTGTTTCTTTGACAGAAAAGCTATTGTTATTCCTTGCCTAACAGAATGGGCAAAACGTACCAATATTTACCTCTACCGGTACTTTTTTGAGGTGAATAATTTAATTTACTTGGGTACTGGTTTTAGAAAATATTCTTAGGGATATTACATGAAAAACCAAACATACATGATACACAAAAACTAATGAAGTTTAAATTATCAATCTTACAAATTAGGACATAAATTTACCCCACAGTGACTCTTCCAAGTTACACCATGTCTTTCTACAATCGCGGGTAATTGTGCAGTAAAAATTAAATAATTTATTGTGCCTTAATCTGTCGTAAATTAATAAATAAATTGCCCATGTAACACATAATAATATGACCCTTATTATTTTATTGCTAATCTCATCCGAAAATTCTAGTTTTAACTAATTATTAGCTCGGTATACGTATCTATCAACGTATTAATCTATGTAATGGAATGTTTGAAGATGATTTTCGCTCAATTGTAGTAATCAGAATGATCTGAAATTTTACACACATTAAGGATAGACGACAATGCAATAATGTAAAAATAGTAATGAGAATTCTCAAGCGTGTTTTATAGCTTTCGGGCTTATTACAAATTATTTTAAGTTACTAACTTGTTTATAATATTAGCGGTGATAGAACTGTGATAGCTAGAGGGCTATATCAAAAATACTCGTCATCATTGTTCTCCTGTCCTTATCTCTTTATTTGGGGTCAGGAATATGACAAATATATATTATGACAATAACTGGTACTGGCAGGTTTTTGGAAATTTTCATAAATTTACTTTTCTTTTCACAAATTTAGTTATAATTTAAAATATTTTGTGTTTTTAACTTAAATTTTCTACTACTTCGCAAAGTGTACCGTATCTTTCAGTAAAACATCTATTTTCCCTTTTTCATCCTAATCACTGGGAGTCAGTACAAATGTTTTACCAAACAACCAACATCATTTTCGTAATTAAGAAGACATATATTATGTTATTTGACACGATGCACAAGCAAATAAATAATAATTAAAATTTCCCTGTCTCTACAGGTTAACACCAGCATGAATGCGCTGAGAAACGCTTTACGCCAAAACCAATTTACCTGTCATCGAGTGTAATTGGCTATGAACGCTTCAACTAATTACAAAAGTAGGCGATAAAATAGACGGGCCTCGTAGTTCAGTGGTTTGTGTAGCGGACTGCGGTTCACAAGGTTGCGGCATCGATATTTCAGGACAATTATTTGTCATATAAATATGTATACTGTGTCTAGGTATTTTCTATTATCATTAATAGTAATCATAGTAAATGTAGTAGTCTTCTGGTATCTATAACACTGCCATAGAAATATAGCTTAAATTGCCTAGAAAAACGTAATACGATGTATACGACATCTACTTTTTACAACATTGCCTATCAATAATAAAACTGATTAAAATGGAAATTACAGTCAATAACGCTTATACAAATAAGACGCAAGTGTTAGAAAATGATAAATCTATTGTATATCCAAGTAATCAATTTTATTGCTATAATACAGACTATAAGGTTAATCATTTTATGTATATTTCAAACAACTATTTAAATAATTGGTTATCAGATGGTTAAATCTGTAATTAAATCTCTGCATAGGTATAACACCAATTATTACATTGAATTTCACACGCATTCAGTCTCTTACATAAAATGTTGTAGCACCATAATGTAATGTAGAAGACATCGACGCGTTCGTGTCAAGTAGGTGTGTGTTAAGTATTACACTAGTAAGTCACCAGCTAATCAAATTAAGTCAATCGAGGTCAAGTCGTGATTACTGTACTTCAAATTAAAGTGTTTAAGGTGCCAACGTTGCATAAAATAAACTAAACTATATTAACTATAAACATTTATAAATATACAAATAAAGAAAATGATTAGAATTTTAGACTACGTAGATGGCTAGTTTAATATTGAGTCAGAAAATGACCTGTTCACACACTTCTTTAAGACACTTGGCCCAAGATTTGTGGTTGGTGGAGACTGGAACTCAAAACATACATTGTGGGGATCCCGGCTTGTTTCTACCAGAGGCAAAGAATTGAAACACAGTCTGGAAATTAACCACCTAAAAACACTGACTACAGGCGAACCTACATACTGGCCCACCGATTCCAATAAATTACCAGATCTGCTAGATTTCTTCATCTACAAGGGCCTGTCAACCATGTACTTAAAAGCAGAAAGCTGCTTCCTAATCCTAGCAAAGCTTAGTACAACCATCATGGAGAGGGCGACTAAAGACTCGTTGTGCAATAAGTACACAGACTGGAATGCCTTTCGAGAGTACATAGATAGAATCTTGACGCTGAAACAAGCCTTAAAAACAGAGGAGGATATAGAAAAAGCTGCTACGCAATTTACACATCTCGTCCAGTGTGCCGCTTGGAAATCTACACCTAACATACTCGATACTAAAAGTACCAAAGATTTACCGAATTACGTAAAGGATAAAATAATGGAAAAACGCAGACTTAGAAGAGTATGGCATAACACCCGCCACCCCTCGGATAAACACGCATTCAACAAGGCTGCCACTGAATTAAAAACTTTTCTAAAACAAATAGAGGAAGATACACTACAAAACATGTTAGAAACTCTTACACCAACCTCTCGCAATGAACACTCTCTGGAAATTTGTAAAGTCTCATAAAGAAGCTCCGCAAACTGCTAACTATCCACTAAGACTCAGTGGTGGTTCTTGGGCAAAAACAGACCGAGATAAAGCGACAGCATTTGGAGAGTATCTCGGAAAGGTTTTTGCTTCTAATAATGGAGATGCAGAAACAGATATAAAGATTAAGGAATTTCTAGCTACCGACCTACAACTTAGTCCACCCTTAAAATGCTGTTCACCGAAAGAAATCTGGTACAATATAAAAAATCTCCAACTTAAAAAGGCACCTGGATATTGTTTAATTACACCAGAGATCCTTAAACAATTGCCCTCAAAAGCTGTGATGTTCCTCACACATCTATTTAATAGCATTCTAAGAACAGCATACTATCCTGATATATGGAAAGTTTCAGAAATAACCATGATCCCAAAACCTGGCAAACCACAACATTTGGCTTCGTCATATAGACCAATAAGCCTCCTGCCTGTCCTATCAAAGTTATTTGAAAAAATATTATCGAGACGGCTCAACGACGTTCTTAAATCAAACGAAACTGCTCCTCTACACCAGTTTGGTTTTCGCTCCAATCATGCAACCACCGAACAAATACATAGAGTATGCGATAAGGTTAGAGAAGCTCTGGAAAACAAGGAGTACTGTTGAGGAGTCTTCCTTGACGTAAAGCGTTTGATAAGGTGTGGCATGATGGCCTTCTTTACAAACTAAAATATTGTCTGCCGCACAACCTTCACTTACTGCTTAAATCTTATTTAACCAACAGAATCTTCCGAGTAAAATTAAACGATGCTTACTCAGAATTTTACGATATAAAAGCAGGTGTACCGCAAGGCTCAGTGCTTGGACCAATGCTCTACATTGTATATACAGCAGATTTACCACAAACCTTGAATGTCTTCTCTGCCACGTTCGCAGATGACACAGCGATTCTCTGCAACAACAAATGTCCTCAACGGGCTTCAAGATTACTACAAGACCATTTTGATGACATAAACGCGTGGATAGAAACGTGGAGAATTAAACCCAGTGCAAGTAAGTCTGTGCACGTAACGTTTTCTCTTCGTAACGGAGACTGCACTCCAGTGAAATTGGGTTCAGAGATCTTACCACAAAAAGATCATGCGAAATATCTTGGTCTCCACTTGGATCGCAAACAAACTTGGAAAATGCACATAATGAAAAAGCGGGACGAATTAAATAACCGCCCGAGATCACTTAGTTGGATTGTAGGCAGACAGTCACGACTCTCCCTAAACAATAAGATGCTTATATATAAAGTGATCTTGAAGCCCGTTGAAGTACAGCCAAAAACTCAAACCTGGAAATCCTGCAAAGATTCCAAAATAACGCCCTTAAAATCATGACGGGTGCACCATGGTTCACAAGAATGGTTGACATCCATAAATACTTCAATGTACTTACCGTTAAAGAGGAGGCTGAACATCGGACAAGACGCTACAAAAATCGTATTACTAACCACACAAATGCACTGGCAGCGGCATTGGTGGAACCCATTAGCAAGAGACGACTAAAGAGAAAACATGTATGGGATGCACTCAATGAAACCTCATAAATAAAAATAAAAATTTACAGCAAAGTAGTGCCTTTAATGGAAGGCCATAACCTTGCCCGACGAATACTCCCAAAACATCTGCTTATGGCCTGAATGCCGATGGCACGATCATAAAAAAAAAAAAAAAAAGAAATTGACCTATCGTAATAACAGGAATATTTTGAAAATTGTTCTTTATTATTATACTTATTTAAACAAACATTAAACCTTTACCAGGCTTCGAATATGTGTCCTTAAGAATAAACCTCGACAAAAATACCTTTGTATTGCTTCTGCTGTAGTTAGGTTAAAATCAAAGGGTTTAAATACCTATATTGTGCTAATGGTGTATTGCTGTATATAACTACAATACCCCAACGAGTTCAGTTTCACTCGATACTTTCTAAGCAAGTGAAGCAATGCAGGCCCATTGATGTCACTTGTACATTCCCTTTTGTATTATATATATTTCTCTAATCAATATTATTTATATTAATAACTAGCTGTTGCCCACGCCTCGTACGCATGAAATTTAGAAACTAAACCTTATACAAAAATCCATCCTCTTGAACCACTCTCTCAATTAAAAGAAACCGTATCAAAATCCGTAGCGTACTTTTGAAGATTTAAGCTTACATAGGGACATACATACCAACTAAAATAAAGACTTTGTTATACTATAAGTAAAAAGGGTATCCAAAATTAATATCGTTGGATATAAAGGACGTAGAGCCACAGGTTGTGGTATTCTAAGAGGAAGGCCAATCTCAATCAGTGGATGGAAAAAGGCTGACAGATTAGAATTATTATAGCCTTATAGATAAAATAGGCTGACAGAAGGCAGATGAATCAGGCTAAAATTTACTAAAATTGATATTTTTTTATTGCGAATTTGTTATAAAAAAAGAATGATTATGTGCCTCTTATAACACTTCTAATAACTACCTTCTTAAATGACTTGTTAAGAAGCGTTTAAAATAAAACAATTCAGTAACCATTTCAGCGCCTAGACGGCGTCCTATTATAAACTAATCATCATCTTATGCGTAATCGTCCAGTCTAGATTGTATTTACCAATACATTTTTGTTCTCTAATTAAGACTTACGATAACATACATAGTAACCATTGATGTGTAAAGAACCAGTCATCTCTTAACACAGATCACCCCCAAAAGATTCCGTATTCACGGCGAATATCACTCACTGAAGATATGCGCTAACGAACATCAGGAAAACTGGATGTATGTGTCCATCCATCCATCCATCAGCCTCTCTCCGTCCACTGTTGGACATAGGCCTCCTCCATAGAACGACACAACGCGCGGTCTTGTGCCGCTTACATCCAGTGATTCCCCGCGACCTTGACGAAGTCGTTGCTCCACCTTGTCGTCGGGAGCCACCGATGGTATGTGTAATTTTTTTTTTTTCGAATCTATTCAATAGTCCACAACCCGCGCTATCCTCCAACGTTGGTCCTTTTAGTCTCTTACAAAAATCTCGTAATACGTTATCTACGGAGGTGATCTTTGTCTCTAATCTAACGTATTAATTAAGCTGATTACATCAGCATATTATTATAACTAATAATAAATATCGCTTCGCTCATTGAATAGTGTAAGAGCGGCTACTAATATTGCCAATATTATAACTATTCAATCAATGATTATAATTAAGTACTCACGCATAATATTACACGCTGAACCGTATCTAATCGATTTCATAATATGAATATATGATATTTATTTATCAATACTAATGCTTATATTAATAAATATCAAGAACTAATAGTTTCTTTAGCAAAATTTTGATGTCATCATCATCATATCTGCCTTCAGTCCACTGCTGCTCCTTGCAGTCATCTTTTTACTCGTCTGCTCTATCCGCTATCGATTCTTCAGCATATATGGCCATATAGCATAAAGCTTCTGAAAAGAAAATATTAAGAAGGAACATTTTTAGGCTTCATGGAACTCAGCTTCTCGTAAAATATTATTATTTAAAACAAAAATAATATTTTTACTAACGTCACTTCAACAATACATGCAGTTAATTATTTGTATATCGGTAAATGCCAATACAAAATGCCAGTCACGTAAAAAGCGGCAATGATCGAACTTTGGTCAGAGATCAGAATAAATTTAATTATGGTTTCGGGTGAAAATTAAACGTCTCCTCTTGTGCATACTAAAAATAAAATTTTATTTTTATTGCTATAAATTATAGTTACGAAGCCTTTACAATTTTTTTTTCATATTTCTTGACCTATTTCTATGCAATACCCACGATAACATATTAAATCAGTTTTGTAAATCGTTGGTGCTTAACTTAACTCAGCCCATTAGCGTCTTGGACACACTTATGCCACGCTAACCAACCGTGTTGGCATAGCGTTTATTTTTGAATTTTCTTTCACTTACAAAGATGCTTTCTGCTTATATCGTCCCTTACCTGGCTCTGGGAAGGAAAGCATGTGACGCTATAAATATGTACCTAGTCTAAATTCTTCACTACATGGACAATATATTATTAAAAAGTTTTCTCTGGAGTAATTCTGCGTACCATTACATTGTAAACAAAAACAAGGGGACAAAAACTTAAGAACATCACATGAACGAGATTCACTGCTCATAAATAATGTATAAAAATTATAAAATTGCATCTATGTCAGAATAAGATTAACATATAGTTTTAAATAAATTCTGTTTATCATATAATATTATTACATCGAAAACAAAATAGTCCTAGTTGCAAATTTCTCATTAAACCAGCACAATGTCAAACACAAATATAATCGGAACAAGAAAATCTTTCCAAAATACAGACAAATTGAATGTGTATTTTGTAAGACCATAATATATTTTTTCAATTACTTGCATTTGTTCCGGCAACTAAATGTTGCTGAAATAAAGACCTTTTCATCTGTTTTGTGGCGCATAGTTGTTAAGAGGATACCAAAATAGCTTCGTGCATTTTTCTACGTACGAAGTTTTATTTTTTTCTTTAGATTGAAGGGCTAGAGCTCTAATTTTTAAG
Source organism: Orgyia antiqua (assembly GCA_916999025.1). Lineage (NCBI taxonomy): Eukaryota > Metazoa > Arthropoda > Insecta > Lepidoptera > Erebidae > Orgyia > Orgyia antiqua. The sequence continues at coordinate 10,998,699 of OU779869.1, forward strand.
TATATGTTTTTTTCAATATATAATCTAGGATCGCATAAACTCAGAAACGCGATTGAAAAAGTTTTCTCGATAGAAAATCTTAGCGAAACTTCCTCTCTAATTTTTTATTTTTTTCATTTGTCGGTCTATTATTGCGTAATAACTAATGAAATAACTTTAAAAACATAAGTAACTATTATATATAGAAACACGTAAACCGGAATTAAAATATATTTAGTAGATTTTGAGTAAACAAAAAAAATATCCCTAATTCTTCATTTTCTATACCTACTAGCTGTGTTAATAGGTACATGTCGACGATAATATTGATGTAGGCCCTTAAGGAAATGTAAAATTAAGACATCGTCGGTAAATAAAACATAATTTAAACACAAACAATTGAATGAAACAGTAGTATAGTCATAAAATACTTGTAAAAACGATAGCAACGCAGTTGGTTAATTACATAATAAGTGTAACTGTGCAGGGTTCACGCACTCTGATTTTTGACATCGAAACCTCTCGCCAGGTGGTGTGTGAACGTGAAGAATAGGGCTGTCACGTTCTATTATTTTTTTAATAATTTATACATAGTATTGATTCAAAGACTGAATAAATGCATATCATAGGATTATTTCGGTTATAGGTTCTCTCTCTCTCTTTCTCTCTCTCTCTTTCTCTCTCTTTCTCTTTCTCTCTCTCTCTCTCTTTCTCTCTCTCTTTCTTTCTCTCTCTTTCTCTCTCTAGCCTTTCAAGGGCGTCCTCTACTTTGGGAGAGATTATGGTTTACTAGAGGGTGTTATCAGTGTACAATATCTCTAGCTGGCTTTTACAGCACCCTGGGAGGCAATGGGATGGACACTTACGACTATATCTTAATCCGTTATAACACGAACGTAATTCGTTATCATACGAACGGTTATAGGGTCAATTTTTATAAATTAAATCTAAATAATACGTTTGTTTAACTCGTAAAAAATCATGTGACATCGTCATTTTGGACTTGATAATTCTTTGTGTCTTATACCTTTGAGTGTCGTCAACCCTCGGTACATTTTTTTGTAGTTTCATAACAGACAACTGATATTTGGAAAAATTTTAATTTAAAAAGCGAAAGGTTTTTATTTTGAAAGGATTATAATATAAGATATTATTAAAAGCGAGATTAACTAGCTTATGTAAAGGCACATAAAACGCTGCACGCTGATTGTAGCATTATATTATTATCATGGTATGGACATACATGTTTACATGTTTTAATTAAATATATTTTCAACTCAAACAAAAAGTAAATTATGATGAAGAAATACTAATTATTTTATAAGTTGGTTTAGCGGTAAAAATTTTCAATAATCCTAATAATATTATTATTGTGAAAGTTTGTATGGATGTTTGTTACTCTTTTACGAAAAACTACTAAATGGAACTTACAAAAATGTAACTTAGCTAAATCAGAAGAAATAATCTTCATCAGAATAAATTGTAGGCTACTTTTTATTTAAGAATGCAATGTTCCCGTGGAATAGTAAAAAAACGAACAGATTTTTTATACTTTTTACCGCGGGTAAAACCGCGGGGCACAGCTGTAGTATGAGCATGATAATTTTACTATCTTTTAGTGTTAACTTTAATATTTTACAACACCTGCGCGACTCATTTGTTTAAATAAAACTACTTTTTACGGATACGAACGCCGCGTCGGGCCAAAATTTAAAACAAAAACACGCGTCTAAATCCGTAAAAAGTAATGTTAATATTTTTTTGTTTTACACAATATCCTTTTCTAATGTTTTGAATAAAGGTAAAGGATTTTTAACTAAATTGAATAGTGATAACCTCCAAATAATGATGATGCAGGTAGTAGTAAAAGTAGATGACCTTTAATCCACACAGTAAACGATGACATTCGTATTGGTAATTCCAATATTACAAAATCAGCAACAAATATTTATTTTTTCATCGTATTAGGTCGGTCCTATACCTACCTAACTTGCGTATATTCATGACGCTGTATGTTTAATTCTCTCATTATTTTATATCAAAATGCTATTGAATTGGATGCTATTGATTTTTTACTTTTAATAAACAACCGTATCTGTTTTAATCATCGAAAATTTAAATAAATTTGCTTAAAAAGTGCGAAATTTTACCCAACCTAAACTACTTCGTATGAAGGTTAGCAATAACAGCTATTGCTTCCTATAACAAATAATAAAACAGTTCTTTTGTGACGCTGAATCATAATATCATAATACAAATTTATAGTCACAAATTTTTTGCAACACTACGTTACTGCGGTTCAGAATCGCATTATGATTTTGTTTCACTACTGTTTTAAATCTGAAATCGAAGAGAGGTTTTACCACAATTGTAAGTTCATTACAACGTTCGAATGCACTTGGTATTTGACCGCATTCCAAACATTTGGTTATAGAGCAGTTCAAACAAAAATGATTATCATCATGACTCTCATTACAGCACAAAAAAATAGTTCTGTATTAAAAAACACGGGTCAGTAATCTTTGTTTTGATTGTTAGTAACATTTAGAATTATTATTGATTATTTAAATAGTAAAGGAAGTAGAAAACGAAATACTTAATTATCAATAACATTTGAAATACAAATATGGTATAAAAATTAGGACAATGTAGCGATAAAAATATGTCTTTAGTAGCCTTTTATGGCGGTAAAGTTATGTTATGAAATATTTGTTTTCTGAGACTTCGGAAGGAAGTGCTCTAATGCTACTACTTTCACACAATCGACCAGTAACATGAAACGTAAGAATAAAATCTATTCAAATTCAATTAAGATTTAAATAGAAAAATTAACCTACTTGTTAAGGACGATTTAAACATACTCATGTGGATGACGTGATCTATCTCATTTTTATGCATAGATGGTTAAAAAAATTTTTTATTATTGCTTAGTTCGACAAACGAGCTAACGGCCCACCTGATGATAAGTGGCATCCGTCGCTCATGGACTCCGCAATACCAGGGGCATAGCTAAGCCGCTGCCTACCGAGGAAATATCCCGCGTAAGACGGAAAACTTCTACCAACTTTAACTTTTTTCTCTCAGTGGTGAAGGCTGAGAATAGACGAAATTAGTCTCTGTTGGGCACGGGTTTCCTCCACTTCGGAAGGGATTATCGTCTACTGTACCTTGCAGATGGACTTGCATTGGGTTTATTTTCGAGCTTTCCGTATGTCACAGAGGATTTTATATGTTTACAAACTCCCTTAGCTTGCTCTAATAGCACTCTGGCTAGGGAATGAGGTGGTGACACTTGTATTCTTAATTTGCAACCACAAGGAAAAGATTAGTCTATCGTGTCAATATTTTTTTTATAAATTATTCCACAATAGTTAAAATACTGTTATGTGATTTGCATAGCTTAAATGTAAATGTTATTTATATTGACATACAATAATTTATAAAAGATAGATATGCAAATTATAATCGTCTTCGTAACCAGCAACGTGTCTAAAGAGGCTTCTTAAGTAGCTTTTTAGACAGTCTATTTAATTATTTTATGCATAAGAAATAGTTTATAGCACTTTTTCGTATAATCAGAAGGTGAACGTGAAAAATCTTTGGCAATTTAAAAGTAATTAGTTTCTTGCAAATGTCTTAAGATTCCCAGAGTTATTTTAATGAAGAATGTAACAATTTTATTAGAAATAGTAATTCCTTGGCTTTACTTTATAATGCTGTTTGTAAGCTGTTGCCCGCAACTTCGTACGCGTGGAATTTAGAAAGTAAAAAAAAAACCATAACAAATTTAAAATATACAAATAAGCCATCCTTATGAACCACTCTATCTAGATAAGAAAACGGAATCAAAATCCGTTGCGTAGTTTTGAAGATATGTATAAGCTCACATGTGAACATACATTCAAAAATAACGAATTTGTTTTATAATAAGTAAGGATTAAACAAAAATACTTATGAAAAAATTGTTTGTATTACGTCTAAGATCGTCTTATAGTTTTTATTAACAAACAGGTATATTTTATATTATTAATATATTTAATATCAATAACTATACTATAAATATGCGTCTTATTAACTAAGTTAGTATGTCAGAGTCGTTTAGCTTCAAACAAAAATATACAAATATTTTAGCATTTCAGTATGTTTTAACATATTTTAGCAGTCACGTGATATTGATGTTAAAATGACGCCACAATCACTAAAGATATTATATCACAAAACAACAATCATTTTTTTATTATTTCTATTATCCAATAAAATGCATTAGTTATCATATTTTAGAAGTTAAATTATATAGTTATTAATCAAATAAATTATGGTGGAAAAATTGATTTACAATTGTATTCTGTAAAGAATGCTAGGCGGTAGGTCGAGATGTTGTAAAGCAATCTTGATAGATGGCGTTGTACGTAAAAATATATAAACTCAGTCGAGGGACAAATATTAAATTGAATGTTGCTAGCACGACCGCAATAAGCTCAGTTGGAAAGAGCTTCGGAAGGGTATTTTAAATAAATTAGTTTATATAGTTATGACTTAATATTAATTTAATATGACGAAAGTTATTTAGTATAAGCATTTAAAAATTAAGCATTTTTAAATGCTTATACTAAATAACTTTGACTAATGCTTTTACTAAGTGACAATTTTATAACGGGCTTCGTGGTCTAGTGGTTCATTTAACGGACTGCCGTTCACGAGATCTCGGGTTCGATTCCCGCTCGGGACAATCATTTGTATGATCTTTATATTTGTCATACAAATGTTTGTACTGCGTCTAGGTGTTTTCTATGTATTATAAGTATGTATTTACAAAAGAAAAGTAGTAAATGTATTCTATCCAAATTCTGGTCTTCTGGTACCCATAACACAAGCATAAGCTTAGCCTACGTTGTAAAAAATTTAGTAAATAATTGCTATTATATTATTCGTATTACAAAATAAATCACTGCTTATCTCGTCACACATAAATCGAACATAATATATAAATAAATATAAATATAAATATTCATGGACATTTCACACAACGTCCTCTGGTCCCAAGCTAAGCTTATATGCTTGTGTTATGGGTACCAGAATACGGATAGAATACATATACTACTTTTTTTTTGTAAATACATACTTATAATACATAGGAACACCCAGACGCAGTACAAAGATTTGTATGACAATTAGAAAAATCACACAAATGATTGTCCCGAGCGGGAATCGAACCCGCGACCTCTTGATCGGCAGTCCGTTACCAGAACCACTACACCACGAGGCCCGTGTACATAAATATACACCGAAGAATTTTTATGTGGGTGAGATAGTTACAAAGTTTTTGATCGTTGAATGATGACACCAAAACTGTTAAATTAAGTATTTGTTGTGTGCGAAAGTTGTTCTAGCAGTAAATAATATAAAGTAGAACTGACGTGAAGTAACATATTCATAATTAATGGGTATTACGTGTAATGCACGCGTCTGGGATGAGTGGACCGGTATTAGTTTTAACAAGCATTTGGTAACATGTGATTCGAATACAGACTGTTTTAAATTTAAAATTTCTTGATATTGAAAAATAATTAAAACTTCATAGTGATTAATTTAAGCATAATTAAGCCATAACAATATTTTTTTTATTATTTGAACAGTCATGAACATTTCACATAACGTCCTCTTGTCCCAAGCTAAGCTTTTATGCTTGTGTTATGAGTACCAGAATACGAATGGAATATATAAACTATTTTTCTTTTGTAAATACATACTTATAATACACGGAAACACCCAGATGCAGTAACAACATTTGTATGACATTTAAAAACATCACACCAATAATTGTTCCGTTCGGGAATCGAACCCGCGACCTCGTGAACGGCAGTCCATTACATGAACCACAATTCCACAAATCCCATCTTTTATTTTTTATTGTAACGGCTGTAAATCAATTGTTTGTCTTTTGGTAATTAGTTAAACCTATTTGTTTTAGTAACATTTGATATTTGCTATTTTTGAAACATACATTCCATATTTTCGAAAGTGCATTTTACTACTACAACCTTTTTCTTTAATTAATCGATAATATTTACCTAATCTTTAGAAACCTAATGTGCCTTAGCCTAATGCGTATTAGGGGCTTCTACCTCAGTGTTTTAACGTGTCAGTCATTGATTTAAAATAAATTGGTCAAGTGCGAGTTGGACTCGCGCACGAAGGGTTCCGTACCATTATCTATGCAACATAAGGCAACGTTATTAGTATCGAGCAAGAAACGGTAAAAAAATCATGTTTGTTGTATGGGAGCCCCCCTTAAATATTTATTTTATTTTATTTTTAGTATTTGTTGTTATAGCGGCAATAGAAATACATCATCTGTGAAAATTTCAACTGTCTAGCTATCACCGTTCTTGAGATACTGCGTACGGAACCCTAAAAATCATGTTTGTTGTATGGGAGCCCCCCTTAAATATTTTTTTTATTTTATTTTTAGTATTTGTTGTTATAGCGGCAATAGAAATACATCATCTGTGAAAATTTCAACTGTCTAGCTATCACCGTTCTTGAGATACTGGGTACGGAACCCTAAAAATCATGTTTGTTGTATGGGAGCCCCCCTTAAATATTTATTTTATTTTATTTTTAGTATTTGTTGTTATAGCGGCAATAGAAATACATCATCTGTGAAAATTTCAACTCTCTAGCTATCACCGTTCTTGAGATACAGCCTGGTGACAGACGGACGGACGGACGGACGGACGGACGGACAGCGAAGTCTCAGTAATAGGGTCCCGTTTTTACCCTTTGGGTACGAAACCCTAAAAAGAACAAATAATCAAGATGTTACGAGCGTATTTCAAATCCACATGGAACTATTCTATAGTTGAATTAAAATTTATATTATTTAATAAGTCTAGCATTTGTAACAATTCATTACTCAAAGTTATCAAGAAATCAATTTAAATTATGAATTTCGCATATAAATACCAGCGACAATAATCCTCTTAGTGATTAAATTCAATGCGTACATTTGAATCACCAATAAAAATATGAACTAACATAATTATAATTAACATTCAACAATTTCCGAAAGTTAAAATATTGAATGAATATTCCTAATTAGAAAAAAAAGAAACACTCTGTATAAATATTACACAATGTCTTTGGTGATCACTACATATTAAGCAGGTGCGTCTATGTGATTGCGCATCATAGAAATGATACAAATAAAACGCCCGGCAATTATGAAAACACGCAGCTTCCCTTTCACTACTGATATATGTATTATTATGTACTTGTCCGAAATAACAGACCAAAACCTTCGCTTTGGCATACTTTCGTACTTATAGATAACATTTACAAGAATGCATATAACGTTAACTATGACTTTTATAAACTTTTTACATCATCTCATTAATTGGCTTAAAACTGCTTTTATTCATTATTTTGAATGAAGTTTAAGCTTCCGTGAAGTTTAAAATACCTTTGGCACTAGTCCCAATTCTTTAAGTTCAAAATTTTTTTCTTATACCCATTTTCATCTTACTATTATGCAAAGACATTTTCAAAATTTGAACTGCTATACTACTGTGATGTCACAATTTTACATTTTTGTCACAAGTTTATTTATTTATTTATTTTTTATTTATTAATTTTTTGCAATTGACTTGCTATGCTCAATTTAGTTTATTTAGATTATGTAGAGTTGTTTTTAGACACGACTTTTGCTATCCTATTAAGTATCAGCCGTAACAGAATTAAGCTTATTACCGACAACCGACATATTTACAGATTTTATTCTGCTATTAAGAAATTGTTCATCAGAAAATATTAAAAAGAAAACTTGTGCTATAGGCGGAAAGCTTCTGTTAGAATGTAGTTAATAGGAGTTACGACACAAAATACTTATGAAGTTTAATATGAAATTGCATGTCTATCTTGCAGATAATTGCAATTAATTTTATTTATCGCTCTAGCATATAAATATTTTTATTCAAACCCGTTTTGGCTAATTAACACGCCTAATTGATGATTTTTTAATTTCTAAATTTGTAATTTCAAGATTATTAGTACCTACTTAAACATATTTTAAATAATTTACTGGATAGTTATATTCTATATCGCATATAGCTATCTATTCTATCAATCTTTTCTTTTTATTCGTTATTACAGTCATAACATCACGCCTTTTTCCCATGGTAGGTATAGACTATAAAGCGCCATCTGCTACCATTCAATCGTACTTTCTTGACTTCACTTATACTCAATGCTTCTTGCAATCTTTATGTTGGTTTTTTTTTAATAATTTAAGTGAATGCAATCACTTAAATTATTAAAAAAAAAACGTTGATAAAATTTACATAACATTTTTTTTTTACATTACATTTACATTAAAATTTACATTATTTTTGAGTTTGCATACTCAAAAATAATGTAAATAGAAATACCCTTGTATGTGCTTGTATCATTGCAACAGTGATCTACTTAAAACATTCATAAATTTTCACAGTATGCTAACATGAAGCCTCAAAAATGTTACGTCATTTCTCAACTCACGGCCAGTAAAATATAGGGTGTGAACAAAATCAATTGCAACGTACATTATGCAAAGTATAACGTTTTACAGTTAAGGGCCTACATCAATATTATCGTATATCATCGCCGACACGTACATATTAACACAGCCAGTAGGCACAGAAAATGAAGAATTAGGGATACTTTTCCTATTTACTCAAAATCTACTAAATATATTTTAATTCTGATTTACGTGTTTCTATATATAATAGTTACTTATGTTTTTAAAGTTATTTCATTAGTTAATACGCGATAATAGACCGACAAATGAAAAAAATAAAAAATTAGAGAGGTTGTTTCGCTAAGATTTTCTATCGAGAAAACTTTTTTCAATCGTGTTTCTGAGTTTATGCGATCCTAGATCATATATTGAAAAAACATATACTTAAAAATTAGAGCTCTAGCCATTCAATCTAAAGAAACAATGAAAACTTCGTACGTAGAAAAATGCACGAAGCTATTTTGGTATCCTCTTAACGTTTTACTCATATCAACCACCTACATGAATAAGGTACATAAACCGTAATATTTTGTTTTTGAGATAATTTTATCTTTGTAATAAAAACTGGCAAGGTATGGTAACGGTTTTTAGTACGCCATTGTATTTTTTTAGATGCAGAAAATTTTTACGAAATAAATAAAAATTAAAATATAAATATAAATATTCTCCGTGTGGTGACGGGTTCAGAATACAAGTATCAGTTTGACGGGCTTCGTGATGGAGTGGTTTATGTAATGGACTGCCAATCACGAGGTCTCGGGTTCGATTCCCGGTTGGGACAATCATTTGTGTGATATCCATAAATGTCATACAAATGTTTGTACTGCGTCTGGGTGTTTACTATGTATTATATGTATTTATTTACAAAAGAAAAGTAGATTATGTATTATATTCGTATTCTGGTACCCATAACACAAGCATATAAGCTTAGCTTGGGACCAGAGGACGTTGTGTGAAATGTCCTTGAATATTTATTTATTTTATCAGTACCCCATCTTCTCCCAAGGGCGCTGTAAAAGCCAGCTAAGGGATTTTGCACATAGATAAAATCCTCTATGAGAGACGGAAAACTCGAAAAAACTCGTATAAACAAGATGTTGGCATAATTTGGTATAAATAAAAACGATTTCAAAGGCAACTATGCTTTATTACAAACCAAACATTAATAACAATAATAACATCAATAACAACTGAAAAATATACATAACAGGATTAAAAGCTAATTACAGTCTCTCTTTTCAATAAATATTTACCATTAATATATTGGCAGTTATATTAGACTATAGTAAATCTATTCTATAAGTTTAACTGTAAATAACGTGGTTACAACTTAGTATATGAATTACGACTAGGGGTATATGCACTCTTGTAATTTGGACTTGAATCCGATGCAGAGTTATATTCACTTTGGGAAATATCATTATCATCTTTGGAAATGCTTTGAGGGACAGAGTTTTGTAATTTTTCGTAGTCATTTGACGCTTGAGGTACATACGGAGCGTTTAACTTGTTCTGAGATGGGTAATAATTATAAAAGTTTTGAAGTGGATTGTGGTATAAAAGATTATTATAAGCAGGATTGAGACTAGGCTGAGCTAACAAAAACATAGTTGATGGCTGTCCTAAATAAGGCCCTCCTAATGGCTGAAAATTAGAAGCTAAGTTAAAATTCCCTGTCTGTGGTGATATGTTAAAGGCTTGTTGTGGATTTATTTGGCCTGAAGCATGTTGAGAAAATAATTGGGATGAAAATGGTACTATTGGGGGAGAGGGATAATTACTAGGTTGTTGGTATATCGCCAAATGAATATTACCATTAGATTTTGTTGGGACTATGTGATACTTAGTTTGATATCCAGGGTTGGGAATAAAGTTTAATGGTACGAACTGTGAGTTGTTAGGTGGAGGCAGGATATTTATTTGTGGTTGTTGTTGCTGCTGTGTATAAGGTGGTGTTTCAGTCTGAGTATTTGGGGATGAATAATACTGGTTGTACCCTTGATTCGGATAAAATGAATTAGGCACTTGTGATTGGTACGAGTTCGCAGCACTCTGAGTACTGGGATTTGAATAAATATTGTATGTGTAATCCTGCTTCTGAGCTCCAGTGGGAATAGTGTTTACATTTGTCCCCTTTCCAACTCCTCGTTTCTTTTGGTCAACATCTTCAATCTCTGTACATAACACGAGAGCAGCAAAAGCGAAGGTAATCTAAAAATAATAAGCAAACAAGATATCAGATAATGGGTTATAATAAATCAAGACAGAGAGCCCATAAATCATTATCTTTCTGACGCAGTGGATACTTCATTTATTAGAAACAAGAATGTACACAACTCAACAAGTTATAAATCAATAAACGTTTAGTGAAGCGATTCAAGTAACATTATACTGAAGTTGTAAGAGAAATACTACATATAAACGGAAAAGCAGCGTAGATTAACTTAGTATTAGCACAGGTATTAGATAAATGCATTCTAATACCTCTAACTTTTATTTTAGTGTGTCTTTTAGAATACCATTATTATTTTGAGATTAGGGAGATCATAATAACGATGTCAAAAGTATATATAGATTCTGTTATGTAAATTTTAATTTAGATAAAAATATTTGACTTCTAAATACAAAATATTTTACGAGTATTGCGCAAGCAAGAAGTAACATAAACGGTCTTCTCTAAATCAATTAATAGATCATTGCCATATCTCTTTTCACTAATAAAAAGCATGAGTTTAGCTTACGCAGTTTTAAAAGAGAATCTCAGTACTACAGTAAGAAGTAACAGTTCTCTTCTTCAACTCGAGTTATAAACATGCACGATTCACTTCACTAATAAGCAGTACAGAAGTGGAATAACCGAACCGAAAACGATACGCCTATTTGCTCGCCTACAATTGAAAGTTTGTTAGGTTATTATTATTACATAAGAAAAACTTACCAAAAGCTCAAATTTCATCATTTTAACGATATAACTTGCAATATGTATTATGTCAATTACATTACATGATTAAAATACGTTCGAAAGGAAAAGTGTTGTATGCACTAGTCCCAGCGGAAAAGTGCAATAGTGTAACAAGTTCATGTATTTATATGGATGGATGCAGACAACTTTCCTCTAACTCCAGATCACTGTCGATGGAAGTGACCGTTCGATAGGTCTTTGTCCTTCATTGGCATGTATCCAGTTTCTTTAGTTTCCTGTAATATAGCAATGGGCCGGAAGTTCGTTGCGTCCGTATTTCTCTCCAAAGCATGCTATGTATTTAACGATACACATCTCACTAAATTCATTCCATAGATAAATTTTAGGTGCATATTAAATTGACAGACTTATTCCCGGATCAGCAGTGAAGTAGCCTGTCTACGACGCGACGTATGCAAGAGAGCGAAGGTTTTATTACCTACAAAATACAACTATTTTTGTCAAAAACACAGATATATACCTCCGAGGGTTTTCTTATTTATTACATATATATATTATTTGCTGTGTTTCACAATTTCAACGTAAACTTATTGTAGCTGTTCCACTTTATGACCTAAGGGTATAGAAACAGTTTACAGTCTATTTTTAGACCTACTGAATGTACACACAAAATTTCATTAGTCAAGTCATTTCGGAGAAGAATAGTAATAAAAACACTGCCATGTTGAATTAATGGACTTGTAAGCATTTAAAATATTGACATATAAATAAAGGTGACGCTGGCATCGTGTTTAGTTTGCAGTCTTAGGTCATTGTGTCAAAGAATTGTTTGGCTTTAAAAAATAGCATAGAAAATGTGTAATTGTTTCCGGATATAAAGGACGCGAGAATAAGGGCTCAGAGGTATCTCACGAGCTTTCTACAACCTGAGTGAGTGTACCGTGAAATAAGTCTAATTGTGGCAGGTGGCTACTAATGAACTCATTGCAATCGCTCATTTTGACTTCATTTACGTAACTTCTAAGATAATAGGTTAATCACTACAAGTGTGGTGTTTTCTACATATAAGTTTCCATTATAACTTCGTGGTAAATAATATAATTAATAATTTGTTTAATTTTAAAACTAATAAACACGTTTGAAAATCCAGTTTTTTTTTAAATTATGACATTTAACATGTGTGCAAAATTTCAAATCAATCCGACTTTCAGATCAATCCGACTACTGCAAGTAATAGAAAATCACATACAAAGATTCCATTACATAGAGAATACATTGATAGATACGTACGGATCTAATAAAAGTTTGTTAGTAATAAATTCAAATTACATTATACTTAAATGTATTTAAAGGCGTTTACAGAGGCGACGTGTTTTTAGTTCTATGTATATTAATACACAAAACATAAATTACCAACAATTTAACATATATTATATCAAGTCGTAAACCTATTGTGCTACATCATTAACTAGCTTCGTAACAGAAAAAAAAATCCTATGTTATATCCAGGAATTAAACAAAAGAGTAGACTGAAATATAGTAATTGACTCTTAGCACCATCCAGAAATATTCGGAAAAAAATATTTTAATAAAATGTTTTAAAGTATATACAATATAGAGCTCACAGCAATATCCTCCCGAAAACATTTTAATTCATTGCAACACTGCAAATAGCATCTAATCTTTATTGACGTCAATGCCATCTATTTGAACACAACTGAATCTGTTTACTACTACACCATTCACTTTCACGTCCGTTACTAATCGTTCTACAAAGTGTATACCAGTTTTTGATAACAAACATCTAAAGCTTATATTGCTTTTAACATTTTGGTAGAGATGGCGTTAAATAATGGCGCTAAAACTTCCATAATTTAAAACAACAGCCTGCTATTATTTAAACGCAAAAGCACTCACAAGCTCCCTTCAATAGGAGGGTTTTTAGACTACTTAGGCCACGCTGACCAGGCATAAGGTTTTATTTTGAATTTTCCGTCTCTCACAGAGGATGTTACTAGCTTTATAAGGTTACGTAGCAAAAGATAATACGCGACCTTATTACTAAGATTTCCCTGCCCGTCTGTCCATCTGTCACCATGCTGTATCTCTGGACTGTTGATAGCTAGATTGTATCTTTGCCGTTGCCTCAACATCTGTCGGAAGTTATAGAGTGGTGTTAATATTCTTAGATCATTGTAGATTACATACACTCTACAAATATGCCTAATTCAAACGGATATTATAACAGGCCCCATTTATCTTCAATACGTAACGTAGGTACTCGTATTTTTAATAACATAACTATTAGATAATAAACGTTAAACCATGGTTGTATGATTTGTATGATGCAAGAACTTTAGAATATTTTGTATATTAAGTAGCGGATAGAACCTAAAATTAATTAGATATTTAAACCACTTGAAACAAAAATTCTTCTCTTGAGCACATTATTGCTCCCTGGCCTCCTTTATTTTAGGAGTGCATTTGGTGCACTTACGGCATGCTGACCAGGCGTATCGTTGTAACGTTTAATTCGTGTATAAGTTAGTGGTCATCTTAAAAATAATCTTAAGAGGATACCAAAATAGCTTCGTGCATTTTTCTATGTACGAAGTTTTCATTGTTTCTTTAGATTGAATGGCTAGAGCTCTAATTTTTAAGTATATGTTTTTTCAACATATGATCTAGGATCGCATGAACTCATCAACGCGATTGAAAAAAGTTTTCTCGATAGAAAATCTTGGCAAAACAACCTCTCAATTTTTTTATTTTTTTCATTTGTCGGTCTATTATCGCGTATTAACTAATGAAATAACTTTAAAAACATAGGTAACTATTATTATGTATATATTATATGTATTACACGTGGATCAGAATTAAAATATATTTAGTAGATTTTGAGTAAATAGGAAAAGTATCCCTAATTCTTCATTTTCTGTGCCTACTGGCTGTGTTAATATGTACGTGTCGGCGATGATATACGATAATATTGATGTAGGCCCTTAAGTTGTATAATTAAAGAAAAACTAATATTTATTAATTTTTAACTAACAACGACAAATCTTTTTTGGGATCTTTACTTTACAAAAAGCTAAGAAATAAAAAGTATAGTTATCGTCAAATTTACCTTTCTCTAGCCCAAACAAGTCCCACTATTGAGCACGGGCCCAGGGTATCTGATCTACCTTTGCTACGCGTTAGTAATGTTAGCAAAGGATTTAGTTTCGAATTTTCCGTCTCTCACGCTAAGTGTTTTCTGGTTTTATTGTCCCTTAGCTATTTCTTACAACACCCAATTCATGTTATGTTTTACCCTAGGCAACATTAACATGTATTAAGCAAGTTAAAAGCCACTTATATCATTAACAACCAATGGTACCTTGGTAATTCTGTGCGCACAACAAAACTAAACTTAACTAAAAAATGAATTTTGATTGTGTCGATAACACAATTTGGTAATGTTAACCTAACTTTCTTATTATAAAAACTATTTATTATAGAGTAAAGTTTTTAATTAATATTAAATGTGCATAATAGCCAAATTATCAAAATACAACAATAGTTATTTTAATTTTTTAGTTAAGTTTAGTTGTGCACGTAGAATTGGCACCAATGTCGAGAACTAGAACTTCCTAAATAAATATCATAAATATGTATAAGGTCGGCAAAGTGATCGGTCAATGGTTTATACAAGCTTACACTTTTTCTGACGTCAGTTAAGCCGTTCCATTTGAAAGAAACTTAAAATTGGATAGTTATTTATTAATGGTCTTATTCATAATGACTTATCGGAGGTTTAAACGGTGCTTTTATCAGAGAGATAAAAACGTTTTATCGTAAAAAGACTATTATGAATAACAAGTTTTGACAATTTTCGCTAACCCATTTTAGCGAACTTTTAAACCTCCGATAAGTCATTATGAATAAGACCATTACTCAATATTTAACCGCAAACATATTTTATTACATTACTTCGTTATTCATTGTATAATCTTACTAGCTGTTGCCCGTGCAACGTATGCGTGGATTTTAGAATAATGTTACCCGTTTTTGCAACATTTTTTACTAATACTTCGCTTCTCTTGGTCGCATCGTGATGTTACATAGCCTTCCTCGATGTACTATTCAACACTGAAAGAATTTTTCAAATCAGACCAATGGTTTTTGAGATTAGCGCGTTCAAACAAACAAACTCTTCAGCTTTATAAAATTAGTATAGATTGAACATCGTAAAATATTTTTTAACACCCTTGCTCGTAAAGCTGATGTAATTCCACCGGTTTTAAATATGTAAAGCGGGTCATAAAAAACGCGTGTGTTACCAAAGCAAATAGTTAAGTTATAGTCCATACAAATTTCATAACAGTATTATTTGCCATTTCAAATATGGAACTGATCGTCGCCGCACGACTCGAGCAGCGCGCTGTTGCTATTTAAATTTCGAACTAATCGCCGCGCGAGGCCAGTCGGCGCCGGGAAAACAACAGTGTGCATTCACAGATTGATCTTACTTAAAATAAAAATAAAACAGTTTGATCGGTAATTTAAAAACTTGGCTGCATGCTCTAGCGTCTTTGCCAACATTTTCACGCAGCCACGGGCCCACGGCAGAAAATAATCCTCGCGCCATTTTTCTCAAATTTTCTTTTCTTTGTACTTGTATTGTGAATATCTAAAAATGACAACTTTCAATAATGAAGATAAGCAATATATTACTTCATCTCCACCGGATATACTAACAGAAGCGCGAACCGCATGCGACAGCTTGCTGCCGTCAATATCCAAGGACAGATACATAACCACGTATGAAAATTTTTTGAAGTGGAAAAACATGAAAAATGACAAGTCATTTTCCGAAAATGTAGTTTTGGCGTATTTTAATGAACTAGCTAGTAAATATAAACCTAGCTCGTTGTGGACAACATATTCTATGCTGAAAAGTACCCTCAAGATGAAAAATGGTGTCGATATTAATTTATATTCAAATCTCATTGCATTTTTAAAGAGACGCTCTGATGGTTTTATAAAGAAAAAATCTAAGGTACTGTCAACAAATGACGTCGAAAAGTTTCTAAAAGATGCTCCAGATAGCCAGTACCTGGCAACAAAGGTCAGTTTGCCTCCTTATTTCATGTATTGATCTACCTACTGTACATACTCTTTTACATATTTTTTAACGACCGTCTGTAAGCTAAGTACCTATACCTTATCTAATACATTTTTATTTCTTTTCAGGTTGCGTTAATATTTGGTATTAATGGTGCATGTAGACGGCAAGAGCTTCACAATATTACCACAAAAGACATTGAAAATGAAGGCAAAATGCTTTTAGTTAAAATCCCAAACACTAGAAACAAAATACCCCGATCTTTTATTATCGACGGCCCATTTTATGACGTGGTCAAAAAATATGAAGCTCTGCGTACGACTAAGACAAAAAATAATCATTTCTTTCAGAATTACCAAAAAGGTAAATGTACTGCGCAACCTATTGGCATAAATAAATTCGGTGCCATGCCAAAGGAAGTCGCCAAGTTTTTAGGATTGCCGGATGCTGATTGTTATACAGGGCACAGTTTCAGAAGAACGTCAGCTACATTACTTGCTGATTCGGGAGCTGATATATTGACTTTAAAGCGGCATGGCGGGTGGCGTTCTAACGCAATAGCAGAATCTTATGTAGAAGATTCCATCCAAAACAAAGCAAATATAAGTGCCAAAATAACTCAGGAAATAAATTTGGAGCCACAAACGAAGAAGTTTTGCCGTGAGCCGCGCTCCTCTACTTCTACTGATGATACTTTTTTATTAACAACTAATGACGAATTACAATGCTCTTCTGCCGCCTTTCAAGAAGTTTCGTCGTCTCCAACATTTAATAATTGTAATTTCACTAACTGTAATTTTACTAATTGTAATTTACATTTTAATAATTGTAATTTCACTAACTGTTTCAATAATTAAAAATGAACAAAATATTTAATGTTTTTATTTTCTGTTTCCTCGCAAATGTGTTAAAAAACGTCGTACGATATACGTGCGTATTGGTTATAACATGCTCGGCTAAATTACGCCCTCGCCTTCGGCTCGGGCTGAAATTCCGCCTCGCATGTTATAACCATCTTAACGCACTAATATCGTAATGTACTATTACGTAATTAAGTATTTACAAAATTGTCAGTAATACCGATATAAGTAAATGTTGTTCCAAATTTGGACAAATACAAAAATAGTAAACAAATAAACAATGTTATACATATTTTTATATTATTTTAAATTAATATTTATTACTTATTAATTATATAAATGTAGTAGTTTAATTTCTTTATAATTTTTTTTAGAAATTCAGCTCATTTGTCGTATTTTATTTTTAAAAATAATTAAATGTTTATAAAAATAACAAACGGGTGCTAAAATGCTTTAAATAATAATATTTTTTTCTGTTAAAAGGGGTTGTTATGTGATTAGTGGGGTATATATTTAGTGGCTAAAACCCCTTGTTTAGCTTATACATATATTTCATTTCCAAGCTTTAATGTAAAATAAATTTGCTATTGTTGTTTGTATGTCCCTATGTAAGCTATAAATATAAGCTAGTTTTGTATACTACTGGTAACAGAGGGGTGGCACCGAGGGCTGAAACACAGGTTTTTACCTAGTTCGGCATCGGGAGCTATTGTTTTATGTATATTTTGTGACATATTTCTTAGCTTAGCTTTAAGGGCCTACATTAATATTATCGTATATCATCGCCGACACGTACATATTAACACAGCCAGTAGGCACAGAAAATGAAGAATTAGGGATACTTTTCCTATTTACTCAAAATCTACTAAATATATTTTAATTCTGATTTACGTGTTTCTATATATAATACTTACTTATATTTTTAAAGTTATTTCATAAGTTAATACGCGATAATAGGCATTGAAATGAAAAAAATAAAAAATTTGAGAGGTTTTTTCGCCAAGATTTTCTGTCGAGAAAACTTTTTTCAATCGCGTTTCAGAGTTTATGCGATCCTAGATCATATATTGAAAAAACATATACTTAAAAATTAGAGCTCTAGCCATTCAATCTAAAGAAACAATGAAAAATTCGCAGATAGAAAAATGCACGAAGCTATTTTGGTATCCTCTTAAGTAAAAACTGTATGAACTTTTTGGCAATAAATTATTTATTATTATTATTTATTATATCTTTAAAACTACTTAACCGATTTTGATGTGGTTATTTTTAGTAGATAGAGCGGTTCAAGAGGATTGCTGTTTTGTATAATTTGTTAGAGTTTGGTTTCTAAATTCCACGCATACTAAGTTGCGGGCATTAATATTATTAACTAAGTAGTTGTCCTATGAACGCGTTATAAGATTTAGAATGATTGAAGATTGTGTGAGGTGTTACTTGGTGGAAAGGAAATACATCCATCACCTATCCGCCAAAGTTAGATATTTTTTGTTTTAAGGTTCCACACTAAAAGGTAAAACAGGAGGAACCCTTTGTGTACAAGTCCAACTTGTACTTAATCGATTTTTTTAAGATTCAGCCTTTATTTATTTTTCTCTCTATACCACTTGATACTAGGAAATCTTAACGGCACTTGTGACAACGGTGGACATTTGAACATAACTTAACTTACTATATTGTAATCCATAACATATTTACATATTTATGTTGAATTTTCTACTAAGATTACTATGCACATACAAAATGTCGGTGTCCTGTGAAAATGACTATTGAATAAAATGGAAAGTGTGTGTATACGCGACCAACGTACAGATTAAGGACTATCTACTACAAATCTTTGTATTTACGCAATGGAAATCCGTTTTATTTTTGCAACAACGGTATTCTGAATGCATAATACCTAGGTATCTACTTAAAACGTGACCGATTGCGTAAGGCGTGTTCCAAGAATTCGGAAGTGAATGCAGTTCACTTCTATTCTGCCAGTACATGTTCCTTAGACCGTGAAGGTATTACTTAACTGTTTACACGACGCGTACAATAATAAGTATAATACAACAATCTTATCAAGTAATAACAAATTGAGTGTACCGCACCAATTGGGATTGTTCATAATTTTTAACCTACTGTTTTTATATTCTTTTCAGAAAATATAGACTATTTTAAGCAACTAATTTCAATATTATTGAAATATTCACTATACAGAATTTTTAAAAAATTCTTGAAGATATTACTTTAAATGTTGTGACGTCATCGTTTTACGCAATCTGTGTATAGACTTTTCTTGATAGACTTAATACAGATTGCACTTTATCTTTTCAAAGTTGACAAGTTGATATAATAGACCAATTTCAATTCCACTTCAGAGTAGTATATCCCTAAAAACGCCTTAATATTTTAAGTCCTTCATTTCAAGGGCAAATAGAGATCATTTGCTTTTTTGGAAAAATAATCGTTAATATAGCAAATTGTCCGAAAAAAATTAATGGATCATGATCAGAAACTCTATTCCCCGAAATGGTTTTCGAATTAAGAGTTTTAAAAAAATATGAACAATTAGGTATGTAATACCTTCTTATAGTTGAGTGTAGTCAACCGTACGTTTGATTCATATTCCCAAATACTTAACTATTATTTATCAAGTAATAACGTTACATAAATGAGCTATTAAATCATATTTTAAGGTTAAATCTGTGACGCATTTTATTTATACTATGTTACAGACGTTTATGTAAGATTTGAGATATTTAAAATATGTATGTAGGTTACAATACTAAGTGTATTATCATTTAATTATTTGTACCTAATCTACTTTCTTATCTGCATTCGTTAATTTTTAAGCCAAAATCCGGTCGAGAATGTAATTAAAATGAGATGAAATCAGTTGTTTAATTGACGGCTTGACCAGCTAAGTATAATTTTGCTCCACTTAAACCTGTAGTTGCCTAGACAGGTTTGTGTTACGGAAATACAGCGACAATTTCATCATGACATGTGTATGTATCAGGTTTATTTCAATTTCCTATAGTACTTTCATATGAGTGAAACTAGCGATGCGCTCCAAGTATTCATTACCCAAGCAGTATCATGTTTCCTTTAGAAATTTTCTTCTTTGATACCTATCTTATTAAATACAAAGAATAAAATAAAATACACAGTATTTCGATTCGTGTTTTATTGTAACAATAACAATCGTAAAACTAATTCATAAAATAATAAATAGACAAACTTAACTATTTACTATATTTACATCAACAGAAATTCACGTCGTTTCACACAACAACTGTCTAGAGCGGTGGTCTCGTGATTATTAAAACATCTCCAAGTATTGTTAATTTCGCTTGCCAAAACATGTTTCTTATCTAACTCATTTAATAGTTAATATTGCTGTAATATAATTATACACAGTTACCGAAAAGAAAGCACACGCCGACGTGACTTCCGAAACATATACGCGTAAGCCCAACTTGTTTTGGTGTAAATCAGCGTTACCACCCACTCCGTTAATTAGCGGAAGCTACGCAAATAAATAATACTATAGTTGTTACTTTCGCTCTAACACTCCATGTGTTCACTTTTTACATTTACGCATCTCGCACAAATCATTCTAAATTTCCCCGACATTAACACATAGGTACATCGTTTTCGAATTTAACATTTAATTCAAACGCGGCTTCATCTCCTCGCTGTATTTGATTGTGTTGTATGAGTTTTCACTCGCGGAAACGTGAGCATCACTTGGTTCGTAATGTGAGCTTGCCCCAGCAAAACTGTATTTAGGTCCTGATGAGTAAGAGCTCAAAGAACCATGAGCTGAAGCTGGTGTCCTGTAGTGTGCACGATGATGTTTAGTGCTTACGTAATAAGGTTTGTTAGACGATGCGGCGTGAACATTATTAGAATAAGATGTAGGGTGGCCGTAAGTAGTGCCAGGGGGAGATGCGAAATGACTGGAAGACAGCGTGCTGATGCCTTCTGGTCCTTCAGACTTAGCAGCTTGGAAGCTCGGAGCCAGAAACTTAGATGATCCGCCACCGAAACCGCCGAGAGCACCGCCAAAACTGGAACCATGACCAGCAGAGCCAAGGGATAATGCACCATGATTACCACCACGGTAACTGCTAAAAGATGGGGAAGCATACGCACCCGATAAACCAGAAATACCATGGTTTGACTCTCCTTGGCTAGATGAACCTATGTAAGTGGAAGGTTTGAAAGACGTTTTACCAGGTGCGGCAAAGCTGCTAGTTAATGGCTTGTAACCACCAAAAGAATGTCCTCCTAGGTTCAAACCAGCCAAAGAATTAGCTGAGCTGCCCAAAGAATGACCGGCACCGCTCAAGGGATGAGTTGAGCTTAAAGAATAACTAGAAGGTCCCTGAGATTGGCCAGCAGCTCCTAATGAATAGGAACTAATATCACCAACATTGCCTGTACTTATAGACTGATGACTGACAGCTTGTGCAGCAGGAGCACCAGACTGGGAATCAGAAGGAGTAAAAAGAACAGGTCCAGTAGAGTATGAACCTAAGCCTTTTGTATTAGCAGAGTAGGCTGGTGCACTTGCCAGTTGCTGCTGTGAGAAATCATATTTGGGGGTACCGTAGGAAGAAAACTGAGGGAATGAAAACTCTTGCCCTTGATTAATTGCTTGCAAGCTATCACCTCCTTGATGGAATTCAGCAATAGCGTTCGATGGCTGCAAAGACAACCCTCCAGCATTGAGGCTGTGCGACAATTGGTTCATAATTTGGGAGAGGTCACCAGAACCGAAATGTTGACCAGGTTGTAAGGTAATGGGAGCTAGTTGTATAGTGGCATGTCCATTTGGAGACAAACCCTCAGAAGATTGACCACCGCTTGATCCTTGTCCTCCATAGCTGTAGCTTGGTTTGGCTCCACCGATACTATAGCCAGCACCAATGCTGATCGCGTTTGCATCTCCTTGGGCGTAGGAAGCAGGTGCTTGGAAGCTATGTGTTGAAAATCCTGGTGCGCCATACCCTACTGGTGCTTCCCTCTTGTCCTTAGGCTCTTCAATATTTGCTTGAACAGCCCATGATGCTGATACACATAATAGTGTAGTGAAAACGATCTGTAAAAAATAAAAATAATTATGGACTTTCATTCCGATATTACAGACGTTGCGAATGAACTCAAATTATGACAATAAACATTATATTTTAAGCAGAAGTCGTTCGGTAACTGGTTTCCAAATACTGCGATCGAACAAGTGCCAAGTTTATGGACGACCCGCATGGTTGTGCTAAGATTAACGCCCACATTATAAAATTTCACTTTTCCTACTTTTACTTTATAAGAAATTAAACGTTTACTTACAATATTATGAAATTATACACAATCAATTTTTTTATAACAAGAAACTAACCACGTAATATTTTAATTTGATGAATAACAAAATTTCTACATTTTCTATAGTTAGAATGTTTATTTGTATCTTTTTTTTAGTTTACATAACAAACATTTTAGTTTATAAACATATTAGAATGAGGAATTTAATTTCAAATATGTATGTATATTTTATTTATTTCCACAAATACAGCACAAAAAAATGATTTTAATAAGTATAGACTTTGTCTCTCAAATTCTATAGCATTTTAACTATAAAGTTAATAAATATTATAATAACACCATTGTTGATATCACAATCCGTTTTAGGTCAAATGTCAAATTAATATCACTGATTTCTAAAGTCCACACATCCTTGATCACAAACACGAACTCACCGTGAATTTCATTGTAGAAGCTTATTTTGGTATTCTCCTCGTGTAGATGAAACTAAATCACTTCACAATGTTTAGATCACAACACAAACAAATATATGTTGAAGTCGATCGGTCGGCTTGCCTGTTCAGCCGCCGAATTTGTAATGTAATGTCGCTTGTGTTTTCACCGAATTTATAAGAGAGAGACGGTGGAGCGCACCCGGCGATGCGCGGGCGCAGTCGGAAGGGTAAAAGTGTATCGGAGGACCCTTTCACTGACTGAAAGAATGGGAGCGAGCCACTAAGCTTCCGAACCTAACAATGAGGTAATAGAAACCGGAACTATTATTGCATCATAAACCGATCACGGTTTGATGCACTTATCGACATAGATGTCACACGAACACAGCGATTATAGGTCCAAAATTCGGTCACGGAACGCATAGGAAATGGGTTTTGTTATGGTATACTTGACTGTACCATACTAACTGTATAAAAAGATATGGACTTTTAATTGGTAAAGATTTTAATTAGGAAATCTTTGCAATTCCTGTCATTTATACAGGAAGAAGACAACACTAGATATTTGAGATATAGATGTTAGGATAAACACAAAGATTCAAATCTGCCTGTTTGTATTGTCAATACTTAAATTATGAAACTGTTTGATGTAATCAGGAAATTTATTTAATTATTTCCCGCTTACTTAAGTTTGATTTTATATAAAATTTATGACTACAGTGCAGGCAGAGGTAATAAACGCGAGTGCACGATGTGTAACATTTTTGAGTTTTATAAAATGTTCGTACCTAACGAATAATGATTTTTAGTACACTGTACTACATATTATACAGTAGTTAATTAGCAGCGCGTAGTTGTTTTGAATAAAATATACATATATTATTAAATTATACTGTCTGTAGAAGAACGGTACAAGAATACGAATGTTACCAGTTCATTGGTAATCGGAAATGGTAGGTAACATTTTTTTATTACCTAAGAAGCATGTCAATAAAATCTTAGTTAAAAATAAGTAGAAGAATAAACAAAGAAGAATTTAAAATATGAAGCATTTATTAGTTTAGCATTTCTTGCGGATTTGGCTCTATGATGATCTATGAAGACACAGATAACACTTCATATTTCTTATCTTTGTGTAGGCGGTTACAATAACCTTTAGAGATAAATCAATGAGGTTGCTTTTCTGTAAAGATATACATATCAGAAACGTGTGATACAAATCGCCACGCATGTTTTCCATGGGATTAGGCAGACAATATAGAGCACCATATGCTACGGCCTAAACGCTCTTCCTCGGCTTCATTTACTCTCATACATCTGTTCATACAAACACGACGGTTATAAATGCTACGCACATGACCCTTTTGAAGGACATTGCCTATGACATCAAAGTATGTCTTTCTCGGGCGCCTCTGCCTGTGTTGCCACTTAGCTCCGCTCTATATCTTTCGTTAATAATCATCTATCGTTCACACGACCAAACCACTTAATTCTTTCTTCCACCTCAGTCCCTACATCATCTACTAAACCAGAACGTACTCTTACGACTCCATTCCTTAATCCATCTTTCAAAGTGACACCACTCATACTTCGGAATTATTCTAAAAACAATAAGTGACGAAAAACAAGTAGTAGACATATCCTAAGTTTTGCTTGCGTCTACATAAAATAAATGTAAAAAAGATTCTGATGAATAAATTAATAATTTTTACTAACAAATATATATTTGTCTTTGTTAAAACTTCTCTGACGAGCAATGGGACATATTGGGGCTGTGAGAAATAAAATATAATACGATTGTTCCAGTTTACACGCTTGACATTATCGTGATTACAGATGTTAATTCTATTGCATAATTTTATCCTGTGATTTGCACTTTAGTTTCCTTGTGTCACAGATGTCATGAATTGAACTAGTTCAACTGTTGGGTTACATAGTAACTCCTTGTAAACTGTAAGTAGCTTAGGTATTAGCACAGGTATTAGTACGCATTCATCTATGGTGCGTAGAGTTGCACCTTTCAGCAGGATGTGGTGAGGCTTATGTCCAGAAGTAAAAAAGTTAGATGGATGATCTGAAAGCACTATCTCTTACCATATTAAGGAACTAGCTGTTGCCCGTGACTTCATACGCATGAAATTTAGAAAATTTACCCCGTTTTACAACTTTTTTCATTGACGCTTTGTTTCTATTGGCCGCATAGTCATATTTTATAGGCTAAGACCATTTTTAATAAATGGATCCGATGCAAAATTATATACTCAATTCGAACCAGTAGTTCCTAAGTTTAACGCAATCAAACAAACAAACTCTTCAGCTTTATAATATTATATGTAGATAAAATGATATATGTATGTATGAGATTTTTAAACATTTACATCTTTTGAGAGACTAAAAAGAGACTGTAGACTACAACACACTTCCTTTCAATACAATTATTCATAGTTGCCTATGCATGTATTGAAAGGGAGTGTGTAAACACATTTATGTCCCTTTGTCAGCATTACATAAAAAATAATAATAGTGTTAGTAAATCTAAATACACAGGCGAGTAAGTACATCCGCAGCAGTTATGAAACGGATGTAATCGTCTACGAGTGACCTAGTTCCGAATGTAGGGTTGAATGGGCCAAATATTTCAAAGCTATACTGATTTTTTATTCCATAATAAGATTACAAACGGCCCGTGTGGCATCTCAACGATGTCCAGCAAGATCATGGGTCCAATAGTTCAAATGGTTTCAATTCCCAACTGAGAAGATATATTTCTTCAACACAGTTTATAACAACTTACTGTTGTATCTAACGTATTAAAAAAGAATACTAATTTATTTATTATTTTTCTAATATGGTAGCTATAACACGGGCATACTTAATTTGAGTAAGTTGTATTAAAGTAAAAGTTTGAATTTCGAATTGTGTTATGGCGTAGAGATATATCTTAGCATACAAATCATGTATTATTCTGAGATAAAAAATTTTAGGTAACTTCAAAATTAAACTGCCAGCATTCAGAAGACCTAAGTTTGTATTATTGAAAATTTTATTGCAAATCCTAATTTTATTATTACTGTTGTACTCACTATGTTCTTGTAATCCTTAAACTTCTGTATAACTTTATGTTGTGCAATAAAGAGTATTCTATTCTAATCTAATATATAAAATTCACGTGTCACAGTGTTAGTTACCGTACTCCTCCGAAACGGCTTGACCGATTCTTCTCAAATTTTGCATACATATTCAGTAGGTCTGAGAATCGGCCAACATCTATTTTTCAAACTTTTTTTTTTTTTAGTATGGCAAAACAACGTTTGCCGGGTCAGCTAGTAGTATTATAAATGTGAAAGTTTGTACAGATGTTTGGATACTTGTTAATCTTTCACGCAAAAACTACTGAATGGATTTTAATAAAATTTTACTTTTCATTCCGAAAGAATGCAATGTTCCCGTGGGGTAGTAAAGAACGAAGAGATTTTTTACCCATTCTACCGCGGGTAACATCGCGGGGCACAGTTAGTATAATATAAATATAGCCAAAGTGGACCACGTTCCGTCTTACATTATGTCATAGAAGCACCTTCAACAGTTCTTGCAACGCAACTCTATAAAAATAAAATACAAAACAACGTCCACTCTTACTTTTGTACGTACAACTAGCTGTTATGTTTTATTATTTGTATTTTTTTTATCAACACTAATGACTACTTATATTACAAATTATAATGTTAAATTATATATGTAGTTACATAAATAATACTGTTGCGTAAGTATCAAAATGTATAACATTTTAATTGTACTTTAAAACGTGTTACTTTCATTAAAATAATAATTTTACAATATTATTTTTAAAAAACCTACTTAATTTTATATTATTACTTACACAGTTTTTATATTCAATGTAAACTAAACTTCATAATATGTAGATCCTTATACTCGTATATAAAGAAACTCTTCAAACCTTGTCTATACTAAAATTATAAAGAGGAAAACTTTGTTTGTTTGGTTGTTCCCAATAGGCTCAAATACTACTGGCGCGATTTTAAAAATTCTTTCACTATTCGAAAGCTGCATTATCTGCGAGTGACATAGGCCAGATTTTATTTTGAACAAAAATAGAGTTCCGTAAAATATTTGCGTTTTTCGGTTTTTCGTTAAAAAAGTCCACCTGAAAAGTTACTTATTTTGCGTACGCTGCCTAAACTATAAGAGATAGACCCATAAAATGTTCTAATTAATTGTAGATCTTATAAGTATCTACAAAAAAGCCCGCGACATACTATACCTATCTATGTCGGGTAAGGCACAACAGCCAATTTTTTATTTAAAAATATGGAAAAATTTTTGGACTACATTTAAGGGCATTTATTTTACTCATGCAATTATTCCTTATCAAAATAAACTTTTATCACCTAGTACAGTTTATGTAGAAAATATTTGGTCTTTGAATGATTAAAATTCGACATTTGGTTTTGAAGTTATGGCGAAATTAAAATATTACGACTTCTGCTGCTCAGCCCGTTGCGAAGTGAGCGTCACCGAGGCGGGGGTGAGCGTCACGGGAGTTTAGATCTATGAATGTATTGAAAATGCCTAAGAGAGCCAGCGGGCGTATTATGAGCTTTTTAAAAATCATGCAAGTTCCAGGCAAGCCGTACACTGCATGACTAAATTATGTATTATGGTAAACATAAAACATTTAGTTGAAAAATTTTAGTTAGTACTTAAACTTTTAGTTGTACCTTCTCTATAAACATATTAATCTATGACTGTTTTAGCGAACTGGATGGCTGGGAGTTATGTTCATATTACGAATTTGCCGGGCAGTTCCATTCACGGCGTACACAGCCTGGGAATAAGAGCTCATAATACGGCTGGAGGTCTCAACTTTCTTAACATAATTCTCAAGCACGGGCACGGGCTAAAGGCTCAACATCAGACTACAACCAATAGCAGCAAAGTAAAAACGGGGATTTTTTTTCTAAATAATATGCGTACGAAGTCGCGGGCAACCTCAGTTCTCTTTTTCTTTCCTTTTTCTGTACTTAATTATAATTACTGTGTAATTATTCTAAACTATATACAATTAAATATAAAAAATATGTACATTATAAAATAAATTAAAATTAAAACATGTAACTCTAAACTTCACATGTACTACATATGTAACTGAAATATTTAACCGCCTTACCTCCACAAACCTATCTAATAGAGTGTTACATACCGATTTTGAACACTTTACGAAAATGGGTTTTAGGATTTTCAACATAAAACGTGCTGAAAAGAGGACTGAAAGTTTCTTAGCTTTAAACATGTTATGAAAATCAATGTTTAAGTGGACAAATTCGCAAGCGAAAATCTAGTGATAATTTATAGCTATCGACTTCACAAGAAGGAGACACTTTACACCAGCGGCAGCGTTGTCTTCTCCCAAACTAAGCACTTTACAGTTACACGAAGTTTTTATACTACATATATGATTTTTATTACGTTCACATTTTCTTAGTCGATTTAAGGCCATTTCCAATAACTAACCTGCGATTGATCGTTATACTCGTATAAGGTAGTCCAATATGTCCAATCTAATTATATGTATATATAGTTGACTGGAAAAAAATGCCTAAGGCATTAGGTCCACCTAAACAATATTTTGTATGAAGTGTGTACTAAATACAATAAATAAAATATTTCTATATGCAGTCCAAGTTCCAACAGAAAATACTATCAGTAGCATATTGACATGCAAGTAAGGATGAAAGTATAGATTTGTATGTAGTTAGTAACAACAGTTGTGGATAGATAAAATAACAAAAACGACGGTAAAGACTCTTCTCACAAACAAGTTGAAATCTACTCTTAATATAAGATTGAATGCACTTTCTTTCGTTGATGTAATTTGTACGCAGGCTTCATCCAGAAACGTTAAGTGATAGTATGTATTCAAGTTGTTGTGTCAATATTAACTACACTTTAAAAATGGCATATTCTTTACGCAGGTTGTTTTCTATTTAAGGTGAATAATAAATAAATAAAAAATATTCATGGACATTCCACAAACGTCCTCTGGTCCCAAGCTAAACTTATTCCCCCTTATTACAAAACGCGGCTCAACGTTAAACCCAGGTTTAACAAAATTTATTTACGAGGAATTGGATAGTTAGACCCGCTCTGACACTAGTTTGGCGTCGGTTTAAGACTAAGGTCGTTGTTAGATCTAGGATTTGAGAAAAATCTGCTTGAAATGCGCAATTGAAGTGTTTAAAAACCAGGCTTAAACTGTGGCTTAAACTTAGTCCACGTTTTGTAATAAGGCGGATTATGCTTGTGTCATGGGTATTGGAATACGGATAAAGACACACACATATATATACTACTTTTGTTTTGTAAATACATACTTATAATAAATAGGAAACTCCCAGACGCAGTACAATCATTTGTATGATAATTATAAATATCACACAAATAATTGTTCTGTGCGGGAATCGAACCCGTGAGCTTGTGAACAGCTGTCTGTTTCATGAACCACTCGACTATGAGGCCGGCCACAAATAGAATGATAAGACTTAAGCAGACATCACGGCATAATATGATAAAAAACATCAAGTACATGTTGGACCCGCATGCGACGAATTCCGTACCATTATTATAAAAATATATTTGTAATGCTGACCCCGAATGACACCAAATAATGAAACTCCAAACTATATAAGGACAAGAGAATGACGACTGTGAGTATTTGTTGTTGCAGCTACAATGATATACACCAACTGTGAATTTTTTTATGTCACCAGCCCATCTCCTCCCAAGAGTGATGTAAAAGTCAGCTAAGGGATTTTGCACACAGATAACATAACATTCTCTGTGAGAGACGGAAAACTCGAAAATAAGCCCTGTGCCAACACGCCTGAGCAGCGCGGCACAGTAGACCATAATTCCTCTAAAGTAGAGGAGGCCCGTGCCCAACAGTGAGACGTAAATTGGCTGGAGAGGTAAAATTTTTAGCTCCCTAGTTGTCATTTCATTCGAGACAAATTCTCCGATGCACGGTGGCAGATAGGCGGATGGACAGTAAAGTTTCTATAAGAGGGTACCACTATACCTTTTAGTATCATTAAATTTCCAGAAACGTAATTAATCTGGTTATAATATTAACAAAAAATCTTCGTTACCATTTACCATAAGAAATATACATGAAGACACTTAAAACCTATACTAAGAGCGGGAAGTGGGTAACATAATTTACTGTTAAAGGCGTCATAGACCGCATCTTAATATATATTATTATAGCGGACAGACAGACAGTACAGACAGATGTAAATAGAAAAGAGACGAGGTGAAAAAGAGACAGATATATCTGTTGGTAACGCTCAACTTGAAGCAGTACGTAGGATAAAGTCACCGTGGCCGAAATCGTCATGGAAGTCATATATATCATAGCCTCTCGCCTCGTCTTTTTTCTATAAACATCTGTCTATTTCTCGCTATATTAATATATCGTAGTTTGTCGTTTGTGATGCCCTTTAAGTTTAAAACTTTACGATTATCCTTTTGTGTCCTTTTGTAGAGTGTGGATGAAGCCTAGGAAGTATGTTTGGATCGTTGCAAATGGTGCTCCATAGTCTATGCCTACCACAATGAGAAAAAGGCGTGATGTTATGATGATGATGATGAGCACACTACACTACTAAAATTTTTAACATTGTGTTATCTAGTTGTACTAGAAAGCAATGATAGCACAATTGAAAGTCTTTTGAAAGTACATAGTTATTAACTTTTATTGCTCTATATTAGATAGTTAGATAACATCGTAAGTGATGGCTATTATCCACGAAAATATGTGCCATAAACATGAAATCCAAATCAGATCTTTATGATTCATATCATTCTTTTAAGGTCGAAATATCCCTTCCATAACGGAAGGAATATTTGGACCATCATATACCCTGTCACATTGTCAACCTGGGCAGGCGTATTAACTCTCGAGTTTTCAGTCTGTAAAAAAAACGTTTAAAAAAAGCAACGAAAAAAATCCATGGCGTTTCTTGTCTGTTCTTCTCCATAGGATTCACTTTTGGAACAGACGCCTAGCTTCTGACTTTTTAAAAGAGCTTATTAACCTTGCCTATTTGAGTTAAAAATATTTGACTTTGACTATGAGCACATGACATGAACTTTCGTCATAATATGGACAAGACAACTGAATCACATATCCAGAATCTAGACATCTTGTAGTTTATAAAAGACATGTGACACATAATTATTTAACAAATTATAAGTAACGGAATGTCTTCTAAATAAAATTCAATTGAGTGCTATGATACTGCCGTAACACCAAAGTAATACAGACACGGTTTTTAAGAATTCTATACGCAACATATAAGCAAAAGCGCTTAACTATTTCGCTGTTAAAGATCTGACAAGACTGATAACATGAATATGTAATTTTCTTCTCTGCAATACGATTTCTCTGCTTGTAACTGAATTATAATAAACATAAACAAATATAGTACCAGTACTACGCATGTAAGTAAAACATATAGATATGTAATGAAAAGTCATGTAGACACAACTTTTTAACAAAATTATGTTGTTAAGATAAGTCTAAAATTTATTTCCCCGCGCTGGTTCATAACATGCAATCTGCTAAGAAGAACCGGCCGGCGCGGCGTGGCGTAAAGCCCGGTTTCCACCGCGAGCGGAACGGACCCATTAATGACTTCGTTAAACTCGCAAACGCAAACTGCATACTTGTATTTCAACCAACAAATAGTCGGACGGAAAGAGCCGAGCGTGTAGAAAGAGTAGAAATGAGCTCGCTCAGTTCTAGGGAGCACCAACTCTTCGTTGGTGGAAACACAAACCTATTTAATTAAAAAGGAGTCCGTTCCACCTAACCATTTTCCGCACATTACCCTTTTGCAGTGGAAACCGGGCTTAAGAAACTCAGCGGAGCTCTGCCGGCGTATTATGAGCTTTTTAAAATCATTCAAGTTCCAGGCAGGCCGTAAACTGCATGGCTAAATTAGGTATTATGGCAAAAATAAAACTTTTAGTTGAAAATTTTTAGTTAGTACTTTAACTTTTAGTTGTACCTTCTCCTTAAACATATTAATGTATGACTGATTTAGCGAACTGACTGACTAATAATTTTGTTCATAATACGAATTTGCCAGACAGTTTAATTCACGGCGTAGACTGCCTGTAAATAATATATAAGCTCATAATACGGCCGCTGTTCAGTTCAATCATAATTTTCTTTTTAAAATATTGAATTAAAGTAAATAGTAAGTACTTACAATGAAGTAATTAATTTACAATATATATTGCTCCGGAACAATTTACTCCTATAATATCAATAATATAATCCGAAATTTTATATATTACGCCTTTTTACACACTCTGAAATATTTAGTTATCTAACTAATAATCTGAAACACGGACATCGATCATGTAGTTACAATATTAATATATCATTTCTTAGATCATATAATGATCATAATCATGTATAGATTATTTCACACCAAGCTAGGTTTCTAACATCATTGGAATGTATATCTAATCAAAGTGTTATGAATTCTTCGTCAATACTTTGCTCAATATTATATAAGCGCAACTATGGTTTACTTAGAGCAATACAATCATGTTATTCTAACATTCCAATTTTTAACCTGTATAATAGAGCAGGAAATGTAACATAAAATGTTATCTAACATTTCAATTACCGATCTTTTTATATTATTTAACGATTTTGAACTTTTTGAACTATATTATGTCTATCTACCAGCTAACTTACGGTCATTTTAATAACGAATCTACGAATATGGATAGATTGTATTACCCGTTTATCAGTGCGATATTTCTATCATTTGTCAAATTTTCATTATAAAATAGTGTCTTAAGTATCTTATTGCTATGCACGTAAGGGAATTAGTTTAGTCTGACTTTAATAGCAAAAATCGACTATAGATAAAATATTTAAAACAGCCTTTAGACGTCGCGTCACCTAAATAACGCCATAATGATCGGTCTTGTGAAGCTAGCACCCAGCGGCTGCTTAAAATCCTAAAAATATCGTCCGTATACTTCATTGGGTTGCCACACAGAGCTATGCCTAGAGCATTGAGCTATATCCTTCCTGTCCTTTGGGCCCCCCTATACCGGGTCGCCTGGTCCATCCATAGTTACCAGAAATTTACTTCCAAACAGTTGTCAATTCATCGTTCGTTGAAAGATATTCGTTATTATTGTTATGCTGTTATGATAGCACAGATAATAACACTATTGTTGAAAAAATATATATGTCCGTATAAGTGCGATGTCTGTCTAAATAATTACTATTACATAAATGTATTGTACTCACTGTCTGACATTGATCGCATATTTAAAACTACGAGTTTGTTTCTATTGTTTTGCAATATTGAAAGCCATTGCTCTGTTTATTTTACAAACAATGTGCCTTATATCAGTCATCTACGGTTCCGCGCTTTGATGAAATAGTCTTGTACATGTTATCGTTTCCTGATTCTAACTTACTTCTTATTACCACTACTACTTGGCTTACGAATTGTTTAATCTAATAAATTAATTAATTCTACTTATTTTTATGTCAAATAAGCTAGAAAAAATGTAAGTTATTCGCCTAGTTTACTTATACACGTCAAAGCTCTACAAAATTCTATAAGCTATTTATTTTATCATATGTCGATGAATTTACAATACGAATATACATATCACCACCCTATTTACTCCTATTATAGCTTTAGAGTCGTCTAGAGATAATATAAACAGAAAATATATTCTGTAAGAGTCTAAGTAAACCTTATTCTAACCAAATAAACCCTATTCTAATCAGGGTAATATAGTAGGCACACATTAACATTCACCTTTCTGTTGAGGCTCGCGCCCAATCGTTAAATCAAATACTAGTGAAATTCAAAAACTTTTCATAACATTAACTACTATAAACTGCTGTAGGCGATATACGGGCCTAGTTTTATTATTATATGCAATCAGTGCATGATTAATTGTATCAGGAACTATGTTAAAATGCCCGTATAAATAATAAATTAGAATAGTTTTAATTACTCGTATTGTATGCCAGTATATGTTGCAACGCGGTTATTTCATCGTCGAACAAGAACGATCAACATAATCGGAAGTGTTACAGTTGCATTTTATTAATTTATTCTGAAGATTATATACATAACACCGAACACATATTACTTTATTTTAATTTAGAAATGAGAGCATTGTAGTAATGTATGAAATGAAATGAAATGAAAAATAACTTAATCACGTAGACACAATTTTTCAGAAAAATTATGTGCTTATGACATGTCCAATTTTTTTTCCTACCAATATAATTAATTAATTTGACCTGAATGGGTCAGGCAGGGCCACCAATAACTAATGTAACATAACTATGCATCATCATTGCCTTCACATCTTGTTCCTATGCCAAAGACTGGAGCGCCATCTGTTACTACAAAAAATACAAAAAACAAAAAAAAAATACTTATAAATACACTTGAATTTGCGTACTATCGATAAATAAAATATTTTCGATTGGTATTCGTCTATAAGTTCTTGCTGTACCATTCTGTTATGTGGTGAAAGGAAATAATCTATCCAACATAAATCCTTAAAATGATGTAAGATGTCATTCAAATTATTATGATCATTTAGCATTTAATTGAAATTAAATGATATATCGATTTCCAATTTATTATATACAAAATATTAATTCTAATATTTAAAATAAATGTCAATCGTTTCAGTGGAATCGTTTTGTAACTTAGTGTCTGAGACAAAGTAATAAAACGTACATTTTTTGTACACTAGAGCGTAGTACAAGACGTCTACAATCAAAGAGGGGTCTTTAGTAAGCTATGCTCTATACATAAGCACTCCATTATTTTCTTCATGGATATTATAAGAACACTCAAGTGTATTCCTTTTCAAATTAGCTATGTGCATATAGCTAATTTGAAAAGGAATACACTTGAGTGTTCTTACAATATCCATGAAGAAAATTTACAACATATTGCTTTCTTTTCAATTTCATTTAGAACGTCTTAAGTTATAAGTACGCGCTTTCCCAAGGAAGTTATATGAAGACGAATCGTAATAGGCTTATTCCAAGTAGGGCTATGTTAAGATAATGACTAGGCATAGTACACAGTCCCATAAGAAGTAACCACTCTCAGTACAGTACTTTGCATGTGTAAATAGATACTACATAATTATGCTATACGTATGAGAAGTAAAATTATTTATTAGGCAGTGTCCAAATTAAGTCCAAAACTACGGCTAATGCAAGATAGTGGTACCAATTCTGAGTACACAACTAAACTTAACTAAAAAATGAAAATTGGTAGTGTCAATATAGCTATTACCTGCTATTTCGTTGTACACGTTTATATTAATTAAAATCGTTAGTCTATAATACACAGTTTTAATAATAAGAAACTTCAGTAAACATTGCCGAATTGTGATAATGACGCTATCACTTTTATTTTTTTAGTTAAGTTAAGTTTAGTTGTGCGCTCAGAATCGGCACCATTAGCTTGGGACTAAAATGCAATTTAAAAAAAGCCACACCTAATTTTTACTGCATACATTATGATTACATGTTAGACTATAGCTTTGTTTTCCTTTTAAATTAATTTTTTAGAAGCATTGGGCATGCATGAGCAGATGTATGAGTGTAAGTGAAACCGAGAAAGTATGTTTGGATCGTAGTAAATAGTGCTCAGTAGTCTCTGCCTACCCTTATGGGAAATAGGTTTCATGTTATGATGATTACAATTTTCTCATGGGTGACTATTTATTATTTATCTATTACTGTTTGAAAGAAAAACTGTCTTTAAATATATAAATAAGACACTATAAATTTGCATATCGTTCAAAGTTCTCATGTAGTATGAAATCTTTAACGTAACTGTAACATAGTTGTATTAACGCGTTGTTTTTAAACGATATTGCTTTCATATGGTAATGTTAAAGACCATGCCGTCATCTTTACATTAATGAATAATGTAAAGCGAGTGGTCAATGTGTATAGAAAACGACAACGAACATGACAACATCTTCACTACAGTTTGTTTTTATTACTAACTACACAGCTAACTATAATAAACAATACTTAACTAATTATAATTTTGATGGGCCTCGTGGTGTAGTGGTTCTGGTAAAGGACTGCCGATCAAGAGGTCGCGGGTTCGATTCCCGCTCGAGACAATCATTTGTGTGATTTTTCTAATTGTCATACAAATGTTTGTAATGCGTCTAGTTGTTTCTATGTGATATAAGTATGTATGTATTTACAAAAAAAAAATTGTATATGTATTATATTCGTATTCTGGTACCCATAACACAAGCATATAAGCTTAGCTTGGGACCAGAGGACGTTGTGTGAAATGTCCATGAATATTTATTATTTTATTTATATTTAATTAATGTGAACATATTATCTACACTAATATTATAAATTTGAAGAGTTTGTTTGTTTGTTTGAACGCGCTAATCCTAGGAACTACTAGTCCGATCATTCAAGTGATCATTTAAAAAAATAATAATAAATATTGTGTTGGATAGTCCATTTATAGAGTAAGGCTATAGGCTCTGTAACATCACGCTGCAACCAAAAGGACGACGTTGCGGGAACAGCAAGTTATTTATTTACACAATTGCTATATTTATGTGATTAGTACGATAGGTCCCTAAATCTAGGTGTTTACCTATTTATTACACAGTAGGGACTTAGACTAGAAGCCATTAGTTTGCTTTCAGTCCCTTTTTTTTTCAGTAAAAGTTGGTCAAGCACGAGTTGGACTGCAAACAAGGATATCGTTATTATCATAATATTATCGTCATATAACGACGGGTTCAGGGCAGGAGAATTATTATGACAAGTATGTGTTGTTATAGCCTTAACATCATCTCAATAGTTATCGCCGTTTAAGAGATACAGCTTGGTGACAGACGGACGGAAGGACGGATAGACAGGGAAGTCTCAGTAATTGGGTCCCGTTGTACCTTTTGGTACTTAACCTTGAATCTTTAGCGTTCCATTTCTATTCTCCTCGGTTAAAAATCATGATCAGGTAAAAGTAATAGTTAACAGTGGCAGATTCACCATAAGGCCCGGTAGGCCCGGGCTTCTTATTTACAACAAAATAAAATTTTCTTTGCAAAATAAAACTGAATTATTCTCCTAAATTTTTAAATCTATTTAGATAAAAGTTGGCAATGAAGCATTTTTATTATGTTTTCTATATGGTGGATGCTGAGAAAGGGGCGGCTAATGGCTTGGGGCCTAGAGCGGCCGAGAAATGCAAATCCGCCACTGATAGTTAAGAACATTCTATTGTCCAAATACCTATGTAGTTGTATGTTAGATTCATAACAAAACAGGCGGGCTTCGTGGTCTGGTGGTTCATGCAATGGACATCCGTTCACGAGGTTGTGGGTTCAATTCATTGGGAAAATCATTAACAGGCTATCTAACACTATTAGCGCACCATGTAAACAAAATGTTATTGTAATGTAATTAATGTGTATATCAAAAAGAATTAAAATTGGTCAAGTGCGAGTCAAGGTTATAGCGGCAATAGAAATACATCATCTGTGAAAATTTCAACTGTCTAGCTATCACCGTTCTTGAGATACAGCCTGGTGACAGACGGACGGACGGACGGACAGCGAAGTCTCAGTAATAGGGTCCCGTTTTTACCCTTTGGGTATGGAACCCTAAAAATGAGGTTAATTTCCATTATTCTTTTTTTTGTCATATTGTGTGATCTAATATCTCACGAGACATTACAAAACATAAGATTACATAATACGACAAAAATCATCAGACGCTAATGTTTCACAAACAAGATTCTCTGCGAATAAAATGAAAATATAGCACCACAGATAACACTCAATAGTACTGGGAAAAGAAAATATCGAATTCTTTTGTAATGAAAACATTCAAAGATAGAAATATTATCACACGTTTCTTGGACTGTTGTAAATGATTGCAGCTCCAACATACATTGTAATTCAGTTTAGTTTTTACAGGGCCCTCTTTTTTTACCTACTAGAGGCTCAGGGCACATCAGGATGTACGGTGTACGCCCCGCTATGACCTATTAAATATAAGTAGAAACATATGATGAAATAGAGACTAGGGGGCCCTAATAATCGGTAGGCCCTGCTATGTATAAGTATAATAAGACCGCCTTTTGTACCTCACGAAACTGTTGACATATAAACTCTTTTATATTATTTAAAAAGTAAAAATAAAGAAAAACGGACATTCCATACAACATGGGTGTTTGCTGTTTATTATATTAATTATAATAAACAGCAAACACCCATGTTGTATTTACAAAAGAGAAGTAGTTTAAGTAGTATATCCGTATTCTAGTACCAATAACACAAGCATAGCTTAAAGTGATACTGGAGGACGCTGTAAAATACCATCGATTAATTATTATAAAAAAATCATCTGATAAAACACAAATATTAAAAAAAACAGTCGCTAGAGATATAAATTAAGCAGCGTGGAGCGGCCCCCAACAAGGTGGACTTACGATACAAGCTAATGGCTAAATGGATAGATATATGAACTAAGCTTTAGGTAGACTTTCCTCAACTATTTTGAATATTATATATAACTAGCTGTTGCCCGCGACTCCGTCCGCGTAGAATTTGAAAATTTTTTTTCTCGCAATTAAAAGTAGCTTTTGTTCTTTTTCAGGGTCTAAAGATTGTCTGTGCCAAATTTCATCCAAATCGGTTGAGCGGTTTGTGCGGGAAAGCGTAATAGACAGACAGACAGAGTTACTTTCGCATTTGTAATATTAGTAGTTCACTAAGTTAGAGTTCATTTTATAATATTGTAAATATAAATTTAAAAAAAAAAATGAGCATTAAAATTGTTTTAACTATTCTATAACAATGACCTAATAACCTAGATACTTGTTAATTCG
Source organism: Orgyia antiqua (assembly GCA_916999025.1). Lineage (NCBI taxonomy): Eukaryota > Metazoa > Arthropoda > Insecta > Lepidoptera > Erebidae > Orgyia > Orgyia antiqua. The sequence goes on from OU779869.1 coordinate 11,037,846, forward strand.
CAATCTGTTAAATTGCAAACTTCATACAGAAAAAACGGTGATTACTACCTCGAACTGCTTCAGTTAACAGTTGATCGATTATGTAACCCATTAGGTGCTTTTAACAATAAAACCCACTAATTATGTCACTATTTAAGTTATTAGTACGTATCGTAATTAAATCGCTTTTAATTGCTTCGTAAACTTCATAGTTATAATAGAAAATTTCCTATTTCTTTAATTTATTGTATTAGACAAAATAAATGATCTAATCTATACCGGAATAGCAATAATGCTGATATACATTTTTAGCTGAACTACGAAAAATTTTAATATCTATTTTTTGCAAAAAGAAAACAATATTACGTGTCCATTCTGTCCCAATTAAAAGAAAACCTGTCAAGAGCGAGGTAAACTCGCACACTTAGGGTTTCGTACCTACTAAACATATAAACATAAGTAACTGCATTCAAATAATCATTTAATTAGACTCAAAACAGCTCAGCAACTTAATTTTGTAGTTGAAATATAGGGAATCGCCTACATTTCAGCTACATCATAAGTTGGTATTAGTATAAACACTTTTTTACTTGTGATATGATGACAAATTATAAGTTTTTGGATTTTTCCCTATATCAGCACTATATAGACTTGATCTATGCCAAATTCCAAGGCTCTAGGGCAACGGGAAGTAACCTGTGAATTTTGATTCCCTAGCATATGTCGAAAAATTCTTAAAAATGGTTGTAATTCGGTTATATCTTTTAAATGCGTAGAGGTGAAAGGTTGTCTGTATTTTTTGCAGCAACAGACCGCATAGATCTACATATCGTATGAGTTTCAAGTGGATACCTTCAGCCGTTGCTGAGTAAAAAAAGTTTGACAGACGGACAGACAGACAGACACCGGAGTGATCCTATAAGGGTTTGTACGAAACCCTAAAAACAAGCCACAAAATACGAGTCAGTCAATAATAATCATTTTATGTTTACAAACTGGAAATAGTATTATAATAAAAAACTTCATATGCACATGCATATAATAATGAACTATCGCTCTCATAAAATATTTGAAAGGGGCCGTGTCAGAAGTAGAGCACCTTACTTATCATTCAAATATTACCATTTGTTACATAATCCGCGATGACTATGCCAACTAATTTGTCGTAATCAAAAATTTCCATACTTATACCATTCCCACAAACCAGCTTCAAGAAAGTTGATATGTCGCAACATGATAAACAAAAACATAATGTGTTCGTATCAATACAATAACATTGTGCGCACATTTGCGATCTGCTCATGGAAAAAGCTGTTGCATTGGGTATACATCTAAACTCTACTAAAAACAACTTTCGAAACCGTCCAATCTGTATTTTTCGCACAGTACCTAATGCTGTAACTGTCGTTTAAATGTTTTCCGTGAATACAAAATTTCAAAGTATCTAAATTGGCTGTCTACTGCCTGCGTTTTTGATTGTCAATGCCGCGCTCAGGTATATAGCGCTTTACTATTTCGTCAAGGCTAATAATGCTTTAAAGAACATTAGCGGCTTAAGTTGAAATTACTTTTAAAAAGCCAAAATAGTTCTGTTATACTATTATGTCTTGTAGCGTCATTTTACATTTACCTATCAATGATTATTTAACGACTACAAACTGTAGTCGTAAGTTTGACGTCATCCCCTATTTCCAAGACTACTTAGAAAGTGGTTACTAGAATATCTATTAGTCATGCATTATGGCCTATTATAAGCTATTTTGTTTACTTAAACAATTATTCATAAAATTTTGGATGAGCTAACACTTCCTGACCCACATTTTGGTATGACTAGTTCATTAGTGTTATTCATTAGGCGTTTCTAAAATAATAATGGTCTTATTCATAATGACTTATCAAAGGTTTAAAAGTTCGCTAAAATCGGTTCGCGAAAATTGTCAAAACTTGTTATTCATATAATATTTTTACGATAAAACGTTTTTTATCTCTCCGATAAAATCTCCGTTTAAACCTCCGATAAGTCATTATGAATAAGACCATTAATGTTTAAGTCGTAGATTTATAGTCTCTTTTTAATCTGGAAGGAGCTCAAGGAGATCCATCTATCTATCAGCCTTTCTTCATCCATGGCTGGACATAGGCTCCCAGCATATTTGACGATGTCATCAGTCCAGCTCGTTGGTGGCAGTCCCATGCTGCGTCGTCCGGTACGTGAACGCCACTCGAGGACTTTTCTTACGCAGCGGTCGTCAGATAGTTGAGTGATGTGGCCTGCCCTTTGGAACTTCAGCGTGCTAATTCTTTATGCTACGTCGTCCGAGGAGATAACACCTTATAAAAGCCAATCATGTACTCGTACCTAATTTTTGTACCATATTTTAATGCTGTCATTAATTCTTATTCCTAATGAATTTTAGATAAAGTTTAATCCTATCTTATCTTTTATAGCTTAATCAACATAGATGCATACACATTTATTAGATTTTCATGTTAAAAATTTATTAACAGACGGTATAAAATCAAAAATTTTAAGCGATTAATATATAGCTACTCATTTTTTTAATAATTATGGTTTGGCTTTATTTATTTTTACACAGCATGAAAAATAACTACACACATCACATCAGTTATTAATAGTAAGAATGTTCCTTAGGATATCTTAGGATTAGTTGTAGATACACTATATTAATTCCTCTAGGATTTAATATAGTGTATCTCTACATCAATCTACATATAACCGTTAGGTAAATACAAAGCCGTAAACTTGCTACTTAAGTACCATTAGGTAGTCATTTAAAATAACAACATAGAATATTAAGAATATATTTCACTCATCAGATAGTAATCAGCCTCAATTTTATCAATTAAGTTTCGTTTTTTATGAGAGGACAAAAACTGTCAGAAGCTAATTTCCATCAGATAAATAATTGGACCGGTAACTAAAAGCTTTAGTTTTTGCTTATAGCAACGAGTCTAGATCCTGTAGGCAGCAAATTAATTTTAGTTAATAGTCGTCTTATTTAATTTAGACTAATAATATTTATACGGGCTGATTTTAAACTTAAATAAATTTTTTATTAATTAAAGAAAGATGAAAAAAACTATCTAATGGTAACATTTTGCCAGGCCTCGTGATAAGTATGAATAAGTAATACAAAATTATTATTTAACAAACTAAAGTCGCTCGTCTGGTGTTGGATTAAGAATACAAGTGTCGCCATTCCATTTCCGTCCCAGAGTGCTGTAAATGTCATCTAAGGGATATATTACACAGGTTCCTCTGTGACAGACAGAAGACTCAAAAATAAACTCTGTGCCAACACGCCTGGTCAGCGCGTCGCGTTAGACCATCAGCCCTCCCAAAGTGGAGGAAGCCCATGCCTAGGACTTTAATGGGCTGGAGATAGAGAGAGGGAGCGATAAGATAAAAATACTTTGACATCTCTACAGCAACAAGGATCACACTTGTATTACGATATTTGCAGAGATGTAGGCGTGGTGTGATGTTGTCTAAGTATGTCAATGTTCAATTAGCATAATTTGAACTTCTTTCTGTAAACATAAAAGCTTCAGTGATATCAAGGTCACTACTTCAAGCAAAATTCAAAATACATAACATAAACCGAAACACTTAAGCGAATGGATTCGCTCTACATAATCGTTAACTTCAATTTTGTACATAAAAGCTTTTTATAACTCGATGTAAGTATTCTTCATCCGCTGGATATATTACAGTATATGTATAATATTTTTGATTATATTCGTAGTTGATTATACAAATACAAATGCTCACACATTACTACAACACAATTATTTATATATTTATTTAAGACTTTATGCACTTTTTACACGCTTTATATTAGCTTCACTTGTATGTTTGTTTGTATGTTTGTTTGTATGTTTGTTTGTATGTTTGTATGTTTGTAACCGACTCCTTTGGACGCTATTTTGACCCACTTTAAACGGTCAGATTCTATTCAAATTTTGCACACCTGTCAAAGACCGATGACAATGCAATAATTCGATTAAATAAAGCGTGTTTTTTAGTTTTTTTAAACTATTATTATTATGGTACAATGGTAATTACAATCGTAATTTTATGGTACAATCACAGGGTACAATACAATTGAAACACAAAAGTAGGTACAGAAAATACTTTAATTATAGATATAGATAGAGATAGAGATTGTCTGTGATGTTTTGGATGCTCATGTTGATGGATGTTGATGGAACTCACGTGCTAAATAATCAGTAACTATAATTTTAAAGTAATCACTAAAAGTCAATAATGGTATAAAATTGGGCAAAGTATCGTTCTAGCATTAATTAGACATACGGCACACATTAACCCAGATAATTAATTTAAAAATATACTAATATGTCTGACGGAAGTGATAAGAAATCCGAATATGCACCACGGCCTTTGTAGAAAGCGGGCCGTTATACTTCAAAAGTATAAATTTTACCTTAAATATTGAAATAAAACAATTAACTTATTATAAAACACCACAGACTCTTAATTTGCATGATTCCAAATAGCTTTTACGATTTTAATTCACATACATGATGGAAGTATGACAAGTTTTACTCAAAAATTCTGTATGGCATTCAACTTCAGTCTAAGAATTTGAAATCAGCGGTAACTTATTCTTACTTGATTCTATTTAATAACTTTTTAAACATTTTATAATAACTAAGTGCCAAGTGTAAACTGTTACAGAGAAACAGTGTATTTATGCTGAACCTACTACCATACAATATTTGATGTATCGGGCTGCATATTACCATAGTCCGAGAGTTTAATAATTACAACGTTCTTGCTCGACAAAGATTCAATCATTAGATCTATATTATAAGCATTATAACCACGCCCCCTTTAGAGTACTCCTTAAAGCCAAACTAATACAATATTTAATTATAATTCACCTCTGCCTACCGGTTCGTTAATACACAGACATGATCATGATAAGTATTTTCATTAAGTATCGTAAAGTGTTAACTGTTTAGGTAACAACATGTTCATGCTAACAACTAATAATGTGATAGTTGAATGAGTTTCAAACATTTGTTTACATTTATTATGCACTTATTATGCAATATGAATATAAACACTTGGTTGTAACAACATTTGATTATGGAATCATAAGTTAATATTGATTAATTATAATAAATTTGATTAAATTCTCTTTGATAAATTGCTGATAACTAGATAGGTAATCATTTCAAATTGAGATTTTCCGTGTGTTGTAGCGCGAGAAATACAGGCATTTGCTAAAACTAATGAGCCGATTCAAATAAAATTTGGAACCTGATATTCTAAGGGTATCTTCTTAATTCTTCGCTTCCTTTAAATGTCAAAAAGGTGATACTAGATGCCATGTGTACAAAGTTATGGGCAATAGCTATTAAACAAAATAATTAAGCGTGTTTAAAAAGAAATAAAAACATAGTATGTATCACGTATACTTACGTACGTACGTTACGTATCACTTTTATAGATATTATATATAATGATCGAACCTTTCCAATCCTCCCTAAGACAATTTTAGTGATGAATCAGATCGTATCATTGTAACATAATTTGTTGTGCTCGAACATAGGAAGAGCATACATACATTCTACTCTCATGATGATGTGTTGCGAATACTCGGTATTGGTCCAACAATTATTATTATATTTTAAAAAGATTAGCACAGTGTAACAAACGCTAATATCCTGTTCGAATAAGATAGAAAACTCGGACGCAGGACAATTTCTTTGCGTTCGTCACACAAATACCTAGTGCTCCAGAATGGAAACAAAATCGGGTCTACTTGGTTGCAATGAAATACATCACTTTTTTTTCAATTAATAAGCGTCATATATCATATCTATGATACGCTCCATGGGCATGTTAATCCATATTATCTATACCCAATCCTGCAACAAGAAATCTGACCCTTTTATAGTACCTAACATTAACACGAGCCCGTACCAACACGCTAGTAAGGTGTTTACATTAAATTTTGGTTAGCCTCATTTCATGGAGCTTATGTCGGTCGGCAACTCTCAGACGCTATTCATCTTTTTTTCAAGACTGACCACTTTTACTATCTCTAGATAAACGACACGGTTACGAGCATTGAAATTTACATCATTTTTAGTTTAAATTACATTGTATTATATAACGTGTGTAATAAAGTACATCTTTGTTGCGTGAGCAGCACAAAAAATATATATCTTTTATCCTTAAAAGCGAATTCGTTTTTTTAAGATCTTAATCTTAAAAAAGACTCTCGTTTTAACAAAAGGCTTTCATATATTGACGTCAGCGATGACATTTTTTCTTAACAACTAACCAAATAATCGATGTATACTTTTGTTACTTATCAATGACCTATATTTACCAAAATCGGTGTATGTTCGGCCATAAGTTCCTTAATTATTTATAAACATTAATATAATTTATAATATTAATACTGTCAGCGTTGATATTATAGATATTAAAAGTTATCTCTCTCTCCAGCCCATTTACGTCCCACTGTTGGGCACGGGTCTCCTACACTTTGGGAGGGATTATGGTCTACTGTGCCGCGCTGACCAGGCGTGTTACAGGGTTTAGTTTCGAGGTTTCCGTCTCTCACCGAGGATGTTATCCGTGTACAATATCCCTTAGCTGGCTCTTACAGCACTATTAGGAGGAGATGGGGTGGTGACACTTGTATTCTTAGTCCGTCACCACACGGACAGTTAGAATTTATATAACGATGGAAATGCACTTACATACGTCGGAATAATCTGAAATTGAGCACATGTATAATGAACTGAGGAGAATGCGATCTCAAAAATTGACCCATTAACCTGGATACTTTGGGATTTTCAAAATTAGGAAGTATTTTCTATTTGTTAGTTAAGTGTTTTGCTACTAAACGAATACTACCACGCCTTTTTATCATGGGGTAAGACAGAAACTATAGAGCGCAAGTACAATCTAAACGTAAAGTCAAGAAGAGAAGTATCGTATATCATGCACGTTTGTCAATATTGCTAAACTAGTTATCAAAATATTAAATTTAAAATTGTTTTAAAAAGAAAATTCGCAATTTTCAATATATTAGGCTAAGAGTAAATGTAGATACCTTAGGTATCTACCTAGGGTAGATACCCTAGGTTGTAGGTATGTAGATACAATTACTATTGAATCTACATGATACAATACAGCTATCTCATACTTAAGCAAGAATGAGGTGTCAAGTAGTGACAGAATTAAACAGTTGTTATTTGAATGCATCTTAACACGTAACTTCAATTTAACTGTGAGAATTCACCTCATTATTTTAATAATAACTGTTACGAAGCGCACATCACTAATTAGTTTTAGCTGCATTTAATCAACTTGTTATTCTACTTTAAACTGCCGATAATTTGAATAAAATGCATTGATTATTCTGTTACATTAAAGTAATATTAAATTGCTTGCGATTTAGAGCCTTTGTTAGAAAAAATGTTTAATAACAACAAAGGAGCGCCCAGATTTCGGTCGATAAATTGGTCAAATATTAGAGAAAATTATGTTGTGCCACCCCATTCTAAAGTTTGTCTTTAAACCTTGTTACGTCTAGTGTGCGTGTCCATAATAGCCACGTCTCATGTCCACGTGTACAAAATCGATATAATTTTGGTGTATAGAAAAATAACGCAAGTTTTTCAATATAATAATTTTGGTTTCCGAGTATTCTCTTGCTTAGGATAGTTTAGTCTTAGCGTAGTTTTGATATTTACATCCTTCTTCTATCTAGGTACGTAATAGTTTTAATCAACTGTAACCTCTCCATACCAGACAAATTACATAAAATTGTGATTTATGTAAGAATGGGTGAAACGGCAACATTCCGCGAATATTCTTTCAGATAAACTATGTAAATTATATGCGACCAAGTCAATAATATAAGACAATTTCTATTTAATCACATCACTTTCACCTGTTTATATATAAATATTATATAATCAGTGTTCTTTCAACTTTGTTCCCCTAATCTTTATGACTAATCACAGTGATATATGACGTTTTTCTCTAGAGATCAGACTTTCCGTAACATAAAACATGTCCCAACCCAATTGGATGACTCTAAAAGTTGCTTGTATAATTGATCGTTCCCTAGATAATCTGCTTAGTTCAAAAACTAAAAAACACGTTTGAAAATCCTGAATATTTTTTTTATTATTCCGTGTGCAAAATTTCAGATCAATTCGACTACTACAAGTGGGTTAAAATCCTTTTCAAAGATTTTATCTATAGATATATTAATCTTAATACATTTATAGATATCTGCTGAACTATTGTAAGCGTGTCAAAAATGTGGCAGTAGCCAGTTTAGTCGAATGAAAACTACCAGAATGGCGAAATTCGTACCTACCAAAAAAATGATTCGACACTATTTGGAGCTTTTTGGTTCAAAAATCGACATCCCACGAAGTCACACGTAGAATGGAATAACCTATTCTAGCTTAATCCAAACTAAAGGAAACTAAATCTTATCTAGGTCTTTGTTAGGTGATAAAAAGGGACATCTTATAGCTTATTAATACAATCAAATTGATGTATTTATTATTTATTACAGCTCAGTATGTAAGTACATGTTTGTACAAAGATTTACCGATAGACGAGGTACAGGTTGTGTTATTTATTACAGATAAAAAAGACGTAGTTTAGAAGACAGTGCCGACCACTCCAGGGTAGGTGTAGGTGGCGCCAGCTGCGTTCACTACTGTGGGTCCGGCTACCAGGGTCTATGGATAGAATATTATTTATTATAATAATTTTAATCCAACTAACATCTTTCAGACAAACTACTACTGTGTGAACATGGGAATCTAGTGCCGTAACAACGAGCTAAAAGATAAATATAAGCTGATAACGTCCTCTGTGAGAGACTGAAGGAGCCTTTCCTTGATGAATTCACAATAATATACGCAGAACATGTTCATCTATCATCAATTCAATCTATCAATTTTATTTTTTAAATATTCACGGACATTTCACTACGTCCTCTGGTCCCAAGCTAAGCTTATATGCTTGTGTTATGGGTACCAGAATACGGATATACTGCATATACTACTTTTCTTTCGTAAATACATACTTATAATACATAGAAACACCCAGACGCAGTACAAACATTTAATTTTGTATGACAAATATAAACATCACACAAAATATGATTGTCCCGAGCGGGAATCGAACCCGGAGACCTCGTGATCGGCAGTCCGTTACATGAACCACTAGACCACGAAGCCCGTCAAAATATATCAAACTTGTAAATTTTTAAATTAGAATGTTAAAATTAGTTTTTAAAATATTTACCCTGGCAGCGGGGGCGTAAGGTGCCACTAAGCCAGCACCATAAGGCCAAGTGGCGATGAACTGAGGAGCAGCGGCGGCGAGAGCCACGCACACCAACAGGAATACCAACTGAAATAAGTTTTTTCATAAGAGCAGCAATCATGAAGAAATTTCAGCCAGTACTTAGCGATGTCTTGTTACAAAACAGACTGATTACTTTATTTGTTTTACGCAAATAAGTCTGTTTTTGAGTAAATTATTATATATCTAACCAATAATAGGTACCTATGTTTGAAAACCTTACATACCTACCCAACCTGCCTGTGACCATATAAGCTAAAAATCTTAAAACTTAAAATATACGCGATAGAATCCATAAAGATCGGTTTTATTTAAATAGTGACACTATGAGCTGACCGATAATTTATGGATAATCTTAATTGGCAATTAACCGATAAACACATTGGTCGTGAATTAAATGAAACTATATCTAAATTTAACATCTAGATTTTATTTTATTTATTAGCATACTATATGTATGCTAGACGGAGGATTTAATTATTTAATTTATGATATCCTCCTTTAATAAGGTCGGTACATAGGTTGGCTTAAAATTATAGAAATTTCTAAAAATTGTATTAAATAAAGATTCATTTTCTTCTTTGAATCCCTCAAATAACCAGAAGACTCGAGAAGCTAGCCTCTTGAGTTTGAGAAAAAATATTTTTATGTTGGTAAGTAGTAAACTTTAGAACAAATCCCTGACTATACTCACAGCGTATTTCATTTTGAGAAAGATAGGGTAGATCTCACTAGAACTGCTGCTGAGCCTTCTAAGTGCAAACTATGCCATCGGTACGGAAGACAGACGCATATATAGTGAACTAGAAGGTCATCAACTAATACTAGCAACCCAGACCCTAGACCCTACTAAGGTTGCAACTATCTGAATACATAATCAGGCATGTATAATGAAAATACCAGTTGCCGGGTAAAAATAATAGACAATAATTATTCGCTCCAGATAAAGCATGCATTATAATTTATTAATACAACTATGTCATCAAGCAATAGATTTATCTATCGTCCTAGGATTTCAATATTTATTCTGTTCGGTAGGTATAAACCTACCGAACAGAATAAATATTGAAATCCTTTAATTATTATTAATACTTCTGAAAACATATAAAGATATCTTCATAATTATGATGGTTACCGTAAAATAAAGAAAGAACTGAATAAGAATATGAAGTAATGATTAAAAAAGTACATAAACAATTTGGCGTCGCTAACTGTGGCGTAGAGAGCTGTAGTTCACCTTAGATAGGTCCAGTATAGAAATGCGTTAGGAAATTAAAAAGAAAATGATATTTTCCAAAAATCCTTACTTCCGGAGCTCTCCTGGTCTGGAATATGATGGAAGAACTCAAGTCTTTTAAGTTCTTTAGTTAAGACTCGACTTGATTTTCAAGACTCGACTCCAAAAATATGACTCAAGACTTTTTATTAATCTGAGCGGACTCCAGTTATAATAATACGACTCGGAAATAAAACGACTTGAGTTCTTTATTAAAAGACTCACAACTTAGTCGCGAGTCTTTTAACAAAAAACTCGAGTCGTTTAGCAATGATGAGCTGTTTAAAATAAAAACAATAAAACTTTAGTGTAATCCTCTTAATATTATTATAAATGCGAGAGTTTGTGTGTTTGTGTATTTGTGTGTTGGTTTGTTTATCACCACTACTAAATAAAAAAAATTGGTCAAGTGCGAGTCGGACTCGCGCACGAAGGGTTCCGTACCATTATCTATGCAACATAATGCAACGTTATTAGTATCGAGCAAGAAACGGTAAAAAAATCATGTTTGTTGTATGGGAGCCCCCCTTAAATATTTATTTTATTTTATTTTTAGTATTTGTTGTTATAGCGGCAATAGAAATACATCATCTGTGAAAATTTCAACTCTCTAGCTATCACCGTTCTTGAGATACAGCCTGGTGACAGACGGACGGACGGACGGACGGACAGCGAAGTCTCAGTAATAGGGTCCCGTTTTTACCCTTTGGGTACGGAACCCTAAAAACAGTATAATATTATATCCACATTCATCTATATCTCATTGTCATTACAGCGTACGAGCACGATAAGTCGTTCTCGTACGCTGTATGACTCCAACGAGTCGAGTCGTTTTAAAATGTTGGAGTCTTTTCGTCACGACTGAGTCTTATAAAAAATTCGAGTCTTTTTAAAAAGATCGAAGTCATAGTCGAAGACTCCTAAAAGGCGCAGGACTCGAGGTTTAAAGACTCAATTGAGTTGTGAAGCGTCTTAAGTCGTCGAAGAGTTTCTTTTAAAAGACTTGAGTTCTTTCATCTCTGGTCTGGAGGCTCAGTATCATTGATACGGTGGCATCTATGAGGCAGAGTGTCAAAAATGACACTGCTTCCAACTATGTCAATATAAATACTTAATATTTCGTTAGCATTATCTTTTAAGCGCCCACTATTAAAATACTTTGAGAGGCTCCCAGAAAAGAAAATTTGCCTTACTCTCATATTCTGGGCCCTCTACCCAAGGGGCCACGTAATATAAATACCGCTCGGAAGGGGCTTTATCCACAAGTTCCGATATGAACAACATATGAAATCATGTCAGTCATATACGAGTATACAAATCATGTTTATGTCACCTTTTATATTAAGTTCAATCGTATACAAAGGAAATATACATAAATAATTTAGCTGCATGTAAATATGCAATATAAATAAATGTATTGTATACATTAACTGCACCTAGCTATTTTAGAAGTTTATGAGCTGTAAATTGCATATTAACCTGCTTTAGATTATAACTAGAGACTGCGACTTTGAGAAACATAAAAATGAATTTGATATTTAACGTATTTTCTGTACCCAGTATCGCAAACTCTAACACTGGCTCTAGTCTTCTTAAAATGTGCCACCCCTGGGTACGATAAAAATGGCATCACAATTTTCAATGTCATCTGAAAATTTACTGCTAATCATTGTATCTATATAGATAATTTAATCTTTATGTCTAAGATATAAAGATTAGAGATATACGCTCTTTTTACACGAGCACACTCCAGCCTTTTCGAGATTTCCGTCTCTAGCAGCGAATATTGTCTGCTTACAATATCTCTTAGCTGGTTTGGTTACAGCACCGTAGAAAGAAAAAGAGGTGGCGACACTTGTATTCTTAATCCTTCACCACACAGACAACTTTATACAACTTTATATTACCTAATGTGATATAATTGTATTTCTGTGCCACCCTATGGTTGACTGGCAGAAAATGCCTTAGGCATTAAGTCCGCCTTTGCATAAATGTATGTGCATGAAATGTAAAAATAAATAAATAATTATAATATGACGAACATGACGACATATCTTCATCACTATTTTCGCAAATCTCGTAGGAGCATGTTGTCAAGACTAGATATTTTGCTACAAATAGTAGTCCAAGTACAGTGCATTAAAAGGTTAAGAAATAAGCAACTTAAAAATTCAACAGAAAGCGAAAACCGGGACAAAATTTAAAAAATTAATTTATTTTAATATAAACCATGCATATTCCAGCTCTAGCGTATCTTAATCGGCTTTAAAATTATTATGTATATAATGTCTTAATAAAGTATGTTTTTATAATATCAATTAAATTAGTGGAACATGTTCAATGTTCCACTAAGACATTAAGATAGATACATTTAAAATATAAATGATTGGATACAAATACATTTTAATCTGCATCTAAAATTCAGCTCTCGACACAGATATACATCAATTTAAAGAAAGAGAAAAGAAACATCTTAAATATCGAACAAGTAAATCTTTATCTTTATAATATATATAAATCTCCTGTCACGATGTTTGTCCGCGATGGACTCCTAAACTACTGAATCGATTTTAAATTTGATTTGCACACCGTGTGCAATTCAACCCAACATGAAAGATTGGATAGCTTACATTTAAATTATTTATAGTCGCAATATTATTTTATTGCAAATTATTTGTCTACCCCTAAACATTTGTATGGCAAACCAACGATTGCCGGGTCAGCTATAGGTCTATAAATATTTTTGTTACTGGTGAACATAACCATTGTTTTATTTTTAAAAATAATAAGTCTCTATTAATTTGAACATTGCGTAAATGGGAACAATGTACCCAGAGGTAGCAAAATTTTGAAAAACATGTAGGTCTGATGATGCTGGGAGTTTTAGTAGGATTCTTTAAAAGGAATACTTTTTTTACTTTATGATTTTGTTATGAAAATTTAAACGTGTTTAGATCGTAGCAGATGGCGCTCTCTTTGCCTACCCTAGGCCTTTGCTAGAAGAGGCATAATAGTGTTATGATGAAGATGATGATAATGATAATCCCGCACTTTCATACAACTCAAATCAAGCAAATTTATGAATATCTAAATCTATGAGTTTTTATTATGGGCGTTCCCAGTTATTGTTTAATGCACAATATGCGAACAATAGGTATGCGAATGTCAATTGGCTTTTAATGTAATATTAATAAATCAGATTGAGATCAACATAAACAGTGAATACGAATAATTTTGCATGTATACATATCATCAAGCTAGATTCTTGGTAAAAGAAAAATCTTACTCAGTCACAGATACTTCATATTACTTATTAAAAGAGACCTTTAAATAGGTACCTAATATGAAATATCCGTAAAAAATAATACGTTATTAGTAAGTAAGTAGTTACATAATTCTAATCATTTCTCCAAAAAAGTATGTTTAAGGCTAATTTTGTTGAAATCCATAAGTTTATCTGCATTGCTTACCACTGAGACGAAATTCAAAGACAAAATCTTTGATTTTTAAAATGTTATACGAAAATAGGTTTTTCTGCATCAAGTCTCATATGTTCATCACTACCAGCTTCAAGAGGTTCAAGGGCATCTGCTCTATATACAGCGTTCTCTATCCAAACAGCTATTCTGTCAGAAATTGCCACCATAAAACGAGCTAAACGTCCAGGATTTGTGCGAGTTGGCTTTGCTTCACCTAAAATATTGTAATGAATTGAGAGAACCGTGTTAACTTATCACAGTGTTAATGACCATCATCTTATGAGGGGATTTGGTCTACTAAACTACGCTGACGAGGCGTATCAGTGTAAGATTTTTGTTTTGTTGTCTCTCGAAGACACTACCCTATGCCTGTTTTCATAATTTCGTTCTTTAGTCTTAAATAAAATTAGAATATACATAGGTATACATTCCATATTTGTTTAATTACGCCAAATTTGGAAAAACGAGACAGTACTTATTAAAAGATTAGGTCATGTATTAATCAGTATTAATTCACATTTACCAAGAATTTCAGCGACTCTTTCTAAGACCACATCGGCGATGCTTCGCAATCGGTTAGACACCAACATCTCTTTTTGACCTTTGGCTATGTAGTCACATAAACGATAAGCCACCTGAAAGTGTAATATCTAATGTCATAGAAACTAGTTAAGTCTTTCATTGTTCATAATAATTTTTTTTAGAAAAAAAAACGGAGATTAGCATTAGACTTGAATTCACGGGCACGACCTCGAAATAACGGAAGTGCAATAGAATTGTACGATAAATCCTAAATTTTACCTGTGCACTAAAATTCACGAGCCATTTTTGTCTTAAACGAAGTTCTTTGTTCTTCTCGATAACTTCCTTGCGTTCCATTAATCCACCTGGCCCAGACCATTTCTTCGAAGACTCTTGCAGTGCTTGGAAATATTGTTCTGTTTGTCTACGAAAATAATAAATTTTCTAACTTCTTATGGGAGTATTCTACCCACAATTTTTACATGTTAATATACTGCGCTATTGTTATTTTTACATTATTTATTTACATCAGATTTACCGGAAATCGGAATCTTCATCACTTTATGCAGCTTTTAAGGGTGCTTGGACCCGGCAATTTGGGTTTAGTTTTGAGTTTCAATATAAGTAGATTATGACACATCTAAACATGGGCCTAAGGGCTCAAAGCCCGCAGTTACCTGGACTCAATAAAAATATCTGCTAGGTAGTAGTATCTGTACTAAATATTTACTACTTTGCATGAATAGACTTTAATCATACTCAGGGCTAAGAAAGTAATCCTCTTCAAGTGCACTTTTGATTTTATCCCTCTTTTCTCGCGGAAGAAAAGCACATTTTTCGTCCCAAAGCGATCGAAGGCGGCGCGCAGTAGGACGAGCGAGCATTTCCACTCGCTCAGAATTTCGAGGACGAGGCCGACCCCATTTCTTGCTATTACTTTCTGTTAATTTAATCATGGAACTCCGTTAGTTTTTCAATCTGTATCTTCTAAATTACCAAATAGCCAGACATAACATGCTTTTTAGACGAATTCAAAGCGAATCCAAAAGAATTCCATTACTAAATTGTATTGAATATAACAATGTCTATGAATAATGTATTAAGCTTGCATTTTAAACAAGGGCGTAGCCAATGGAGGTTCAGTGGTTCAAAAGGGAAATCCGAAAATTGTAGCAGAAACACGGACACAGTACTTATAAACATCTATATTTATCTATAAGATAAAGGTTCTGTAAGATAGAATCTTAAATAGAACCTACTAATTTACGCACGGCAATCACACTACCGCTGCACCACTACATAGCCGATACTGCATCTGCAATTATGGGCTAATGGCCTATTTATCTCAATGGCTAATGGGTAATAGGAATAGACAGGTCGTCTGACAAGCTTTCAACTTGCCTTTCTTGGGCCTCTCGGAATTGACTAAGTTAGTACTTGGTTATTTACATTTACACTTACCACGCATTGCTTCTGCACTCTTTTTCTTCTTTGAAAGAGTAATAATATTAGTAGACGACATATTTTGCACTAAAATGCACTAAAAAATATCAACACAAAAAATTTTGAAGCCCAATTTTTAACGAAATTTGAAATCGCGGAGGTTATGTATGACATTGACAACAAAAACATTTTTTTTAGACACTAATAATCTCACTGGATCTAAAAAGATCTGATTATGCGACTCATGGGCTAGTGGTAGAAGCTGATAATGGTCAGCCAAGAAACTTAATCATGCGACTAAGACCATGCGTCAGCCATAAATTCTCGAAACCAATTATTAACATTTTAAATAAAAAACACGCGCTAACGAGAGAATATCACATGACATTCTATCTTTTGCCAAATCTGTAGAAGATAAACTTGCCGACTCCCAAAGGGGAGAAAATCTGTTTTATTATTAGGTACCTACCTATATGTACGTGTATATCACACGGATTTACCAAGTAGTGGGTACGCGTTCAATCTTGAATATGTAACACGTAAATTTAGCTTGGGTAAAACGTACTTCATAGTCTAAGAATGTTTCATACACAGGTTTCATATGACTATGACGTATAGCCTGTATCAGAGTAATCAGAGACACACATAGATACATATTTCACGCACATAGATATTTATGTGACTTCAAGCAGAGCGAGTGATGTAGCCTAGCCTAGTGTGTGCAATAACTGGTAAACCTGTGTTTAACATAATAATATACTTTCTCCCTTAATATGAAGTAAATAAAAGACTGTATTACAGTACACATTTTTTTATTCATTCTTGTCTTAAACATAACCATGTACGGAACTCTGTTGATCTAACATTAACCATCGTAAATGATGTAGCACTCTCACTTTCATAAGGAATATGCCAAGTATTATTTATCTTTTGAGCACAAGGTGTGAACTTCAGAGGCGGCTGAAATAAAAAAAAAATATCGGCAACGGCTAGACGTCAACTACGTAAACGGTTTTTTATTTAATATATAACTAATACTATCACTCTGTATCATTGGGACTAAGCTACGTTAAATTAACGTAGATACTTATTTAATAGTTCTATATTGTTAACTATTCATGGAAACATATTATTGGCTGTATGTTTTATATTATGTAATACTTAATTCTGTAACTTATGATGTTGGTTTTCCAAATAAATAAATTACTATTTGCAAATACTGGAGTAAAATTTGTTTAATTTCTTTTCTAACGAAACAACATTGCAACTAATAGTCTTTTGGTAATCATATATCACCCCCAATAAATCCCGAACGCAAGGCGATCAACGCACTCTGTAATGAAAATATGTACACTATTCCGCTCCAGGCAACCCGCGCTTTGCTCCAACATTGGTAACGTGGCATTAGATGTTAACGAAAATCGTTTTTTTTTTTGTTTTAATGGACATTTCACACAACTTTAAAATTTTGGGCGAAGCGTGCTTAGTGACTAATGGAATTACGTTATAGTGTTTGTCTGCTTTGCCTTGGCACCCCGCCGGCGCCGACGTGGCAGTACATTTGTCAAACAAATTTGTTCTTTTGCACCCAACTTCACATTTAAGAGGATACCAAAATTCTTCGTGCATTTTTCTACGTACGAAGTTTTCATTGTTTCTTTAGATTGAATGGCTAGAGCTCTAATTCTTAAGTATATGTTTTTTCAATATATAATCTAGGATCGCATAAACTCAGAAACGCGATTGAAAAAAGTTTTCTCGATAGAAAATAGAAAAAATAAGAAGAAAATAGAAAATAGAAAATCTTAGCGAAACAACCTCTCTAATTTTTTATTTTTTTCATTTGTCGGTCTATTATCGCGTATTATCTAATGAAATAACTTTAAAAACATAAGTAACTATTATACAGGGTATCCCAAAAGTCAACGTCCAACCGAAAACCCAAGCTAGGCCTAGTTGTGGGGGCTCTCAAAAAAAAGAAAAAAAAATCTATCTCATGTAGTTTCGAAATGACAGCCATTTTTCTTAAATTGACACCCTGTGACGAGTTTACGACTACTGGGGCTACAAATGAGCTCTTTTATAATTTTATTTTTGTGTGGAGTAGTCTTAAGTGATGCTCCTACAAATTCCAATTCATCATTTGCACACAACTTCATTGGAATTTCAGAAAATATCCGTTTTATACCGAACCATGACGTGAAAATGACTACATCACTAAACTTTGACAGTCTGTACTGAAAAAAAAATCTACTATGCAATTTCGGCAAGTGCCCTTAAAAGTTGGCGCATTTAATGGGCTTTCCAAAATGGTATAATACTTACTAAATTATTTCTTAGACGACGAGAAAAAAAAAATTAAGAAAGTCGATATTTAGGTGTAATTGTGGTAAGGTGTAATTAAAGAAAGAGACGAAGAAAAGTTAGAGCGGGATAGTGACGCTACTAAAAGAAAGAGACGAAGAAATGTTAGAGCGGGACGGAGAGTGACGCTACTTGGTGTCAGTGAATTTTTGGGATTGTTTAAATAAAAGTCAATTATTAAAAATCTAATGTTTATTTAAATCATATCAAATGTTCAAATTGCTTGCCATCAGCGCGTATGCACGCCCTACACCTTCTTAAAAACGATCGTGTAATCTGGCGGGCGAAACGTCTGGAATTGATGTGATCAGCGGCATCTTGAATTCTCTGACGCAGTTCCTCTAAATTTTCAATTGGTTTTTGGTAAACAATTTCTTTGACCGTTCCCCAATAAAAAAAATCAATAGGATTTAAATCCGGGGAACGGGGGGGCCACGTGATCTGACCGGATCGACCAATCCACCTATTTGGATATTCTTGATTAAGGAATTCTCTCACTGGGCGCGCATAGTGTGCCGGACAGCCATCTTGCTGGAACCACATGTCTCGATAAATGCTAAGTGGCACGTCTTCTAACAAATTGGGTAACTGATGTTGTAAAAAGTCCAAATAAGCTGCCCCATCGAGGTTTTCTGGCAGTTCAAAAGGCCCAATAATGGATCCATTTAAGATCCCAGTCCACATGTTTATTTTAAAGCGGTACTGTGACCTATCTTCGCGCATCAAATGTGGATTTTCGACGTGCCACTCGTGCAAATTATGCAAATTCATGTATCCGTCTTTTTTGAAGGTCGATTCATCAGTCCAAAGAATTTTACGCAAGAATTCTGGATCTGCTCTGTGCCTTTCGAGCATTGATTGACAAAATAAAATCCTGCTAGGATAATCACGGGGTAGCAAAGTTTGTACCCGTTGCATGTGGTACGGATGCAATTCGTTTCTCTTCAGTATCCGATGTGCTGTACTTTTAGGTACCCCCAGACTTTGCTCGATTCCACGTACTGAGATACTCCGGTTCTCTGCAATTGCATTTAGGACATCTTCTTCATAAGGCACGACGGTTCTTCCCACTCTAGTAGCTCGAGTAGGAAGTTGATTTTCTGATAATAAACGGTGCACATTTACAAAAACTCGATGATCTGGGTGACGCTCGGCATTCGGATATCTCTCACGGTAGAGTCGAGCTGCAGCTCTAGCATTGCACCTACATTCCCCATAAATAAGGTGCATGTTTGCATATTCCTCTGCAGAGTACAAGAAAGGCATTTTCTTACAAAAACAGTCCAGGAGAAAGCCAAGTTCGTCAGAAACGGTTCGAAAACAAATCCAAGTCACACGCAATCAAGTCCAGTAAACAGAGCCAAGGTTGTAAGCACGAAATAAATACAAACGAATACAAAAAGATGCGCAGTAAACGAAGGCACGAAACGTACTGAATTATTGTACGTATACCACGCTGTTGTATTAGCGTGCTATCTGTTTCACCCACACTAGCCAAAATGTCAATTTCGTCTCGCTCACACATTGTAGAAAGATTCACTGACACCAAGTAGCGTCACTCTCCGTCCCGCTCTAACATTTCTTCGTCTCTTTCTTTTAGTAGCGTCACTATCCCGCTCTAACTTTTCTTCGTCTCTTTCTTTAATTACACCTTACAGAACGCCTAGATGATATTAGAATAATTTTGAGAAAGTTTTATGACTAACTAATAATAAGCTAAATATCGACTTTCTTAATTTTTTTTTTTCTCGTCGTCTAAGAAATAATTTAGTAAGTATTATACCATTTTGGAAAGCCCATTAAATGCGCCAACTTTTAAGGGCACTTGCCGAAATTGCATAGTAGATTTTTTTTTCAGTACAGACTGTCAAAGTTTAGTGATGTAGTCATTTTCACGTCATGGTTCGGTATAAAACGGATATTTTCTGAAATTCCAATGAAGTTGTGTGCAAATGATGAATTGGAATTTGTAGGAGCATCACTTAAGACTACTCCACACAAAAATAAAATTACAAAAGAGCTCATTTGCAGCCCCAGTAGTCGTAAACTCGTCACAGGGTGTCAATTTAAGAAAAATGGCTGTCATTTCGAAACTACATGAGATAGATTTTTTTTTCTTTTTTTTTGAGAGCCCCCACAACTAGGCCTAGCTTAGGTTTTCGGTTGGACGTTGACTTTTGGGACACCCTGTATATAGAAACACGTAAATCAGAATTAAAATATATTTAATAGATTTTGAGTAAACAAAAAAAATAGCCCTAATTCTTCATTTTCTATACCTACTAGCTGTGTTAATATGTACATGTCGACGATAATATTGATGTAGGCCCTTAAGCCGTATAATTGTTATTAGCTTTGAGAGCTCATATAGCAGGCTTGTGTGTGAAAATTTTCAATTAAATTCAACTTCAACAAAATTAATTTAACAAAAAAATACGAAATGAATTTCCGAACAACCTATTAGTTGAATCACACTAACAAAACACAACATCCTACTAATATTATAAAGGCGAAAGTTTGTAAGTATGGATGTATGTATGGATGTTTGTTACTCTTTCACGTAAAAACTACTGAATGGATTTGAATGAAACTTTACCACAATATAGCTTATACATCAGAATAACACATAGGCTACAAATTGGCTGGACCGATTTTGATGAAATTTTATTTTATACAGAATTGTATGGCAAAACAACGTTTGCCGGGGCAGCTAGTAATAAATATTAATAAGTACCTGTATATTGGGTCTATTTTTCATTTCCAAGAAAACCATCCACTGATGCTGTAACTGCCATCTTTTGAAAATTTGTTTTAAATTATCATCTTGTAGATTAAATTTATGAGTTCTCAATAAGTCTTTAGATACTATATCTGTATGTGGACCGCTTAGTATTGCTGCTGTTATGAAGAATGGGTCATCTTCAGATCTGTTAATAAATTATCTATATTAATAAAACAAAAAGGAATTGTGACCGAAATGTATTACCAACTGCAAACGCCACATTAAGTACTTTTTTGTTTGATATCTATAAAAGCATAGGTGAAGAAAGCTAGTACATTTTATTTATGCCTTTAACTAATTATTATTTATTTGTAAGTTTTGTAAAAATGATTAGTAGAGCATTGCATTACTATCTGCATCAAAAAATATAATGATTTGTGAAATTTTCAATATTGTGGTCAAATAAACCTTACCCTTGATAGCCATGCATAAAACTATAGCAAAGAAATTAAAACAAAAAATTTTACTCACAAATTCTCAGTGAAAAAACTACAAGCTTTACTCGTAATTCTCTCTAAAAGTCTTCTATTCCATGTCAGCATATGTTTTCTGCTTAATAGCAACACTTTCTTATTATCTTTAACAAAATGATCAACTATACTATCTAGAAATTGTAATTTATTTATATGTGAGCTTTTACCGATAGCATAGGCTATATTTAGCCCATCTAAAACAATATCATAAGGAGCTGTCCTCTCAACAAAGTCCAAGAACCTTTTTAATTCACCATGTGTCGTTTTTAGCAATAAATCAGAACCTACAATTAACTTCTCCTTGATATTTTGTTGTAATAATTTAAATTCTTTGTCAGACAAAGTCAAACAATCCAATGATTCTTTACAGTTGAAACACTGGCCACTAAAACAAAAGAACATGGTTTATTTTAATAAACTATACAAATGTAATTGAAGGGTATGTTTGTTGTGTTCAAATGACCAAACAATATTTTATTCTGTCTCTCTCCAGTCCAATAATATTCTACTGTTGGCTTCCTCGGATCATACTTGGATCATAGTTGGATCATGGTCATAGTTGGATCATAGATCCTCCTGAAGAGGAGGAAGTCTACTATAATGTGCTGATTATGCATGTTGACACAGGTTTTAGTTCCAAGTTTGAGAGTTCTCTCACAAAGCATGTTATCTGTTAAAATTATCCCTACTTTATTTATCCCATCACATATAAAATACATATCAATAACATCTGTTGTTTCAGGTAATCTAAGAATCGGCTGGGTCTATTTGGATAGAACTCTCATCTAAGTACTAAAACAGCTTAATGATTATGAAACTTACTCTTTTTTTCTAATCTTGGCATATTGTGCACTCCAACCTAATGAAGTATACAATTCTTTTATCCTATCTGCAGTTTTCTCAGTTATTACTGTCCAATTAACAGCAATATGCTTAAAAATTTCATCAATATGCTTACTTATAACTTTCTTATCTTTATACTTTCTTAAAATATATTGGAACCATTCCTCATAAGCATCATGTTGCAATTGTCTTTTATTTTTAATACTTTCATCTATCAATTCCAGAGCTTTTTTCTTTTTATTGAGTTTAAATAATGTAGCTATCAAAGTACTGTACGCTGAATGTGTTGGCACAGAGCTCATGTGTATATTATCTAAGACTTTCAAAGCTTTTTCCCATTCATTAATAACACACAGACTATGTAACAAACGCTCACAAGTGCTACTATCCAACACTTTATATTTCTCATACAAACTTTTGTATGCATCTAAAATAAATTGCTTGTGTTCTTCAGACAATACCACAGATTTGCTTAATTCACAATACATATTTAATATACTATTAGTGAACCCTAAAGTTAGTTCCTCATTTGAATTTTGTAAGAATTGCACAAATGATGCAGCGGCAGTAAACTTTTTATTAGCTACCAAAACTTTTAACAAAACTGCGTCAATATTTTTCTGGTTTAGATTTCCTCTTATTGATAAAGCGTGATTTTTTACTGCTGTCCAATCTTGCAGTGTGTTATTTTCTAAGTCTTTTATATACTCTATTTGTTCTAGGTGCACATTTTTATCAACTAAAGACCTGTGGCAATATACTCTAGCTGCCACTATTGTATCTGTAAATAAAACAAATCATGTAATACAAAAAAGACAAATACATAATGTAAATATCCATAAAGTTGAGGTTAATTTATTAGAATTGAGGTTATGTCAACAGAATTGTAAATTAAAATACTTACTTGCGCTACGCAATGATAAAATTCGAGATATAGAATTTATCATCTTATAATTTACAAGTCTCTTTAAAAACAAGATCGTAGCAATTTTAATTTAATAAAAAAACAAAACAAAATAATTTTCGGCACTTAATAATGTTGCCAGCAGCCAGCACCAAGTATATTATTACCAAAGAGTATAATAATATAGATATAACATTATTACACTCTTTGGCACCAAGAAATTAGAAATAAAAGAGGAAAGAAAAAACAAAACAAGTAAAAATTGAAAGAGATTAGCGAAAGATAGCGCAAAGAGTAAAGAAATGAGATAGCGTTAGCATGGAGTTGGACTCGTGCACGCAGGGTTCCGTGGTTATCATCTTAATGTGTTCAACGTCATCATCATGTTTTCTATGCTATTCAAAACTTTAGCTGTATGGATGGTTCCCAAAAATACTTCATTTATTCTGGTTTTTAGACACTAGTATTTCTAGTTTTAGTAGAAACAAAAATACAAATCAACTGTGAAATTTTTAACACTATAACAGTATTTGTCTAATAGTGTCTAGCTGTCACCTTTTATCACAGAACATATATACCCTAATATAGGCTGGTGGGAGACGGACTGACGCAAACCACAGTGGGGTGTAGTTTTATCTTTTAGGACGGAATCACGGAACCATAAAAGAGGATATCTATTCCCAATGTTGCCACCTTACCACCATAGAGTAACTGAGCACTTTTCATTTCTATTTACTAACCTGTGGCCACCTGTGACATAAAATAAAATAAAAACAATTTCCTTGCTTCTTGCTTGATTCGTTTGCTAATTTGCTTAATTAAATTTATTTGTTTTTTTGTGAATTGGAGATATTATTGTTGATTACTCATAGCCAGAACCTCCTTTTCAACAAATACTAAGTAAATCCATTTATAATTATTTATTATGGATACCAAAACTACTAAAATGCCCAAGGTGGCTAAGGTAAACAATTCGTAATTTGTTGATGTGATTCCCTTTATTTTCTGTAAATATCACTGTTTCGTACATTTACAGGTAAAGAATAAAGCTCCAGCAGAAATACAAATCACTGCTGAACAACTTCTTAGAGAAGCTAAAGAGAGAGACTTGGAGATACTACCACCACCACCTAAACAGAAAATCTCCGATCCAGAAGAACTCAGAGATTATCAACATAGAAAAAGAAAAGCTTTTGAAGATAATATACGAAAAAACAGACTTGTAAGTTCATTTGTACTAAGGAAAAAACTAAGTCTTTTAACATAAACTTTATTAGTTCCCCCATTATTTTTTGTTATTCCTTATAAAACAGAAGCTGTACGTTATATTTCTTTATAAACAGTATCCCTTGTTTCTGAATATAGCACTGCTCAAAGCTGTCTGATTTTAAGGGTATGTTTTTATTTTTTTTTCCTCTACAGCGACTGAAAGTAATCTAACATAAAATTATAGATCTTATTAGACAAGATACATGCCACATTAGACTGAAATTTGATTTATATGGTACACTTTTAGGTTATAGGAAATTGGCTCAAATATGCTCAGTGGGAAGAATCACAGAAGCAAGTTCAACGTGCAAGATCTATTTATGAAAGAGCCCTTGATGTGGATCACAGAAATGTTACCTTATGGTGAGAATATCAAACGTTTCTTTTTGTTAATATTAATTTCTGTTTTTGAGATCTTAGTTCACAATAACAAACATTCATAATAATATTGTTATCAATCTATTCATTGTTATAATAACCATGTGAAAAACTTTTTTCCTGATTGATACATAGATCCTGTGTTTCATTTTTCATTTCGGGACAATTATTTGTGTGATGATTATAATTGTCATACAAATATTACTCTGGGTGTTTCCTATGTATTTACAAAAAATAAGTAGTATTTATATTCTATCCATCTTCTGGTATCCATAACACAAGCATATAAGCGTAGCTTGGGACCAGAAGATGTTGTATGTAATGTTCATGAATATTTATTTATTAGATTCAAAAACTACATTCTTAAAAAAAAATCTGCTCTTACAAGAATAAAATTAGAATAAGGTCATTATCATCATTCCCTGTCTGTTTTCTAATTATTTGGGGTCGGCACAGCATATCCTGTTCCTCCACACTCTTTCACATTAGAATAAGATGTTTAATAATATTTTAAATGTTTCAGGTTGAAATATACTGAGATGGAAATGAGAAACAGACAAGTGAACCATGCAAGAAATTTATGGGACAGAGCTGTTACTATTCTACCAAGAGTGTCACAGTTCTGGTATAAATACACTTATATGGAAGAGATGTTAGAGAATATAGCTGGTGCAAGACAAGTAAGTTTTTAATTATTTTTTTGAGGAAAGCTAGGTCAGGGCCCCCAAACAAGAAGCCAAAGTCATTAGCAATAGCACTTAAAACCATTGTGCCTGTAATACCAGAAGTATGAGTAAACCAAAGAAGTATGTTTAGATTATTGAAGAAGGCTTTCTATAGTCTTTGCTTCCTCCACAAGAAAAAAAATGTGTTGCTATGATGACAATAATAATTTTTTGACTGTAAAGCTCTCTTCTCTTATCTTAAATATTTTATACTAATGTTATAAAGAGGAAAGATCTGATTGTTTGTTTTATTTTATGAAGACCAACTATATTTTTTTCATTCTAGGTGTTTGAACGTTGGACAGAATGGCAACCAGATGAACAAGCATGGCAAACATACATTAATTTTGAGTTAAGATATAAGGAGTTAGATAGAGCCAGACAAATATATGAAAGATTTGTTATGGTACACCCAGATGTTAAAAATTGGATAAAATATGCAAAGTTTGAAGAAAGCCATGGATTCATAAATGGTGCAAGAAAAGTGTTTGAAAGAGCTGTAGAATTCTTTGGAGATGAAGATCTTGATGAAAGACTGTTCATTGCATTCGCTAAGTTTGAGGAGAATCAAAAGGAGCATGACAGAGCAAGAGTTATTTATAAATATGCATTAGATCATATTCCAAAAGACAAAAATAAAGAATTATACAAAGCTTATACCATACATGAGAAAAAGTATGGTGACAGATCTGGTATTGAAGATGTTATTGTTAATAAAAGAAAATATATGTACGAACAGGAAGTTATTGAAAATCCTACAAATTATGATGCTTGGTTTGATTATATTAGACTTGTAGAAAATGAAGGTAAGACCGATGATATCCGTGACACATACGAAAGGGCTATAGCTAATGTTCCTCCATCAAAGGATAAGCAATATTGGCGCAGATACATTTATTTATGGATCAATTACGCCTTATATGAAGAACTGGAAGCAGAGGATGTTGAAAGAACAAGGCAGGTTTACAAAACATGCCTAGAACTCATACCTCATAAAATATTTACTTTCTCAAAAATATGGCTCATGTATGCACAATTTGAGGTTAGGTGTAAAGATTTAAAACAGGCAAGAAAATCTTTAGGTATAGCACTCGGTATTTGTCCAAGAGATAAACTATACAGAGGTTATATAGATCTGGAAATACAATTGCGAGAATTTGACAGATGCAGAATATTGTATCAAAAATTTTTAGAGTATGGTCCAGAAAACTGCATTACATGGATCAAATTTGCAGAGTTAGAAACATTACTAGGCGACACTGACAGAGCTAGATCAATATATGAAATAGCTGTTTCACAATCAAGACTAGACATGCCAGAACTTTTATGGAAAAGTTACATAGATTTTGAGGTACAGCAAGGCGAAACAGAGAAAGCTAGACAATTGTATGAAAGATTATTAGAGAGAACCGTACATGTTAAAGTTTGGCTGTCATATGCGAAGTTTGAGCTTACTGCTGAAAATGCTGATAATATTAATGTTGATTTAGCAAGGCGTGTTTACGAACGTGCAAATGATTGTCTTAGGAGCGCGGGAGAGAAGGAGGCAAGGGTGCTTCTTTTAGAAGCTTGGAAAGACTTTGAAACAGACATAGGTGATGACGAAAAACTAGAGAAAGTCTTAGCGAAAATGCCTAGAAGAGTTAAGAAAAGACAGAAAATTGTTAGTGAAGGTGTTGAAGAAGGATGGGAAGAAGTATTTGACTATATATTTCCGGAGGATGAAATGGTTAGACCTAATCTCAAGTTGCTTGCAGCTGCTAAACAGTGGCGGAAGCAAAAGGAAGTGCCACAAGCAGAACAAACGAACGAAAATGAAAATAATGAAGATGAACAGCAAACTTCACAAGAAGAAATTCAAAATGACAATGTAGAGAGTGAAAACGATGGTAGTTAAATAAATAATAAAATAAAAGAGTTATTTTAATAAGTCAATAATTGTATTTTTCTTAAAATAATATTAATCTACATCTTCTGGTCTAACAGGATGTGCCAATGGTATGACAGATTTTTTATTCACATCTCTTGAGCATGCTTTTCTCATGTCTGTAAAAAATAGTAAGACTTATCACACAGTATTTTCTTTAACTTTTTCTTAAAATCTTTTATATTTAAATCTGTTATTTATCTTGGTAACTTATTAAAAATTGGTCAAGTGCGAGTCGGACTCGCGCACGAAGGGTTCTGTACCATTATCTATGCAACATAAGGTAACGTTATTAGTATCGAGCAAGAAACAGTAAAAAAATCATGTTTGTTGTATGGGAGCCCCCCTTGAATATTTATTTTATTTTATTTTTAGTATTTGTTGTTATAGCGGCAATAGAAATACATCATCTGTGAAAATTTCAACTGTCTAGCTATCACCGTTCTTGAGATACAGCCTGGTGACAGACGGACGGACGGACAGCGAAGTCTCAGTAATAGGGTCCCGTTTTTACCCTTTGGGTACGAAACCCTAAAAATCATTGAGAAAAACATCGATTACAAAATAAGAAAGTAGTGAATATTAAAAAAAGCAAATAATTATTAATTCAATAAAAATCATATATTTATTCAATGTCATTACCATAAGCATCTTCATCTGGGTCGCCAGAATAATATTCTAAAACAGTTCTATACACTATATATCCCAAATTCTTATACATGTTTATTGCCACTTTATTGCTTACTCGAACAAAGAGATCCACAAAATATGCTTTTTTCCTGTAAAAATAACATGTACTAATACTTTTTCATTAACAAAGAAGAGAAAACAAAAAATAAACTCGCACACTTAGGGTTTCATACCTACTAGACATATAAACATAAGTAACTGCATTCAAATAATCATTTAAATTAAACTCAAAACAACTCAACCAACTTAATTGAACTTTGTAGTTGAAATATAGGGAATCGCCTACATTCAGCTACTTCATAAGTTGGTATTAGTATAAACACTTTTTTACTTGTGATGTGATGACAAATTATAAGTTTTTGGATTTTTCCCTATATCAGCACTATATAGACTTGATCTATGCCAAATTTCAAGGCTCTGGGGCAACGAGAAGTAACCTGTGAATTTTGATTCCCTAGCATAAGTCGAAGAATTCTTAAAAATGGTCGTAATTCGGTTATATCTTTTAAATGCGTAGAGGTGAAAGGTTGAATGTGTTTTTTGCACCAAGGGACCGCATAGATCTACATATCGTATGAGTTTCAAGTTGATACCTTCAACCATTGCTGAGTAAATAATTAATAATTTGACAGACGGACAGACAGACACCGGAGTGATCCTATAAGGGTTTGTACGAAACCCTAAAAAAAGAAAATAATTACTTTTCAGAAACTTCTTCTAAAATATTCATAAGTGTAGCAGCCAGTCCTAGTCTTCGGTATTCTGGGCTCACTGTCAAAGCTGTGACATGACCATGCCAATTATCTCCAAGACCTTCAGCTTTACCCATTACTGAAAATATATTTTAGAATTTTATCTTAATGCTTAATAGTTTCTACCTTCATAGAATATGCTCACAAATCAGTAGATGGAGCATTAAGAGGCATTTCTTAATGAATAAACATACCAACATTGGAGAAAGACACAGGTTGCAAGGTTGGGAATAATGCCTTTTCATAGATTGAAAGAAAATCATAAGTTTTCTAACATGACGAGAATACGGTTTATCGCCTTGCGTTCGGTCTTCGGTATCTATTATTGGTAATCTGTGACTTTGATACATTTTCTACACTGGCATAATATGACATTGGTTCTCTTTTATTCAAATAGAACCTTTAATGACCGTCTAACCCAATATATTTTTAATACTGTTGAGCGCCCAATTGTCGCAAGTTTCTTTGAAACAAAGTAATTAAAACCTACTTACTATATCCCATTATTTCTCCACTTGGGGATTCAACCACCTGGAAATATTCCGGCCAGTGTGCCAGATATTGAGTATAAAACGATAATCCATATGTTTCTGTGAGAGGATCTAAATTGCTGTAAAATTCAAATATTATTTAGAAATTCAACACAAAATTCTTAAATGTTTTCAACAATTGAATTAACACCACACTTACACATTATTAAATTTTAACATATCTTCACACGTAAACGGTCTAATGGTAGTCATGTTAAGTTAGGCGATGTTATTTTAAAATAGATATTTTATTATGATTTCTAATAATTCTGTTTGAATTAGTAAAATAGTAAACAAAAATGAGATTACACGACAATGACCACAGATTTGACAGATTACTTTAGCTAACGGACTTGAGTGGTGGCGCGGACTCTAGAACTTACTTCAACAGGTGCTCAAGTCCACTATTTTGGAACAATTGTCATACCGGCACAATACCGGCACGATACCGTTGCAATTGAAGTCAAATATCCGTAGTCTGCTATATGCCGTCATAACGGTCTTTCAATGGTAATAGAATTGTCGATCTCTTTTATCTATGCATTGAATTTTCGATCTCTTTTATCTATGGATTGTGTTAGAATGGTATGTATGTGTTGCCGTTTTTAAAAAATGCGTTAGTTGAAGTGATTTTCGAAAAACTACTAATAAATTTAAACATTTAATCATGCTAGACTTCGTTTAAATATATTTGTATATACTATTTATTAGTATAAAAAGCAATGTGAAGTTTAGGAGATTAGTAAATTGCAATAAATTACAAAGAACAATTTCTAATATTTCTATCTATCTATTTTTTATTTATGGCAATCTGTCGACACAGGACAATTTAAAAATATTACTGTCAAATTCAAAATAGCAGACTACCGAAACATTTCAGTCATTGAATTGCAATTGTGAAGCAGTTGTGTACGAGACTAGCAATTTATGTCACTTTGACAATTGTAAGACAATGATGAAGTCGTTATGACGACACATTAATAGTAGACTACCAAAAACTTTACTATTGCACCATAATGGTACAATAATGGTACAGTTGTGACACCGTTGAAATACCCGACTCAGGGCCCAGGTCAACTTACGTTCATGAGGCTGAACTATGGCTGAACGGCAATGGAGACTAGTCTCCATGCTGAACAGAGTGAACAGCATAGAGTAGGTACTAGATGTGCTAATACCTATGCTAATACTATACCTACAAAAATAGAGAGCAAGCTCTTGTGCGAATAAATAGTAAGTGTAAATATATCATAGTAAACGTAAAGATATCATACAATTATTCGTAATAACTAATGAATAAAAATTAAGCAAGCAAGTTGGTAACAATTTGAACAGAGATTGATTAAACATCACATTTTAAAATTTAAGGTAAAACACTTCATCTGGTACTTATCAGCATTTTCTTCTGCCTATCTGTATTGAAATTTATTTGGGGTCAACGTAACGTGTATACTCATCAGGCCATTAATCTCGCAAACATAACGTTTAGAAAAAACATCATGCCATTTACCCATGGGGGACTAAGCAGAGACTAAAGCGCCATCTGTTACGATCCAAACATACTACCTTATAAAATCCTTATACATATTTAAGTCTTATCATGGTCAATTTCAGGATTATCGAAAGAAATGATAGAATGTGTGCCACTATTTTCATTAAGAGTGCAATCCTGTTCAGTAGAATGTAACCGGAATGAATTTTAAACGCTGTAACAAAAATGTTTCCGTTTATAATGCGGGATCCGAACCATGGATAGAAAAAAGACACCTACTCGAAAATCTTGTTTAAACCTGTCTCCTTTTTTAGCTTATGAATATTATTATGGACATAAAAATTAAGACGGCGCACCTACATAAGTTGCCATGCTTACGTGTCATGTTCCGGTTCCGACTTTCCTTGTGCTTTACTCCCACTGGCGAACAGCATTACATAAAATTGACAGTTGTTGTGACATTAGCCATGACAGCTGGTTAGCTATACCATTCACGGCAGGTTTGTAAAATAAATAAACTACTGCTGATGTACACTACAGACGGAAATAAACATAAATATTACTTTTTCTGAATAAATGTGGATTAAAAGTGGAAAAATGTTGTCACACTGTAAGCAACTTCTATATCTACCGCAAGTCTAACAGCGATAAACTTGATTAGGACAGTTAGTGGCATGCATCTCGATGGCCAGTGTTGACGGCCTGCAAGCAGCCCAGTAAACAGTATTATGGTTATGGGAGGAATGCTATAGACAAATATTTCACAACAAATATAGCAGGGCCCTGAGTCGGGTATTTCAACGGTGTCACAACTGTACCATTATTGTACCATTATGGTGCAATAGTAAAGTTTTTGGTAGTCTACTATTAATGTGTCGTCATAACGACTTCATCATTGTCTTACAATTGTCAAAGTGACATAAATTGCTAGTCTCGTACACAACTGCTTCACAATTGCAATTCAATGACTGAAATGTTTCGGTAGTCTGCTATTTTGAATTTGACAGTAATATTTTTAAATTGTCCTGTGTCGACAGATTGCCATAAATAACAAATAGATAGATAGAAATATTAGAAATTGTTCTTTGTAATTTATTGCAATTTACTAATCTCCTAAACTTCACATTGCTTTTTATACTAATAAATAGTATGTACAAATATATTTAAACGAAGTCTAGCATGATTAAATGTTTAAATTTATTAGTAGTTTTTCGAAAATCACTTCAACTAACGCATTTTTTAAAACCGGCAACACATACATACCATTCTAACACAATCCATAGATAAAAGAGACCGAAAATTCAATGCATAGATAAAAGAGATCGACAATTCTATTACCATTGAAAGACCGTTATGACGGCATATAGCAGACTACGGATATTTGACTTCAATTGCAACGGTATCGTGCCGGTATTGTGCCGGTATGACAATTGTTCCAAAATAGTGGACTTGAGCACCAGACGAGCCAGATGCACAGTGTTGTCAGCTCACATACTTAAAATTTCGCTATATCTTACTTCAAAAGTTACAGTTGTTTTTATTTATATTCGACTAAAGTCTTTTCTGGTGTCATATGACATAAAACACTAAAACATGAAGTAAAACACTATGACCAGAAATAAATTACTCACCCTATAATATAAGGCAGTACCTGTCTGGACCATATGTCTGGACCTACGGTATTTCACTCCGAGGTGCAGCTAAGAACTTGTACATTAAAATCACACTACATTATCAAAGCAAAGTGCTCAAAAACATAGGTAACTAATGCTCCTTGGTAAATTACTCACCCTATAATATAAGGCAGTACCTGTCTGGACCAGTGGTCTGGACCTACGGTACGGTAGTTAACTCCGGGGTGCAGCTAAGAACTTGTACATTAAAATCACACTTAATTAACAAAGCAAAGTGCAAACATAGGTAACTAATGCTCCTTGGTTCAATAAAATATCTGATCTACACGAACACTTATAAATCAATAGTGTCTCTGGATGAAATTCTGAAAAACAAAACTTATCTGGTTTCTCTGTCTACTGGACTATGTTGGTACTTGTATCCCAGAAAACAATGTAAATCAGAAAACAGGAATACAAGTTGCTGAATGTGCAAAATTTGAAAGAAATAAGGTGAATCGTACATTCTGTTTCTGTTACATTTGTTTAAAAAACATTGTTACTTATTGGTGTACAATAAAGAGTAAATAAATAAATAAAACTCGCTAGATCTAACTACAAAGCCCATTAACTGGCAATGGTGCCCAGTATTGCACCATAGAGTAAAGAGCAACTCGTATGGTATGGTTAGGATTTTGTTTTGAAATCTTTTGTAGTTTTGTTAAAATTGATGTAAATTTGTTGGTATTAAAACAATTGAAACAAATTGTAATAAACTGCTTTTCATTCATTAAAATAAAATTACTCGATATAAACTACTTGTAAGAATTAAAAATCTTTATGATTTACTCAAAATTATTGCCATATGCATTAATTAGTTCCGCAGGTTGTGAAGAATTATTGTCTGACTCGTTTTAACACATGTCGAAAGACATATTTATTACCTACTCTTTTACAAGCGAAAAGCTCAAGTGGAGCGATCTATGGACATCTTGCAGTTTACCAACACGACAATGGCCGAATTGTCCGAATAAGATATTTTTTATTGGCCCATACGACCCAACCTGCCATGTCTTTGGTTTTAAAAATGGCGTTTACAAGCTTTTTGTTTGCCGGTGTACACTGTTGAATACATTCCGAGGGCTTTCTTGTACTCGGATAGCACCTAAAAGTTGTGAATATGAAATTAAAGTACATGTGTAGGTATATAATCAACGCTGTGGACCCCGTGAACATAAATTAGTAGCGTTATGGTGAATTAGAATGGTGCCTCTGGCTTGTCAATCTTGCACGTCGTCAGGTTACCCGTTCGTAACGTAAATATCACCCAAAGAGCGTTTTGCATTTCAGATATGTCAGCGTCACAAAACAGTAGATAATGGAGAGCTCAGAAGATGATGCGGGCACAGCGACGAACGCTTCCCGCCGTGCATCGGCGCGGGAAAAGGACGTCGGAGTGGCCGAGGATGCCAATGCAACTAGTAGTTTCCAACAAAAATCATCAGACGCGCGGAATTCGTGCCAAACACCAGCGACATCGGAGGAAAATTTTGACGGCGATAGCGTTCCGTCGCCGTCGTCGCAGGATGTAAACACAAGCACAGAAGCAATTTTGGATATGATAGATGAGATCGTGGACGGCCCGGACGCACCTAAACGACTGCAGCATTCATCCATTATTGTAGATGAGCTGAATGAAGAATTTGCCACTACTAGTTATAATCTAAACATCATTCAACAAAGTGGTAACAGTGGTGACAACCTCTCATTGCCTCAGGACACGGGTCATACTAGTAATATTGTGACCCATAGTGAAAATGTGGCATTTGTGGTCAAAGAAACAATACCTGAGTGTACAGCTCCTAGTGATGTGCCTCCAAGCCTTCCAGTCCCTGATAGTATAGATGTGCTACCTGTCACTTCAAGTGAATCTGAGAGTAATGATAATGTGGTGCCCTTGGAGCCTGTTTCTCAGCCAGATAAAGGCAATAGTGACTGCTCTCTTCCAAATATTCCTTCCAGCAGTGAAGAACAAACAAATCAAAATGTATCTGAAAGTGTATGTGAAGTAAATGATAGAACAATTAAATGTGTATCATCCAGTGGTAACCGAGACAATGTGACTGTAGAAAGTGCAGAATCAACATCTAGTGATAGTAGTGTAAGTGAAAGTAAGGCTTTGCATATTGAACCACAGACTCGGTCACCACTCAGGCGAAGACTTTTACGTCCTCTGCCAAGTGACAGGAGATCTGACTCTACAGTGTCTTCAACCGTTGATTCTCAGTCAGTAGAAAATACTGCTACAGAACATTCTATGTGTAGTGAAAATATTACTAAGGATGTGACAAGTTCATCAGATGCTGTGCCCACAATACATGGTAATATAAAACCAGAAGAGATTAGAAATGTAAGTGAAATTAATTTCTGCCAAGCAGAAACTTCAATGAGTCCTCCTAAAAAAATTAAGCTTATTAGACAAAAAAGTGTTACAGGTGTTAGTAGTAGAGAATGTTCACAAAAACCAACACATGTTTTACCAGAAAAGGATCCATGTCAGTCTACTTCAGCTGAAAGTCATTCAAGTTTAGCAGTCCCAACTACATCTTCGAACCCTTGCAATTTAACCCAACCACAAGTGCTTACTGAAAGTCCTGTGTTAGATGGCAATATTGTGCTGGAAAAACAAGAACAACCAACTCTTGAAAGCAATAAAATATGCCCTACTAAACATTCCCAACCAAGTATAAAACCTTGTATGTCTTTTAATAAGGATAGCAATATACAAGAAAATGTAGAAGAATCACATTCTAGTATTCTTAAATCTGAGCCATCTGTTGTAGACTCAGAATCGTTTGGGATTGATATTAGTACTAGTGCCACAGAAGAGGCAGTTGCCAGTCATACAAACAAATCACCAAAACATAAATCTGACATACAAATGAATTATTTAGAACAGGGTAACTTAAGCAGTGTACATGATAATAAAAATGAAAATAGAGAATTGGATTATATACCTTTACATTTATCTCCAAGAAAAGAGGAGTGTCTATCCAAGAGTCAAGATGAATTCAAATATACAGATATTTCATCTAGTGACACTGAGCTTTATTCAAAGAAAATGGAGAGTCATCAATTAGAATTAATAGGCACATCACATAGCAAGGAATGTGAAACAATTAGTGTACAAATTGATTCAAAACATTTAACACCTGAATTAAAAATCAAGGATGAGGAATGTAGAACTAAAAATCTCGAATCTAATAGTAAAAATCTCGATTTAGTGAGCAGTAAAGCAGATTCAGAGGTAGTTAAATCATTAAGTGGCGAAATAGTGAAGTTATCAAGCCCAGAAAATGATCCTAGTAGCTGTAAGCCCTTAGCAACAACAAGTGAAAAATTAAATACAGAAGTGAGCAATTATGTAGAAATGAGAAACTGTACTGTTGAGGAAGAAAATAGTGGATTACAATCAGACAGTACTGTTACAATAGAGAAAAGTGAGTTGCAATCAAAGAGCAATATTGAGTTAGAAAACTGTGAGTTACAATCAAACATTAATGTTGATGAAAAAAGTTCACTCCAATTAAAGAGTAATGTTGATTCAGATAAAAGTGAGTTACAACCAATTGTCAATAAAGAAAAAAGTCAGTTAAAGACACACAGCAACATTGACGCAGAAAATAGTCAGTTACAGACACACAGTAATGTCGACATAGAAAAAAGTCAGTTACAGTCATACAGTAATGTGGGCATAGAAAATAGTGAGTTACAATCAACCAGTAATGTTGATATACAAAAAGATGAGTTACAAACAAACAGTAATGTCAACATGGAAAAAAATGAGTTGCAACCAATCACTAATGTTCAAGTAGAAAAAATTGAGTTACAACTAAGCAGTGATGTTGGTGGAGAAAAAAGTGAGTTACAGTCAAACAGCAAGTCTGATTCAATTAATTTTGAAACCCATTCAGATATCAATAAAGACGAATCAGAAAACAGTAATCCAATTTCTCATGTTGATGTTGAGCAAAAAGATTTACTAACTGAAACAAAGGATACACAGCTGGTATCAAGCAATATTGCAGGAATATCTGATAGTTCGATATCAGAAAATTCTGTACCTGACATTGATAAACCTGACCAAGAAATTCAAAAGAAAGTTCCACCTATTAAACTTAATTTATCCAGATCAACCATATCATGTCAAGGTGACCTTAAAATAGATATTGAGCATAGTACTTCTACTAAAAGCACTATTAAGCAAGAGGAATTGGATGCTAATAAACAAGTACCAAAATTAACAATTAAATTAAAACCAGCAGAAGAACCTAAGTCGCCTGTAAGTAAAGTAGCAAATAAGTCTTTAAGACATCCTGTGGAACAAGATGGGGAAGAGAAACTAGATATTAATATTCAACAACGAAGATCTGTAACTAAGTTAAATATAAAGCCTATATTGAAACCCGTAGAAAGTGTTAATGACAAGCATGTAAAATCACATATGCAAGGTGATAATGTTAATGCTAAGGAAACACCTGAACAATTACCATTTATCACTAAATTAAACATTAAACCAATTCATAAACCGCCAGAGAAGATAAATGACATCCACAGAAAGTCGAGTAGTAGTGAAATATCAGAATCAGAATATTCAGAAAATGATGAAACCACTAGCACATCTGATCAAGCTTCTGCTTCGGATAATGGATCAACTGATGTTGTTCCTAAAGTTACCATAAAGCTTGGGAAGCCTGGGACAGACTGTGAAGGGAAATTTTATACAGAAAAAAATATTCCAGAAAAGAATGTCCCAAAACTTACCATAAAGGGTATTCAAAATGATGAAAAGGTAATCATAAGTCAGTCTGAGGATACACAGTCGGAAAAAATCCCAAAATTAACAATAAAGACAGTAGCCAAAACAGAGGGTCAGCCTCTTAGTCCAAAGTTAACTATAAAGCCTTTAAAGCCACCTGACTCACCTAACAAAGAAGGTGAGATACCTAAAATAAAAATATCTTCTGAATCTTTTACTTCCACTGAAGCTAAAGAAACTCAACATATACCTAAATTAACTATTAAAACAGTTACAAGAATGGATTCAGAAGGTAGATCAACTAGAAAATCTTTAGCCATGTCTGACAGTCCAGAACAAATTCCTGTAGTGACAAAGCTAAATATTAAACCTATTGTGAAACCAACAGATATTGAAGAATCTTCTGAAGATAAAGTTCCTGTAGTTTCGAAATTGAATATAAAACCAATAATAAAACCTAAAGATAATGATGTAGATTCTAGCATAGACAATGTACCTAAAATTACTAAATTAAATATTAAACCTTTAAAAATTCCTGAGGAGAATTCTTCAGAACATTATAAAGACTGTGATGGTTTGAATGCAGATATAGACAAAAATAGTATACCTGTTGTTACTAAAATTAATATTAAGCCTATTGTTAAGCCTCAAGAACAGGACAAAGAAAAGGATTCAGAAAACTTGTCATCTGAGACAGGAAATTCTAGTGATGAGAATACAGATAATATACCGGTTGTGACAAAATTAAATATAAAACCTATTGTTAAACCAGACTTAATTCAAGAATCGCCCAGATTGGTCACTCCCTGTGAACAAAGTATACCTGTTGTTACAAAATTAAACATTAAACCCATATTGAAACCAGGTGAAAGTTCCCCCTCATCTCCTAAAAAGGAATACTCTAAGGTTGATAGCACCAGTATACCAGTTGTCAGCAAGCTAAATATAAAACCTATATTAAGGCCTGATGATACAGAAGTTTCTAAATCTAAAGATTACAGCGACGAAAAGCCAGTTAAAAATCCTCCATTGGTCATGAAGATTAATATGAAAAATGTTACAGAAAATTTTAACCACGACAATTCTGATAATATGAATAAGAGTGTTAGTGACGGAATGTCGGGTATGTCTTCAAAGATTACAAAGTTACAAAATGACGAGAAATCATTAGAAATAAAAGAAAACAAAATTTCTAGCGAAAAGTTAGGAGATAATTTAGATCAAAGAACTCATAGCCACTCACCTGTAAATACTTTAAAGCAAAACTGTGTACCTGATGCTATTAAACACGATGAAGAAACTGATGGAAAAGCATCACCATCAAAAAAACTAAATTTAAGAATATCTACAAAATCAAAAAGTGATACGTCATCAGCTCAACATTCACCAAAACTAACTGTCTCTAGATGTGATTCTGTACAAACAGGATATTCACCTCAAGATGCTAATGCGATAGATAGTAAATCTAATGTAAATGATATAGACACTGTTAGATCTGTGGAAACACATGAAGGTAATACAAAACCAGCATTTATGCAACAAAGACTATCATCTGTACAAAACTGTACTTTATTAAAAAAGTTATTAGAGAATACAAAAGATATTTTAGACAAGAAACACGAAATAAGTAAAATAAATAGTAGTGAATCTGAATCAACCTGTAAAAATATTAAAAGTAATGAACATTCAGTTGAATCAATTAAGTCTAGTGCTAATAAATTAATGTTACGAAGTCCTGAACACGAGGAAAAGCCCTGCTCAGAAACAATCAATGATCTTAATAAATCTGAATCAGGCAAATCACTTCTCGGACTGAAGGATAAAGTTAATGAAAGTGTTACTAAGCCTCTAGAAATCGTAATTGCAGACAAAGTAGGCAATCAAGATTCAGGCCAAGACTCACCAAGAATTATATTAAAAATTAATAAAACTGATCATGGTGCATCTGCAAAAATTATTACTGAGGATGTAAAAAGAGCTGATACACTTCATAATTATATTGAACATACTCAAGATAATTTAAATGAAAAGCTAAGCCCAAAAAAGCTTATTGCAAATAGTAGAAGGAAGCAAACTGATACTCCAATACCTTCTCTGAATTTATCAACTGGCAAGAGATTACGAAGTTCTAGAATAGTAGAAAATACAGAACTATCACAAGCCAAGAAAAATATTGGCAAGAGAACGTCTCCCTTAGATATTAGCCCTCTACAGAATAAAGAAATGGAACTGTCTACATTACAATCAAAAAGACTAAAATTAAACCAACTTTTGTCGGACACCAACGCATTGTCAGAGAGTCCTGTTCAGTCAGTAAAGACATCACCAACGAAATCTGCGGAGTCAAAAAGTTTGGACTCGAAACCAGCTGTAAAAATCGTTAACCATTCACTATTAAATAGCGAAAATTGCTCTAAGAATGGTAATTCAAAGCTACATAATATTTTGTCCAATTTACAAGTCAAACAGATGCAATCATTAGGTTTGATGAATTCAAATTGTTCTGAAAAATCACCTGTTGCTCCTAATTTAGAATACGATACATCAATCAGCAGTTCTGATGTAGTGGAAGTTCCTCATTTGGAAAATTCACATCCTGAGCTCCAGCATATGATTATTAATGAAAATGCAGACTTTCGGGAATTACCAGTGCCAGAGGATACGTCGCAGGATCCTCTAGAAGTAGGTTTGAAACTGCCAGAAGTAACACCTGATGTAATAGATACTCCTAAGCCAGTCGAGCTTACGCCACAACCAAAGAAGCGTGGTCGGCCGCGTAAATTACCCGTTTCTGAGGGAGCAAAACCACCCGTTACATTGCCTGTACCTGCTTTAGAAGAACGCCCGCAACGATCACTTCGTCTGATGCGGTAAGCTTAAATAAATGTCCTAAACATTTTTGTAAAAAGATTTAATAAGTTTTGGTCCCACTAAACAACATCCATATAATTCATTATATTTTGCGAAATTTGGTAGAAGTAACTATATATATCGAATTAATCTCAATTGACTATAAGCACTTATAGTTACTTCTCAATACTAATCTTATAATTTCCATGTTGTAGAAAATAAAATGTTTTATTTTAAATTTCAGCGAACGACCTGCAATCCTTCATAAACCACGTGGCCGCCGTCGTGGTCGTGGATCACGACGACTGACGGACAGCCAACCACTCTCCGAGCCTGAGTCTATCTCATTAATTAATGTGGAACACACTGATAGTACACCTACTGGTGAGATTGATCCAATGAGCTCGAGGATAAAGTTGCCTCGGATGACAGAAGCATTGGATAAAATGCCTTCTGTTTGTTCGACTCCTTTGTCCAGTCGGCGCCGTACTTCGTCTGGAAGTTTTTCTATAGATGAAAGTTCAACTTTGAATGTGATGTTAGAAAACACAGCAGTGAATGAATTTCCAAATACTCCTGGACCAGGCGGATCTGGGAGAGGTCGAGGTAGAGGGAGCCGTGGTGGTCGCGGACGAACTCCTCGTGGTCGAGGCCGAGGGAGAGGAGGTGGCCGCGGCGCTATGTATATGAAGGTAAAAATAAATACATTGCTGACTGACACAACAACTAAGTGTAATGGTTGCATAAATAGATACAATTAATTATCTAGAAAGCATCGAGAGCACAAATATTTACATTTATTCTATAGGAAAAATAAAATGAATTACCTATGTTGGTGTTTTCTATTTTAGGAGACTATGGGCATCTATGGACGAGTTTGTGGGCCAGCTACTACAACAATCCAGTTATTTGAAGAGGAAACATGTATGATGGATGATAATGCCACTCCTGCTAAGTGAGTTGCTCTTGACTTCTATGATAACAACTTTTTGCGAAATATGACGCGTATGTTTTGTTTCAAATTTAGCCAAAGTCTCAGAGAATTATCTGCTACAGCGGAGACTTCACAGCTCGGTGCTTATATCACAATGTAGCCTAAACATTGTTCATGTTTCGTACATATTAAAAAGTATAATTTATTTGGTAACAATTTTTATTATGAGGTTCTAATATACCAAAAAAAATTATAAAAATATATATGAAGGTTAAATTATTTTGTTTTTTTTTGTGTATAATAATAATAATAATAAAATCTCTTTATTCAAGTTACCAGGACTCATTTTTTATTAGTAAAACTTAAGACTATTGTTAGTAGAATTTTTCAGTGGACAAAAATAAAATAGATTTAAAAATGCACAATTACAATAGATGTCATATAAAATATTCCTAAATTCATATACTAAAGAAATAACAAAAAATCCCATAAAATAAAAATAAAAAATATACAAAAAATTTAAAATTCATAAAAATTAAATAAAATTCACATAAAATTAAATCATCAGTCACAATTCATATAAATACTTGTAAAGTATAATGCGACCATTAAAAACTTTGTGCTTTTGTAAAATAAAATAAAGAAAGGATACAAAAGTTTTCTGCTGGTTTCCTCCCGTATATTGACGATGTTTAAATCGTCAACATCGCTGAGATACTGTTAGTATACATACTTGTTTTTCATACTCATACATGAGTATGAAAAACTAAAAAAAAAAACAGAACCTAATTTAAGTTCTTTTTCTCAGTTCAAGGCCACCTCATTTACTTGATGACGATTCTCAAAGTTCTGTCAAAAGCTCGACTAATGAGAGTAGCAAAATGAAGAAATCAAAGTTCGCCGATTTATTTGACAGGTGCAGTATATTTCATTAGCACATATTTCGAGTCTTATTTAAATCTTATTGTGTTGTATGCGAAATAAGCATAGATTTTACTCACCGTTTTATTTTTAATCGATTTCTATTACAGTAATAAAGTTTGGACAGCAGCAGACGTCAAGGAATATTCGTGGCCGCCGCCCGATAAACCTGAAGGAGAGCCTACGGTACTTTTTATATCATTCTAATATCTAATAATAACATAAAGTTGTGTGTGTTGAAATTCCCAAATCTCATAAGCTGTGTTTAAGCTATTTAAGGTTTTTTCGAAAGTATGTAAATAACTAAGACGCTAGGATTTTTCCGCCTTCAACCCAGAACCGGGTTTCTATATGGTTTAGTAATCAAGTCTTATCTTTTTTTATGAAACATACATTATTTTTTCTTTATTTTATTTCCTAAATAAAGTTGATTGCAATTCTTGCAAAAAGTTCATCGCAATATCGATCCAATTTAGTTACATCTAATAGTATTTACATCATTGCAAATTTATTTTCGACATAGTGCTATTCTTATATATTTATTAATTGCAGGTAATGATGATACAAGAACAAGTGGCAATGTTCTTAGGTGTAAAGAGTTTTAAGAGACGTTATCCAGAACTCAAGAGACGAACAATCGTCGGCGAGGAGAGAGAATACGTTCTGAGTAAAGGTCTCGTGACCGAAGCACTATGTGATTTAGGTAAATATTCTTTAAACAACCTTTTTTCACATTTATTTAATTTGAAAATCGAAATCGGCTGCTAACTTTTTTATTGATATACGAAATATGTGTATATAAAAATTACATAAAATACTTCTTTTTGTAATTATTTACTTAGCTAGAAAACACACTTAAACAGTACAAATATTTCTCATGCGCAGGAGTCGAAACGGCGACCACTTGAATGGCAATCGATTACACTCGTTTATTCAAATAAGTTATTACGGATTTACACCCGTGTTTTATGTGTAGGCCGATTTTTCGTAGATTTTTCACCTAACATGGTCTCGGGTAGGAGTTTCAGAGACTTAAGTCCTACATATTAGTTTGTTATTTAGAAGAACAGAATATTCTTTGCACCAGGTTTTATAATATGTGTTGAATGTTTTATTCCCAGGTATTACAGCAGTGGATGCTAGTGACGTACTAGATATTATGCTCTCGGATTATCCCCATAAATATGAGGAATTCCGATCACATCAACGTGAACGGCAGCTGACGGAAGCGCCCGAAGAAGTTGCGGATGAACCTAAAGTTGAAGAAAAAGTTAGGTTGGAAGTGAAACTGGAAAAGATTGAATCAAAATCTGACGTACCGAAGATTGATCCTGAAAAGACTCGGATGGTGAGTAAACAATTATATTGTATTGTAACATGCTTTGTTTATATTCACAGATCGCATCTCATAGATAGAGCATTACGAGATTTTGTTAACAACTAAAGGAACCAACGTTAGAGGAAGGCGCAGTTTGTGGGATAGGGAGTAATGCAGTTTTATTGGTTGGAGCAAAATTACACGCCGGGTTCTGATTCATTAACTATGCGCAATAGCGCATATGTTCGGTGTACGTAGATCGCCTTGCGTACGGAATCGATTGGGGATGATCTGTGGTTATATCCTATTAGCTGTTGCCGGCGACATGGTAGCCGTGGATTTTAGAATCACCTTTATTCCGCATTAAATAGTTAACCTACGTCCTTTCTCAGGCTCTGTTATACCAAAATTGAAATTGTATTTCAATTAATACAGTAATTTTTGGCGTGAAAGAGCGACGGAAAGACTACTTTCGGAATCACAATATTATGAATGACTAGCTGTTGCCCGCGACTCCGTCTGCGTGTAATTTAGAAAGTTTTCCCCCGTTTTTGTAACATTTTTCATTACTGCTTCGCTTCTACTGGTCGTAGCGTGATGTTATATAGCCTAAAGCCTTCCTCGATAAATGTCCTATCTAACGCTGAAAGAATTTTTCAAATCGGTCCAGATGTTCCTGAGATTAGCGCGTTTAAACAATCAAACTCTTCAGATTTATAATATTAGTAAGTAAAGATTACCAAAGTAACTTATTAATTTTGCAATTGACATGCTATGCTTTACTTAATTTGTTTAATGCTTGCGGCAATCACTTTTTCCACCATAATTTAGTTTATTAAGCAAAGATTATTTGTATTTTACGACTAAAACACCAATTATTTTTATGTAACATATACTTACCCAGCTGTTAGGTTTGACAATTATTTATTAATTTTTAATATGGAGGGTAGAAGTAAGGAGGAATATCTTGTATGGGGGATCAGTCCAAAAAGTGTCCACTTGTAAACAGCAAATAACACTCACCGAAATAGCGCTAGTGTAGCAAGATGAATGATATGAATGTAGCAGTTATAAGCTGATTGAAGTGTGCTACTGTTGCGGTAATTCTTTAATACTATTTTCTATTTGCTATTTACAA
Organism: Orgyia antiqua; assembly: GCA_916999025.1. NCBI lineage: Eukaryota > Metazoa > Arthropoda > Insecta > Lepidoptera > Erebidae > Orgyia > Orgyia antiqua. The sequence continues at coordinate 11,082,667 of OU779869.1, forward strand.
ATATTTGGGGTACTTAAAAACACCGTATAATTTTATTTCATACTCATGTTTGTCTATATAATATAATAATTTAAAAAACTGCGCTGTAACAAAGCGGAAGTTTTTCTTTCCTTTCTAATATATTTGTGGCGCTCTTTTTAAAATTCTTCCACTTGCTACTATAGCGCCACCATAATTTGCTCCCCTTCAATGGACACTTTTTAATATACTGAGATAGTCCTCCTTACTTCTACCCTCCATAATTTTTAAAAAGGATAACAACTATCTTCCGTCTACCATAGCGTGTCCTATTAAATACATATATGTGGTTTCTGTGACGGATTAAGAATACAAGTGCGTAAAAGTCAGCTATGGGACAATAGCAGATATCTTGTCCAAGAGAAGCAAAACTCGAAATAAAGCCCTGAGACAACACGAATGGTTGCGACGCCCGTAGTTAAAATAGCCTCGTAGGGACAGGAAGCTTGTGTCCACAGTAGGAAATTTATGAGCTCATAATATGACGATATATATACACAAATAGTTAATAAAGTGGGTATTAAATCGTAAGTATTGCTTTCAGGATATGGCGGCGGCAGCGATCGCATCAGCTAGTGAGTTTAACGCCCGTGTGAATGCGTCGCGTCGTTCAGCCTGCGTCGACCTACAAACACTCACAGTACTGAGGCCGAGAGCGCCGCCAGTAGCGCCATCTAGGCCGCATTTACGACCGCCTGCTGGATTCTATCCGCATGCGTTACTTCCTGGACAATATCAACATTATTATAGGCTGTATACACCTGAACAACTAAGGTATGTTAATGTGAAAAAATAAATATTGTAAGTAATATGTTCTTTTCATTTACTCGGTGAGGTATCTGGTGTGATTGTATTACCAAAATTTACAAATATAGACTTTGTAATAGTAACTAGATAAATAAAATAAAAATATTATTTAGTTTATCCATTTACTGTTACAATACAAAGGAAAATTTTACAAGTCATCTATTTCTGACAGAATATCACAGTATTACTGTAAGTTGCGATTTCCAGATAACCTTTGTATGTATGTATTTACTTATTTGGGAATGTGTGGGTATGATAATAGTTATTACTTTGTAGATATTTCCCATTGAACACTGTATTGGCGGCACCGCCCGCACCAGCGTCAGCGACTGAATCCAGCTCGGATTCCGAACAGGAGTGGGGATCAAGATATTCGTCGTCAGATGATTCTGATGTACCCACACACCAATCTGCCAAAGTAAGCAGTCTTTTATTTAGTTTCAAACAAACAAACAACAGTGCTTGAAGTGCAATTCCTTACTTCCTTATTTTTATATATAAAACTGAAAGTGAGTTTGTTTGTTTGTGACGTTTTCGCGCATAATCTACTGAATGGAATTGCACGAAAATTGTTATAGAGATAATTAATAGTCCTGGAAGTAAAATAGGCAATATATTATTTCACTAAAAAGTCTGCACGAGATAATAAACGCAAATGTAAGAAAATAATTGTACCGCCATCTTAATTATTTTAATGTTGTCATAGCAACTCATAGAATCCGTTGACTTATCGGTTTTATATTAGCTTCACTTGTATGTTTGTTTGTATGTTTGTAACCGACTCCTTTGGACGCTATTTTGACCAACTTTAAACGGTCAGATTCTATTCAAATTTTGCACACCTGTCAAAGACCGATGACAATGCAATAATTCGATTAAATAAAGCGTGTTTTTTAGTTTTTTTAAACTATTTTTTTATTTAATTTTACACGCTTTATATTAGCTTCACTTGTATGTTTGTTTGTAACCGACTCCTTTGGACGCTATTTTGACCCACTTTAAACGGTCAGATTCTATTCAAATTTTGCACACCGGTCAAAGACCGATGACAATACAATAATTCGATTAAATAAAGCCTGTTTTTTAGTTTTTTTAAACTATTTTTAATTATTTTATTTGGTCAATAAGGTTTAATCCCAGACTGACACATGTGATTTACGCGGTTGCTCGGAATAGAAACTCCTTGTTGGTACTTAGTTGCAATTTTTTTTTATTGTAATGCTTTCCTTATAAAGAGGTTGGAATAGTTAAATATTTAAATTCTATACTATGTTGATTTTTAGGGTTCCGTACCCAAAGGGTAAAAACGGGACCCTATTACTGAGACTTCGCTGTCCGTCCGTCCGTCTGTCACCAGGCTGTATCTCAAGAACGGTGATAGCTAGACAGTTGAAATTTTCACAGATGATGTATTTCTATTGCCGCTATAACAACAAATACTAAAAATAAAATAAATATTTAAGGGGGGCTCCCATACAACAAACATGATTTTTTTACCGTTTTTGGTTTGTATTTTTATATCAATCGTAATTGTCAGTTTGGTATCGTATTTAACTTTAATTTTAGTAGATATACATAGTATTTTGTATCGATTGTTGATTGATGTAAATTTTGATATGGATTTCAATATTGATTTTAATCTCTCATTAATTTCAGTTCCCGTTTCAGTTTTTATTTTACGTTTGATTTCAAATTGGATTCGGCCACTAATGCGTGCGAAGCCGCGGGCAGAAGCTAGTGACTAATAAGTTTAAATTGGCAAATACTGCTAGTACTACTACCATGTTCATATTTAGAATTATTACTAAAATTATGTTTATATTTTTCATTATAGGCTTATAGACAAAAACATGCTTCCAATTTATTTCCCTTCTGAAATGCGTTATCATTTTATGTTCTGTATATTTTATGGTTTTAACTATATTTTGTAATTATTATAGCGCAAGAAACTATCAAAAGTGAAACGTGTCAGTCAAGTAGAAGCTTCAACGAGTAATGTGAAAGAGGAGCCGCGTGATGAAGTAGTGGACACGTGTCGTGTGTGTAAGCTGCGACTTGAAGCAAACCGCAAGTACACGCACGAGCGGTTCCTCGTCTGCGCCAACTGTAACGCCAAACGTGAGTCACATGTCAGTAGACGATAGTCGCGTCATAGACAGAGGTCACACTCTAGGGCCATAGGGGCCATAGCCCGGGGCGGCCAGCTTGTAAAGGGCGGCAAAAAAAGTCTTCATGCTTAAAATTTTGCTCTACCTCTATCAATTTATAGGGCGGCTACTTAAATGGCCCAGGGCGTCAAATCAAATGGCCCGGGACGATAATTTTCAAAATACGCCTCTGGTGATAGATGATGAACATAACACATCTCTTGAGATGTAAAACTCGGCAAATATGACTTTTATAAAGAATCCTAAAACTCGAAAAGTGTATCTCTCTTGAAATGCTTCAAATGCGTATTCTATTAATATGCCTCAAACTTGAAAAGTAAAATCGATAACTTCGTCATTTGTTGCCTCAAACGAGGCTAGTGTGACTGTTGTCACTTTAAATTCGGAAAATGTGTCTTCTCTTAAGATGCCTCAAACTCGGCAAGTGTAACTCCTTTGAAATGGTTTAAACTCGGAAAGTATGTCTTCTTCACACTTGACACACTTCAAACTTGTCTAAAGCTTTCACTAGCTTACTCCCCAAGGAAAGGGTGATGAAAGATATTACTGTTAAAACTTCTAACTATTATTTCCAGTACACCCGGCTTGTGTTGATTTAAACGCGGACACAATACGTAAATGTCGAGAGTACCCGTGGCAGTGTGCCGAGTGTAAGACTTGCTGCACGTGTCACCTGCCCGCTGATGATGACAAGATGTTGTTCTGTGACCTCTGTGATCGTGGCTTCCATATCTACTGCGTAGGGTTGGATAACGTTCCTGGTGGTATGTATACATATAACTTACTACTTAATTTCGCAGTCATTACCAGTGTACTTTAAAAGGGCCAAATGCCAGCAGTGGGCATGTATGACCAGATGTATGAGGTTGGAGGAAACCAAGAAAGTACGTTTGGACGGTAGCAGATGGCGCTCTATAGTCTCCACCTATCCCCAGGGGAAAAAGACTAGAAGTTACGATAACCATACCGATGATTTGACAAATTATGGCGATTTATAGGGAGGCCTGTGTCCAGCGATGGATAAAGAAGCTCGGGGTTGGATAACTTTGAATTGAGCTTATATTTTCTTTAACAGAGCGCACTGTAAAAAACCTTTAAATTTAAAAAAATAATATTGTTATGTCAGACTAGTTAAAAATCTGAGTTTATTGCATTAAAAATCAGTTTTAAAATGAACGATTCTATGACTTAGGTCGGTGGCATTGTGTGGAATGTGCGATATGCAAGTCGTGTGGCGCTCGTACTCCGGGCGGGCTCGAATCCGGGGGCCCCAACGGCGCGGGCCCCAGCTCGAGTGGCGCGCCGCCCGCCGACTGGCATCATCAGACTAAGCGGGGCCCCGGCGGACATAAAGTGTACTCGCATTCGCTATGCACGCCTTGCGCCAGGTCAGTACAAATAATATTCTAATAATAATTTATATGTATGTATTAATTTTAAGTTTAATATGTTAGTATGAATAGTGAAAATTTATGTTTTGTTGAGATTTCTTTGTCAACTGTCTATTTCTTTTTATGTTATATTTTGAGGACCTAAGTCACTGTATTAATAGTTCTTACTTAACCTCGTGCTGAATGTTCACACGAAACCGAGTGCAAGCAAAAAGATATTTTAGGCATAGTTTTTCTGATAAAACAATAATTAGGGACTATATAGCTGTAGAATTACTAGGAACTGAATTAAAACTCAATTATATTACGAAAGTTTTGGTTCCGTAATAATACCATAAGCAAACTTTAATGATTTCCATACTTTAGACAGCACATACACAACTAATACTATTTTTTTCTTAATTTTAAACTTACTGTAGAGATGTTTAATCCTAAAGGATTAACATTTGCTTACAATTAGGTGAATATAATAAAGCAAGTTAATAAATAAATAGAACTATATTAAAATTTTAATCGCATCAATTTAATTTTACCTTATTGCAATTTTCTTTACACATAACCAACCTTCTTATTTATGTTATTTTATCATCTATATGGCACTTCCTTTAAAAGCTAATACTGTATTAGTAGTTTAGTTATAACAGCTGTACTTAGTTAAATAAAATAAAGGTTCCATGAAACATTTCTGTTTATGATTTGAAGATTTTGTTACACAGATATATGCAAAGATAAAGCATTTATAAGGAAATTTGAATACAAATATTACAGAGATTTTATATGTTTTCAAGTACCAAGATGGTGCCCGTACAAAACCTGAACACAATCACTTTTACAAATCAAGAGCGGTGTACGGAGGGACGCAAACAAAAGTACAGTTGTATACAAAGTCATTGGGCAGTTTATATGTACTATGCGAGTAGATAAACAATCCGGTTATTAATAACTAAGGCTTCATTACTCACTTAATACTGGCTGTATACATTGAGGCATTAAATGCATAATAATACAGCAATTAAATTATAAATATTAATATTTCATAATCTTAAAATGTTATTAATTAACAGTATTTTTTACAAAAGTTAATATGAAGTATTATAACTGTATAATATCTACATATGACAGAGAATTATAAAAACAAAATATGTGTTTCAAATGTTAAAAAAATTGTTAATTTATCTTGTAAAATTTTTTATTGAAGATCAAATGAAGTTATTGGTAATTGTGTTGTTTATCTGGAGGTCAAGTCTGCTAATACAATGTTGTCACAATGACAGTTCAATGACACTATTTTGGCGCCATAGTGGCATCATTTGTGACAAATAAATCAAGTTTGGTGTCATAATGATGTCATAATGGCGAAATTTTATCAAATTTGGTAGTCAACTATAATTTTTTTGTCATAATGACGCCATTTTGGCGTCAGTGACTGACCATTATGACAACATTGTAATATGATTGTAATAGCAGAATTAGCAGACTTGGCCCCCCGGTCGTGAGTTCATTATTTGTTGGTTGATCTTTGTAGTTGATGTGTACTGAGGTCATTTCATACGTGTGTTGTTGTGTACTAACACATATCATGCGTGTTGTCTCGACGTCCGCATGTCGACTGTCGACATCGCTTTATCTATCGTATCTCGTAGCATTTTGGTCCCCGCAGAATGTTTAATTTTGTCCAAACGCAGCGTTCTTATTCAGCACATCCCCATAATATTATAAGTAGCATGCCATTACTATTAGCTCATAAGTTTATTATTTATGCATATTTGAAGAATGTTTGTTAATTGTTTATAATATTATTAATATTTTAATTTAACTTTGTATATTTTAACGTATCTAATCATTTGCGGGCAAACAGTCTTCATAGAACAGCAAAGTGGAGATATGCAAAGCACAAAACATTTGGTATATGGGATTCACTCGCTAAATCACTAAATAGCATTTTATTCCCGCAATGAATAATCTACAAATCTAAGCTTGTTCTTATGTAAATAGGTAATTCAACTTTACTGTTACTTGTATCTCTATTAATAATTATTTTCTATTAGGGTTATTTCAATAATATAATAACCTCTTACAGACTACTTTTTGTATAATAACAAATGGTTTTTGATATCTTAACACTTATTAATTTTAATATATGTTTTTGGGTTGTATTAAATAAAAAATTTAATTAGATGTTAAGGGCCAAAATGAACCGTGCAAGTGTACGTGACCAAATACGTGTCTTAACGTAGACGTGCACATATATACGAGCGAATGTTTCCATGGTATGGGTATGTATTTTAATTAATGAACAAAATGAACTTGAATTTTACAGAATCTTTACAATTTTATATAACCCTTACACATTTAGCCTTTGTTGTCTATATTATAGAGTTTACTTGAAATAACTTTTCAAATCAATTCTAAGAAGGGGAGGGAAACCGCGTTTAAAGACTGTTACTAGTAGACTTATCAAAAGTTGCCCTCAGATATTATGGCGAAAACAGAAAAAAATATTATCCATAGAAGCTATCTGTAAGAAGTTATTAATATTTATATAAAATAATTCTCACTTTTACGTATAAAAAAATGGCGCGATATTTGTAGATAGTTGTAACATTAAATTTCTTTATATTTGTTAGTTTATTTGGATTTTTATATTAGGCTCATTGGTCAATGATTATGGGTGTCGACATCACATCAGTCATTTGCGACTAACTCATTACATATTTATCATAATGTAACTAACACGGGCGTAGCAAACTACCAAAAACAAACTAACTCCGTCCAACTAGTGTTCGCTATTTGCTTTTAACACTATGTAAGACACGTGAGAAAAAATACTACAAATTAAAAATGTTTGAATATAATTATTTTTCTCCAAATAATAAGTAAACTGTCAGTTTTACGTTTTATCTTGTGTCAACTATTTCTTGGGTTGGAATTTTCTGTACTTACATTAATGAGTTAACTCGTTTAACATCTCATTTTACAATCATTATTGACGCAGACTATTTGACTGTAATACTATTTGTTGATAAAAATTTTAGACCGCAATAATCGCAGCTCTTAAAAATGTTAGACATTTATGTACTTGCATGACAAATTGAGTTAATTTATAAGGTGTCCGTCGCGCATCGCTGGTCAAATATAAAACATTAAGAGGGTACTGTACTCCTCATTTAGGTATTTGCTTTAGGTATTGCTATCCCAATTTCCGAGCGCCGCGCTAAAAAGGACAAATAAAGACGTTTCGTACTTCCGTTTTTTTTTCGCGAAAGTTAAACCGATTTTACTAGTTTTTGCGTTTTATTATAGATAAAGAGTATATCTATGCTTCTATCACTTTCTTTTGTGGTAAAACTTTACCAAATTTGTGTGATAGACGCTGCAACTTTATCTAAAGAAAACCGAAAAAAGTGGGTTTTTCGGATCGTAATATTTCTTTTAGTTATTATGTTTTGAAATAATTAAAAATAGTTTAAAAAAAACTAAAAAACACGCTTTATTTAATCGAATTATTGTATTGTCATCGGTCTGTGACATTTGTGCAAAATTTGAATAGAATCTGACCGTTTAAAGTGGGTCAAAATAGCGTCCAAAGGAGTCGGTTACAAACATACAAACATACAAACAAACATACAAGTGAAGCTAATATAAAGCGTGTAAAAAAGAAAGTGATAGAAGCATAGATGTACTCTTTATCTATAATATAACGCAAAAACTATTAAAATCGGTTTAACTTTTGCGAAGAAATAAACGGAAGTACGATACCCATACTTTTGTATGGAGCATAATTTGGTATCGTGCATACCAAATTATGCTAATAGTTACTGAAAGAAATATAAAGTAAAGAACAAACAAAGTAGTTTCATCCATTCAATCATCGTCAAAATATTTCTATGGTGTGACGTCACACAATTGTTAAAGATATTTATTTAAAACTCGGGTGACATTATAGAAAATCCCTTATATCTAACTAAAGAGATTCTTTTGTCTTGTCTAAAAATACCATTTTAAAAATTAATTGTTTATGTTATATCTCGGGCAGATACACTTTTTCCAAAGTACTAGCTAATGCTGTTTGTTAATTATATTATTTACTTTAAAAAAAAATTAGAAACAAAGCGAGGTAAACTTGCACACTTATAGTTCCGTATCTACTAGACCGAAAAACATAAATATTATGCATGCAGCATTAAAATAATCAGTTAATTAAGTTTAAACCAACTTACAAACTTAAATAAATATAAATGAAATATAGGGAATCGCCTACATTTTATCTACTTCATAAGTTGGTATCAGTGTAAACTTTTCTTTCGTGTGATGTGATAACAAATTACAAGTTTCTAGATTTTTCCTTATATCAGCACTATATAGGCCTGGCCCATGCCAAATTTCAAGTCTCTAGGGCAATGGGAAGTAACCTATAAGGTTTTGATTCCCCAGCGACAGTCAAAAATTCTTAAAAATTAGTAATTGTAATTTGGTTATATTTATCTACTAAATGCGGAGATGTAAAAGGTTGATTGTATTTTTTGCAGTAAGGGACCGTGTCGTAACTACGTATCGTATGAGTTTCAAGTTCATACCTTCGACTGTTGTTGAGTAAAAATAGTTTGACAGACAGACGGACACCGAAGTGACACTATAAGGGTTTCTTTTTCTACGAAAGCCTAAAAAGAAAATAAACTTAATTATAAATACATATATATAAATACGGCAATCGAACCCGCGACCTTGTGATCGACAGTCCGTTACATGAACCACTCAACCACGAGGCTCGTCAAAATTGAAATGAAATGAATGAATTAATAATACTATCACAACCTTTCCGTACAGTCAAATAGTCTTTGCGAAAAAATAATGTAAAATAGTGTGCCATGCAAGTAGCGAACACGGTAGGTTTAAAGAAAGCGAGATCGTGCCGGCTGCGGGCTTCTCGGTATTGATACTAATGGCGTGTTTCTGTGTTCCGGTGGTTGTGCGCGTACGGTCCGTATGTGTGTGTGCGTACATAGGGCGTATCGCATCGGTCGCTACTGCCCGCTCTGCGAGCGCTCCTTCATCGGCCCGAAGGGGACAATGCAGCTCGTCATATGTAAGCTCTGCGATAGGCAACTGCATCAAGGTACGTTCATCCAACACCCACATCTGCTATGCTTCTTGCTATGGCGACGCACGCAAACCAGACATAACCTTTTATACTGTAACAATCTATGTAATAACAACTTCGTAAAATATTTTACTATAATAAATATGAAAAACATGCACTGGCAAGTTTTTTTGCGGGCCTAACTACGTCCCATGTTTCTCCTCTTCCAAAAAAATGTTTTGAAGCGGAAAATGTTTGAATGTATTGATTTTAAAAGCTTACGATAGCAATTAATGGCTATCGGTGATGTTTAAAGCTACCATTTTGAACAATGGCCAATGACCGATTGTTTGTAAATTGCAAAATTCGTCAGTATTGACGGACGTTGTGAGCTCGAAAATTTGTCACAAGTTGAAAATGTATGTCGTATTCAACAGGTGTCTGGCGGTTGTTATTTTAATCGTCTGGCTAATCATGTAAAGTTTGGTTTTGTCTGGCTTGGTGCTGACCAATAGTGAGAATACATTATTAATTCGGACTGCTTGCAGATGCGCATGATTTGAATAGATAGGGAATGCGCTTTGCATGTTTTCATACAAACTAATCTCCATAGCTTATCATTTCTAGTCATACATTTAGTCGTTTATCATATTATATATTTATAAGTATGTATATGTTATGCTTACTTTCATTTTACATCATTACATCATATAACAAATCCAATAGTGCTACCTGTTATGATTGCATAATCAAAAGAAACAAAATGAAAGACAAAATGGTACCGCAGTCAAAATCATACTAAATGTAATACCGATAGGAAGCTTTAGTTTTATTTGTTAGATGTGTTTAGATGACAACATTATAGGTGAACGCATGTTGTATTATACACAGTAAGCGATGAGTTGCCTCGATTAGACATTAGTTGATTATATTGGATCGCAATATGAAAGGTTAAAGACAACTCACTGATTTGTGTGTGCCATGCATTTTCGTATATTTAGGTGTAGGCAAAAACTTAAAAGTCCGTACCAGCATGGGGCGAAAGGGAATATAATAATGCTTAGGTATGTATGGACAAAATTTTAATATATTTGTAATAAGATAAATCTAGTTAAATTCACCTTGTATAGACGCTGTTCGCCTCCGATGTGACCTTGGTAATAAAAAATATAACAAGACTAAGTGAATTCCAAAAATATCAATATTAAAACTTGGTGTATAACAATTAGTTAAGTAAAATATGGCCAAATTCAATTTCAGGTAAGGCCTGTCTCAAAAATGATTTCAGGTACCTACTTAATGCTATTTTATTTATGGCGCCTGAAATGATTAGGCGTTGGGACCTGTTTTGCATAGTGCTTCTGTATTTTACAATCTTATTGTACAATGCGGAATGTAATATACGTTAGATATTTTGAATAGCGTCGTGTCGTACGGACAATGAAACATTTTATGTATTTTGTGCAACTGTTGTCTTTTAATTTATAAGTTGTGTGTTAGTATTTCATCAAAGATATAAAGTAGTCACCATACCGCAATCGAGCTATTTGTCAATATCTATGTACCTATAAGGATGAATGAAATGCTCTAAACTCTTCTAAAGTAAGCAAAATGCCAAAATCGATAGACCATTGAGAAGAACAGAATCGCAAGGAAGGTAAAATGGGTTGAACACCCATTGATTGTTGCTATACCACCCAGAAAATATTCCAGTATTGTTCGTCAAGAAGTATCTTGCGGGCCGGACTGCTAGTGCCATTATGTATATTGTATTAGTCGTCCTCACATTTGAATCATGAAAATTATAGATCAGCTCGTCTTTGATATGGTTTCCGGTTTTTGAGCTAACATCGTAAGGCCGTGCATATTCTGCATAAGATCGAACTATTACAGTCTGCTGCAAGATCATATAAGACGCAAAAAAAATTAAGTTACAATTTTTAATTGACAAACTTCTGTTATTACAACATTGTAACCAGGTAAAGTATATGGGCACTTATAAAATTATATAAAGCCAATGTTTGGGGAGATTTACGAAAGCGAACAGCGTATCCGAGGTATGAATTGTGTTGCATATTACAGATATTGTGTTTAATCTCACTACAATGGTTAACAAACTTACAGAATTGCGAAATCAATGCCTAAGTTGTTTATTAATAAATTAGAATGCTGCATTAAAGGTGATTGGGTTTGCATGTCAATTTTGTCCTAATGTTGTCAAGTATTGCACAAGTAAAATATAGATAATTACATTTTATTTAGTAATAATTTAGAGCTATAGTAGTGAGGTTAAATTACGTCAAACCTTTATTATTATTTTGATGAATAAGGAGTTAGTATTTAGATGACCCATTTTATTCATTCAGGACCAATAAATAGACCTGGTCTAGTCACTCAATTACAATCTCCAGTGTATATGTCATGTAAACATGGTGTTTACTTATTAATTTATGTATAAGTATCCGCTCACTAGACGGAAAATAAATCATTTATAAATATTTTGGTCAAAGTTAAAAACTAGGTCATTTTCTTCCGCCCTTTAAGTCCCCCGTAAGATTTGAGATGATTAGTGGAAGTAAGTTGCTGTCAGTATTTGATGTGTTTCCATGATGTGCCCCCAGAGTGCGTTAAGCAGTCGGGTGCTGCGCTTCGAGTGATGGACTACACTTGCGCGGACTGCAGACGAGGTGGGATTACTTCTCGAGCGGCCGCAGTGCGTCTGGCTCCCCGCACCATAGCAACTTTATTTATGGCAAAGCGACGTTTCAACAAATACGCGCACAGACAGTACATGGAGAGCAGACAGCGCGCCGGCGCGCCAGAACCGCCAGATCACTCCACCGACCTGTCAGCGGATGCGCCAGAGCTTTCAGCAGATACGCCAGACCTGTCGGAAGACGCCCCTGAGTGAACGATGTGTAGACCATGATATAATAATCTTGCGTTACAATCGGAAGTTTTCTTCATCTAAACATTGTGTCTGAAACGCCATAAAAATTTTTTAGTGCGGCATGTATGGAGCGAAGAAAAGTGGTATGTTATTATTATGGCATGGTGTACAAGGACATTGTAATATATTATAAATGTAGCCGTTGTTAGTTCGTACGTACTCTTATTCGCTTCGGTACTACGGTCGTAAGGTAAAACTGTTACATAAATCTGATTAATATAACGATTAACCGATAGGGATATGTTTAAGTTGTCGGATAGTGAGGAGATACTAGTTGTATTGTATCTTTGTGTTATCGCTGAGTTTGATTTCTGTGCGTTGATATGTCGCTAGGAGTTGCGATACGAATGTTATGTATATTATTATAATCCCTAGTGGGTGTTAGGTTTCATTTAACAGAAGATAAGAATCATATAAGTGGTTAGATAGATAGCTGTAGGTCGCAGGACACTAACATGTAAACTGTACAGTAATTTAAATACTAACTTCGCTATTATGGGTAGCTGGGCAATCATACTATTTTTGTTGTCGTAGATTTGATTTCGAGTTTCCCCGCAAGACAAATTGTGTTTTATATACGTCCACAAATTATGTTGAAATAATTAATTATAATTACGAGTGAACGTGTGATTGTAACTTTATTATATACTAATGAGAGGTTGTATATGTATGGTTTGTCGTATGTTTGTTTCTATATCTCAGTATGAACTATACAATATGTGGCTGTATTATGAGTGTTACTTTTATTATTTACAAATAATTAGTTCACAATAAATTATGAATACGAATAATAAATGCATACGATAGTAATCTGCCTTTTAATGCATTTGATTTTTGTTTCTAAATTGATTTTTCATTGCCGTTCAAAACAATCCACATGTCAATGAAAAGTGCGCATTTTGTTTTTCTTCTGATAAGTATAGTTTTAGATTGATAAAAATATTTCGCTTAATAAGGTATTTATTTTAGTTTAACTTTTATATGGATACATCTGTATACAATCTTATTGTCCCGTAAATAGAAAGAGGATTGTTATATGAATGTAAAATTCTCCGGGCACAGACTCGATGACATAACCTGATATGAATTTTATTTGTGAACTTGCATTGGTATGATATAAGAGAAAATTTCCCCCTAATTATGCACTTTATAAAAGTTGTTGGTTAATTGCTCTATGTAGATTATTTTATAAGAATTTATCGTTTCTTTAGTTTTAATTATAGTACGAATAAAATTCAGCAGCTCTTTCAAGTGACAGTTATATTTCTTTACTTAATTTCAAAGTACAAAATGATAGGCTACCTATATAGGGCTTGCACTCGTTCTGGCATGCAATATGAACCCAATATATATAGATTATTATAGAATGATCAAATAAATTATTTAACAGAGTATAGTATGTTTATTTTTCATTATGAGAAAAATTATTTATTTATAACTACGGTGTTACAAAGATAGTATTAAATATAGCTTGATATGGGTGTGTATTAATATCCAGGGCGAATACAGCAAGGTTTGGACACATTTGGAGTAGGCAATGCGCAGACGTGATAATTTAAAACAAAGACATTATAGGAGTCGTTTCAATTAGTGGTTTAAATATAAAAATCGCTTCCACCACTCCTTGATAGAATACCTTTGCCTTGAAATTGATTGCAACATAAAAACGGACGTAGCCAACAGTTTATTTTAAATGCGTTTTTGTTAGCTAGTTCTAGTTCTAGTATTTTACTTATCGACTTTACTTCTTTTAACTTGAGTGTCCGTAGCTTCCAAGTTGTTCCTATCATTTGCTGTTATTTCTGTCTTCATAGCTACATACATTGTGAAACGAAATCTCGACAAACTCTTTAAATTACCTACTGTAAAAAATTTACAAATCACATTTTGGCATTTTTACTTACGAAAGTGATAGCAAAATAGCATTAAATACCTCTTAAATGTCTTTGTTTTCTATTTACGTATGTTCCAAATGTATGCATTTCGGTGTACTTACGATGTATAAATCTGTGCGCGCTATCGTATTTTAACCACTGCTGTGTGCAATTATCCCCTTATTGTGTATTATATCTCGTATTAGAATTATATTGTGTAAGCGAAGATGACGATGACTTAGTAACATCATTGGATACTGACGCTAATCATGGGCGTTGACAGGTAGTTAGGAGTTCAAACTCCCAATGTTGCCGAAAATTCTACCAAAAATCTAATTTTTACAATACATATTTTCGACAAATTTACCGCTTTTTTGGCTAAAATCCCAAAATTAATATCTAGGAACCTCTCGCAACACTAAATCCTGGTTGCGCCCATGACACTAATGTATATCAATGTTTTAGTTTGTAATTATGCTTTGGTTTAATATTAATCATAATTTACTTTAGTGATAATGTCCTCAAAAATCATGATATAAATCTTTTATACAATATATACAGATATCCCCCGGTGTACCTCAACACCGTAATTCGTATTGGTTTATCGACACTGGTGAATTTGTAAGACTTACTTGTAAGAGAATAATGATAACTTTATGTCTACTTAATGCAAGTGTAAACGTTCTAGAAATCTCGCACTGTTCGGTCAATTTTGTAAAAAAAGAAAAAATAAACTTTGATTTCAATATAGTTTTTTTCTTTTCTTATTAAAATAAAATAAAACGCAAATGTGCCATAAAAAATAATGTATATATATAATTTGACTTATAATAATTATGGTAAACTTGGTAGCATAACTTTAACAAAATGTTTTATAAATAAATACTGAAAATATTCAGAGAATATATTTTATAAACTGGCAATATAGCATCTGTATCTTCAAGTTTTGTAGCAATCTGTGAACAATAAAAAGATAAATTAGCAGTTATTCAAAACATTAATTTTAAAATTTTTAATGCTCCAAAATGAAATACTATGATCTCCATCTGTGACTTCGTTTAAATCTGATCAGAATAGCAATCTACTAAAGTGGTGATGGTTTATTGGAAAAGAAATCGATAGACTACATGTGTCATATTGGTTTCTACATTTTGGACGTCACTGACTTATAATTTTATTGAGCCTCTAGAAGTCTAGAGATACTTTTTGGGGCGAAACTATTTTACTTACTATTTCTGTAAATACCAGTAACTTCCGAGTGCAAAGTTCAGATATTTGGTTTTTAGGGTTCCGTACCCAAAGGGTAAAAACGGAAACCCTATTACTGAGACTTCGCTGTCCGTCCGTCCGTCCGTCCGTCCGTCCGTCCGTCCGTCCGTCCGTCCGTCCGTCCGTCCGTCCGTCCGTCCGTCCGTCCGTCCGTCCGTCCGTCCGTCCGTCCGTCCGTCTGTCACCAGGCTGTATCTCAAGAACGGTGATAGCTAGAGAGTTGAAATTTTCACAGATGATGTATTTCTATTGCCGCTATAACAACAAATACTAAAAATAAAATAAAATAAATATTTAAGGGGGGCTCCCATACAAAAAACTGTTTTTTTTTACCGTTTCTTGCTCGATACTAATAACGTTGCCTTATGTTGCATAGATAATGGTACGGAACCCTTCGTGCGCGAGTCCCACTCGCACTTGACCAATTTTTTTTGCTACTTGCTAGGTTCTCGGACATAGGAGATGGAATTACAAGGAGACCATGTGTTTTGTGTTTGGTTGGTACATTTATATTTAGTAACTAGCTGTTTCCCGCGACTTCGTACGCGTGAAATTTAGAAATTAAACCTTAACAAACAGAAGTTTACTATGACAGTCGATAGATGTCGTTGTACCGGTTTTTAACTCGCGCTATAGTTTCGTTCGACACATTAGCACTTAAGCTTGTCAAAATTTCTATAGTGTGTGTGATCAGCTCGATTTCACATTTATAAATTATAGCTGTGCCCCGCGGTTTTACCCGCGGTAAAAAGGATAAAAAATAAGTTCGTTTTCTATTCCATTTTCCATTGGAAAGTTTCATGAAAATCCATCCAGTAGTCTTTACGTGAAAGCACAATAAACATCCTTACATATCCAAACATTGGAGTATGGATAGAAGACCGAGGAAACGTTCGCGTTGCTCAGCCAACAGTTTAGGTATTTTATTTTATAGCGCTTAATTCTTTTTTCGTCATATCTCGTAAGATATTCATTTAAATTGCATGCTGTAAAGAGCACTTATAAGCTATATTAATTGCGTAAGCTAACTAAGCTAATTAATTTGATAAAAAATATTACTATATACACATAAATAGCTTTTGAAAACACCCTATTGAATTAGAGATTTTTTTTTGACATTATTATGGGTATAGCGGGTTTCCCTTAAAAGATAGACATATGCCCTCGCGGACTTTTTTGTAGAACTATAGGTAACAAACAATTCCTCCATGCATTAGTTTGTTGTACCTTACATAGATAAGGCAGCGTTTTCATTTATAGATCCCGCGCGTCCGAATTTCTCGGCAAATTTAATCATACCTCATCCAATATACAGCAAACCCCAACAAATTATGCGAAAAAAGCCATCCTCTTGAACCATTCTATCTATTAAAAAAAACCGCATCAAGATTCGTTGCGTATTGTTGAAGATAATAATATAAGCTCACATAGGGACATACATACAAAAATAACGACTTTGTTTTATAAGAAGTAAAGATAAAGATACTCCGCACGCCGAATGATGATCCCTATGACAGTTCGTTAGCGCTTAACATTGTACTGACGTCCTATCACATCAAATCCTTTAGAGGTCCATTAAAAAGTCGAAAAAATCATAATTGTGTACAATTGTAAATTATAAAAATGAATATTAAGAAATTATTACGTAATGTTCGGAAATAATAGAAAAAAACTCAATGCAAATGTACATGGTACGTGCTGCAAAAGTTACGTCGTCAAGCTGTTATCGACTAAGAAGGGACACATCGATAAACAAAATATCGATAATTTGTTGGAAAAATAAAACAAATGCTTTGAGCTTGTATTTTATTTATATCAATCTGAATCTGATACAGGGTCAATCGGATCTTCAAAATCTGAGTCTGAACTGCAGCTATCCGTGACGTTTATTATTAACGGTTGGTCAATGATATTGTGGTATTGTACATCTCGATCCCAGTCTTGTAAGCAAATTTTCTTCGTTCTTTCGACCACTTTTCGCCAATCGTCAGCTGTCACTTGAGCGCAAGCTTCTTCCAATAAAACCATCATTTTATTTGCCGTGAATAGCGGAGTTGTGTTTTCCTTTTTTTTCAAAATAAATAAATATTGCTTATTATGTTCAATGACCTGGCTGAATGACATGACATTTGCCTAAAAAAAACAGTATTTTATCGAAATTGTTTCGCCTATCTAATACAACTGTCAGTTGAAACGTCATAGGGATCATCATTCGGCGTGGTAACTATAGTTAGGTTAATCTAAGTATAACGTACAAGGTATGTTGATCACTCGTCGAGTCTCAGTCCGCTGATAGAGAGGAAGGTGAACGCGTTGTGTAGCGCCAACACGGGCACTACGGTCACTCCCGCGTGAACCTTACGAGCTGATGATACCAGCGTCTCTACAGGCGGCGCGCTCCACACCTGCAGCATAATTATAACATGTTTATGGACGTGGCAAGGTCGGAAAGTTCAGGGGGGAAAGTTGAGTTAAAAGTAGAATGTAAAGAAAGTAAAATGAGACCCTATTACGGAGACTTCACTGTAAGACATTTAGTCCATCTGTCACCAAATACACACATAAAACACCAAAACAGCTCTTACCACAACCATGGTGTTTGCAAAGCCTTGAAGCTAGTTAAAAACATACATACCTACGTACCATAGATAGAATAACGTACATAGTACCTACCTAAATGAATTTAGGCACCGAGGTTCTAAGTTTACCTGATAAAATATTCTCATTTTAACAGCCTGGTCTTTATCTCTGGAGTTTTTGGTGAGTTTATTGAGCGCGTACTCCAGTACTGCGTCTAGTTGTTCTCTCGTCATGTTGCGAGCTCTCGCACAATGTGACTGACACGCTTCTTCTGTAGGGAACGATAACTGACTGCTTGATGGGGATGAACCTGGATAAGACAAAATTATATAAAAATATTTGAAATTTCCTTGTGGTATGAATTATGAATACAAGAATTACATGGCCTCTTTAATCCCTAAGAAAGACCCCATTTTTTTTACAAAAAACATGATTTAGTTATGCAGAGGAGTGATAACTTATCTACAAATTAATAGTATGGCGACGGCAAATGAAGTACTCGGGGAAATAATGATCTTATATTATGTCCTTCAACAGGGCCAGATTCTCACAAACTCGTTACAGTCCATGGCTACCTACATGGGGAAAAGGCGTGACGGTAAGATGATGATGATGATGAAAGTAAATATATGTATATACACTTACCTGTCGCAACATAACAAACAATAGCTGAAACAGTATTTTCATAATTCCACCGCCTAGTAATAGCCACTTTAAAGTCACCTATGTTGCAACCCGTTTCTTCATCTGTAATAATATTTAATAATTCATAAAAATATCATCTACGATTTAGGTGAATTTTGGAATAAAAAATATGTTGCAATACTTATAGTTACTATAGTGCGGTCGCCGAGCAGAAAGAGTTTCGTACAATTACCTCTATACTGCCAGAGGTCACAAACAGTTTTGTATTAAATAAAATTTTTGTAACTATAAGTGCTTATTAAAAGAATTTTTGTTATTATAATAAATTATTTAGATTTTATATTTTATCAGTTATAAAAATCGAGTCACAATTACTAACTCGGATAGAAATAAAAATTCATAAATCTAAATCCGAATCCTCTGTATCGGAGTTACTGTTTTTCAACGACCGAAGCGACGTCTCGACTAGTCGATTTCTCTTTTTTACGTGACTGGTGCAATTTTACCACATATTTCATTACATCAACCTAAAAACCACATGCAAACAAGAACAAACCTTACATTCTCAGGTAAAAGGTTTAGGTTTTTTTAAACCCAGAAAACGGCGGTCATTGCATGTGTGCGAGCGAGCCAGAGAATATTTTCGCGGGAGTGACAGAGCTAGGTAAAAACAGGTCAACGTAAAATTTCCTTCTGCTTCGCGGCCATTTTGCACATGTATCAAGGACTGATGACAATACAATAATTTAAAAAAGTATTTAGCATTTTAAGCGTGTTTTTTAGTTTTTGAACTATGAAGATTACTTACAGTCAAACCTATTATTGTCAGTATGCGCCCAGGCATGCCACTCTACTGTAGCTTCTCTAGGTAATGCTTGTACCACCGCGTACTGTACTATAGCGCCCGCAGTACGACGCTCCAGCTGTCTTCTAGCTTCACCTACTGCGCTGCCGTGCGTCACGTAACATACACTCTGATCATAAATAAATATTAAAAAATGTTTAAAATCAATTGAAATGATGATTGAATGATCTTTGGTTACATACGTATCATTCGAAATTAACGAGCATCATGACGCCTTTTTCCTATGGGGTAGGCAGAGACTATAGAGCGCTATCTGCTACGATTCATACATCTGGTCATACATGCCCGATGGTTGTAAGTGCTACGCACTTGCCCCTTTTGGAGTATGCCGGCGATGACATCGGAGTACATTTTTCTCGGGCGTCCTCTCCCACCATTTCCACTTACCTCCGTACGCCTTTCGTTAATCGTCTTTTTCTCCACCTTAAGGCCCATTTAGACGGAGAGAGTTTCTCGTACGTTTCGGTACGAGAAACCATACGCTACTATCACAAGCAATAATCGCCATAACACAATCGTATCAGAATGTTTACATACAGGCAAGAACTAAAATCTCGCCTACGACTAAGTCATACGAGATTCATATGACTTATCGCTAGGTGATAATTGCCTACGTTTGTTTACACGATGAAAATATAGTAAGCAGATTCTTGCTTACGAGAATCTCAACTTGTATAAACACGATCTCGTCTGACATATTTTCAAGTTCATACGAGTATCGTACAAATCGGTTTGAATCATTTTCAGTGCGAGATTTGTCATTCGAGTTTAGTGATTGTTGTTCGTAAAAATGACAGATGGTCCAATTTCTTGAAGTAAATATATAAATTGAGTTTTTGTGACCCGAAACATATTTTTGAATGTCATCTTCCAATTATTGTAATTCAAGGCACAACGTGTTAGATGCTCCCAAATCATTTCTCCTCGCTATCCATTTTTTAAACCAACACCTTTTCTTCTTTTTCCGTTTGACTAATTCTTGCCTAGAGCAGATATAATTAAAACACCCTCGCGCAATGCATTCATGGTAGCAACTGGCATAAAATCTCGAAATAAGATTATTGCTTTAAAATTCTGTTTACACGGACACAGTAATATACCATTCCGAGGCAATTGTCGCCCAAGGTAACGAGCGAGAAGAGTGAATGTTTAGACGAAACAAATGTTTTATATTCTTTCGATAATCGTATCTTAGAGACGAGAAACTGTCTCCGTCTAAATGGGCCTTTAGTCTCTATTATATGATATTAACGAGCAATATCACTTAGTTGCTATATTCTAGCTATGCAATAAACTACTGTTAACGCGTCTGACTCAAAGAACTTTATTACGTCGTCAATGCCGTTATTCGAGATTGGAACATATTTTTTTAAACAAAAATATAAAACTGCTTTGTTTTATTTGACCCAAAGTTGCAACCTTTGGGTCAAATAAAACAAAATGCCCCCTGGATGATGGCCACTGAATGTGTGTACAAAAATTAAAGCTTTTTGTTGCTGCGAATACCTCCGTGTGGTGACAGATTAAGAATACGAGTGTCACCACCCCATCTCCTCCCAAGGATGCTGTAAAAGTCAGCTAAGGGATATTGCACACAGATAACATCATCTGTGAGAGACGGAAACTCGAAAATAAACCCTGTGCCAACACGCCTGGTCAGCGCGGCACAGTAGACCATAATTCCTCCAAAGTGGAGGAGGTCCGTGTCCAACAGTGGGAAGTAAATGGGCTGGAGAGGTTGTTGGAACTTTACAAACAAACATATTTTATTAAAAGCTAAACATGCAATCCATCTCAATTAAAATAAATACAATTTTCTTACAAAAGTAAGTTTCTGCACAAAAGTAGAATAAATGCTGTAGAGATGCGCTCTTTGAGAAGTATGTGTGGTGTGACTTTGAAAGATAGATTAAGAAATGAAGTTATAAGAGAACGTTGCGGTCTGAAAGAGGTTGTAGTGGAGAAAAGTATGCTTAGGTGGTTTGGTCATGTGGAGAGGATGGATGAGAGACGCTTAACGAAAGGCATATACACGGCGGAGGTAAGTGGAAATGCTGGGAGAGGACGCCCAAGAAAAATATACTCCGATGTCATCGCCGCCATACTCCAAAAGGGGCAAGTGCGTAGCACTTTTAACCGTCGGGCATGTATGACAAGATGTATGAGTGTGGATGAAGCCAAGGAAGTATGTTTGGATCGTAGCAGATGGCGCTCTATAGTCTCTGCCTACCCCCATGGGAAAAAGGCGTGATGTTATGATGATGATGTCAATTTTCTTATGGACATACCTGTACAACACTTCGTATATGCGCTCTCGGATGTAAAGCTCGCAGTACTCTGGTCAAGTGCCGCAAAGACAATGCACTTTGAGTACGCGCTCCGCCCGCGACTAGATGTAATGAGCCCGGTACTAACGCGATTTGACCACAAGTACCTATTACTTCGCCAACCTGTTTATATAAATACAATATTATGTTAATACAAAAACAAAACAACATATTTTTGTTTAAATAAAACCACTTTTCACCATGGTGACTGCTAAGTCTCCGAAACGTCAGGCCAAAATTTGAAACAAATATACGCGTCTAAATCCGTAAAAAGTAGTTTTATTTAAACAAATGAGTCGCGCAAGTGTTAGAAAATATTTTTTTTTCTAATGTTTCTTTACGTCCCACTGTTAGATACGGGCCTTCTTCACTTTTTGGACGGTATTAATACGTTCAGTGCGGCTAACGCTTATGCGCGTTTTTCTGATCTTCACCAAGTGCGGACCGACGCGTATACGCGTCCAAAAAAAAAAAAATCTGTAGGCAAGCGGGGTGCGCCGCACCTGTGCGTTTATTGCGTGTATTCTGGGTGTCTATTGTTTCGAAGCGGTCGTAAAATGTGGAATTGTAAAGGAGACTACACACTAGTCAGGTTTCTGCTACGAATCTTGCAGGGGGGGGGGGGGCGGCGGCGACGACAACAATAACCTAATTTAGTACAATAGATTATTGAAATAATTTTATTATGACTCGCTCTTTTTACTAAAGTAATAGGTAGTTTTAGTCTATTTATAAATGGTGTCTATAACGAGGCGGGCGAAAAGTCGTAAATTAAAAAAAAAATTAAGAATAAAAGGGCTTTCGGGAGAAGGTACCTTTACTATTACTGTTTTATTAAGGTATAACTTACTATTTTAACAAAACCGAACGAAGATATATTATGGCGTAAACTTCACAAAATCTCTTACAAATAAACACTAGTGTGGAAGCACCTTTATCCATCCAACACCTTTATATGACCCGTAATTGTTATATGACAGTCATAAAACTCGAAAGTTACCGAACGCACATAAGCGTCGGCCGCACTGCGGGAAGGTAAAAGATAACGCGCTATAGCGTCCAGCCGCACTACGCGAGTTTTCTATGAACGCACATAAGCGTTCTTAGCACTACGCGAAAAATTTTTTGAACGCACATACGCGTTTTCAGCACTGGGCGAATGACTCTTTTATTAGCATTGGCTATAAATTCGCAAATTATTCAGCATTGAACGCGTTAATTTAAGGTCTCTTATGCCGCGCTGACCAGGCGTGTTAGCATAGATTTTTGAGTCATTTGCCATAAAACTGCATTCGAATTTTACATATCTGATTTCATATTGTATATGAAAACACAGGGATTTAAACATAATTGCTTTTAAAATTACGCAATTAGGAAACGTTTCTTTTTCGTAAGTTGAGTGAAATCGCGAACTGTATGACGTTTAATGTTATTATATGTTTAATTACACAGTCTAATGACGTCATCACTACTGGCCGATAAAATAATTTATTTTGAATTCAATATTATATTAGATAACATTTTTATACCTTAATAGCCTGGCTATAAGGTCCTATATTAGCTGGAGCCCAGTGAGATATGCCCTGTACATGCATCGTAACTCGTTCTTTTGCGCAACAACCATCATCATTTTGATTGTTTGAATTTGATTTATGTGCCACCTGAGAAAGGAAGGATTTTTTTTGTAAATTTAAATGACACATCTGGTGACAACAGAACTAGTAGTTTAAGCAGGTTGTCTTTTTAAAAAAACGACAAAACATTCGTTTGAACTTGTTTTTTACCATCATCGTAATATCACGCATTTTTCCTAAGTGGGTAGGCAAAGCCTATAGAGCGCCATCTGCTACGATCCAAACATACTTCCTTGGCTTTATCCACACACATAATACAATTGTAAATTGTATACTCATCTAATTTTTGCAGCATACAGAAACAGCCAACAGAGGTCAATCACGTGCCATATAATTTAAATTTTAATTTCTATTTACAACTTACAGCATCAATTATCATTCTTCCTCCCTTATCCCATTCTTCGGGGTAGGCGCAATATGTCTACTTGTTCCTGTTGCAATGAGATTTGGCTGATTTTTATTAAAGACCTGCCTGACGTCAACCCTCCTTAGGTATGTAAGCAGGTTTCATGCGACGTGATTCCCTCGATCGGTTCTCACCGCGGGAAAGACATGGGGAGGTGACACATGTATTCTTGTTGTCAACCACCCCACGGGTAATACGGATAACAAGGCAATAAAAAAAGACAAAAATATAACTTACAGCATCTAATATTAATCCGACATCGTTGGGCAATGGACATTGTACACATACCCTCGTAGGTGGGTTGGGATAACAGAATGTGTTCACATAAACTGTATTGAGCGCAGCGTATTCTTTCATATCTCTCATATATATATTTACTGAACAAACATCTTGAAGCCTCAACGACTCCGATTCTAATAAACCTGAAATGTATTAGAAATGTATAGGAATGTATTGAATACGTTTTTAATAATAATTTATTCATGGACATTACACACACCTATGCTCTAATCCCAAATAAAGCATAATGCTTGTGTCAAGAGGCACCACCAACAGCATATTAATATATCGAGAAAGAGACATATAAAAAATGGCAAGGCAGGAAATAGTGTGTGTGAGAAATCACATGTGGTTGAGTGGTTTATGTAACGGACTGCCAATCTGAATCAAGGGGTCGTGGGTTCGATTCCCGCTCGGCACAATTATTTGTGTGATTTTTCTAATTGTCATACAATTTTTTTTTCTTTTGTACCTATTTGTTTGTCCTGCGTCTGGGTGTTTCTATGTATTATAAGTATGTATTTACAAAAGAAAAGTAGAATATGTATTGTATTCTATCCGTATTCTGGTACCCATGACACAAGCATTTAAGCTTAGCTTGGGACCAGAGGACGTTGTGTGAAATGTCCATTAATATTTATTTATTATTATTATTGTTTTTTCACATTATCACGTGACTGCGAACACCAATCAGAGTGTGGTGACGTCAATACTCTTATAGCAAAATTAGTCATTTGTCACCATTGCCATAGGGTACAATATACAACTATAAGTAACAATAAATAACTGTATTTAAATTAAAATATCGTGAACAAGTTTACCTACTAATGAGTTTTTTCATAGCGTCCTCTGTCGCCGGGCCTGTATCACATCCTTCGCCTACAATTCCACCAATAAAGTACCAGCCGTGTTTGTTCCCATATATACACCTATGGTCCATAACTGGTTGCCAATCACTTTTACTATTGGCCTCTTCATAACTGTAGCCTTCTTCCTGGACATTAGTAAGAGGAATACAAAACCTGCGTCTCAATAACAAAAAGATTTAAAATGATTTTATTAATAAAAAAAAACCAATAGTTAAAAAATAACTAAAGTAATTTATTAATTTTGTTATTGACATACTATGCTTTTACTTAATAAATTGAATTATGGTGGAAAAAGTGATTACCGGGACGGTCCCACTTGCGGTAATCACTTTTTCCACCATAATTCAATTTATAAAAAAAATATAACCATTTTGGCTATGAACACAAGTTTTAATAGACCAAACATTTATTTAATGATAATTTTTCAGCCTAATCCATATGTGATCTAGTGTGATGACAATTAACCCTTAGATGGCGTTTACAGCACCGTAAGAAGGAAAAAGGGTGGAGAGACTTTCATTTTTAATATGTCACCACATGGACTGAATAATAAAATTTTGATTGATTGATTTAAAAAATATAATTAACATTATTTATTCTTACCAGTACATTATTACTATTATCCTCTTCTTCGACCTCTAACCTAGCCTTATCACCTGAATTTGTGAGCAATGGATTTAATTCCTTTTGTTTCATTTTTTCCTCTTTTTCTAACTTTTCTATTGACTCTAGTTCTGTCTCACTTAGTTCTATGTCACTTATATCACTGAACACAGAGTCGTTTAAATCATTTATAAAATCTAAAGCGTTTTTTACAGTAGGAGGTAGTTTTTCTTGGAAGTTATCTTTCGGTTCGAGATGAACTTTTAAATTTAAATAACCGACAGGAGCGATTGGGTCGTCTGTATGTATCACTAATTCTTTATCATCTCTGCAAAATAAATATCATAAAAATTTGAAAATCAAATAGAATTCATTTTATTTAAATTACTAGCTGTTGCCCGCGACTTCGTATGCGTATAATTTAGAAATCAAACCTTAACAAACAGAAGTTTACTATGACGGTCGATAGATGGCGTTGTACCGTTTTTTTAAATCGCGCTATAGTTTCGTTCGACACATTAACACTTAAGTTTGTCAAAATTACTAGGTAGCATTCGGTTTCTTGCGACGCACCGTGACCTTAAGTCAAATCTATGTTCAAATTGTCAAAAGAAGTTAAAAAATTAAATATAATTGTTGGTCACGCTGCTGCAGCGACGTCATATCGTCGAAAGCAGTGCCGTTACCGCGATTACTTTTGCGTTTAGACTTTAGCCACGCCTACTTTTCAAACCACACAGTAAGGTGATCGTGCTAAGAATCTAATGGTAGGTATTTTCATTTCAAAATCAGAGTAGATCACGCTCTGCTTGTCGCTGGTAACCGATTAGCACATTTAGGCAGTATTATTGTGTTTTCTACGCAATTCAGTTTAATTTGCTATTAGTTTTTACTTTTTTAGTTTACTATACATACATTGGTTTGGTACCAATTTTAAGTGCACATCTAAACTTAACTAAATAACTAAAATTAATAGTCAATAGCACCATTAGCAATGTTAACGGAACTTTCTTATTATAAAAACTGTGCATTATAGACTAACGAGTTTAATTCATATAATGTGATTTATTAATTTTGCAATTGACATGCTATGCTTTTACTTAATAAATTAAATTATGGATAGATGGCGTTGTACGTAAAAATAGGATATAAACTCAATCGAGTGACGATTATGGTGGCCTAATTTGATTACTGAAACCACGACCGCAATAAGCTCAGTTGGCAGAGCTACGGAACGGTATTCCGAGGTCGTAGCTTCAAGTCCCGCTTGCGGTAATCACTTTTTCCACCATAACTTAATATATAAATATAATCTGTACAATGAAACAGCGAGGAATAGGTATTTTGTCACTATCAATTTTGTCTGTTTGATATATCTGTAGAGAATAAAACAAGTTACTTACATAACTAATTTCTGTTTAAACAGTGGACAGTTTAATGTGAACGTCTCATATTCTCCACCTTCACCACAAACATTGAGTCCGTACTTCTCCTGCATGACTAGAAGGTGCGGTTGTATATCCCGCAAAGTCATTCCTAGGTGTAACTTTGGGTCTAACCCTAGAGCAGCAACCTGGAATAATTACTTAGCTCTTTATCTCCTTTTTCATCCCATAAATAATCAATTATAGTGGTAGTAATATACTCCATTTATAGGCATTTACAGGCGCCAAGGCTTTTGAGCTACGCTAACCATGGCCTATTGGTATAGCTCTTTATTATGATTTTCAAGTGTTTAGTTTAGATTATCCCTTCACCTCTTCCAGGAATTTTTCTTATATTGTTTTAACTATCTATTTTTTTCGTATTGAAATTTTCGTGAGTTTGAGTCATATTAGAAATACTATATTACCGGCTAACACTCACAGTTTTGGGATCGAAGATGTCGACCCAGGTTTCGAGCATATCCGATGCTCATCTTCAGGACGAGTGCGCAGCGGCGTCTGCGTCGACATCTTCGATCCCAAAACTGTGAGTGTTAGCCGGTAATATAGTATTTCTAATATCTATTTTTTATTGTATTTCCTACATAGGTTTTAATTGTATTACTACGTTCTAGTTATATAGCCGGGACCTAAAAATATAGGGATTTTTAAATTTTTGGTTCATGTAACGGACTGCCGACCAAGAGGTTGCGGGTTCCATTCCCGCTCGGGACAATCATTTGTGTGATTTTTCTAATTGTCATACAAATGTTTGTACTGCGTCTGGGTGTTTCTATGTATTATAAGTACATATGTATTTACAAAAAAAAGTAGTATATGTATTCTATTCGTATTCTGTTACCCATAACACAAGCATAAAAGATGTCCATGAATATTTATTTTTTATTTATTTAACTATCATGTAGCGACAATTTCTATCATAATATTTTGAATTTTGTGTTTTCTATGTATTATAAGTATGTATTTACAAAAGAAAAGTAGTATATGGTAGTCTATCCGTATCTGGTACCCATAATACAAGCATAGAAATATAGCTTACTTTGGGACCAGAGGACGTTGTGTGAAATGTCCTGAATATTTATTATTATTATTATAATTATAAATAGGTAATAATTATAATAATATTAATTATACATTTTATACATATTTATTTTAATTTAAAATTAGCCGTGATAAAACCTAATTTACTCCGCCGCTTACATACGCTGACAGACAGACACACTGAGCAGCGAAGTCTTAGAAATTAAATCCCGTTGGTTATATTCGAGTACGGAACCCTGAAATACGTAGATAGCAACAGCCAGCGTCGCATGTGGTATGTGGTTACTACAATCATATTTATCGCGGAGGCAAGTGATAATTTCACAATCTTGTTTCCTTATGACTGATAACTACTGTAGGGGTATTGACATGTAAATAAGCAGATGTCGGCTGCGTGCGCTTTCACCAATCAGTCACGTGATTTCATTATAACAATTAATTATTATCTAATAGAAATTTCTAGAAAAACATGTACACGTTTCATCTCATAACGGTGATGCGATGGATTTATTACTTCTATTCGGATAAAAATGTATTTGAGACTTGGTTAAGTAATCATCATAACATAGCATCACGCCTTTTTCCCATGGGGGTAGGCAGAGACTATAGAGCGCCATCTGCTACGATCCAAACATACTTCCATGGCTTCATCCACACTCATAAATCTGGTCATACATGCCCGACGGTTGTACTTGGTTAAGAGGATACCAAAATAGCTTCGTGCATTTTTCTACGTACGAAGTTTTCATTGTTTCTTTAGATTGAATGGCTAGAGCTCTAATTTTTAAGTATATGTTTTTTCAATATATGATCTAGGATCGCATAAACTCAGAAACGCGATTGAAAAAAGTTTTCTCGATAGAAAATCTTAGCGAAACAACCTCTCTAATTTTTTATTTTTTTCATTTGTCGGTCTATTATCGCGTATTAACTAATGAAATAACTTTAAAAACATAAGTAACTATTATATATAGAAACACGTAAATCAGAATTAAAATATATTTAGTAGATTTTGAGTAAATAAATAGGAAAAGTATCCCTAATTCTTCATTTTCTGTGCCTACTGGCTGTGTTAATATGTACGTGTCGGCGATGATATACGATAATATTGATGTAGGCCCTTAAGTAAATCAACAGCATAGATACTAATTCGAATGTGACGGCGAAAGACGAGAATGTTGGATTTAAACCCCGTACCAACATGAACAGCCAGTGTGATATTGTAGTAAGAGCATTACCTAGTGTCAATTAATTGATAACTAAATTGTCTTTATACCATCACGTCTTTTCCCATGGGAATAGACAGAGACTATAGATCTTTTACTACGATAAAGGTAGCTGTGCAAGATAAATATCAAACACATTTTTGTGATTGGTTTGAATACCAAGTTGTGGAACACTATTGCTGTTTCATACTAGAAATTATCTTACCTTAATTATGATAGCTTCAACACCACTAGCAATCATTTCCTGAAACAATTCCTTTTGGTTCCGCCTCCACAGGTACGCCAAGGAGACAAGGCCTAGCCGATGACATCTAAAAAGATAATGGCAATCATAAACTTATTATGTAGTTACTAATATAAAATGTACATTAAGAATTTTTTAAATATATTTCATAATTATAATGTTACGTGATCCTATAAAAATCTTTATACAAAAATAAAATCTTTGGTCTATTATTATGTTACAATAATCTAAATAAACACATTGTCCTTCATTTAACCTTAAAATGACGTGACTGACGCACATGTTTCTTTAAAATCAAACTAAGGAATATTGCAATAATATTGATTTTAATAGTAGCCTATATTTCATAAAATTAAGTGCCAGCTAAGTAGTAGTAACTATAAACACGGGTAAATAGAAGCATTGTAATTATTAATTATCTTCGTTAATAGCAAATCTGAAGTATAATAATATACACATAATTATAGTTATATTTTTTTTTTTTTTAATTGACATTATATACGCAGTGCGACAGACTTTGCGCCTCTCACTTATCTCATCGCGTCATAGCCGTCTAATAGATAAATAAAATCTAATAATATTAGACGAGATGTATCTTGATTATAGTAACATTTACATCATCAACTTCCTGTTTATTCCTTTCTATAAGAAAGAAAATTAAACAAAGAAAGTTAGAGAAAAGTAGATAGTACTTAATATTTTCAAAATCTTGCGCTACTCATTCGTTTAAATAAAACCACTTTTTACGGATTTAGACGTATTTAAGTATATAAATTTATTTTGCTTGCTATATTGTAATACTACCTCTACAAAATTAAAAAATTTAGTCAAGATAAAATTATGTATGTTTTGCCTATATATAAATTTAAAAATTTTCTTTATATTGTTAAAATTTTGTTATGTAATTAGAAACTAAAATAATGTTATTAATTTTATGTAGTCTGAGCACAATGTAATATAACATAGTTTATGGTAAGAGTCTATCTTTATGGTCAATGTAAAATTAAATTAGATGTGGGTAAACCCTGTAATAACTGATCGTCGAAGACACATTACAGCTCAGTCTCACCCGTGACCATAGTGACTGCAAAGTCTCCGAAACGTCGGGCCAAAAGTTAAACCAAATAGATAGTACTTTTCTCTAACTTAGCCTAAGAAGGTAGATATAGATACAGTTTCTCTTAAAAAGTAACAGCCTAAACCGGCATTAACATAACAGAAGGTTATTGCTCCACTGTGTCATGCTGACCAAAAGCATTCAAAACGAAGTTCCTTTTAAGGTAAATGTTAATATACCTCATACCTAGCTAACTTTTATAGCAAGTATCCACAAGATTTATGTAATATGGTACCAATATTTTAATTTCAAACTACAGGACCTTGGATATTTATTTTTATTTAATAAAGGTGCTATAAGAACAAAGAGTAGGTGACAATATATCTTGAAGGATTTGCAAAATATTTGTTTACTGACTGCATTATCAATTACCAGACAGTCTAATAATATAAAATAGTCTAGTAAGGAAAATGCTAAGCACGTAATACGAGTATTAATTGGTAACCTAATTCCTTCTGTTTTATGGAATAAGTTCAGCTTCTGCTGTTGACATATTATACCTAAAGTTCGATTTAGGATATTAAAATATGCATTTTTTTTTATTTTAACTTAAACTAGAACTATTTGACCATACGGACAAGTCTATAGTAGTCTATACTTATATACTTATAATATTATAAAGCTAAAGAGTTTGTTTGTTTGAACGCGCAAATCTCAGGAACCACTCGGCCGATTAGAAAAATTCTTTCAGTGTTAGATAGGGCATTTATCGAGGAAGGCTATATAACATCACGTTACGACCAGTAGAAGCGACGCAGTAGTGAAAAATGTTGCAAAAACGGGGAAATTTTTCTAAATTCCACGCGGAAGTAGTCGCGGGCAACAGCTAATATAAACATGTGCACACCTGCACATATTTAAAATTTCATACAATTTGGTACCGACCTATATGAATGAATTACAAATAAACGTTCCGAAAAATTAAGTACATAACTACAAAGATATCTACTATGTATGCTATTTGCATTACTTGTACTCATTTTGTACTATACGTAAAAAGCAATACTTAGCTGAAATGTTTATGACAAAATAAAAATAGCCAGATAATTAAGAAATAATTATTTTACTGCTGACACAAATACTTGGCTACAAAAGTTTAGTGTTCACTTCAAAACTAATGATTGCATAAGCGTTTTTAAATTGCTTTTTACATTGTATAACTACTTTAACGATTAAAATAACCTGATTTAATAGGCAACCTATTTAACTTCATGCGCATTAAATTTAAATATATTGCAACAAATATAAAGTAAGATTCCATTACTGTTTAACGCGTTCAATGCTGAATAATTTGCGAATTTATAGCCAATGCTAATAAAAGAGTCATTCGCCCAGTGCTGAAAACGCGTATGTGCGTTCAAAAAATTTTTCGCGTAGTGCTAAGAACGCTTATGTGCGTTCATAGAAAACTCGCGTAGTGCGGCTGGACGCTATAGCGCGTTATCTTTTACCTTCCCGCAGTGCGGCCGACGCTTATGTGCGTTCGGTAACTTTCGAGTTTTATGACTGTCATATAACAATTACGGGTCATATAAAGGTGTTGGATGGATAAAGGTGCTTCCACACTAGTGTTTATTTGTAAGAGATTTTGTGAAGTTTACGCCATAATATATCTTCTTTCGGTTTTGTTAAAATAGTAAGTTATACCTTAATAAAACAGTAATAGTAAAGGTACCTTCTCCCGAAAGCCCTTTTATTCTTAATTTTTTTTAATTTACGACTTTTCGCCCGCCTCGTTATAGACACCATTTATAAATAGACTAAAACTACCTATTACTTTAGTTAAAAGAGCGAGTCATAATAAAATTATTTCAATAATCTATTGTACTAAATTAGGTTATTGTTGTCGTTGCCGCCGGCGCCCCTGCAAGATTCGTAGCAGAAACCTGACTAGTGTGTAGTCTCCTTTACAATTCCACATTTTACGACCGCTTCGAAACAATAGACACCCAGAATACACGCAATAAACGCACAGGTGCGGCGCACCCCGCTTGCCTACAGATATTTTTTTTGTATGGACGCGTATACGCGTCGGTCCGCACTTGGTGAAGATCAGAAAAACGCGCATAAGCGTTAGCCGCACTGAACGTATTAAGCAAGCAGACCTGGAGAATTGTCGGAATTCGGTAAGAATTGGGAGTGAGATTAAAAGTGTAGCTCAATACCAAATTTCCTGAGAATCACTGTGGACATCCTTCGCCCCATCATGGGATTTTCCATGTAGGGGCAACATTAGATATAGAACAGTATTTTATGTGTATACGTAGCTATGGAAAGTTTTCAGAAACGAGGAAAGAGTATAAATAAAATATACATGGAGAAATTCTTAATTAAGAATCTAATAATGACAGAATAATTTTCGATATTTTTATTTGTTATTAGTATAACTTTTTCTTTTGTTTTATTTTCTAAAAATACTACAATAAAACAACGTCTTCCACTTCCGGAATTATGCCCTGACAATGCCCTTGTTGTGTATTTCTTGGTCTCGGAACTAAAAATAGTCACCTTCAAGGTGTCGACAAAATAGTAAATATCTACAATAAAATGCTACACATTCTGTTCCAATATAATCACCATAACACACTCACGCTTATAATGAGACTTGAGCAACTCCAAAATAATACGTAAAATTGGGCTTAGCATTAGCCAACTAGTGCAATGTAGTTGATGATGCAAAAGAATATTAGTTATTTCGAATTTACTATGCATTAATCCGCGTTTTACGTAGTGATTTTAATTTTTTTATAATTAGGATAAGTATTTTACCATTGAAGCGTAAACTAGTTACAAAGAAAAGCAGGAGAGTGCAATTTAATTAGGCGAAACGGATACCACACCCGAAACCACACTACACACTATTGGGATTGTTCATAATTTTTGACCTGCTATTTTTATTTTATTTTTTGAAAAGACAGACTATTTTAAGCAACCTGTTTTAATATTATTGAAATATTCACTATATAGAATTTTTTAAATTATATATAATATAGATATTATTTTAAATGTTGTGACGTCATCGTTGTACGCGATTTATGTATTGCCTTTTCCCGATAGACTTGAGACAGATTGCAATACACCTTTTCAAACTTGCCAAGTTGATTCCAATTTCAACTCCACCACATAGTGGTATATCCCTAAGAACGCCTTAATATTTTAAGTCCTTCATTTCAAGGGCAAATAGAGATAATTTGCTTTTTTGAAAAATTATTGTTAATATAGAAAATTTTCCGTAAAAACTAATGGATCATGATCAGAAACTCTATTCCCCGAAACGGTTTTCGTATTAAGAGTTTAAAAAAAAAATTAAAATGCCAATTGCTAAACAGAAATATCAACATAGATACACAAAACCATTATAATTCTATGAAATGAATGTTAACTTATTAGTGTTAACCAGTAACGGTCTTATTCATAATGACTTATCGGAGGTTTAAACGGAGATTTTATCGGAGAGATAATAAACGTTTTATCGTAAAAAGACTATTATAAATAACAAGTTTGGACAATTTTCGCCAACCTATTTTGGCGAACTTTTAAATTTCCGATAAGTCATTATGAATAAGACCGTTAATCTTTAATATCTATGTGAGAATTAATTTATGTATGTTGGTACTGATTGTTGTTAATATCATGTAAACATTATAGTCACGATTTAATAACATTAATATTCACGGAATCACGCGCATTTAAAAACAACGTCTTCTGTTCTTGAATTAAGCGTTAAATGCTTGTGCTAGGGTTACCAGATCACAGATTTACAATTTTTAGAAATTAATAATTTGTGTGATATTCATAATTGTCATACAAATGTTTGTACTGCGTCTGGGTGTTTATATGTATTTTATGTATGTATTTACAAAAGAAAAGTAGTATATGTATTCTATCCGTATTCTGGTACTCATAACACAAGCATATAAGCTTAACTTGGGACCAGAGGACGTTGTGTAAAATGTCCGTGAATTTTTATTTATTTATTTGATAGATAGTAAACATCTTAAAACTAGAAGAGTTTACACACAATAATAGATTTTAAAAGAGAATCGAACCTATGACAAAATGAGCTCCAATATTAAGTACTAGCTGATACCCGCAACTTCGTACGCGTGGAATTTAGAGAATTTTCGTTTTTACAATATTTTTCACTTATGCTTCACTTCTGTTACCGGCAGCGTGATGTTATATATCCTATAGCCTTCTCGATAATTGGACTATCCAACACAAAAAGGATTTTTGAATTCAAACCAGTAGTTTCTGAGATTAGCGGATTCAAACAACTCTACAGCTTTATAATGAAATGACCATGATTTTATTAAGACCAATTATTTACTTTAATAAAAAACTAATTTACATCAGTCTGGTACCAGTGAAGGATGTTGTTAAAATCTTAGACCAATACATACATAAAGTTTGCAGTAAAGATTTTGTCAATAGATGCAAAAATTAACATAATAACTATGTAAGTACAAGTTTTCAACACCTTTTGAATAAATATTAGTATTATTGATACAGAAAATGTTGACACAGACTTGTGATTTTTAGAAGTCAACAAATTATAATTATTACATGATCTAAAATCTATTGACATACCTAATGACTTTTCGGTGCTTTTATGTATATGTCGTACGATGTTTTCTAATCCGGTATTAAGCTTAATAATTGTGTAGTAATTAAAATATTGTAGGTATACTTTTTTTTTAGTAGTAGTACAAGTGTTACCACCCCATCTCCTCCCAAGGGTGCTGTAAAAATCAGCTAAGGGATATTGCACACAGATAACATCCTCTGTGAGAGACGGAAAACTCGAAAATAAACCCTGTGCCAACACGCCTGGTCAGCGCGGTACAGTAGACCATTATCCCTCCAAAGTGGAGGAGGCCCGTGCCCAACAGTGGGACGTAAATGGGCTGAAGAGGAAGTATACTTTTTTTTTAGTAATAAAGTAGACCATTTAATCTTGGCCCAAGAGTCAAGGGCGGACGTAAAAAACGTAGTTTTGTATTCGAGAGTTTTGTGGAAAAATACTAGTTAACATAAATATCATGGATATTGTCGGATTTTGTAATATTTGTACCACAGATACGTCACATGTAGTGTCTATGGCGGAGGCACTAATAGGCTAGTGCAGTAACAGCTATTAGTGTATAGTTGGACACCTAAATCTTAAGTGATTAAAACCCATGGTTACTAATCTTTCAATATAAAATAAATAATTGACGGGCTTCGTGGTCTAGTGGTTCATATTGCGGTCATGAGGTCGCGGACTGCCGTTCACGAGGTCGCGGGTTCGATTCCCGCCTCGGACAATCATTTGTGTGATGTTTATAAATGTCATACAAATGTTTGTCTTGCGTCTGGGTGTTTCTATGTATTATAAGTATGTATTTACAAAAGAAAAGTTTTATGTATTCTATCCGTATTCTGGTACCCATAACACAAGCAAAATAAGCTTAGCTTGGGACCAGAGGATGTTGTGTGAAATGTCTGTGAATGTTGTTATTTTTTTTTGTCTTTAATATTCTAGTAATTGATTGTAATACTTACACATTCTCTACCCTAATTCTTTGGTAATCGGATAAAATGGCGCCCACCGATACAGCTTCTACATTTAGATCATCCTAAAACAATAATATCATTATATGTATGTAGCGTCAGGCTCCGACATTGTTAATTAAAACAAACACAAAAGTCTTCACACAATCACTTTGCTTATTTCAAATAACAAAACTTTAAACTTCAAATTAATTTTAATCGTAATTTAGTGGTAGGGTAGGTGTGCACTGGGCGACGGTCGGCTAACGAATGACAAATCGTGCGCGCGCGCTGCTTTATATAGGGTCGCTGCTCGTTGTTTTCAAAACATTTGATGGTGGCGCCGTCACGGCCATGCTGACATACGCTCGTCCTCGAGCGTCTTCTGAGTGTCTGAGAATAAGACAACAAAATGTTCGCTCATCCTGACTCACTTAGTGACTAGTTTATAAGTTGTGAGGTTAATAACAAGATACTCAACAATGTGCTGGTCCGGCAAGCCCTTCAGCATACTAGAACTATTAATCCCTTCTCATCAGTTTCAAAACCGGAGACTGTATAAATCCCTCTCATCAGCTTTAAAACCGGAGACTGGATAAATCCCTCTCATCAGCTTTAAAACCGGAGACCGGATCCGTGCCAGACCGGAAATCCCTTTAGCTGACAGAGCTAGACCAGATTTCCCTGTGGCGAATGATAGACCGGATTTGCAATCCCTATAACCCAAAAGGTTAGACCAGAGTGCAATCCCTATAGCTGAGTTATTGGACCGGACTCCCTTCAATAACTTTTTCCTACATTTTTTGATATATTAGTTCTCTCTCTTTTCTAATTCTTTTTCTTTACTTTAATTTTACTATTATTATTTTTATAATTAATTATCGTGATGGACAATGGCAGTAGTTACAATAGTAACTGAATCAGGTTACTCTGATGATGAATCCTCTAGACAATCGTTATTAGCGCTTAAAGTACGTGTACCAGTTGACTGAATGCTACCATCAATTGATAAATTGTTACTATCAGAAAATTCATCCTCAGCGTCACCAACCACAACTAAGCTAGGACCACTGCGATCGACTTCATGAACACCATTATTTTGACTTACATCCGCCGTCACGTCATCATCATTATAAGTTTCAGTTACTTCTACAAATCCTAATGGGCCCCGGGGTACTTCGCGTAAATTTTCATGGGCAATTTTGTATGTTCTATTGGTTCCGTTAACATGCTTCAGTTCGTACCTATCGTTTTCTAGGATAGCAGTGATTTTATAGGGGTCTTTATACTTTGGGTCCAACTTAGATTGGTGTCTTTCTTCACTTTTCGCAAAAACGAAGTCTCCAACAGAATAGGGTCTTATTTTGACCTTACCCCGGTTAAAACGAGCGACATCAGACTGAGCCAGTCTCTTTATATTTTCTGACGCACTAGACCGTGCCGCTTCTAAATCTAGTCTGGCAGGACTTTCGGCACCTGAAGCAATTCTGGAAATACCTAACGAGTTACCTTGTATTCCCAACATCAGCTCGATTGGGGTAAAGCCAGTTTACTCTGCATCGAGTACTATTGAGAGCTAGTTGAATCTCGCCTAATTGTTCTTGCCACGACCTATCGGAATTACCTTCGGCTATTGTAAGTAGGCTTTTAAGAGTTCGCATAACACGTTCCACCTGGTCGTTGGCTCTGCAAGTACCCGTGGCTACAAAGTGTAACTCAATATTGTTGTCTTTACAAAAGTTCCTGAAATCTGTATTGTCGTAGGAGCGTCCGCGATCAGCTATTATTCTCTTCAGTGTTCCAAACAAATGAACAGAGTCTTTGACAGCTTCAATAGCATCAATGGAATTGAGTGTTAATGTGTGCTTCTAATCTCTGTATAATCTGTAATAGTGACAGAACAGTACTCCTTGCGGTCACTCTTACCACTGAGTTTACCTGTGAGATCTAAGTGCAAAGTATGCCACGGAAGTGGAACCTTGGGAATCGGGTGCAAACGAACTTGCTGGGCACCTGATGGACCCTTTGAAGACTTGCAAACCACACAGGAATCCACGAACTTCTTAACATATTTGGACATTTTACTAAACCAATAAAGGTCATATAATTTATCTAGCGTCTTTTCATAACCCATATGTTTTATGTCACTATGGACGTGGCTAATAAGCGACCATATTAAAGAGTGTGGAAGGATTGGTAACCACTTAGTAACTTTGGCGCGTTCTATTTTACGGTACAGTATGCCTTGCCTAATGTTGTAAGTATGGGCGATTTCAGAGGGTAATTGATTCGATTGTACTTTTGAGATTAAGTCTAAGATTTCAGAGTCTCGTTGTTGTTTTGTTTTGTTTCTTTTCATCTATTCAAAAATAAGTTAGTAAAAGGTAGAATCACCAACATGTTAGCCAGCTCTACTGTTTCTTCCGCCCATATGGTCATCATGGAACAAAAACGTAATAACCGCTCGTCCATCCATTTTGGGTCAAAATCAACCACTTCATCATTATCATCCACTCAAAACACTGCTGCCAAACTCATTCTACACGGTCTTAAAATTCTATTTAGAACACAGAGGATTTCAAGTAAAAATTGGAGAAGAATTATCTAAACTATGTTACATAAACGCATTGGTGCCACGAGGATCTGTATTGGGACCAGTTCTATACTCCATATACACTGCAGATATGCCCGAAACTCCAGGTATCACAACAGCAACATAGGCAGCTTCACTTGGGCAAAGCACACTAAAGCAAAAAGTACTGAAGCAAATATAGAAATAAGAAACATGTCATGGCTCCTTGACAATCTAGCCTCTCGCTCTTTTACAAACTCTCCAAGTACCTTGTTGTAAGTCTTTTACAAACTCTCCAAGTAGCCTTGCTGGAACCGATTTGGATGTACGGCGTGGAACTCTGAGGATCATAACTAACATAACTCATAACAAAAAAAAAACATAGAACATAGAAATAATAAAATAATAAATAAAATAATAAATCGTAAAACTCTAACCAAGAAATTCTTCAAAGTTTCCAAAATATTGCCCCGCCAACAATCTCAAACGCACATTAGTTTGTCTAAAACAGTGAAATTCATTAATTCCTAAAAATGCCTGCAGTAAGAGGAAGTGAACAACTACTGCAAGAAGTATAAAGGGCTATTAAACCAAGATAACAATGCACTTGCCAGGGGCTGTCATATTGTTGCTGCAGCAGAATGACATTACTTAATGTAGTGATGCCATAATTTATACCAAACCCGTGAAAATATTTATTTGAGCAGCATTATTTTTCTGAAATTCATCAACCTGTAAATTGGGCCACAAAAATAAAGCTTCATATTTATCAAATCATTCTGTACTGATTACCCACAAAGGGTGGTTTCAGCATCTAAATCATATTAAATTAATTATTACAAGACATAATTAAAATATTTTAGTATGTGTAGCAAAATTAGAGGAACTTTAACTTCAACTTCTTGTTCTTAATGGCATCATTCCCAAGATGAAGCAGATCAGGAGTTAAATCATTTTCAAAAAGGAAAAGGTTTAATGTTTAAACGATTTTGTTTTGTTCAAAACAAATTGATTTAATTGGCTATTACAAATAGACTCTACTCTTTTATTCGAACGATATCTTGATGATAAAATTAAAATAAATCAAAACGTTATCCATAAAGATTGAAAACTGCAGTATTATATTTTGAATTTATTAAAATTGCTGTGCTATATTCTAGTTACGGAAATGTCTTTGTTATCAAAATTAAATTCTCAACTTCGTTTATCATTTTACAATGTGTGGGTAATTGTAGATTACAAAATCTATCGATTTAATCACAATTGTTAACTTTTCTACCAAGTCAAATTGATGACGGTAGTTCAACAAAATCATATTATTATAAAGTTCATTTCGGTAGTGTAGCAACCGGTAGTGAAAACGTTAATTGCGGACAAAGCGCATCTAAGCGATAAAATTACGTGGTGTTATTGTGAAACTTATTCAGTGTTAAAAGAGAACCAGAGAACATTGCTTTTTATAAAGAGTGTACTGAATATGTGGTGATCTATTAATTACGCAGTTATAACATGGGGTGAGTACTTGTGGCTTGTTTTTATCAATCTTTCTTTGAAGATAATCATAAAATATCAAAATTGTCTTTTAAATCTGTGTATTGCGCAATTTTACAATAAAGTTAGGTTTGTTACGTGACGTTTTATTATCTTACTGCGAACATGAACTAGGCGTATGAGATGTCATAACAATATGAAATTTTAGTCGAATTTTGGTATTTTATTGCACCACGGCTTAGTATTGCAAATGACTTTTATTTTTCTTTCCTTTTTTTTTTTTAACTCTTAGAAGAATGATATTGCTTACCAAGTATGATGACGTGGTTCCATAGCTATGAGTTGCTGTTTGAAATGTCACTTGCTCACACTCACACAATAATTTTTACTCACTTGTGAAGACACGCTTTTAACTACTTTTAATTATTGGTAGGGACGCTGTTATACGCATAACCTACCATTAATTATTACGACGGCATAATTGTACGATATCTTTACTTTTGATTGCACGATATCTTTACTTTTGATTTTAGCAATTGAACGTTTTACACTTTTGAGTTAGCCTTAGGGGCTGTTTCTCGGGTTTTTTATCCCACACTTCTGATGTAGCGTCAGGCTCCGACATTGTTAATTAAAACAAACACAAAAGTCTTCACACAATCACTTTGCTTATTTCAAATAACAAAACTTTAAACTTCAAATTAATTTTAATCGTAATTTAGTGGTAGGGTAGGTGTGCACTGGGCGACGGTCGGCTAACGAATGACAAATCGTGCGCGCGCGCTGCTTTATATAGGGTCGCTGCTCGTTGTTTTCAAAACATTTGATGGTGGCGCCGTCATGTATTTATTTTAAATTAAAAAATAAAAATTGAGAGGTGACAAGGGACACCCGGATGGAACGAAGTTGCTTTCGACTAATAAAGGAATTTTAATAAAATTTTATATAAGTAATAAATTATTATGTAGTACCTACATATAATAGATACTCAACAATTTATAAAAAAATAATATTATTATTTTATTAATGTTATGAGTGGGAGAGAGGGGGAGAGAGAGAGCGAGAGCGGGAGATAGAGAGAGAGCGAGAGGGGTGGGGGTCGAGAGAGAGAGAGAGAAAGGGGGCGAGAGAGAGAGAGTGAGGGAGAGAGAGAGAGAGTGAGGGAGAGAGAGACAAACAGAGAAACACACGCACGCCGCACGGCTTACAATACAGCTATATCAAAAAGTGTCATTACAACTTTTGGTGTTAATTTTTCTGTTTAGCCCCCTTTCGTAACACGCGATAAGGAACTTCATTCCAAAATGCGATGTCCTTCAAAAGGGCCAAATGCCCTTACTTAGCACTTATTACCATCATGCATGCATGTATAAATAAGCTAATATAGTGTAAATAGAACCAAAGAAGTGTGTATGATGACAGGAGAGCAGTTGCCCACAACTTTGTACGAGTGGAATTTTGAAATAAAGCTTTATCAAATTATACAAAAAATCCATCCTCTTGAACCACTCTATCTATTAAAAAAACGCATGTAAATCCAATGCACATAGGGACATACATACAAAAATAACAACTTTGTTTTATAATAAATAAAAATAAATTATCAGGAATACAACAATGTAAAATTATCAGAATTCCTTTGTCCATGTGCTTGTTAAAATATTTGTTATACTTATAACTATGTATGATATCAACTAAATTAACAAAAGAGGTTATTTATATCATGTTTACAAGATAATAAACAAATCTATGTTTCAAAGTTATTCTAACAATGTTTCTTATCATTGTTATCAATTTTTAATAGAGTAAACAGTGACCATATAGTTACATACAAAATTACTTACAGCTATAAAATGTATTAAGTGTAGATCCCTACATATTTTAATAGAAATCAGTACTTCTGATTAAAAATAATGGTCATAAAAAAGTATGTGTGTATTAACCCAAGATGTATAAAAAAGGAAATTAGACTTATGGAACAACTAACAATCCCTCACAAGAAACTGTAATGACAAAAACTTCTGTATGTTCAGACTATGGTACTTGTATTTTTATAGAACAATATTTTATACTTTACAATCATATGTGACACATTACTGTGGGTTAGGGAAAAAAAGTTTGAGACAGAGCACCACACAAGCGAAGGAAGTCCATTAAAATAAGATTTAAGACCATTTACAATAAATGATCTACAATTATGGATAGATTTGTATCCTTATTTATCAGTATTTTTTTTATCTAGAGTCCACTTTTCAATAGGAAATTCTAGCCATCAGTAGCTTATTGAAAAGTAAGTAAGGAAAAAGTAAGGTTAAGATTTTTCTGTCTGTAGTATAGGTAATCAATGAAGATAGGTATATTATTGAAAATGGCAACAGGTGTAACAGTATATATTTATATTATAAACTAGCTGACCCGGCAAACGTTGTTTTGCCATACAAATGTTAGGGGTAGACAAATAATTTTAAATAAAATATTAATGCGACTATATATTGAAATGTAGGCTATCTTATCTTTCAAGTTGGGTCGAATTTCACACAGTGTGCAAATCAAATTTAAAATCGGTTCAGTAGTTTAGGAGTCCATCGCGGACAAACATTATGACACATAATTTTTATATATAAAGATAATTACCCTAATAATCAAATTATAGTGGTAAAAATTAATACAATGAGCAAGCATCTTACTAATGGTAATCATTTTATTGACTATATTTGAATTATTAAGTAGGTAATAGCATAGCAATCGAAAAATAATACAAAATGACTGTAGAAATTACCTTAATTTTAGACAAGAGTCTGTATAAGTCTTCCACCTCATCATTATCTGTGCAATCATATGTTTTGCCCTGGTTTACAGCATCACCCGTTATCTTTTCTCTATATAAAGGCAGATTCATAGCTTCAGCATACAATTCTATGTTTTGATGTCCAACAGTTTGATACATGTAACTGTCTAACTCATCTAAAACAGAAGACAGATTGGCAACATTGTTTTAA
Source organism: Orgyia antiqua (assembly GCA_916999025.1). Classification (NCBI taxonomy): domain Eukaryota; kingdom Metazoa; phylum Arthropoda; class Insecta; order Lepidoptera; family Erebidae; genus Orgyia; species Orgyia antiqua. The sequence continues at coordinate 11,126,099 of OU779869.1, forward strand.
GAAATGACTGAATTTAATACTGTATAGCAACATAGTAAATAAAAACACCCTTGAACGGGATTGTGATACAATATATATATATTTAGACAAGTTAGTTTAAGTATTATACAAAAAAAATTGGAAAGATATACCTAATTAAGTTCAGAAGTGGGAGATGCCATTGGCATTTAGAGTAAAATATTTGTGACAATAAAAATAGTAGCTATAACAGTCGTGGCGCGCATCAAAAATAGTTATTATTATAATAATATACAGTTAGTAAATGGAACATTTATACAGAACTAACCTTTTTGCACAGGCTGCATATTGGCGAGAGCAACGATGGTGTGGCCGGCACTAACACACTGCATCATGTTGTAGCAGCTGTCCTTGCCTCCACTAATTAACGCAACAGTCCTCATTTTTAAAACAATATTGTAATAACTCAGAACAAGAAACCTGTAAGTTACATAACATTCACAATAAATTGTGCGAGTGCGACCTTTTTTAGTCAAATTAAAGCATAAAACGCAGTCTCGATCACGTCACAATCATTTCTGCCGATAGCTAGTTAGTTTGTGCTGCTACTGTCTGATGCGACTTCACCACCTGTTTGCAAAGCAATCACAACGCAACATAGTCGTTATCTATTTTGATAACATTGTTAAAATTGCAAAAAAGTCATATTTAATTCTCGGCTCGGTCAAGCTCCGTTCATTATCATCACATCACAGACTAGTTTAATCAGTCCATGATCCATCATTAATTTAATGTCAAACGAAAGTGCATATAGCTAGTTTTCCAATTGCAGAGCATAATGCGACTCAGTGCTGCACAATGCTGAACTATGCTGATGCTTAATTGGAACATGAATTAGTTTTCAAATGCACCAGCAGAGTGCACTAAGTTCAGTGTTAAAAAAAAATACTAAAATAAAATTGTATTCACATTATAAGAAGTGTGGAATATAAAAAAGTCATTGTTTGTACCTTCATCCATACTTATATATTTTTTTAAACACAGCTTGAATTAACTTTGATTATTTTCTGAAAACTCCGACGAAACGAAAGGCTTAAAAATTTTTTTAACAATAAATAATATTACTAACGATAATATTATATAAATAAAATTTCAATCAATGCCAATAAAAAAAAACTTGTTAATTTTCTGTCGCTGAAGTTGGTAAATTCCTCTCCATCATACCATAATCAGTCAGTCATAATCATGTCGTCTAAGTGTATCATCCAGCTTAACTGAAATCGTGTGTTGTATTTCAGTATTTAAAAAAAAATAGTATTATGGTTTTCAGTAATAATAATTGTTAGTGGCAACAGTAATACATTACCTACATCCTCTGCAAAAATGTTGACTTACTGTCACTGTTATATCTATATTAATATACTCTTTGCTGTCACTGTTTCTGGCATAAATTACAGTACAGTCCCGGGTTGTTCGATTTAGCAACACGAGCCTAATATTATTGATTTGTATTAAATCTACTAACAATTATTTGTGTTTGTTCCAGGCCCTACTGCTGCCACATTTTCTTTTAAGTTTTTTTTAAGTTTGGCCTACTCTTCAAGAAGCCCATGAGTATCCATTACATGTCGCTGGCAGTAATTGCTGATAAATCTATATTATTAAACTCTTTGTTGCTGATTGACTACCTACACTAATCAGCAGATTGCCACAAAACAAAAAATAATAATAACACAGAATAACACGTAATAACACGAGCCTATTTGCCACTCCATAAATTAATAGCTAAATAATTCTTAAACATGAAAGCTTATGTCACCATTCGTAGGCGGTTGTCCCGGCCTATGGCCTTAGGGTAAATATGCCTATATACAGACGTAGAAATGAACAACAAAGTCTCAGAAATGGGTACCACGAAATGAAAAGAAATGGTACGTTTTTAAAGTACAGTACCAAAACCTAAAAATATTACTCGCTATAAAAACCGAAAAATACAATTTTAAGAAGCAGAGCTGCGCTCGTTTTCTGCGGCAGGGACCACATATGGAGTTCTACCTACGTGCTCTTGTAATTAATAAGTTATTACTGTTTTTACTTCAAAGTATTTAGCATTTAGTTTTAGACCAGCGACATAATACGCGTTAGAATCGCTCACAAAAGGTTCCATACCGTGCAACTATTAGCATATATATTATTTACCAGTTTTAGTATTTGTTGTTATACACAAATATTAACTAATAGAAAAACATTAACTGTGAAAATTTCAACTTTCTGGTTATAACCGTTCTTGAGATATAGTCTGGAGACATACAGACGAATGGACAGCAGTCTCAATAATGGCGCCCGTTTCACCTTTTGATACGGAACCCTAAAAACCTCCTGGCGTTATTTATTCAAATATAAAATTAGTACCTAATTCCAAAGAGAGATGGGGCTTTTGTAATATACATGGTTGAGCATCCCTATTGCGTGTTATTTTTTAATACATAATAAAATTATACCACGTAAAGTATACAGTAAAACCATAGCTATTTACCAAATGCCCCTACCGAACATAAGTATTTTATAAGATGGTGAATATAAGAATTATTATAATTGTTTAGATTTACTTTAATTTTCATCACACTCGCTATGACGCATCAAGTAATGCCCGCCAGCGCCATCTGTTACATAAAAAACAAATTAATTTAAAACTTTATTCATTCTGTAAATTACAGAAATACTTTATTTAGACAAATATGATTAAAAGGATTTTTAATTGCTCCACTTAAAGCAATAATGTAACTATATCTTATATGATCGACGAGAAAACGAGAATATAAATAATACACATAAAAGTAAATCAAACTGAATTAATCAATCAAATGTGTATTAATACATTATAGAAAGTCTGTAGTTTTGATGTTGCTAGTAATCAAAATAGATTTGTGTTAAAATATCGGCATTTTAATGTTTTCGACAGATATTCCTAAAAGTTACAGGGGTTATTTTATTTATTGCACAATTTTTTTATTTTATTATAATCAAATAAAATATTTTATTCCATACATCGAAGTGAATGCTCAGTCAGGTACAGACGAAGTCAAATGATCTATTACCGTTCTTGAGTGATTTGTCAATATATTGATGCGGTGGTTTGAATCACGTTTGAATTTATCTTCGAAGCTCCTTATTTCTTTTAATTTTTGTCGTAGAATTGTAACATAATTTAAATGGGTTATTAGTTATTGTGTTACTCAAGAGTAATTTGTGTTAAAGAGTGTTAAATCATGGTGTTGGCCGAACGAAGTAATGATGTTCGAAACGGGAAGCGGTCAAGGGGGCCAAGCCCTAATGGCCATGGAAGTCCAGATTCCAGTTCAGAAGATGAGAACGGTACGAAACTCACTAATTTCTTATCGCTTTCTATAGCTTTTGGTGAAAATTATATTCATAACAATCTGTGAGCTTTTTGCATGTTGATCATACGTATTTTGTTCCTACGTAGATGTTTACGTGAGGATTTCATTGTGATTTCTAAAACGATGTAATTATACTTTTTTAAATACACATGACGCTTTTGCCATTTAAAATCATTTATATCATCTGACACCTTGCTTTATTTTTTTATGCTTACCATCATCGCCTCCATGCTGCGCTCATATCATCTCGCAATTTTTACACGAAAACCAAGCAGTAGTTCCGTTTGCAGCTGAGAAAATAAGGGTTGGCAGAGATTATCAGGCGACATGTCCTGAACTGGAACCGCTGGATCAACGAAAACCAGAGCTTATATCTGACAGAGCATTACTTGTATGGTCACCTACCTCTGATATATCTGACATAAAATGTGAGTGCATTTCAGTTTCGAACAATGTTATACTTATGTTGGCTTAACTTTTGATCCAAGAACAGCTATTTTGGATCTAGTTTTTTTTTTGTAGGTAGCCTGTACCATAGTAAGTCCCCACGTAAAATATTACTGCTCTTCTTGCTGACGAGATAAAGTAAGTAAAAAACGTTTCGTGGTATTTTTTTTGCAGCTTTAAAACCTGCTAAAGTTGAGCTATGATACAAAATTGGGCTTATATTTTGAAAGTCCGTTACCCGAAGTTAGTTTGTTAGGTTTTTTTTTTATAACAACCCAAAAGCAATCTGTCCGTTACCCGAAGTTAGGTTAGGAAAACTTGGGGGGAGGGAGGGGTTTGCGCGGGTTTTCCCCCCCATAGGGGGTACCCACCACACCCCTCCCCCCCTCCCCGCACCCCCCACCCCCCCAAAATAGCTGTTCTTGGATCAAAAGCGGAACCCTTATGTTTGCCTAGGAGTATTATATCTAACGTCATAATTTTTTTAGTGGATGAATATATAACTACAGCTAAGGAAAAGTATGGATATAATGGAGAACAAGCTTTGGGGATGCTGTTTTGGCATAAACATGATCTTAATAGAGCATCAATGGACTTGGCTAACTTTACACCTTTCCCAGATGAATGGACGGTTGAAGACAAAGTGTTATTCGAACAAGCTTTTCAGTTTCACGGTAAAAGTTTTCACAGAATAAGGCAAATGGTTAGTTGTAAAGCCCATTTTTATATATCTGTATTTATTTATTTATAAATAAATATATTTTGTACCATTTGATGAATTACAGTTGCCTGATAAGTCAATTGCATCATTAGTCAAGTACTATTATTCCTGGAAAAAGACCAGAGCTCGTACTTCTCTCATGGACGTAGTTAGTGAAGGCCGCAATCCTACAGCCTCGGGAACGGGCAAACGGGAATCTGGTGCTGGATCGGAACCAGGGGGTTCTGACAAAGAATCAGACAATGATGAAAAGGTATGTATCATTCTTATGTTTTATACAGCTTGTAAATTGTAGCAAATATAATTTGCTCTTGTTATGTGTAGCATCATTGCTCAACATATGTGTTTTATAGTTTAGTATCATATCCTCACAGGTTTTAAATATTATGTGGTAATGTATCTGGATTGTCCAAACTATTGTGGCTTTAAAACCAATTGGCAAATATTTAGTAAATAAAACTGCAGAGTGGTAGTGTTCACTATTGAAAAGAATTGATTAGATCATGAGTTATTTTTTGCCTGTGGTACTTAAAGAAAGCAAGGCAGGCAGGAAAGGGAATTTATACTAAAACATAACACATACTGAATGAATACATATCACAGCTATGTTGGATGTGTCAATGGTTTTTAATTTACAATGAGTTATGGATTTTTGTTGACTAACTATCACAGAAGTGGACTTTCCATCGTGGTATTGTCCGTGGAGGCAAGTTCTTAGCGGTAGGCGCGGCACCACAACGCGCCGTCAGACAACTGGGCGCTCAGGTGGGTGTTTTGCTTCCCCACAATGAGTATAACTTTGTTACTGTTACAAATTGATGTTCAATATCTTGTTCCATCCTTTTCACTTAGTCTTTTCAGTGTTACATCATCCATTTTCAATAATATTTGCCATTTGAGATGTCAATGTCATGCCCTGATAATTATTGTTATTGCTCTGTCATGTCATAAAACTGCACTTGCAATATTCATGCAACTTTCACCTACAAAAGATATCCAATGTCTATCTTAGAGTATAATAAAGTTGATGTCAAATTTCACTTCAATGTTGTAGTAGAAATCAAATCAGGCTCTTTCCATGAAACATACTTGTATATTATATTCAACAGTGATTTTACACAAATTATAATTAAGTTCTTCAATGATCACTTTGTTGATCCAGAAGACAATCATATCAAACAGTCAAATAATATAATTTGGTAATAAATAATAACTTTTCTGGAAGAGCTCTCTTACTCCAGCCTATTTACGTCCCACTGTTGGGCACGGGCCTCCTCCACTTTGGGAGGGATTATGGGCTAGTGTGTGCACAAGGTTTATTTTCGAGTTTTCACACCCTTAGGAGGAGATAAGGTGGTCACATGTGTATTCTTAATCTATCACCATACAGAGAGGCTAGTCATGATGTATTAGGGTAGTATTACATATTTAATGCTTGTTTCATTTATATTTTTACCACTCTGCATTTTTATTTACTTATTAAAATAGCTATTACTTATTCATACTAAATTTAGTTTCTATATCACTTAAATGTTCTGATTGGTGTTCTATTGTATAAATCGTTTTTTCTCTTAAGTGTACTCCTACATTAAATTAGATTGGTGGAAGTTAAATTGTAACAAATAAAAATTACGATAGACCTCTAGTAATTTCAATAATGTTTAAATATAAGTCTGAATGTTCACAGAATCAGAACCTAAGAGTTTACAATTTAAATATATTGTTGCAAAAATGAAATCCTTTAGCCAAGATGTATTGAAGTTCAATAATAAAATCCTTTTGCCAATATTCTCTAACACTTACGCGACTCATTTGTTTAAATAAAACTACTTTTTACGGATTTCGGAAAATCCGTAAAAAGTAGTTTTTTTATCCTTTTGCCAAGGTCTATTGAAGTTCAAAAATGAAATCCTTATGCATTGGTATTGAAGTTATTAAATAAAATACTTTAGCCAATATGTATTGAAGTTCGAAAACAAAAATCCTTTAGCCAATATTTATTGAATTTCAAAAATGAAATTGTTTAGCCAAGAAGTATTGAAGTTCAAAAATAAAATTCTTTAGCCAAGAAGATGTATTGAATAATGTAAATAATTTAACCTTAACTGTAAATTTCTGTTCTGGCAAACAATAATTAAGATTGCATGTCAAAATTTTTGTATTTTCTTTCCAAATGCTCAATATTTTCTTCAGTTCTGTGCATTTATATGGCTCCACAATGTTGAGAACATGCAATGTGATATGCTTTTTCTACTATTTACAGCCCTAATATTCCATGCTACTAAACCTTACACTCTGTGTTTGTTTTCATCCAAAGTCTAGATGCATTATATTTGGCACTAGCTGTTGCCCGCGACTTCGTATGCTTGGAATTTAGTAAATTTCTCCCGATTTTGCAACATTTTTCACTGATGCATCACTCCTATTAGTCGCACTGTGATGTTTTATAAGCTATAGCCTACCTCGATAAATTTACTATGGAAAACTGAAAGAATTTTTTAAGTTGGATCAGTGGTTTCTGAGATTAGCGCGTTCAAGCACCAATATGTTTATTCATTACTTACCATTTAAACAGGCATCAAAGCACTAATAAATAAATAAATATTCACGGACATTTTATAAAACGTCCTCTGGTCCAAAGCTAAGCTTATATGCTTGTGTTATGGGTACCAGAATACGGATATAATGCATAAACTACTTTACTTTTGTAAATACATACTTATAATACATAGTAAACACCCAGACGCAGTACAAACATTTGTATGACATTTATGGATATCACACAAATGATTGTCCTGACCGGGAATCGAACCCGAGACTTCGTGATCGGCAGTCCATTACATAAACCACTCCACCACGAAGCCCGTCTAAGCTACTTATGCTACTTATTTGATTATGCTTTTAAAAAGTAGGTGACCACAATTTTTGTGGACTCGTAGCATCTCTTTGCTTTTATTTATTAATTACTAGCTGCGCCCTGCGGTGTTACCCGCGGTAAAAAGAATAAAAAATAAGTTCATTTTCTATTCCATTTTTCATTGGAAATATTTATGAAAATCCATCCAGTAGTCTTTACGTGAAAGCACAATAAACATCCTTACATATTTAAACATTGGAGTATGGATAGAAGACCGAGCAAACGTTCGCGTTGCTCGGCCAACAATTTAAGTATTTTATTTTATACTGCGTAATTCTTTTTTCGTCATATCTCCTAAGATACTCATTTGAATTGCATGCTGTAAAGAGCAGTTATAATCTATATTAATTGCGTAAACTAATTAAGCTATTTAATTTGATAAAAAATTACTATATACACATAAATAGCTTTTAAAATCACCCCATTGAATTTCATAATTTTTTTGACATTATTATGGGTACAACGGGTTTCCCTTAAAAGATAGACATATGCCCTCGCTGACTTTTTTGAAGAACTATAGGTAACGAACAATTCCTCCATACATTAGTTTGTTGTACCTCACATACGAGGGGAGGTCCAAAAGTTCGTGGAATGGAGGGGATGGAGTGGGGATAGGGGCGCTCGCTTAGTGTCATACTAATTGGGGACTCATAATTAGTATATAAATGGAGTTTCAGCCCTATTGCGTCATTCGTTTACGAACACTCGCCTGCTAAACACGTCAATCCGGAAGAAAACTGAAACTATGGAGAAAATTGAACACCGTGCGGTCATTAAATTCCTTACCAAGCAAGGCAAGAACGCTCAGACCATTTTGAATGAAATGGAAACTGTTTACGGGGAACAGTGCCCTAGTAAATCAATGATTTACAAGTGGCATGGTCTTTTTAAACATGGTCGGGAGTCGATTGAAGACGACCCCCGCTCAGGAAGGCCAGTTGAGGCCACCACATCAGACATCGTCGAAAAAGTGGAAAAAATTGTACTGGAGGACACCCGTTTGAAGAAAAAACAGTTATCTGCATTAGTTGGAGTATCAGATACCACCATTTTGCGAATCCTACATGACCACCTGGGTATGACAAAAGTCAGTGCAAGATGGGTACCGAGAATGCTCACGCCGCTTCAAAAACAGCAGCGCGTCGAAGCGTCAAAACATTTTTTGGAGTTGTGTGGCGACGATCCTGGACCGATTTTGGAGCGAATTGTTACCGGCGATGAAACATGGGTTCATCACTTTGAGCCTGAGTCCAAACAAGAGTCCATGCAATGGCATAAAAAGGGGACACCACCGCCAAAGAAATTCAAAGTGTCGGAGTCGGCTGGAAAGTTGATGGCTACTGTTTTTTGGGATTGTGAGGGGATAATACTGATTGATTATAAAGAAAAGGGCAGGACCATAACCGGAGAATACTACGCAACAATACTAGAAAAATTAAAGGATGCCATCAAAGAAAAACGTCGGGGAAAATTGACCAAGGGCGTGTTGCTCTTGCAAGACAACGCGCCGGTTCACAAGAGCAAAGTTGCAATGGCTGCTCTACACACGCATGGCTTCGAATCACTAGTCCACCCACCCTATAGTCCAGATCTGGCCCCAAGTGATTTTTATTTGTTCCCCAATTTAAAAAAAGACTTAAGGGGAAGGAAATTTTCCGACGACAATGAGGTAAAGGAGGCAATTTTGGCTCATTTTGAGGGAAAAGATAAAAAATATTTTTACGATGGTTTAGAAAAATTAATTCATATATCTAATAAATGTATTCAGCTTAAGGGTGATTATATTGAAAAGGAAAAATAAATTTACTGTTTCATTTTTACTAAAACCCTTTCATTCCACGAACTTTTGGACCTCCCCTCGTAGATAAGGCAGCGTTTTCATTTATATCTGCGCGCGTCCGAATTTCTCGGCAAATTTAATCATATCTCATCCAATATACAGTAAACGCCAATAAATTATGCGAAAAAAGCCATCCTCTTGAACCATTCTATCTATTAAAAAAAACCGCATCAGGCTCCGTCGCGGATTTCTGAAGATATAAGCTCACATAAGGACATACATACAAAAACTACGACTTTGTTTTATAAGAAGTAATAATAATAATAAAGATATTTAAAATTAATTGATTTACTAGAAGTCTATTGTTTTGAGACAAGTTTTACGTAGCATATTTACTTGTAATTAATATGCCCAGTCAAAGATTCTTAAAGACCTTGAACTATTAATTTCTGTTTATTAAATAATACACATACATAAATTAATCAGGTTATTGTATACTACCTATTTTAAAAGAGTAGCTTGTGTTATTGTTATTACATTGATAATTATATTAAAATTTTTATAATCAATTATTACATTGCAATGAAATAATATTATGTGTAATCCTTATACTTTGGCAGTATGCCATTGGTATTGCACCATTTGCCGTAACATAATGATCAAGTTGTGTCATTTGATGAATGACTTCAAACTAAATTAAACTTTATTTATTTGTACAATATGAATCTATTTACACAAGGATACCAGACTTAGTTAAGGAATCATCATGCATATTACAGATATTACTAAATAGTGTATAAAATTTGTTTCATATCTTTTGACTGGGTTACATAATAACATAAAATAATGATATACGTAAAATTTCTTTCTTCAATGTTTATGTAGATATTGGAAAATAAGACAAAACTATTTTTATGTAATTATTCAAAGTTTCAGACGCTTTAAATTACGGTGTTGTTAGATTACGAGACATTAAAATAATATTAATAAAACGATAAATCTAAAAAAAATATTTTGTAAAGATAGTTTTATCTAAAAAATATTAACAATGATTATAATTAACCTGATGATCCTGTGATTGTAATTTGCGTTTTGTGAGAGATTTTTATAAACAGAAATCTGTCACAAGACAACTGTGTTTATTAAACTTAAGTACCTAACATGTAAATATTATATGTGTATTCTAAACCCTTGTCCCTGTCCACCTAACTTCCTTTAATGTTCCCGCATGCTTCCTTTAATAGCCCCAAATAAAGGCAAAATTGTTTATTCTAATGTGTGCAAAATATCATTTAAATATTGTAAAGGGTTTTAAAAGAAGTGTGTGAGGATTCATTATAGTGTTTGTCTTTATTTTTTGTAAGAGGAATATTTCGTTAGTGTCAGGAATGTAAATTGTTGATTGGGGTTTAGGGCGATGGGAGCAGCGACAATGCGGGCAAGTGGTGTACGGTTTGCGGCATACTGTGTACGCAGATCACGGTGCATAACTCGCAGAAGTTGTGTCAGGCATGCCTCGTGCACGCCAGGTCGGTAATACTTATAGTTTTATTAGTATATCAACACGTTGCAAACACTTGCATGTTAATACATTTAATGTAATTTGAAGTGTGATTTCATTAAACATAATAATTAATATACATAGGTGTTCTATACTTGTTGCTTAGTTTTTTACAGCATGTATTCAGAATCGTTTTAACAATTGATATGTAAACACGAAAGTTATAGTTTAAAATACATCATTAAGTTAGCCTACTGCTGTTCACTACTAGACATAGGTATCTCCCAATTTGAGCTACAAAATACGGTCCTCCCTTTCCGTATCCAGTCCCAACCGGCGACCTTTTTAATGTCCGTCCACCTATCTGGGGGACGCTATATACTACCTTACGTTTGTCGAGCTGTGTCGAGTGTTTCACTCTAAATCCCGTCTGATAAATATTTATTATAAGACTTGTTAAGCGCTGTAATATAATTACATATTCTATACATAATTCGTTAGCTGCCATGCAAAAACGTATCAAGTATGTACAGTTTCTAAATAAGAGAACTTCCCTGTTAACTTGTAACTAAGATATGTCTAGTAAAATTACCTTCAGTTTCACACCTAGGTGTTATAGGAAACTGTCATATAAAACTATGTACATAATGTTTATTATTGTATACATGTATGTATTTTAAATGTCTCGATTTTGAATACTATGTGAAGAAATTGAGCATATAGTTAAAGAACGCCTAGACATAGGGATATATATTTCAATATTGGCGGTGATGTAACAGACGTACGGGGACAATGAGACCATTATGCGGACCGTCCGGGCGTCGCGGTCCCGGGTCCAAACAGCAGCGATACAAGCACCAGCTACCGCGCGGAATTTACATCAATCACGATGATCTCGTCGCCATGGCAACCGGCCCTCAACCAGGCGATCCACCGCAACCAGGCTTTGTCAATCAGGGCGAAGCTATGCTTAAAGCGATGGATAGAGAAATTGTATCTCTAAAGAGACAAGTAAGATGCAACCCGCCACGATGTCGCTATGTAGTGCCGCTGAGAGACACATTCTCACACTTACGTTGACACGCTGTTTAACAATGTTAAGTTTCATGTACTAAGCAAATATGTAACTAAATAACTATAGCTTAGTCAAAGATGAAATAAAATGTGAGCATTTTTATCTGCATTTATTTCTGTTTAGTACTCCGCTGAATTTGTTTCTTATTGCGATATGAATAATTTTGTTTGCCTTTTGTTCCAAACAATTTTGTTTCAAATATTAAATTGTTAGTGTGATGTAATGTGAGAATGTGATAAAACGACAGTGTTTTGAGATAGCCAGTTCGTAGTAATTCATGCTAATTGAACCACAATACTGTACTAGGTAGTATTGTGTATTGATATTCTGCACACAATAGATTAGTTTTTTATTTTTAGTTTAAAACCATTCTGACTCCGAATTATTTGTTACGCTTGTTTATTTATTATGCGCCCTGACCCCCCCCTAATTCCTTAGTTTCTTGGATAATCCAGATATGCACATCCTTTGCGAATCCTATTAAGTTTAGCTGTGAAGCAAGAGTAGTGAATATGATGTTTTGAATAGGTACAACAACAAAAGCAGCAGCTGAGTGCAATGAAACGTAAAGTTGGTGATTCTGGTGTTGAGGAGTTGAGGCCTGGAGAGCCACCAGCAAAGCTTAATTCAAGGTGGTCTCCCGAGGAACTATTGATGGCAGTCACAGCTGTACGAAAATACGGTAAGGGGATTCCCCGTGGTTACTTTATATACCTACGTCATTTTAGTTGGCATGATGAGTCACTATCGCCCATAAAGCAAAGAGGATGACTACAGATTTATATTCTCAATTTAATATATAGTTTTTTATTACTCTTTATTTGTATAAAACTAATATTAGATAATGTAAAGTTATTCGAAAAAGGGTACAATTATCAGACTAACTACACCTTCACCTCGGACACTTCGTTATTCATGTATGATTGAGTTGCTATCATGTGTTGACTTAATTGTTAACAAGGATACAAAGTAAATAATATCAAGTTGTTATTTTAATATCTGTTGGGATATTAATAGACATCACTGTCACATGTTTTGTAGATTATAGACTTAAAGCGTATGGATTTATATAGTAGGTTAATAACCAAAAAGCAACTTGTCTTATTTGAGATAAATTGTTATCTAGGGCGGAATTTCCAAGCAATTGCTGAAACACTGGGCACAAAGAATGAGTCTCATGTGCGTTCGTTCTTCATATCTTATCGGCGTCGATATAACCTGGATGCGATGGTTCGAGAGCACGAAGCTGAACGCGGCAATCTGCAACCTGGTAAGATGTGATAGAATTTAATATTCTTTAACACTTGCGCGACTCATTTATACAAATAAAATGTAACAACTTATCACAAAGGGCACTTTATAGCCCGGTCATATTCGTGACCATAGTCAAGCAGGAAATAAAATAAACAGATATGTGCGAAAAAATTTCGAAACTATACCAATACCCTTGGGTATAAGAGTCTTTAGATACCTTCTAGGTTTGGATAAAACCTTTGTCAAATTTAGTGGGGAGTTTATACTCATGAGGAGACTGGACCAGTTGAAACTGTTCTTTGTCGTATATTTGGGCATTACTAACTAATATCAATTATATTTCAGGTAACACAGAAACAGACGCCGAATCCGGCGCAGACAACGCTAACAACGGTACAGGTTCACCAAATACTACGAAGGATGAAAAAGTAAGACTCCTAGAATCATACGAATTGTATTATAGATTATTTTTAGCAACCCTCAATGATGGAGATAATTGAGGAATTGGCATATACAGTGCACAACAAAATTACTAACTTAAAAACTATTCTTACTCACTACCTACATACATACAATACGTTACAAAATATATATTGATACTTTCTTATTATATACTACATACACATACATAAATATAACATTATAACAGTGATAAATGTTTCTTCGTTCTTTTTTGGACACGTCTAGGGATGAGCTGGCGCGTATTGAGTGTGGAAGGGCATTCCACAGACGTATAGCACTAACAGTAAAAGAATTAGCGTAGCGGCTGGAAGTGACTCGGGATTTTGAGAAGAAGAGAAGTTTATTTAATCTTACCATAACGATATTAAATCTTGTAGGTCAGCAAGGTTGGGGCGGTTAGTGCTCCGACAACGTACTAGCCGTCCTTACGTTTGGATAACATTTTCGCTTAACGTCAGGTGAAGTGTAGTCATTTGCCAATGCAAGCCTAAAGAAAAATTGTTAACGGAATATTTCATACATCATACCAGAGTTTTTATGCTCTATTTCGAATAATTAGTATTTTTATCAACGCAATCCAAACATATGCATAAGGAGCATAATGTATGAGAACTCTGCGTGCGATTTTGTAACAACAATGAAAATACATTACTCCATACCACTGCCGCCTTCCTCTAACGTTAGTGCGTTTCTCTCTCTCTCTCTCTCTCTCTCTCTCTCTCTCTCTCTCCCGTTTTGCGTCCCACTCCACTTTGGGGGGGATTATGGTCTACTGTGCCGCGCTGACCAGGCGCATTAGCACAGGGTTTCTTTTCCAGTTTTCCTGTTCTCACAGAGGATGTTATCTGTACACAATATCCCTTAGCTGACTTTTACAGTGCACCCTTGGGAGGAGATGGGGTGGTGACACTTGTATTCTTAATCTGTCCCCACACGGAGAATGTTTACGTTAGTGCGTTTAGTGTTTAATAAATGTCGCCTAATGCTCCATTTAATGTAGACGTGAATTTTATATATTAGATAATCTGTGGATGTAATGAATGAATTTCACAATGGACTGCAATATCAAATACAAGTTAGTAATTTTTGTTCACAGGCCGAGGTAGATAGCGAGGGAGTAGCCATTGGAGAATCAGGTGGTCCTCCAACAACTCCGGCTAAACACAAGACAGCCAAGTGATTGGTATTTGTACTTCAATAAGAGGTTTCATTATAATGTATTGTTTTATATGCTCGCTGACGTCATATAGCATTATACTCTTAACTTTCTAGCAATGTCGGATTAAGCCAGCGCGAGGCCTGTAGCAAACTGAAGGGGTCCCTTAATTAGTTAATTGAATATTTATGGACATTTCACACAATATCCTCTGGTCTCAAGCTAAGCTTATTTGCTTGTGTTATGGGTACTAAAATACAAATAAACTACCTACATATTATTTTATTTTGTTAATATAAACTTATAATATATAGGAAACACCCACACGCGGTGCAAATATCTGTGTGACAAATACAATAATCACACAAATATTTGTACTATGCGCGGATCGAAACCGTGACCTCGTGAACTCGTCAATTGCTTTTACCACTAGACCACCAGTTTCGAGACTGCCTTACCCTGAGTAGGAAGAGTAATGAAATTTCTGAATCCCCTAAAAGCATATGCTACACCTGCTATATGGTTAATCCGTCTATGCTTTAGTTATCTTTAGGCTATAAAATATTTTAAATAACCAACAGGGGGTCAAGTCTGCTAATAAAATGTTGTCACAATGACAGTTCAATGACACCATTATGGCGCCATAGTGGCAACATTTGTGACAAAAAATCAAGTTTGGTGTCATAATGACGCCATAATGGTGTCATAATGGCGAAATTCTATCAAATTTGGTAGTCTACTATAAATTTTTTGTCATAATGACGCCATAATGGTGTCATAATGGCGAAATTTTATCAAATTTGGTAGTCTACTATTAATTTTTTGTTATAATGACAATTTGTTGTAATAGCAGAATTAGCAGACTAGGCCTTCAGGTTATGTAATATAATGATGGTCACAAATTAAATGAGCAAATATTTTATAAGTGGATGAAAAATTATGACTGGTTTATTGGGATGTTTTTTAAATAGTCTGCTAAAAGAATATGTTTTTTAATTTATTGGTTGTTGCTACTCGTTAAAATAATTATTACTTCAAAAGTTTACTCTTCTGGTCGATAGATGGCGTTGTATGTTTTTTAAATTGCGCTATCGTTTCGTTCCACACATTAACACTTAAGCTCGTCAAAATTATTATTGTGTCATCATCCGGATTTCGCACTTATAAATTAGTAAGGATTTAATGCTCACACTTACATCTATCATTATAGCAGCTATCTTTATTTTAGACTTTTATTTCTATCAGTGAGATCGGATTTTAAAATAAAAGTATTATTATTTTAAAGTACAAAAGGAACAGGAAAATAAATAACTCTTTGTGTTTCGAGATGTTGCCATAGACAAATCCTAGCCTTCTTTTAGCAGTCTCATCGCCTTGAAACATTATGTATAAGAAACATTAAGATCGTTAAGTCTTTTTTATCTGCCATTATAGGTTAATGGCAGATAAAAGACTTAACGATCTCGATTCACTACTAATCAGACTGTCTATATGGGTCACTACCTATTATTTGTCTGATTTAACTTCAAGCTTCCACTTAAAAATTAATTCAACAATTGTGTTAAAAAGCAATAATTTTAATTAGTATCTATCTTTATACAGACGTACTTTTCATATTTATGTATATAGAATAAGAAAAATCAATTCTGATATTCATATATTTGTGGTGAATGAATCATTATTTTGCTGTCCATACTAGCTTGTGTATTTGTGAGTGATTTGGATGATTGTGACGTCATAAGTCTTGTGGTCTACGTAAGAACGTTGTGTAAAATTCATAGACATATTATGGTCTTATTCATAATGACTTATCGGAGGTTTAAAAGTTTGCTAAAATCGGTTCGCGAAAATGGTCAAAACTTGTTGTTCATAGTAGTCTTTTTTTACGCTAAAACGTTTATTATCTCTCCGATAAAATCTCCGTTTAAACCTCCGATAAGTCATTATGAATAAGACCAATAGTATTTATAGGTAGACAGGTGATGTGAATTGTTAGATTATGGTGCAATAAGTTTTAGATTGTGTATTTTTAAACGCGCTTTTGTCCTTCAGGACATCACGGTAATCTGAAATTTTGTATTGCAATGCGTTAATTTAAAAAAAAATGAGATATTCAGAATCATTTAATATTTAGCCGTTATTTTTAGTTTTTAAACTAAATACATAAATATTAATAAATATTTGTAATCTGTCTGTCTGAGAAAAGCAATTTGTTAACATTGAATTTGTCGCGTCTTGCTATTTATAATCTGCGCAAATCTTATTTGCGGTAGTAGCTTAGAATATTAAACCGACTGAAATTATTACACGTGACACATAAAAACACAATGTAATTTCATTGTCCAAAATCGCCTCACGCACGCAAAGAGAATATTATCCGTACCCAAAGAGTATGAGCATTGTTCTTCTACCGTCTACTTCTTTCTACCGGCGGTCGCCTAAAAATGTTGCCTCTTGTTGGATTATTGCTCCAAGATTAGTAGTATTACGGTCACCGGTCTATGTATTATATACTATAGTCTATGGTAAACACAAGTTGTTACTTATGTCTATTTTAGTTATTGTATGCTAATAACACCTTATTCTTGTAAGTATATCCCCTTATTATTGATGAAAACAGGGATTAAAATATCCATATTTAGAACTATTAATAACCTGCTATGTATATTAAACGTGCGCTTTTCATATTTAGATGGGTGATTTTTTCGACTGAGATGTAAATAATGAGACTAAAAAATCTGGCCAAATAAAAATTTGGAATCACGCTCGAATGATGCATTAAGTTTACTTTTTTAAAACGGAATTTCCTCGATTCTGTATTCGTAATGTACCCCCTATAGCATAATCTAATCAATTTATGTTACTTTTGCCATGACGCATGTTTTAACTTTGTAAAAGTAAGTAGTTGTAGTTGATAAACATGTTTACTGACTTTATTTAAATCCAAATTAAAAAAAGGAGGCGGTTCTGTTCGCCTGTTTTTTTTCTATGTATGCTCACCCCCCATTTTTCATATTCATAATTTGCAAAGTTGAGAAAATCACCCCCCACTAACAGATTTAACCACGTCAGTGAGCTTTATAATAACCAGAAAATAACCATTATATTGTGTTTATAATTGATTAGACGTAAGAATCATGTCTGATTGATTGTAAACTCTGTGTTACTTTTGGAATAAGGTTAGAAAGTTTGTATACGCCGTAGGAGGTCAGTTTGTATAATAAATAATGATATATGCTAGTAGGTGAAATATTTCCGCTTGGAAAGATTGTGTATTACGTTTGTAAGTGTTCCTATATCAGTTTTATCATGATTACTATAGAGCTGTGCTCTTTTCATGACTAAGGATAGATTGACAATATTTTTGACGATATTGATAAAGATGTCAAGAAATATTGATACCGATATATTGGAGAATATTACTCCAAGAGATTCGAATGCGTATTTTCATTTATGTTTTATATGTTATGCTGGGAGTTAATAATAAAATCAAGCCCTATTATCGCCTCATTAGGAGTAAATTATTCCAAATTGAATTATTAAAATCACGGTGTAAGTTTCAATGTGACAGAAATTAATAAAAATCATCAATACATTGTTATTTCCATATGATTATTCTGAAAGGTTTCCCTTATTTATTATTTATTATAGGTTTCCTTAGCATTGGGGTTTAGGAGAAAATGAAAAGAAAATTTATGGCATTTCGGTGGATGTTGGGAATTTGAAACACTAAACATATCCCTTATTATGCACCCGATTTATATAATCAAGTCATCTTTGTTTCATGCTGACTTTAAAATTGTTCGATTGCCTACCTCTATGGGAAAATGCTGTACCTGATGTTAATGATATTCTTAGTATTGCTAAAATTGCATTAAATATATTGTGTCTAATTTCTGATCAATTTTGACAATTGTAACAAATTATATTTTTATCCAATCATCATCAAAATATATTGCTAGTCTACTCCTTGTCTAATAATAATCAAGTATGATGATAATCAAGTATGAATATGATTGTAAGATTCTGGAGTGTGATAGTGTTACTACTACTAAATATAGATATAAGTTGTATAACTTGCCTTACATAATAAGTTTCTCTTGTACTCGCATGCTTTATTAATATGACTTATCAAGGGACATCGAGTCCGATTTTTACTGCATCATGAAAATGCAAATTATGAAAATTTTTACAATAAAATGATTTAAAACGCGACAATAGTGGCTGAATATTTACATGTAAGACTTAATATTATTTATTGATAAGGATACAAGCAATCTTAAATTATAATATGTCCAGATGTAGTTTTAGATAAAAAATGATGAAATTAGATGTTTTAGTCAAGTTTATTATGATACTCTTAATGATAAAAATACCACGTAGAATTGTGGAATTTTACTAAATGTCACACACACTGCTTCAATCAATGAAACAAGCAATAATATAAAAACCTGACTATTTTTTGCACAGATAGAATAGTTTTATATAAAGGTGCCATTCGGTTGCTTGCGACGCGTGACTCCTCATACCAAGTCAATTTTCACGTTGTCAATAGAAAATAACAATATTATTATATTTATTTCACTCACACCACGTCGTGAGCGGTGCCAGTTCTGCGACCACTTTTTCATAGAACCCTGTGATCGTCATGGTCGCGCGGTGCCAGGATTCGAATGGCACCTTAACATTTCTTTTTAATACATCTTATTATATAATAGATGGATAAATTGTCTATATTTTTGTACTAGTGAAAGACATTCAACATAAGAATTTCGGTGTGATTAATTGTTTTCATTTTATGGTATTAACTTTATTCTTTTTTATATTTTAGTGTTAGGTTTTATTTTAGTGTAACTGACATCCTTGTCATAGCATAATCTACTAGTTTTAATATATGTACATCACAATGGTTTTTAGTTAATCACACCGGTTACGATACCGAAGATAAATCGTTACCCATACGTTATACTTGCTTGTGTGATTGAAATGTTATATAGTATTATTTTATTGAACAGAAACCAGCGGAATATAGTAAAATTATGTGTATAGGAGTTGCCGCATACATACAATACATACGACCTTTGAAGACGCAAATGTTTAGTTGTAACTATATTTAGTCAATTTTTATCAAGGAATAATCATTCATCTTTGTAATCAACGAAACTTTTTTGTATTATGTCTTATAAGTTGATAGTATTTGCCAGTATTATGCAAATTTTGTTGAATTAGTACTATCGAGTTGATAGTATATACAATATCAATATTCGGATTGATTTATTGAGAAAATATTAAATAGATGGTAGTGTGCGCGCTGTGTGCATATCAATAATTATTGCTTTGCAACTTTAGAATCAAAATATATTTTTTGTCAAATAACTATTCATTTGATAATTGACGAAAAGCCACAATATATATCTGTAACTCTTAGTTACGTAACAAACCAGTTGTTAAAAGTATGTATGCGCTAGCCCTAACGTTAAAATCGAAACTGCATTGATTTTATATATTCATGCATCCGCCTAGCATTTCAAAAGAGCAATATTTTATTCCATTATCAAATACTGCTTGATATATTGTGCATAATAGAAACAAAATTATACAGAATAGTCTGTATATTGTGTCGAAAAATTACTAATTTAATTATATTAAGTTTAATAGTTAATTGAGATAAAATAACATTAATGGTCTGGAAATTTCGATCTCGAAATATCGAATACATAATATTGGTTGGTTGTACCATTCCAGAGATCGTAACCTTGTAGCCAGATCTCTAACACTAAACAAGTTTTAAAATGGTACCAATTCTAGTAGCACAACTAAACCTAACATAACTAAAACATGAATTATTAATAACACAATACGGCATAGTTTACTGAATTTTCAAACTGTATATTAAGGAATACCGATTCTAATTAATTTAAATGTTTGTTATGCCACGGTCATACACCATAAACATACACCATAGTTGATTTCCTTTTAGTTAGGTTAAGTTATGGACGCAACAGAATCGGTACCAATATATTTAATTTTCGAATATTTAGCTTAATAGGTATATGAACGGATCTTGTCACTCCAAAGAGATCCACGTAAATGAAATCGTTTAATTTATTGATGCTAATTAGGGCTAGTAGAAAGATTGTTACTGAATTAAATTATTATTTTTTATTAGGATTATTATTTTCTGTATATTAAGAACTTAAATCAACTGACGAAGTGTTCTTTTTTAATAAGTAATGCTCAATCGTTATTGTTTTTGTACCGTCTATCTTGACATTGGTTCCCACAAATTATTTAGTAGCTATTACTGAGGTAAGGGAGTTTCATTTTAAGAATAATAAATAATTATAAGTAAGACATCTAGTTTTTTATTTAATACAACATACCTATTTGTAGGTAATTATACGTTAGATCGTACAAACAAGCAAATTTTATAATAAAACCTTAGGGATACCACCAACGCCTATTGATTATCCCTTAGATCCGAAGGGGCAGTCGTAAACGATTTTCTCAAATAATAATAAAGTTATTTGTAGGTACTCGGTCATTACTATCTGAGTACTGCATATAAGTATTTCTGTAGAGTATTTATTGAGTTTCCAAGAAGATGCCAAGAATTTGACAGATTTTTTTGTCAGAAATTTTGGCAGTTGTCAGAAACATTTCAGAAAGTTAAATAATCTGGTTCACTAAAACACTGGCGGAAAGTGACTAGTCCTAAGATAGTCACATATGGGCCATTAAAAGAAGAAGAAGTAATCTGGTTCACAAAAACTGGCTTCTTATTTGTATAATTTTCAGTATTTTGTATAAAATAATTTGAAGTTAGATATGGTGACACCCGCTCCAAAGCCCCCACCTGTCGGCCGATTGCGATTAGCGACTATAGATGATGCTCCTAATATATTGGACCTTATCAATGAACCTATAGCTCAAACATTTCGTGTTGAATGCAATAATGATGTGTTGTACTTAATGTAAGATAATTTATTTAGTTAATTTAGCTTGGGAGCTTTAAATAAATCGAATTTTGAAATGGGGTCTTAATATAGAAGATCAGATATTGGGGAAGGCCTAGATGGACCTTATCTAAAGTGCCTACTGTACGGTTATATTATCTACTTTGTGGTACAGTGCACGAAGTGATTCGATTCCCACTCAATTAAATTTTATTTGTGTGATGATCGCATTGTTTTGAGCTGTATGTTTTTTTTTATGTATTCCACTCAGGGTAGGTTACACAAAAAGTAAAAGAAAATGCTATGCCAATTTAGTATTTATGGCATTTGATTATGCCTGTGGATTATGCTACATTTGGGCACAAAACACTATGAAATGTCCTAGAATATTTATTTATTAAACTGAGAAATTGATATTTTTCAGAGAAAATTGTGTACTATCAATATGTCAGTTAGATACATCAGAGAATATCATCGGTTTCATAGCAGCAAGAGATTATCCTTTAGTGCCATCAGTACATTCATCATCATGGGAAAGTTATGTTTGGACAAAATTTAAGTAAGTTATGCTATTTTGTTCATATCGTTATAGCTATGGATATAACCATGTTTGGAAGTGTCCATGTGCACACTTTTGTAATGAGAATTGTAAGAAAAGCGCCTTAGGTTATAATAGTATTACCATAGTCAAAGTGGCACCTAATTTATAATTAGGTACCTGTATCCGCCGTCAACTTGATTCTAACCAGAGATGCATGTTTTACATGTACTGCGTGTTAGATATGGAAACCAGGGTTACTTTGTCTTCAGAAATAAAAAAAAAGTACCTAAAATTTTCAGAGCAATAGAAATGAACGCCCGGAACACTTTGTTCTTACACATGCTATGTTGGAACCCAACGTATAGTCGTGACGTTGTTGATGGCATGCTCAAGTCTATATTTATGCATGACCCATACGTTCAGCATATTGCAATGGTGAAATCGTTGTCCAATTATGCATGTAAGTTATGATTATGAAATACATTATGCTTATGCCTAGAAAAAATAAATACATAAATAAATGATATTCACATGATATTTCACACAACGTCCTCTGGTCCCAAGCTAAGCTTATTAAATATGCTAGTGTTATGGGGAGCAGAATACGGTTAAGCTACTTTCCTTTTGTAAATACGCACTTACAATACATAGAAACACCCAGATGCAGAACAAAAATTTGTATGACATTTATAAATATCACACAAATGATTATCCCGTGCGGGAATCGAATGCGCGACCTCGTGAATGGCAGTCGGTTACATTAACCGCTAGACCACAAAGCCCGTCAAAAGAAAGACTTTCGATAGATAGAAAGACTCTGTTGGGTATCCCTGTTCACTGGCGCTAACTTCCAGTCCTTGGCTTTTGCCAAGTCTATATATTTTTTGTAGAAATCACTAAAGTAGGTATAGGTACTCATCATCAAAGCTACGTGAATAAACGAATCGTGATAGTTGGCCATCAATGTGCGTCAGAAAAATATGACAAACTATTTTTGCAGTATTAATACCTGGCCAGTCCCGATCAGAGGATTCATTTAGACGTGTTGCAGCGATGGAACGTGGTTGTAACTCTGAGATATTACCAGCTTTATACGTTGCTGATCGAACAGAAGTCTGTCCGAGATTGAAAATCAGGAGGGCCGTGTAAGTTCTAAACCAGCCGAAGACTTGAATCATTTGCCTAATTTAAATTTGTTCAAGCTTTTTTAATTATTTAGAGAGGAGGACAATGATGACATAGTACCGATCATTGAGAACCACGCTACAATAGTTCGTGAACTCTACGGGGAATTCTATGTCAGTGAGTTAATATCCAGACATCCAGAGTCTGATAGAGTACTGCTCGTATGTGAGGTAATTGTGTAGTTTGATACCTTATTGAATATTGTGATGTTGTACAAACGACAACCAGATGGTTAATTTGGCTGTAATCAAGTTCGCGGTATGAGCTTCGATGTGGCGAATGAAGAAGCCCCACTGCTTTATTTTCTCAATTTCTCTTGCCAGTTCTACAAAAGTCAACGAATTGTAATTTACTGCTATATATAGATATTAGTTTCTGCCCGCGGCTTTGCACGCATTAGTGGCCGAATTGAATTTGAAATCAAGCCTAAAATAAAAAGTGTATTCTGAACTGAAATTAATAGATACTAACATCGATACTGAAATCCATAGCATTTACATCAAGAAACATTCGTAATAAAATACTATGTTTATCAAATAAAATCAATTTAATTAGGAAAACATCTCATTTAAAAAAAAAAGTGTTTAACCTACGAGTAAGTACCACACAAAGAGTTTTTATTCCGAGCTACCGCGTAGATCGCATGTCAGTCTGGGATTAAAACCCAAGAAGGTTATAAATAGGGAGTAACAACTCGGGAACATAGATTTGTTCCAAGGCAGGACCGCCCTGTTTATGGTTTAATAGTAAATAGTAGCCTTGCTTTCTCTTTTACTCCAGCTCAAAAAGAAAGAGTTAGAAAGGCTACTAAATCATTTATTTTTCTTAATGTGTTCAACAAAAAAAAGCAGCAGGCCGAATTCGTTGTACCGAGTGTTACGTCTAGATCTATATCCTAAGTCTATGTTAAAACCTTGGCCAATAAAAAAAAAACCTTTATGTCGACGGACTCTATGAGTTGCTATGGCAACTGTAAAAAATAGCAAAATGGCCGAACTGTTATTTTATACAGTATTTCGCAAACATTTGCGTTTATTATCTCGTACAGAGTTTCTAGCGCAATAATATTTAGCCTATTTGACGTCCGGGACTATAAATTATCTCTATACCAATTTTCGTGTGATTCTATTCGGTAGATTTTGCGTAAAAACTTCACAAACATACAAACAAACTCACTTTCACTTTTATATATAAGTAAGGATTAATTGTGAAACAAAATACTTATATGAATCTACCTGCGTGTCGTGGATAGGACACTCGATTATAGGCCATTTTTAGGTGTTTTATTTTCCCGTTATGGAATTGATTGGAGGAAGAAAGATTTAAATCTTATTTACAGCACAAAGAATTGGCAGTTGGAGTTATGTGCCTTAATACTTCTGTTAACTACGAAGCTCTTGAAGAGAGTTTCATTCTGGCACCGTTTGGTGGTCTAAAACATTTGGATACACAACCCAAACTAAGTAGGGTTGACGAGTCTGACGTATCGGCAATTAGGTAAATGCTTCAATTTTGGGTATAAAATATTGTTTAGATGAATTTCATTAGTCTAGAATATTTATGTCATATAAGTCACGTTATTAGAAACTTTGTTACTGGAGCAAACATTGAGTGCTTAGAAATAAAGCAACCACGACAGTTCCTGGTCAATGCTCGTCGATTCTCCTAATAGCTGCCAAATCGAGGTAGCGTTTTGTCCAAAATGTGATCAATGTTATTTTAATATCTGTTATAAATACTATAGATATTACACGTTTCATCTGAGAATAGGATTGGCAATGACCTTTAGTTGTCAAAAGTAATTAGAAAAGAACTGTCAGCAACGTTGCGTATCAATATTTTTTTCTTTTACCTAAACTCAGTAATTTGAAGCGAAAAATGCCTTAAATTATTTAGTAACAATAGTTATGATATTATTAAAAAAGAAATAAGTACTATTTTGTTTCAATAATTTCGTTGTTGGATACTATGATATTAAGTTGAATTGCCAACCGCCATTTTGTTGTTGTTGGTGTGCCTTGTCGAGTATATGAACTTTATGGCATTTTATTTTAAATTCTGTTAGTTATGTAGTTGTTTCCCGTTAAAAAAATTATTTTGTTGTTATTTCTCATTGTTTTTGTTTATTAGTGTTGTTATTTTGAACTTGTCGTTATTTGTTATGGTTTTTAATTGTGTTTGTCTCGCTAATTGCTCGAAAATTAGCAAACGATAACGACAAAGTGATAGATAAATTATATTATAAAATGTCTTTTTTTGGTGATCCTACCAAAATTGTTCAAATTGACAACTATAACGTCACAATATGACACGGGGTCAATCCTATTCTCATTTGAACGGCATAGTAGTAATAGATACTAGCTGACCTGGCAAACTATGTTGTGCCATACAAATGTCAGGGGTGGACAACCCTTTTCACTTAGAGATATGAAAAATAGAGAGTAGCCGATTCTTAGACCTACTGAATATGCATATAAAATTTGATAAAAATCGGTCAAACTGTTTCGGAGGAGTGTGGTAACTAACACGAGAATTTTACATATTAGACAAGAATTTTATATATTGGATTATAATGTTTCGTTTTTCGTAATGTAAATGTGATTTCATACTATTATCTTTATTATATTATCTGTGTTATTATTGTTTTCTGCAGTCTCGTTACTCAGCCTCATCACACGGAATCAATGTTGGCAGGTGATGCACACGGAAAGGAGGTACTGGCGGTTCATATTAATTTAATAACACACTTGCGGGCTAAAACATAAAATTGCATTCCTGGTACTAGAGTAGCTAGAGACTACGGATCCATCTTTTAAATTATGACATTACCTTTTAAAATACTTACTTAATTTCAAAAAATATTGACGGAAGGAAGAAATTGCATCTCGCTAGCGATAGGACTGTCCTTTGTGCTTTAAGTTATAGTTAGTCTAAATTTTTTATAGGTATATTTTTTCATTTATGTTGCCTACTTATTTTTTGCCTGCAGTTTGTAATGAGAAGATCTAGTCAAGTTTTTTCAACGCAATCATTGATACCTGAGGAACTGATTTCTGTTTTGTTTGAAGAAGAAGAAGATTGTGAAGTAGACTTTGACATTGTCAACATTGACACTGAACATTTAAGAGTTCCTGAATTTCTATACAGTGCTCTATCAACGTATGTAATGCTATGTATAGATTCTTCCACTTTAGTTCTAGGTGGGCACTAGGAGCGCTTTTTTAACAAGCGTTTATTAGCTCGGTAGGTACGTACCTTTCTATCATTTATTATATTATGTAACGGAATCTTCGGAAGCTCCTTAAACTGGGACGAATCCTAGGAAACCCGAATAGATGGTAGTTCTAATCTTGAATAACGCGTTATGCGTGTTGCAATAGTTTTGCTCACGATCTTGTTTGATTTTATAACAGAGAGCATGCAGTTGATGAAGTATCTAAAAAAGATGTTAAATGTTCTACACACGCTATTGAGGATCATAATAGTAACAAGAGAACAAATAAAATTCTAGGTTAGTTTTATGTGTACTACACAAATTAAAAACCGAAACAAACTAACGTAATTACAATGTTTCTAAGTTAGAAATGTTATTAATAACATAATAGAGATAGAGATATCAAAACTTAACAAATTACATAAAAAAGTTTGCCTTTTAAACCACTTATCTATATAAAACTAGCTGGCCCGGCAAACGTTGTTTTGCCATACCAAAAAAATAGTAAAAAAAAAAATTTTAAAAAAAAGAACTATAAACCTCACAGAGCCCGAGACCTTTTCAACGAATGCAAAACCGTGGAAATCGGTCCGTGCGTTCTGGAGTTATAGCGTCAGGAAGGAAAACCCGACTTATTTTTATATAGTAAGAAGACTAGCTGGCCCGGCAAACGTTGTTTTGCCATACCAAAAAAAAGTAAAAAAAAAAAAATGATCTATAAACCTCACGGAGCCCGAGACCTTTCCAACGAATGCAAAACCGTGGAAATCGGTTCGTGCGTTCTGGAGTTATAGCGTCAGGAAGGAAAATCCGACTTATTTTTATATAGTAGATATGCATAAAAATCCGTTGCGTTGTTTTCTAGATTTATGCTCACTTATGGACATACAGAAGTAACGACTTTAACTGACTAAAATATTTTACAGGTTCAAATATAAATTTAGCGTCTAAACAGCCCGATCCATATATACGTTATCAGGGTACTCCGAATGCATTTTTAATCGAATTGTTTGCTATGCATCCACAGTATGATGAAAGGTGAGCAAATTTTATTGTAATAGATTTCAATGTTTTCAATATTAAGAATAATTTGTTATGTGAAGGGTTTAGTACTAAAACTTATACTTAATTAACTTATTGTTAGTTCCGCGGACTTTACCTCCTTCCGTATCCAAACAACAACAGTTTTGAAGTTTTCACAGATGATGTATTTCTATTCACACACCTAATAATAAATTATTACGTAACTTTATCATAAAACTAGCCTCTCGCTGCAGCTTGGTACGGGTTTTCGATATTTTTCATAGTTATCTTTTTATTTCAACCAATTCTATGAACCAAAATCTTCTACTGGACTACTTTCTGTACTATCAGTACCTACATTCTGTGCTGTTAATGTGTTGATGTTAATATAACAGGTATGGTTTTGATATACTTGAAGCGGCTTTTGAGATATTTCCAAACAGGGACTATTGTATTATAAGTTTGCCTTCGAAAGAACCACCGTTTCCACTCTTAGAACATTTTACTGTAAGTACGAATTTTCCATTTTACTAGCTGACCCGGCAAACGTTCTTTTGCCATAAAATGTCAGGGGGATGAAAAATAGATGCTGTCCGATTCTCAGACCTACTGAATATGATTAAAAAATTTCATAAGAATCGGTCGAGCCGTTGTGGAGGAGTATAATTACAAACAGTAGAAGAGA
This sequence comes from Orgyia antiqua, assembly GCA_916999025.1. Classification (NCBI taxonomy): domain Eukaryota; kingdom Metazoa; phylum Arthropoda; class Insecta; order Lepidoptera; family Erebidae; genus Orgyia; species Orgyia antiqua. The sequence continues at coordinate 11,154,375 of OU779869.1, forward strand.
ATTTTATATATTAGACTATCTAACCCGGAAAACGTTGTTTTGCCATACAAATGTCAGGGGTGGACTACCCTTAACATTTAGGGGGATGAAAAATAGATGTTGTCCGATTCTCAGAACTAACGGATATGTACACAAAATTTCACGAAAATCGGTCGATCCGTTTCGGAGGAGTATAATTACAAACACCGTGACAGGAGAATTTTATATATTACATTATAGACAGAGTATACCTAGTAGAATATCTAATAAATCTGAGTGTTGTGTGGATGTAAAGACGACGAGACAAAACCTTGACAAGATGTGTTGCAATAATCGGCAATTAAAATTATCGAATAAAATAAGTTAGCACTTTTAGGCGACACCTGACAAAACAAAAATAATAATATTATTAGGAAAGCTGTCTTGCTAGACAATGCCCGTATAGTTCGTCGGTGTCTCTCCCACTAGGCTCCACCACACCGGCTGAATGTTGCCAACCTCGTCGGAGTGCGTCCTGCCGCCTTTGCGAGACGAGGCAGTGTTGTATCTAAAGTATTAATTCTGATAATGTTTAATTTCAGCTCGTTACTCCAATCGGATCCAGAAAACGCTTTATTAACGAATCTTTATATGTAGCGCATATTAATTCTGTTCGAGGGTAAATATTGTTTCTCTAATCGTTATTTATACAAGAGATCAATACAATATATTTCAACTGGATATAAAAATCATAACTGATATATTCTGATTCCTTCTAGCGAGCCTCCTCCACTTCCAGAAGATGATTAGTCTGCAATGCTGCGGTGACCAGTCCTGATGGCATAGGGTTTAGTTTTAGTTTTCCTTGTTTCACAGAAAGTGGTTTGCTTATGATTTTGCTGGCTTTTATAATATCCTCGAGAAGAACAGTGGTTGTGACTCTTGTATTTTTAACCTGTCTCCACATGGACCATAAACACATACATAAATAATTGATTTCCGTTACAGAAAAATGAGTGTGCGGTCAGGTGAAAATTACGATATGACAGCATTGGAAGATATTTTGGAGAATTCACCGCGTTTGTTTCCTACGTTGAAACTATTTGAGTCATCATTAAAATCACATACATTGGAGTCGTTTGTTTTTCTTAGCGAAAATCAACCAATTGGTGTAATTATTATTGGGTATGTTTCTTGTAAGTTGATTGATTGTCTTACGTTTTCGAATATTCCATACAACGGCGTCAGCGCTAGGATAAATTTCCACAAAATTTGAAATTGAGAATTGAATTTGAAATGAGAGCGAAATTCAAATTTGAAGCAACTTATGTTGGTAATGGATAACTCGAAAACAAAATAAATTTACTATTAAAAATATCAAAAGAAGATATTTATTTCCACATCCGACGAAGTACATGGTTATTTTGTATATAATAACAGTTTCGACCCTACTGCTACCGCCACATCTCTGGCTTATATTGTATTATTATAGACCACTAACAAAATAACTTAAAAAAAACAATTTTACTGACACTAAGGGCCGATTTTTCAATCCCCAGATAAACAGTCAGGTAGTACTTATTAGATAGATAACAAAATATTGCATTTTTCAATCGTCAGATAGGCACGATCTGGTCAATAACAGCCCTAACTGAGGAATGAATCTATCTACCTCTTGGACCGGCAGATAAACGTTTATTCAATAGATACAACTAGATTCCTTTATTGAAAGTATTAATATTTCATTGTAAATAATAATATTGTATAAATTCTGTATTGTAAATAATAGTTTTTAGTAATATTTGTTTAAACAAAACTACTTTTCATGGATTTAGACGCAAATCTTTATTTGTAAATCCGTGAAAAGTGGTTTTGTTTAAACGGATGAGTCACGAAAGTGTTAGAAAATATTATAATATTAGTTTATTTTATTTTATTAATTATTTACTGAAACCTCTGCTGAGTTGATCCTATCTTTCCAAATTAAACGTTAAAATTTTATAAAACAATTCTTTTCCTAATTTTTAATATGGTAAAAGTTAATGTCATAAAGAGAAAAAAAGATTCCATTATTAGCAAAATAATAACAAATCACTGACAATAAATGAAACTAACCTACAAAATCACCACACGAGAAAGATAACAAATTTTATTTATCCATAAACGTCAAATAAACGAGTGTCAACACATTTGCTATCCTCTTTTATCACACAGTACACCATACGCGTGTCTCGCTTTCACAATATTGCAGTGAAGTTGGCAACATAAAAGTCACAGAAACTATTCGCTTGTTAACAAGCCATTGAAAAATGCAACAATTTTATTTGTCCTTTTATCAATCAGATAAGTTAATTCTCTTGTTAGTTATTCGTTCAGTTATTTGATGATTGAAAAATCGGCCCTAAAACAATTACTTATACAAGAATATTATTACAAACTAAAAACTACAGAATAACGTCCGCACGGTATGACTGTTCGCGAAAGAATGAGCACCAATGCTTGATTGTTCGCCTTTTTATATTGTGCAATAGAAGTGGGGTAGAATAATATCCAACACGGCTTCTCCTGACACATCTGGCGTCTCGACAGATTCATCGTTAGAAGGTCAAGTCATGAAGGGCATGTCTGGTAGTTGTGATGGGCCTGGGTGCTGGATATCGGGCTGCAGAGTCACTGCTTGTCTCGTTTCGTGGTTGGACGTTGCTGTGCAATCATGGGGGTCAGGTATTGCAACCTGTGGCTGGTCTAAATCATTATCAACATAATCATCATTGCTCATAGCTGCGGAGAAGACAAAGAAAAACGGTCATTAATAAAATATTTCTAAGATTTCCGTAGGGCTTACTTTAACATGATTAGTTAGGTTGTTAGTACAACAAAATTTAATTATAGCTAGATACTGCTTTATTATGAAATTGAACTTTATAAAGTTTTCGACCATTAGCCATACCATACCACACCAACCATTATTACCATAAGCTCAGAGGTAAGCCACCAGTCACTATAAAATAAAAAATAATAACCCAAACCAACATGCTAAAAAATATTACACTGTGTGCGCACATCACACAGTGACTGGTCGGTTTGCAAAGCCGACCAGCTTCCATGGCCAGAAAAGACACTGTCTCCAAAGACCTGTGTCAACGCCTCAAGGGCCACACAGTACTGCCTCAAGGGCCACAAGGTACGCATACCTTCAAAGAAGGAGGAGCACGACTCACAAGTCCACTCGCCTCCCCACGGCACCATTAACCTGGTAGCTGCTTGGTCATTACCAAAAAAGCCAGCCGTTATTACTAGTTCGTACTCATTACGTAAGCAGCACAAACTTTCATCCTCCGTGGTAAGGCATACACCTTACTAAGTCACAGCCTGAGCGCTGGCACCAAACAGAAGGCGTTGCTCATACCGCCTTTGTGGCCGCATTCACAGCAGTGCGTTTGTCACCGCAGTTTCACTGGCTAGTCAAAGACCAACACACCACAATTATTCACATCGGAATCTAGGAAGCAAAATGATAGAATCAGTGTACTTCGTAACAACGAGTACGTTATACATAAAACACAAAACAATCAAGTAAATAAGCTGATAACAACAAGTACTTTCATTTAATATCCATATTGTAGGACATCATAAAAACAATCAGTCTACTACTTCAAGCAGATTTAAAATGATGTCACAGATTCAACTGTTCGCTGTCATCCTGTCATCCACACCAAACGTGTGTACATAATTTCAGCTCCATCTATTGAAGATAACTACTGTAAAATAATTTCAGATTTTACCCCAACTTGTACACACACTGCGTTGCAAGATAAGTAAAGATCTGTAACATGTTAAGAAGACATTAATAATAATCACTTTGTCTACATTTTGTAAACACAGAAAAACCAACTCAAAATTGTTTCACATTTGTAGGTATCGGTGCATTTATTAACATCACGACGTTAATGCTCGGCCTCGCCTGACCATAAATCACTCAAATATTAAATTTTACAATACTCGCCACGTCATAATTAGGCTTACTAGAACTCATTATTTGTATCAGTTTTACGTTTGAACTGAACATGACCTGTAAGGTTACCAAATACAAAAAGCATCGACCTTCATCAAACAATTCTATCGACATTTTCCGTTTGAATTAAATGACATAATAATATTCTGCTCCTTAGCATTACTACACACATTTCATAAGTACGGCATTAATTCAGATTGTAGACTTTAGATCTATAGAGAATAATTTAATTAAGTCGTCAGTTATGCATATAAGAGGTTAGCATTAGTAGCGACGCTCAGATAGATCGTGTCACAGGTCATTCCTGCGCGTTCGCTCCTCTAAATCTTGAAGTCTCCTCAAGATCTCGTCGAGCTTGTTAGGTGGCGAAGAAGATCGTGCAGGACGTCTCTCTTTCCTTCTACTATTGGAAGGCATCGTATCACCTTTATACTTAAAACATTTGGTTAACACGTTTACCCACACGTTTAACACGAATCACTTTTAAATCAGAAAAATCACTTTTAAATCAGAAAAATCACGGTTAGAATATCAGAGCAGATTAGGTGTCCATAGCCACCAGACTATCAGACAACCGTTCGGCCGTCCTCTATCTCGTTATTTCTCTTCTTGCCTCACGATTTGGAAAGCTAACTTCCATAGAAACATAATTATTGCTGTGAATTATACTCACAATCACAGCCACGTTGGCCGTTGGAAATACTACGCGATCGACGTCGTGGAGAACTTTCTCCACTCGAATCATCAGATCGGCAGTGTCTATCATGCCGTGAGTGAGAGCGGCTTGATCGTTCCATTTATAACAAAAATGTAACGTAACACTGGTGCACTAAGTTTGTAGAAGTAAACTTTTTCACTAAAAAATATCACTACCCACACACGTATTTTGAATGAATAAAAATTTTGTCAGGACACTAGTGGAAGTGTTTTCTTTATCCCACGCCTGATATTATAGACCACTAACAAAATAACTTAAAAAAAATTGGTCAAGTGCGAGTCGGACTCGCGCACGAAGGGTTCCGTACCATTATCTATGCAACATAAGGCAACGTTATTAGTTTCGAGCAAGAAACGGTAAAAAATCATGTTTGTTGTATGGGAGCCCCCCTTAAATATTTATTTTATTTTATTTTTAGTATTTGTTGTTATAGCGGCAATAGAAATACATCATCTGTGAAAATTTCAACTCTCTAGCTATCACCGTTCTTGAGATACAGCCTGGTGACAGACGGACGGACGGACGGACGGACGGACGGACGGACGGACGGACGGACGGACGGACGGACGGACGGACGGACGGACGGACAGCGAAGTCTCAGTAATAGGGTCCCGTTTTTACCCTTTGGGTACGGAACCCTAAAAAACAATTTTACTGACACTAAAACAATTACTTATACAAGAATATTATTACAAACTAAAAACTACAGAATAACGTCCGCACGGTATGACTGTTCGCGAAAGAATGAGCACCAATGCTTGATTGTTCGCCTTTTTATATTGTGCAATAGAAGTGGGGTAGAATAATATCCAACAGTATTGTATTGTATTATTATTATCTTGTATTCCTAACTTCCAATAGTTACAATCCAAGTCATACTGCCGCACTCACTGCCGCACTCAGAGACATTTAATGGTTACTTAAGGAGCTCTTTAGTATTGATTTAAAAAAGTTTTAACTTAACTTTTACTTTTTTAAATCAATACTAAAGAGCTCCCTAAGTAACCATTAAATGTCTCTGAGTGCGGCAGTGAGGTACCCTAATAAACCGTTATCTGACTCTGAGAGTGAACTTTTTTAAATCAATACTAAAGAGCTCCTTAAGTAACCATTAAATGTCTCTGAGTGCGGCAGTTAGTGTACTAAGTTTGTCACAGCATTATGTATTAATTTCAGTCCATTAGACAACGGTACTGCAGTTCGTACGCATTATGATTTAGAACCAGAGCCGCGTAGACCAGGGACAGATGCATCTGTAAGTAAAACATAATCTTTACCATGTTCGTAGCCAGAAATTGATTTCGGGTGGAATTTTTTTATCCTCATTCCTTTCTTGGCAATGTTTGAAAAAGGAATGAATTGCTCTAAAGTTTTTTGTTTAAATGTGATATTTCTTGACATTTTAATTTTGGGGCTTGACCCCAAACAACGTCTAGCCACGCCCATATTTGTAACGATATAAGTAATTCTGAATGGTGGTTAAAATTCATAGTGGATGTATTTCGACCTTCCTAATTTACTACTAAAAGTGATTGAGATAGGACATGTGGGGGCGACGTAATAATCGAGTCAACTGTTCTACGGACATCTGCTCGCATAATAATATGTTGCTGTACCTATTGTTTTAATTTGGTTTACATAATATTTTCTAACACTTGCGCGACTCATTCGTTTAAATAAAACTACTTTTTACGGATTTAGACGCGTATATTTGTTTTGGTCACGGTTGAGATTGTCTCACCTGTGACCATGGTGACAGGTGACTGCAAAGTCTCCGAAGCGTTGGGCCAAAATTTATAACAAATATACGCGTCAAAATCCGTAAAAAGCAGTTTTATTTCTTGGTTTGTTGAAAAAAAATTACCTATTCCAGATCCTAGCTGGTGTAATGTCTCCAGCATTAGAACCACACACGCGTTGGTATATGAGGGAAATTTTACGTCAATCGCGTTATTCTACTCTGTTTTGGTCGAGTCGAATGTTCGCTAAAGGTGATGCGGTAGGTTGCAATCTCATTTAGAAAATTAGAAGTACTTTTATAGTATATAAACAAATAAATAAATAAATATTCACAGACATTTCACACAACGTCCTCTGGTCCCAAGCTAAGCTTATTATGCTTGTGTTATGGGTACCAGAATACGGATAGAATACATATACTACTTTTCTTTTGTAAATACATACTTATAATAATAGAAACACCCAGACGCAGTACAAACATTTGTATGAAAATTAGAATAATCACACAAATGATTGTCCCGAGCGGGAATCGAACCCGCGACCTCTTGATTGGCAGTCCGTTACTTAAACCACTCAACCACGAGGCTCGTCATTATTAATTTATATTTATTAATTTATCTGTTTAGGGATCGGCTTATGGCATGTGGACATATTAGTTTAGACGGAAATGTTTAAGGTCAAGGCCATGATCGAGTAATCTATATGGTTGCTGTTTCTCTTGACGCGAAACCTTAAAATTTATCGATGTTGTCACTAAACCTACTATGCAATATTATTTTCTTTGTTGCGTTTTTATTCCTCTTATTTTTTTATGTTTTACATAAGAGTCCTGTTCGTAATTTAATGTCACTGGCTGGCTATATGTCCCCAGTACATCCGAGAAAATCTGTTCCTAATATAAGTGGAAACAAAGATTTGGATAGAACAATAAAACAAATGTAAGTATTTTTTTTTAAAGGCGTAATAATCTTTGACTAAAGTCTAACTTTTTATTAGCTGCAGTAAAATGACGTTTCTAAATGTCATTCCGTAAAATAATGTTGACAGCCTAATCTCAATAGGGATGTGATTCAGTTCACAAAAGTTTACAGAATATCTAATCGTTCCATAGCTGACTCATAATGATCATACTAAATTCTATTTAATATTAATGTAAATAAAAGGCTGTATAAACGTTGATCCTTTTAGACATATACAAGGTAACACTCAAGAAAACGCTCTCTCAAGTTGGTAGTACTGGTTTTTGGTTACGGTGCTACGATGACGCTTGACCGCCATTTTGTTTCGGTTGTCATTCGCTCATTCGGCTTCATACTTCTGTTTTGAGTGCATGAATAACTTTGATTTGCCCACTGCGCGTTGTTTTTGTTATCATTATTGTTAAACTTATGTTACGTTGTGTTTGTTTTTCATTACCTGTTTTCGTTAATCGTGTTAGTTTTTTTTTGTTTGATACATTGAAGACATGGATGCTCTGCCGAGCACATCGCAAGATGGAGACACATTTTTATCTCCTAAGAAAAAAAGGCCACGTGTAGCTCTAAATGCAACTGAAAAACTTTGGGTCCAAAACGTTTACAAACATGTGTTTGAAGTGAAATCTTCAGAATCAAACATTGAAGTTCCAAAAACAAGTGAATGCGTTAACAAGGTGGCTGAAGTCTTGGGAATATCCGTCCGCACAGTTTATTCCGTTTTAAAGGAGCACAAGAAGAACGACAGCGAATCACCAAAACTTCCCGAAAAAACGGGCCCAAAACTTACATTTAAAGATAAACTTGATGATTTCACATTCACTGCTGTTAGACGAATTGTACATCAGTTCTTTCATAGAAATTAAATACCCACCATCGCAAAAGTTAGTTTACACATGTCGTCACTCATCTTTTTATTATACGTTATGTATGTTTTCTCCCATCCCATGTGTAATCTTAACCAATTAGGTAATAACTTTAATCATTTTTAGGTGCTGCAAGTTGTAAATGATGACCCAGGATTGCCCAACTTCTCGAAAGAGACATTGAGAAAAATTATGAAGCATCTTAATTTCGAATTCGCTACTCGATCACGCAAGAGTGTGCTTATTGATAGACAAGATATCATATCATGGCGCCAGCGCTACCTGCAAGAAAGTGACACCGGCTAAGTGGAGTGACTGTGTGTCTCACACTATTAAAGAGGAAGATAAAATGTGCCACCTCGATCATATTATAGATGAAGTGACAGATAGATTTGTTATTAGTGTGACCGAAAGCGACAGCGACAGTGATTTCGAAAAAGATTAATTAAATAACATTATTATGACGTTTTTGTTTCATTTTGAATGTACCACCTCCCTATACTTCCACTAAAAAAGATCAATCCTCTAGTATAGTAATAATAATAGGTTAAAAAAATACATTACAACTTAATATTAAATCTCAAAAAAAAAACCAAACTGATTATTCATTTATGATTCACTCATTTAGCTACATCCCTATTTATTTTTCTTCAAAAACCGGCAACCCACAAAACGTCATTTTACTGCAGCGAATAAAAAGTTAGACTTATAGTGTGTGACTTATAAATACAGTTAATAGGGTTTTACTCATTTAAGTTCATTCATTCTTACCATATCATAACAATCTTTGAAACGTTAGGCAAGGTGAAACCTAAATAGACTTCGTGTAGTTTTACTTGTGAAATGATATACCTATGTGCTGAAATAATAATTAAAGTATTAGGCTTCCTTGTCATTAATAATAAAATTAACAGCACAAAATATGGCAATAAGGACAAATATTATCATTTTGTAACAGAGTTTATAAGCATTTAATCCAGCCATCCATCAGCGTCTCTCCGTCCACTGTTGGACATAGGCCTACCCCATAGAATGCCACAACGCACGGTCTTGTGCCTCTTGCTTCCAATGTCTCCCCGCGACCTTGACGATGTCGTCGCGCCACCTTGTCGGGGGCCGCCCAACGCTGCGTCGGCCGGTACGTGGTCGCCACTCTAGGACTTTTCTTCCCGAACGATCATCAGTCCTATTAGCGATGTGGCCTGCCCATTGCCACTTCAGCGTGCTAACCCTTCGGGCTATGTCGGATACGCCTGTTCGCCTACAGATCTCCGTATTTCGGATTTTATCTCGTAGGGAAATATCGGTATTTACGTCCGAGCATAGCCCATCCATAGCACGCTGTGCAACCTTGAGTTATAAGCATTACCGTTTTACATTAAATATTTATTTGTTTGGCACAGTTCTACTCCATTTTCATTATGGATACTAGAGAGACCGTTGACCAGTCTACCCAAAGTGCATGTCAACAGCAGTATTGTAGTAGTTGGAGCTAGCCGAACTGGTCTTGCATTTCTTGAAACTTTGCTTATGGGGTTAGTATTCACATATTTATAGTCATTATAAGGATCGCAGTTTTTGCTATATTTTTAAATGTGTTAATATTGAGACTTAGTTCGAATATCCTTACTAATATTACAACTGCGGAAGTGACTGTCAGTCTCTTGCTCTTTTATGTCGAAAGCACACACCTAACCGATTGAAATGATATATCTGAATAGTAGACACATAGTCTAGCCTTAGAAAGGATGCTACTGTATATACATGATAATATGATACTTTTAAAATAAAAATAAAGTGATTCCATATTCCAAGCTTTCAATGTTGGGAGCAACTAATAGTGGTTTAATAATTATACCTGAATAAGCGATTATTTAGATATGCACTTCCTTCTAACTGATTTATCTAATTTTTTATATAGGCCGACGTCCCATTACCTAACATTTAGCAACGTAACTTTGGTATCTAAGCATGGAATATCCACTGTGGCGGATTGTCTTAAAGCAGCTGATATGTGTGTGCCGCGTGATGGTCGATTTACAGACCGTTACATCAAAAGTGTGCCTTTCTATTTCTATGTGGACGTAGTCTCGGCCATCATGGTTGGAATTGATAGGTTTGTTATATTTTTAATACAAATCTCTTGAAATAATAATTTGCTCAGTTTAAAAACAAAATAAGACGCTTGAATATCCATATTTTTTAATTGCCGTGTGCAAAATTACAGAAAAATCGAATATGGTGGGTAGGTGAAAAATATTTTACAGATTCCGTTTTGAGGATACGTAGACTAATAGTGAATAAAACTGAAATAAATAACTTTATACTGCGTTTATATCCAAAATCTTATTAGGTACATTTCCTAATATAGGTTGGTATTTATTACAGGAAGAGAAAATGTATTTATTTAAAGAATGGTAGCACTAAATATTACGATGAATTGGTGTTGGCTTGCGGCCAACAGTTTCAGCATCCAGATTATTTGAAAGATGCACTCAAACTTGCTAATGAAGTTCAGTGAGTATTTAAAACTAACCTTCTCCCTAGCCCATTAACGTTCCTTAATTGGACACAAGCCTCCTCCTCTTTGGGAGAGTTTTTGGTCTACTGTGTCGCGCTGAGCAGGCTTCCCATTTAAATAAATAGCTTAATGGCTAAAAAACACTCGTAATAAATTGCAAGTAAGTGCTAGAACTATCCCGTTGCTCAGAGTCGAAGGATTGTGAACGTAATTGACAAGAATAATATATGCAAATAAACCAATGCCTCGTTAATCAATTAGTGCAGATTGCACAGTAATTCATGCTTTGCAGAGAGGGTAAACCATGCGATAGATTACTTATGGACAATCCGAAATACCAACCAGATCGAGTGCCACCTCCTCCTGATTTACCTGACAATGTTTTTCTTATAAATTCTTTATATGGTGCTAATATAAACTTGAGAAAACTGATGCGTATGATCAGCGATACCAGTTAGTACTCTTACTATCGAATTTTAGCTTTGTAATCTAAGATGCATGGAAGGAAAGATGTATATAACATTGACCGAATGCAAATTGATTAATTTAAAAAAGTACTTGAATGTTTTTATTGCATTCTTGGCTTGATTTAGTAGCCAAACTTTTTTGGAGAGTCATAGGCGCCATGTTTCACTAATGTTGCTAATTTATATTTTTACTATGTTAAACTCAATGTAGCTTTCCTGAAATGTTCAATTGAGCAATCATGTTTGCAGGAATGCAAATAAATTAAAAGAGTTTAATTTCCAGAACAAGAAGGCTATAAGCTCAGTTTGGATAATCAAGTGGTTGTTTATGGGGATTGTATAGAAGCATACACATGTATTGCTGCGCTATTGGAACTGGGTATACAGGCTAAGTTCATAGTGTTTGTGGAACCTTTTCCATCGGATGATCCAAAAGACCTTAGAGTCAATTGTTTTAACGATGAGACGGTATGTATTTGTGATTGGAATTTGGAATATACTATTACCCTAGAGATCATTAAAAGTGTCGTTACCCCATTTCTTCCACAGGGTGCTGTAAAGAGTAGCTAAGAATAGTTTAACTAAACAACTTCTGTGAGAGTCGTAAAACTTGAGGCTATACCGTTTGCCAATACACTTTATTAGCGTGGCTTAAGTAGACTAAATACCTTCCCCTAGTGGAAGAGTCTTGTGCCTGCTTTTATTAGCTTTGTCAGTAACTATCTATAAATCTATGTGACGACGGAATCTTTCAAAGTGATTTTATTCCACTTGCAATAGTCGATGTGTCGGAAGTGTCTGGATCGTAGCAGATGGCGCTCTACCTTTCCCTATGCGAAAAGGGCGTGACGGTATGATAATGATGCCGAATCAATCTGCAAGTTTGCTCACATATTACCAACCGATGATAGAGCAATAACTTTAAGAAATTTTAAGCGTGGTTTTTAGTAAGCAAATTATTTTAAATGCTTCAGGTTGATGGTAGAGTACAAGCAAAATTAGAAGAGTTGGGTATTCGTATAATTCGTAAATGTTCATTGCATGGATGGAAACTATCCTGTAATTTTGTTGAATCCCTGGACCTAATGACGCCGTTACACGCCATCTCACTGAACTGCTTTGCTTTGTTTTACTATGGTCGTCGAGCAATTGATCTTTATGCTTTTAAAGGTATATTAGGTATATTATGTACTAGCTGTCGCTCGCGACTCTGTAGGTACGCATGGAATTTCCCCGTATTTGTAACATTTTTCACTACTGCTTCGCTCTTATTGGTCGCAGCGTAATGTTATATAGCCTATAGCCTTCCTCGATAAATGTACTATCCAACACTGAAATAATTTTTCAAATCGGACCAGTGGTTCCAGAGATTAGCGCGTCCAAACAAACAAACTCTTCAGCTTTATAATATTTCTATGTTGTATTTCTTCACCAAAATGTTGTATTAAAGTCCATCAATATGTATTATATAACTAATAACATTTTAGATGAATTTATATTTTGGTTCAACACATCAACTACGATGCAATTTTTGTTAGAAATAAAGTTTTCTATCACCCTCAAAATCATAATGAAAGGTGCTTTCTCAGAGTCGTTAATAAATTTTTTTATTTTATTTATCGTTATGTCATGCAGCTATCAACGAATGTGGTCTAGTATACGATGGTGGGTTGGTTGTAAGTCCCAAGTTTGAAACCAATGATGCTTTTATATTCGGAGCAGGAACATGTGTCAGTTATTCTCGAAAGTTGTATGCTACTCGTCGTTTTCATAGAAACTTTTGCTCCGAGGATATTGGTGAAGCTGTATGTATATTATAATACTGTGTATAATAGTTAGAAAATAAATCTGGAAGTCGATTTTAATGGAAAGATAATCTTATTAGTCTGTTCTTTAATGCCAAGAAAAGTTGATTATTGCCAAATATGTTAAAGCAATCACTTGTAGCGCTTTTAATACCCATTTTCTTAAAAAAAACTCTTTCACTTGGCATCTGGAAATTGGGAGGATATAATGTTGAAAACAAGTGAATTATTAAAAAGTAGTTTTTTAAACATTTCTTAATAATTAATATTTGAGATGTTATTAAATTTCTTTGAGAAACAGATAACGACTCTATGTTTTGCAGTTAGCGAAGTTGTTTATACGTAGACTGGATCCCTTTGTATGTACGTTGGGTGTGGATGACATATTCGACGATCCAGTTACTTGTACATCCAGCTCACTTTTATGGTGCGATACAATAATTTTATATATTTCTCTCTCACTCCAGCCCATTAACGTCCTACAATTGAACACGGGCCTCCTCAAGTTTGGGAGGGTTTAAAGTCTACTCTGCCGCGCTTACTAGGCGTGTTGACATAGGGTTAATTTTCGAGTTTTCCGTCTTTCACTTAGGATGTTATGTGTGTAATATTCCTTAGCTGACTTTTACAGCACCCTGGGAAGGATATGGAGTGGTGACACTTGTATTCTGTTAGTTTACTGTTTAGTCACGAGATTTCCTTCTATCACAGAGGATGTTTTTTGTTTATACTACCATAACTGGTTATTGCGGGACCCTGGAGAGGAAATGGGGTAGTGATTTCATTCTCAGTCGGAAACCACACGGATTTTGATATACTATACTTTTTTCAGTGGTTACCGAAGCCATACAAGTTTCAGTTTGTCTACCTTATCGCGGATACGCGATTCCATTAGTGCATACAGACGGTAAATTGATTTTAAAGCTGTTTTATATAATTATGCCTTTTATAATAAAACTATAGTTCTGAAATATAACCTAATTCAATTGAATTAGCTAGCTGTTGCCTGCAAATTCATTCACGTTGAATTCGAAGCCAGACTTTAACAAAGTAGATAAAAAACATCCTCTTGAACCGCTCTATTTATTGAAAAACTGCATCAAAATTCGTTACGTAGGATTGAAGATTCAGGGCATTCAGGCTCACCTCAGCTCAGGATATGCGTACACAAATAACGACTTTAATATTTTCTAACACTTGTGCGAGGATTTAGACGCGTGTATTTGTTTTAAATTTTATCCCGACGTTTCGAAGACTTTGCCTAATGGCCACGGGTGAGACTGTTACAAAAAATTTGAAACAAATACAGGCGTCTAAATCCGTAAAAAGTAGTTTTATTTAAATAACGACTTTGTTTTAAAGTATGTAAAGATTAGCGGCATACTTGGAAAATATCTGCAATGAATTTAAATTTGGGTGTGAATTTGTCCCAAGATAGAGTAATGGATAGTTTATAGGTAGTAAGTAGGTATTTGCTCCGACTAGCTGTGTTGGCTAGCGTGCGTATCATGAGTTTTTAAAAACCATGTAAGTTCCAGGCAGTTCAATTTACGGCGTAAACTGCCTAGAAATAAGAGCTCATAATAGAGTACTTAGTTACTTTAAATTATACAGATGGCAACCGGTGTTAAGATTTAAGTCTCCTATAGCGCAGTATGCAACATTACCTGGACCTTTATATTACGTGAAGGTGAGAAAACCGGGTAAAGAAATACCCCAGGCTGTTACACAGATCTTGCCACATCAGGTACGTGTGTACAAAAGAATGATTTTAATTTACATCACATTATGAACATTATAAAAAATGTTTGTGTACGTATATATATAACAGACATGTAAAATTATACGTATCCTTTGGCATGTCGTTCCTAGCCTTCCTTACGATAGCGCAAGAAACAGAGTTCATGGTCCAGATGGAGTTATTTATTAGAATTATTTTATTAATTACTAAAACTTCATACATACGAGTTTAGTATAAGAGCAGAGTTATTGCCTGAGGAATTCTCTACCAGCCAACCTTCAGGTGGCGCATATTAAAAATACAGAGTTTGTGTCTATAAAATTCGGTGGCCATAAAGTTTTCTTCGTAAAACATCTTGCAGGGTCACATACTAACAACAGATAAGGATGGGAACTACTTTAGTTTAAAGTTAAACGCCCTTCATGTCATAGAACACGTTACATGTTTGTCTAACAAGAATTTCTCTTTCAATATCATGTCACAATTGTTTGGAAAGCATGAAGCATTCTTCGATAAGCTACTCATTAGATATATGGTAAGTTATGGGCAAATTATTTTACCAGTGATCGCAGAATCAAGCCCGCAATTAAATATTTAATGAAATAAAAACCACTACAAAAGAAATCTCTAAATGGCTGCGGCCATTTGAAAGTCAATACACACATATTTGCAAGTTCATTCTTAGTTATATGAAATAGTTATTGTGCTTAAAGGTATTAGACCGGGATCCAAGAGGTGAATCCTCTTACTTATTTCTTAGCCATGAAATACGTTGGATAAGGTATTCTTTGTACGTACTACATATTATTGTAAAAATATCCGCGTATTGTAAAGTCTGTTTCATTGCCATATCAGCAATCAATTTGATGCTAAAGTTTGGTAAAAATATTACTAACTCCTTTTGTAAGTGCTTAAACTTACGTAGGTACCTATGTCATACAAAATACATATAAATAAATAAATAAATATTCATGGACATTTCACAAAACGTCCTCTGGTCCCAAGCTAAGCTTTATATGCTTGTGTTATGGGTACCAGAATACGGATCAGTGGCGTGCACCGGAATATGACACTGGGTATGCGGAGCAGTACTCAGTCACAAAAACTTTTTCTTTTATAGATTTTTAGCATAGCGACACGCCATGCCAACAGAACAAATTTAAATCTGAATACGGATGATCTGATGCACGGACACCAAAATTTCTACACACATAATATGAACTCATGGCAGGCGGGCGGCGTCGGGCCTACTTTCGTCCGTGTGACCATTGATATTATTCCTTCGCCAAACGCCTGGCAAAAAGCACCAATTTGCAAGCACATATTGGTGCTATTTATGAATTATTAGGCGTTTTTAAGTTATAATATTTTGTTTAATTAATAGTAAATAAATGAATAAAGTCATCTAAAACATACGAACGTTTTATTAAAATATCTGTGAATGGCAAGTAAAGCACTGCTCTTCTGCCTTTATGGAGCGCACGCCCCTGATACGGATAGAATACATAAACTACTTTTCTTTTGTAAATACATACTTATAATACATAGAAAACCAGATGCAGTACAAACATTTGTATGACATTTATGGATATCACACAAATGATTGTCCCAAGCGGGAATCGAACCCGCGACCTCGTGATCGGCAGTCCATTACATAAACCACTCTACCACGAAGCCCGTCTCAATAAATTTATAATTACAAAATTTTTCACTGGGAAGATTATGGGAAACCAATATCTATTATCTTAATACTGTTCAAAGTTGTTTTCTCTACATGTAGAAGAATGAAATAGAAGATTTCTACGAATTCTTTACACAACCGTGGATGTCAGTACTTTACCAGGAAACATTTAAAGAACTTCTCGACGATATTAATTCACAAGATGTTGGTCTTGTAAGTTATTTGGACTCTTTTTACATAAAGATACGCTTGTATAGATCTAAATCTCTATGTATCATATATTAAGTCAAGATATTGGTGCCTATTCTATATGCAGAACTAAACTTAACTTAACTAAAAAATGAAAACAGCTATTGCTGTATCTTAAATGTTTCGCTATTTTTTTGCACACATTTATATTAATTAAAATCGTTAGTCTATAATAAACAGTTTTTATACAAAAAAAGTTCTGTTAACATTGCCGAATTGTGTTATTGACGCTATCAATTTTCATTTTTTAGTTAAGTTAAGTTTAGGTCTGCACATAGAATAGGCACCATTATCGGTAGTACCTACCCTGTTTGTTTAGAAATATAACCGCTTTAGAGCAGCAGTAGAGAATTCCCTATATTACTTTATTTAGCGGAAGAATGCTGGTTTTTGATTTAATTTATTAGGAAATCTTAGGTCAAAATACTGATATTGGTGCCAATTCTACGTGCACAAATTAACTTAACTAAAAAATTTAAAACAACTATTGCTGTATTTCGATTATTTGGCTATATTGTTGTGCACATTTATTTGAATTAAAATCTTAAGTTTATTATAAACAGTTTTTATAACAAGAAAGTTGAGTTAACATTGCCGAATTTTGTTATCGACGCTAATATAATTCATTTTTTAGTGATGTTTAGTTGTGCGCATAGAATTGGCACCAATATAAATTGTCTGAATAACGACCCCTTGCGCTAACAGTTTTAGCCTCAGCCTTTAAAAGGCAGTTCTACTCAAATACATACGACAGCGTGGATGAGGAGATTAGTTATTTCAGCATGATGACGCTTTCGTATTGTCAATAGATGGCGCTGTTTACTTGACGAACAGGCAAAAATGCCGAAGCTTAGGATTTGTAAATTGTAAACTGGGAAAACATTAAAAATTCTCGTATTATTTAGAAACCTATTACGTGTAGGTACAGTTTAATAACAAATTGTACCGCTTTTTTTAAGTTTGAAAGGTTTCTATTGCCATAATTACTAGGCCTAAAAGAGTTATGTTTGGCCATATGAATAGAAATAACATTGTTTCTATTTTTAGATTTATGAACTGATAAAATGTAAATTTACTAATTACGATGAAGAGGTTCCTAGAAAAGAATCGGCAATACGTAAAGCAAGGATATCTCGCACATCAGATTTCTCAAATCTGGTAAGTAGTCATGATGTTTCTGTATAGGTACATGGGCGTTGGCAAGATTTTGGGGAACAAACTCTCTCATGATGTTCAAACCACAATTCCACAAAAAAAAAACAAAGAATTTGCACTATTTAGTTTGGTGGACTAAATTTGGTTACGTTAAGAGGATACCAAAATAGCTTCGTGCATTTTTCTATGTACGAAGTTTTCATTGTTTCTTTAGATTGAATGGCTAGAGCTCTAATTTTTAAGTATATGTTTTTCAATATATGATCTAGGATCGCATGAACTCAGAAACGCGATTGAAAAAAGATTTCTCGATAGAAAATCTTGGCGAAACAACCTCTCTAATTTTTTATTTTTTTCATTTGTCGGTCTATTATCGCGTATTAACTAATGAAATAACTTTAAAAACATAGGTAACTATTATGTATAGAAACACGTGGATCAGAATTAAAATATATTTAGTAGATTTTGAGTAAATAGGAAAAGTATCCCTAATTCTTCATTTTCTGTGCCTACTGGCTGTGTTAATATGTACGTGTCGGCGATCATATACGATAATATTGATGTAGGCCCTTAATCTCTGTACGGCTTCTGTATGATTTACTTATTAGATTTTAAAATAATTCTATGATTTTGATTAAAATTGATAACTTCGATAATTTTGGAATCGAATAAAAACCGCGTATGTAACATGTATATAACATGTACATAACATGTATATGTATTTAACTCTCTCTAAAGTTGCATGGAGATATTTAATGGCGATAGTACCACCGCCCTTCTGAGTTAGTCAAATAATGGAAGAATAGAGTTTTCATTCTCTTAATCACATCCCGTAGATATTTCTTCTTATTACCCAGTTTGAGGGCATTATAATATTTCAAAACATACCTGCGTATGTTTTAAAATAATATAATGACCTCATAAACTTAGCACATAAAGTTAGCACTTTATTTAATACAAAATCACAACAACATCATCATCAATGCATCTTTTTTGTTAAAAATGAAAAAAAAAAGACATACACGGTTTTTATTCGATTCCAAAATTATCGAAGTTATCAATTTTAATCAAAATCATAGAATTATTTTAAAATCTAATAAGTAAATCATACAGAAGCCGTACAGAGATATGTATTCTATCCGTATTCTGGTACCCATAACACAAACATAATAGCTTAGCTTAGGACCAGAGGACGTTGTGTGAAATGTCCATGAATATTTATTTATTTATTTATTTAATTTATTTATCTGTTGACTGTTATCACTTTGTATCAAATAAAGTACTACGCATAATGATTGCGGTTTTCTGTAACTGCTGATTTAATAATCCATGTTATGGATGTTATTCCATAGGCCGACTCTGGAATAAAATCTAAAATATCGATTATTAAAAATGTTTTTGAATATTCGAGTTTGACGTTTTGTAGGAGGAGCAAGTTCAAGCTGGTACGTTCCGATCTATGATTGAGAAGCATGTTGCCAGAACTACTAGCGATATAGTAAGTAGTGCCATAAGCCATTACACGTCATATGTATTTTGTTAATTCTTATAAACCTGTAAAAATTAGGTTATGTGTATTATAATAGCTGATGTCCGCTACTACATACGCGTGGAATTTTAGATCCCATATATTTGGTCACCGCTTAAACCTTCCCTGGATTTTCATGAATATTTCAAGACTAAAAGCATCAAAATCGGCCCAGCCGTTCTCGAGTGTTAGCGAGACCAACGAATAGCAACTTATTTTTATATACGGGGTGGATGCGACATACGAGGGGAGGTCCAAAAGTTCGTGGAATGGAGGGGATGGAGTGGGGATAGGGGTGCTCGCTTAGTGTCATACTAATTGGGGACTCATAATTAGTATATAAATGGAGTTTCAGCCCTATTGCGTCATTCGTTTACGAACACTCGCCTGCTAAACACGTCAATCCGGAAGAAAACTGAAACTATGGAGAAAATTGAACACCGTGCGGTCATTAAATTCCTTACCAAGCAAGGAAAGAACGCTCAGACAATTTTGAATGAAATGGAAACTGTTTACGGGGAACAGTGCCCTAGTAAATCAATGATTTACAAGTGGCATGGTCTTTTTAAACATGGTCGGGAGTCGATTGAAGACGACCCCCGCTCAGGAAGGCCAGTTGAGGCCACCACATCAGACATCGTCGAAAAAGTGGAAAAAATTGTACTGGAGGACACCCGTTTGAAGAAAAAACAGTTATCTGCATTAGTTGGAGTATCAGATACCACCATTTTGCGAATCCTACATGACCACCTGGGTATGACAAAAGTCAGTGCAAGATGGGTACCGAGAATGCTCACGCCGCTTTAAAAACAGCAGCGCGTCGAAGCGTCAAAACATTTTTTGGAGTTGTGTGGCGACGATCCTGGACCGATTTTGGAGCGAATTGTTACCGGCGATGAAACATGGGTTCATCACTTTGAGCCTGAGTCCAAACAAGAGTCCATGCAATGGCATAAAAAGGGGACACCACCGCCAAAGAAATTCAAAGTGTCGGAGTCGGCTGGAAAGTTGATGGCTACTGTTTTTTGGGATTGTGAGGGGATAATACTGATTGATTATAAAGAAAAGGGCAGGACCATAACCGGAGAATACTACGCAACAATACTAGAAAAATTAAAGGATGCCATCAAAGAAAAACGTCGGGAAAATTGACCAAGGGCGTGTTGCTCTTGCAAGACAACGCGCCGGTTCACAAGAGCAAAGTTGCAATGGCTGCTCTACACACGCATGGCTTCGAATCACTAGTCCACCCACCCTATAGTCCAGATCTGGCCCCAAGTGATTTTTATTTGTTCCCCAATTTAAAAAAAGACTTAAGGGGAAGGAAATTTTCCGACGACAATGAGGTAAAGGAGGCAATTTTGGCTCATTTTGAGGGAAAAGATAAAAAATATTTTTACGATGGTTTAGAAAAATTTATTCATAGATCTAATAAATGTATTCAGCTTAAGGGTGATTATATTGAAAAGGAAAAATAAATTTACTGTTTCATTTTTACTAAAACCCTTTCATTCCACGAACTTTTGGACCTCCCCTCGTATGGGCTTTTTTACTGGATATACTAGGTAACATTTTTAAGCTTTGTACCAAAAATCAAATAAATACAAGCAATAGTTTAGACGCAAATTAGGTTAAAAGTTTTTGTACTATAAGAACGATGTATCTTTCGTTACAGCTGATAAGTTTATAGGCAAAGGTCATCTACCTTACATTCTTACAACGATAAATTACGGTACATTTTACGATGCAAGTTGCCATTCTTCGCTATTCAAATCACTTGCACTTTTATTACGAAAGTGACCAAAATAACAAAAAAGATGCGCTTGAAAGAGATAGAAAGTTGCTATTGTACCTTAGATTATTTATAGAGGGTGGTTGGAGTTAAAAGCTATTTAGTTTGTTTGAAAAAAAAAACTCATTTTTGGTGCTATTAATTTTTATACTGTATCGAATTAATACTATACACCTATAGTCTAATGTACCTGTAGTCTAATTTAATGCCCCTATGTCGCATCAACTCCGTATAAGAAGATAATTTATTCTTTGTAGTCTATGAGTACAATAATTAAATGAATATAATTATGTAAGCACTCTATAATATTTGTCATGTAGATTATTGTTATAAACTTCGCAGGAGAAGGCTATAGCTGATGGTGACATACCTTGGGTAAGTAAAATATATTTTTCACATTATATTTATAGCCTGTACATAAATTATGCATGTATTTTGTATCCGTAATCTAGTACTCATCACGTTTTGTTTAAGACTAGAGAACGTCGTGTCTTAGTAGCTTATATGCCCTAAGAGAGTAAAAAAGGCGCCAAAGTACCAAGTGCTTTGAAGCATTTAGAAAACACTAGATATCTATGGTAGTCTAAAGGACCTGACGTTCACAAATTCTAATAAAATGAAAGTTTGTGAGTATGAATGTTTGGACTTTTGTTCACGCAAAAACTACTGAATGGGTTTTAAGAAAACTATACAATAATGTTGCTTATATACCAGATTAGCATATAGGCTACTTTTTAATCCGAAAGAATGCAATGTTCCTGTGGGATAATCAAAACGAACTGATTTTTTATCCTCTTACCGCGAATAACATCGCAGGCATTCGCAGGGCACTGTTAGTATCAACATATTATGGTATTTAATACAAGTTTTACGTATTTAGAATATAACGTTCTTTATTCACAGGAGTGTGGTCAAGACAAAAGTCTTTACAAAGAGACATTGAAATTCTGGCAACAAGTAACAGGGCAGAAAATAGTATCCGCACACCTAGCTAAATACTTGGACAAAAATAGCGTTGTTAATCCGCATTATGCAAAGCCTAATTCTGAAAAATAGTATGTATCTATTATTTAAAAGTAAAATCTAATAACATGCATACCTCCTCCTCTCCTCTCTTGTCCATTTACGTCCTACTGTTACGCACGGGCCTCCTCCACTTTGGGAGGGATTATGGTCTACTGAGTGCGCTGACCTGGCGTGTTGGCACAGGGTTTATTGTCGAGTTTTCCATCTCACAGAGGATGTTATCTGTGTGCAAAATCCCTTAGCTGGCTTTTACAGCACCCTTGGGAGGAGATGGGGTGGTGACACTTGTATTCTTAATCTGTCACCACACGGAGGCTCACAACTTATCTTTATAATTATTGTTCTTTAGTAACTAGATAGATGGTTATCCACGTTTTAAGATATTTTATATCTATAGTCCGCGCGAAGTTGCTATCCGTCAGTAGTTTATTTAATTGCAAGTAATCAAAAAATTTGATTCTTAAAATCTGGATAAATCCTTTTTAATTAGTCCGGAAACATTCTAATGCGCAGTAAAAATATTTATCATAAACTAGCTAATGCCCGCTACTCCGTACGCGTGGAATTTTAGACCCACATATATTTTGTCACCGTTTAAACGTTCTCTGAATTTTCATGAATATTTCAAGACTAGAATCACCAATATTGGCCAAGCCGTTGTCGAGTTTTAGCGAGACTAACGAACAGCAATTGATTTTTATATACATATAAGATTGTAATAAGTATGTTATATTTAATAATGGATTTTACTGCAGAACGGGTTCTTTGCTGCTACTTCCCAGGATGGTTATCGCTTAGTACGAGTACATGCGGCAGTCAGATCGTCTTTTCGTAGTCAAATGGCAAATATTTACCAGTCATATATGACTAGTAAATACCTGAATACTAATTATTTATTTTTTATATTTAATAATGCCATTAAATTATTATTTTAAATATCGGTCTTTTATTAGTAATTGATAATAACATTGCTATGGCCCAACCATAGCTGTCCAGGAGCGGACAGAGGAAGGCTGATGATTGTAATAAATAATCATTTTTACCTGAATATTTAGGTACGTCATCAGTCAACGTCCAATCGTCAGTCACGGTCTAATATTACTTGCTTTTCAAGGTTTTTTTCCGCCTTCAGCCCTACCCGTGGTGATTCCTTGAGACATACCATGACCCGACAAGGGTGGCCCCCTGGCGGGGAGCTCGACTCGAGGAGAAGACCATTAGATCCCTCGCCGTCCTAATGTGGTCTTCTGCTACGTCTGGCGCGGCTTTTTTTTTTTCAGGGATCCGTTAGCATAGCAGACTTAACCATCTGTCAGTCGGCTATATCAAAGTTCACAGTTTATGTATTGAAATTTTTACTAACAAACATTTCTGTTATGAGTATGCATACTATGCATCCTGGAAATTCAGCAATACATACATACAAACATACATAATATAAATGCAAACATAAAAGAGATCTAATTAAAACCGGCAATGACATTTTAGACAATTTATTTCATTTTACACATGTTCAATATTTAGACAAGTTTTCTTAGGTTATATTTACATTAAAATGCACAATATGGCCGTTCATTGGGAATACAAATTCGCCGAAACAGTCTTAATTGATATGATTTTGTTTTGTACAAAAGCCCAAATAAATATAATTATTATTTTCATTTTAATTTCATACTTAATATAATTAATACTAAGGGTTTCTGATTCTCATATAACTGTTTTCTTTTGTTGAATGAAGTACCTAAGATTTATCTCATACCAAAATCAACTAATATAAACTAAAATTATAAAATTTTTAGGTAAATATTTAAACAGATCTTTTTGTTTACATGTGTACAGTTTAAATAATCTATTTAGTTTAAAAACTAACAAACACGCTTGTATATCCTGAATATTTTTTAAATGATTGCATTGTCTTTGTCATCAATACTCAATTCTATGCTAACTACTTACAAAACGTAGACAGTTTATATTGTCAGAGACATATAAGTTACTGTTGTCACATGTTGTCAAAATCGTAGTAAACACAAGTAAACAATTATTATAATTTTACCTGATTCTATAAACAAAGCGTTTTTATGTGAAATTATCTGATTGTAGATGAAAGACATACGTAGAAACACAATAATATAGGTGAGTCTACTCATATACAATTAAACTATTACGGGTATAATTAAAATACAAGTGTGGTCATAGTGATACTTTAACATGCTATTCTAGTAATTCTGATCAAGGAATTGGGATTATTCTTTTAAATTATTGCATTGTCATCGGTCCTTGTTAGGTGTGCAAAATTTCAAATCAATCCGTCTACTGCAAGTGGCTGAAAATCGCTTTCAAAGATTCCGTTACACAGATTAATACATTGATAGTTACATACCAAACTTTTAAAAGCGTGTTAAAAAGATTTCTAATTGACAGTCTACAGGTACCAATTCTACGCGCACAACTAAACTAAATTTAACTAAAAATGAATCTTGATAGTGTCGATAACACAATTCGGCAATGTTAACTGAACTTTCTTGTGGTAAAAACTGTTTATTATAATCTAAAGAACTTAATTAATATAAATGTGTACAACCAAATAGCTAAATAATCAAAATAAAGCAATAGTTGTTCTCATTTTTAGTTAAATTTATATGTGCCTGTAGAATTGCTACCATTGAATGTTTTTGCGACATTTGGCGGATGAAGCGTAGAGCGGCGCTCTACTACGGGCAGATAGAAAGTTAACAGAACCTTATTGTTTTTGCCTTTTGGGCTTATGTCCAGTAATGTTGTCCATTACTAGACATAAGCCAAAAGGCAAAACAGGTAATGGAATATATTTTTGTATAGAGGAATAATTAAATGGATTTACAAAACTAAATTGTATAAAATATATTCAATAAGCAATTTTCTGACCAAACATCAAGTTTTAAAAATAGTTCGAGTATAATACTATGGTGCTAATAACCTCTCAACATATGTATAGGTCTTTCATAAATATTCATTTTGACTCAGCAAAATATATCGTATTACATTATTATGTATATCATTTTCATAAATATACAGGAACTTACGAAAAGATAAAGAAATCAGATCTACAAGAACCAGATATGAGATCAAATCCTTCTGATAAATGGATTATAATTACTGACTAGCAATCTTTGGCTTTATTCTGTTTAAAATGTAATTAAAATGGCCTCTTATTTATATTTATACTAAACAATATTCAATAACATTACAATATCGTTGAGCTGGTAACACCGTAAATAATGGCGATGCATTGTTTATATTTACAGAGGCTGTGTTGTAATAATACAATTGCGTCTTTGATAGCTCGTGTGTTATATTTATAAGTACATATAAATTTATAGGTACTTCTTATATATAAAATTCACGTGTTACAGTGTTAGTTACCGTACTCCTCTGAAACGGCTTGACCGATTTTTATGAAATTTTACATGCATATTCAGTAGGTCTGAGAATCGGACAACATCTATTTGCGCGATATGGCCGATATGGACAACTATAGTTCAGCTATATCTTTTTATCGATAAAATACTTGAAAAGAAAACGACGTTTCGTACTCTGCTGTTTTCTTCGAGGCAAATAAGCGGATTTAAAAAAAATACGCCATATGAACAGTATATCCATGCCTCTATTACTTTCTTTTTCGTTAAAATCTTACTAAATTTGTGTGATAGTCGCCGTATGTTCATCTGAAGACAAGCGTAAAAAACTTCAGCATATTAAAGAAATATTTGCTTTTTTGTCATTATAAGATCAGGACCATGTTATTATGTATATTACAAAGAGTCGAAGACATAAACTCCAGAGATATATCGTTAATTTTAAAATAAATAAACAAGGTAAAATAAATATCTCTCTAAATATTTACAATATTTTAGCTGAAATGAATCGTGTTCCTCTTTGTGACGTCATTTTATCAAAGAAAAATAAATTTGAAATTGCAAAATTCATAAAGGATCGTAACTTATTTGATTACGGCGAAGATGTCTCTTATCGTTATCATAACTCATTACAATTTATTTATGTTAAGTACACTGTCTTATCCTGCTTTGAATTGTAGTCCTCCGAACAGCAAATATTTTGATATACTTATACTTTTTTGTCCGTGCGGTGACGGACATAAAGAATACAAATGTCACGTTCCCATGTCTTGCTCGCGGGGGTCGTAAGAACTGACCGAGGGAATCACGTTGCATGACACCTACGCACATACTCAAGGAGAGTTGACGTCAAGCAGGCGGCCGGTGGTAAAAATCAGCCAAATTCCATTGCATCATGAACAAGTAGTCATGTTGCACCAACCTGGAATAACAGGTTATGGGTAGGAGAATGATAATGATGATGATGATATTTGCTTAACAGGTTAGACTTATCGTGGCAAATAGATCTATGAAGATAAATCGAGCATTCCTACTGTCTTCATATGCCTTTAATAATCCGGAAGAATTTGTTTACATGATCAATAAATCCCATACAAATCAGTTTGCGCTAATATATCGTTACGATATATTGTTACGTGTATAGCAAGCATATATTTTACTTGCGTTGCGACCTCTTTTTCCACATACATAATATATACCTCTAAGGAACATTTTGTATACATGTATTAATGTTGATATTATTTTTATCGTTGTAGACAAAGACAAAAATAATAAAATAAATATTCATGGACATCTCACACAAAGCCTTCTGGTCCCAAGCTAAGCTTATTTGCTCATGTTATGGGTACCAGAATATGTATACACTATTATAATAATGGAAAAGATTTTTCGTACAATACTCTTACTATATTTCTAGTTCCAGTCAGAGCTATCAAAGACTCAACAGACATTGTTTATCTCAATTCAACAATTAAGAAATACATTACTTATAAATTTAAAACTGTACAATATGAATAGCATACACAATTTACGCATTATTTGGATGAAACACGTATTTAAATAAATTAAAACACTATTTGTACCTATTTAAAATACCTAAAACGATTTTGCGCGTCCAAATCATTTAACCTAACACTTAGGGTGCACCAATTTAATGGCATTGTCCAAAATATACAAAAAATTGGATACTTTTATATGGAAACAAACGCAGGACAGCTTTTCTTAGGTCTGAAACTATATACAATATTATATCTTGCCCACACGGTACCATAACGAAACTTGGATATCAATCTTAAAATTAATATCCGCTTGTAATTGTATTAATCATTTTAAGTAATTATTGACACAAGCACTTATAAAGTTATTTTCGATGATATAGCTCATAAAAACGAGGCTCTGCTTAAAACCACAATTGTCTGATAGTCTTGATAGAGCTTACATAAACGAGTACACGTTGTCCCGTATTTCTGTTACCGTTCTTTTCTTCTAGATGAGGCATTTATTGAAAGTGCTGTAGCCGTGCGCTACGACAACGTGGTAGTGTTGTATATCTTTTTGATTTGATGGAGTAAAATTGTTTGATTGATGTAATCAAAATTGTTTATGTTGTTTTTCGAGCTTAACAGTTATAAATATAAAAATTATGTGAAGCTTCAAGATAATAAGTTTGGAACTATTGTTTAGGGCGTAATATACAAATTAATATTTTGGGGGATTTTTCAGTTAATAATAAGTTTGTGTAATTTGAAAAATAAAATCGTGTAGCGTTGTTTCCATATGCCGCAATGATTAATGATGCATTGCGCGCTAACTACGGCGGTGCGTAGTCATGCGCCGGCGCCGGCGAGTAGTCGGCGCCGTGCAGCAACGATTAGGTTTGGTACTGCAACATCGGGGCAGCGGCTAGGTTCGCGTGGTGACCGCTGTTCATCCTTAGCGCAGACAAAGACTTGTTGTACCACTCGTCTTCTGCACTCATGCCTGTGGGTAATATCATATATTATTATACTTACCTATAATTTAAAGACGATAAGATTGTTCGTATAGTGACGCATAGCAATAGGGCGATTGCGAAGCTAAAGAATAATATAAGCAGCGTTTGTAATAGATGGAAAACTCAAAACTAAACAATAAGCCTAGGTAGCGCGGAATAGTAGACCTAATACCCTCCTGAAAGTAAGTGGAAAACAGTAGGACGTTTACGTAGTTTGAAGACGAGATGATAAGGAACTCAACAAAAATTTGGTGAAAAAGTGACTATTATTGTTAATTCTCAGGAATGCTACATTCTTACTAATTATTGCAAAAGAAAATAGCTACATAAAAGTTTAAGTTACGCTACGTGTTAATCGTCTACGAGAGTTCGTAGCAGATGTCTATGTACTGAAGTTTCGTAGTATCTTCGTAACTACTACGTGTGTATATATACGTATATTACACATAGGTGTAGAGAACCGAATAGTGAGGTACTGAATCGACCCTCGCGTTTTCTCAAGATGCAATCTCGCCGCAGGAAATAAGATATTTGCCAAGACGCCGCGAGGACGCCCGCCAAAGTAAATGTAGTGGAAATTTTCTTATTAGAATATCTACGGTACGATGCCTCGCTTCCATTACTTGCTCGTTTTTTCTTACGCAGGAATCTTTGCGCCCGCGGCCGCTTCGTATTTCACGCTTTATCGCGTCATGACTTTTTCATATCTATTTTTAAAATGGAGTATATTAAATGGATTATGTTAGGGTGAAGCTACTGATGGAACGTTGAACTTATCAGCGGAAAAGAAATTAGGAACCATAATTCGCACATATTAGTTTGTTTAAACTTGATATTTAGATCGATATGAGAAAGGTATGTATGAGATTTCCTCCAATTATTAGAAATTAGTATCTCAAGATGAAGATTGTAAATTGTTAATTTCCGGTCTCCTATCTCAAGAAGCAAGTAATTAGAATACATACATATAGTTTATGACATATATGTAACCTTTTTAAATAGTACGCTCTTTTTCAAAAATAAAATATATTTTTTGAATTATTTGAGTCTTTGTAAACATAGTTCAAATAGCTATCTTTAGCAATTCATATAAATCTAAAAAGTAATGCTAATAACAAAGTTGATATTAGACAAAATTATTATGTTCATTAAAAAATAAGTAGCTTTCGGAGTCCTTGATCGGAGTTGAGAACAGTAAAAAGAGATTGACAGACAGATACCGAACTGATCTGACTAAAAAGGGTTTCTTTTTTATACAAAACCTTAAAACTAATACAAACAATGAATATTATCAAAATGTTCGAATTTTATTGATTACGATAGAATGTTTTATTTCAATCGGGCCTTTTCATTCACAATTAAATCTCTTGGGACGTACAAAGTTGGGCGGTAATACTAATAGATTGTAATAAAGTCTTTTTCTTTTATGATCATCTGTCGGAACTAAGCTTTAGAGTGGCAGCAAGTTTTCCCATTATTATAAGGGATATTTGTATAAAAACGAGGCAGAGCGATCATCTTCGCTCCAGCCAACTTTATAATTACCTTGACGGCTCTAATAGAAACTTGATGAAAGCTGCCGCTCTACGTTTCGTCTACCGCTTTTTGTTTTACGCTTTAAACTTACATTTTAGGTATTGTTCGACCTAATTTGTGGCAATATTATGTACAAACAAGTAAATGTATGAAAACTTTGTTTCTTTAATCACAAATATAAATTGTATCAACGTTTACTTAAATTTTTCAAATATTATATTATATTTCGACGAGCCTCGTGGTCGAGTGGTTCATGTAGCGGACTGCCGATCAAGAGGTCGCGGGTTCGATTCCCGCTCGGGACAATCATTTGTGTGATTTTTCTAATTGTCATACAAATGTTTGTACAGCGTCTGGGTGTTTCTATGTATTATAAGTATGTATTTACAAAAGAAAAGTAGTATATGTAGTATATCTGTATTCTGGTACCCATAACACAAGCATATAAGCTTAGCTTAGGACCAGAGGACGTTGTGTATTTTACACAACGTCCTCTGGTCCATGAATATTTATTTATTTATATAGGTATAAAAAACACCGCTGTGAATTGAAAACGACCGTAAAAGACTCGCTAAAGAAGCGAGTTTTTTACGGTCGTTTTCAATTTATCTATCCATGATTGTAGCTGTTAAAGTCATACTAAAATAAAATTTTATCCTTACTTGCATTTTAATATAACAATATGCAACTTTTTACGTCATTCTCAATTGAAAATTTGACAAAAGATAGAAATATCTAACTGATAAATGAGGATAACAATCTATCCGTAAATGTAGATTGATTATTAAAAATGGCCGTCAGTTTGTTTTTTTTCCGCCTTCTGCCCTACAGGGCCATGATGGTGCCATGAGCTTTACCAGGTAAGGGCCGTTAGTCTGTTGCTTATTTTTTTTTCCACCGCCTCTTTGCCCTGCCGGGTCATGATGGTGCCTGAGCTTTACCATGACCCGGCGAGGGGTGGCCGCTAACCGGGGCCCGACCCGACGGGGGGAACATTAGGTCCCCCCGTCGCGTGGCCGAGTGCCACATTTGTCGCGGCGGTTGCCGTTAGTCTGTTGGCGACAAAGCTAAAAACTATTAATCGTATTTAAATGCAGTTGCCAGCAACAAGTAGTCGGAGTAATATTACAAGGAATATTTAAAATTAGTTGAAACAATTTAATAATATGCTAACACTTCAAGAAATAAAATGGAAAGTTATGCTGCTTACTACTTACTGCACTTAATTTAAAATCTACAGTATAATGACTCAAAATAACTGAATTTTTAAATATAATTATTTATTTCTCCTCACAAGTAAACAAATAATAAGTAAATAAAGTGCTTATTTAAAAAGTTGGCGAATGTAAGATTTAATAAAAAAGATGTGTGTTTACCCATAGTATCCTGTCGCATACCGACGGCGCTCATGTTAGCCCCATGTCCCATTGAGAAACCTTGAGGCATAGGGTATGATCCGCCTCCCATCTGAGACAGCGAGAATATGTCCTTCTGCAACTCTTCGTAACTACCGTGGTGCTAGATAAAAATGAAACAATACTCTTATTCTAAATTGAAGATGATAAAAATTAGCAACACTTTCACAAAAAAAATTACACCATTGAAATTCTCGTCTGGTAATAGAACCTACTATTCATTACATAAAACTCCGCTAGAGACTGGAACAGATAGAAAAATACCATAAAAAAAATTTTGCTGACGGGAGGTGAAAAGCCAAAAAGTTATAGGTTATTAAAAGTTAAAGGTTATTATTATAAAAAAGTTATAGGTATTTAACTTTTCATATTCTGAAATATCCTGCTGATGGTTGGGCCAAAGTTCTTTCATAGTGAATTTGATCTTAAATAATTTAAATTAGAACTAAAAGGATTGAAAAAATTGAAATGTACTGTCATCTGCATCACTGCTATATTATTGTTTCATTTTAAGTGAAATCACAGTATCAAATGCAAGTGCTTATGGTCTGATTGTGAAACCCCGTAATTGTATTATCAACACGCAGGCGAAAGTTGCTTATATAATGATTTTTCCCGCCATGTTTTATGTTAATCGCGTAAATGAATCCGTGGCTTTATGTTTTATACCGATTAACACTTTCGTTAATGGGATAGCGGTGCGAAATTAATTTAGGTGACCGTGTGCGGAATGACGGTTAGTTTATCATTCATATTCAGTGTATTTGTACTTTTATTAAACATTTTTTATATGTATTTCTTTAGTATCTTGTATAAGAAACTATATTTACCTATCCTAAACAGGTTTAAGTGAATACGATCCCACACAAATAGCGTCTCCTATATTTTTGATACGGTATATTAGGTATCTAATTAGAACGGCCCTCTCTTTGGAAGATTTTTAAATATCCGCAGTTACAAAAGCCTCTTAAACGGTTAGACAGTTTTCCTCCAAGCTGAAGTCAAAAATAAGTAACACTTATGTTTGATATTTAGTAATCTTTTTTCTGATTATATTCACTAATCCTATTCACGTGTTATATTATTAGAATACATAGGTATTGCCTTTAAAGTGTTTATCGATCATGTCGCTCTATAACTATTTTCGGGACGTGCGTTTCAACGTTTCAATCGTATTACGGCATAATCACAACGATTGATTAGCGCGTTTGGTAATCAGCGGACAAATTGTGGTGAAAATGGATTCGGTTGATTGTTTGTTAAAGATGATTTGCGTTATGCGTGGTCAAGAATAAATAAAAAAAATCTATTAACATTATTCACATTTGAAATAAATTATATCCATACATAAAAGAACGATTGTCTGTAGTCGCCAGATCTAGTTTCACATTTATAATATTTTTAATATTATAAATGTGAAACTAGATCTGGCGACTACAGACAATCGTTCTTTTACCTCAAGACTACTGAAGTGATGTTTGGTACTCACTAAATCTCGAACACAGACATTGATTACTTAAGAGCTTAAAAAAAATGGTTGTAGTGATACTAAATTCGACGTGTAGGACACCGCGTGCTACAGAAAATAACAAATAATAATGTAATATGTGATTCTTACCTGAGGATACCTATTAATTGTGTTAGGATGTGGATATGGTTGATATCCTCTGTACCCTTGAATGTTGCGCATCATACCATTACAGCCGGGCAGCACCGCCGGCGCCAATGCCTTTTGTAACTGTTTCTCTTGTTTACGATACTTGGCCCGACGATTTTGAAACCAAACCTGATTCAGAGAATGAATGAGAATGAAGATATGTAGATATGAAACAATACCCAAGCATCATGGAAAATCAATGTTGTAGTCCATGCGTGCGATTCCAGAATATTGCGGGTCAGACTAAATAGGTTTCTCTGTCATAAAGGTATTAACAGAAGCTCGTAGGATGTTATGAGCAATGAAACTAACTAAACTGCCACTTTAACAAACAAATCTCAAATAATAATAATAGCTAAATTATTATGGTACTATTTACATAAAATAAAAGCTTGCCTGCCATACTTTACAGACTTTAAAATACTATCTACAGATATATTTGATATATGTTTGACGGACCTCGTGGTGGAGTGGTTTATTATAACGGACTGCCCATCATGAGGTCTCGGGTTCGATTCCCGGTCAGGACAATCATTTGGGTGATGTTTTTAATTGTCATACAAATGTTTGTACTGCGTCTGGGTGTTTACTATGTATTTTAAGTATGTATTTACAAAAGAAAAGTAGTTCATGTATTTTATCCGTATTATGGTACCCATCAAACAAGCATATAAGCTTAGCTTGGGACCAGAGGACGTTGTGTGAAGTGTCCATGAATATTTATTTATTTATTATTTATATTTAGCTCATAAACAATTCAATAACGTCTATGTAAAGGGCTTTATTCGGACTTAATATTTCGTGGTTTAAATACATAAGATACTAAATTACGTCTATTAATATTTGTTTAAGTACAAAATTAAAGACAAAACGATGTCTTGTTATGTTTCTAGCCTATTAATGTCCCACTGTTGGGCATGAGACTCTTCCACATTGGGAGGGATTATGGTCCACTATGATGCGTTGACAGCGTGTTGGCATAAGGTTTATTTTCGTGTTTTCCTTTTCTCACAGTGGAGGGTTATCTGTGAAATATTCCTTAGCTGATTTTTACAGCACCCTGGGAATGAATTGGGGTGGTGACACTTGTATTCTTGTATATTATGTATTATATTACATAATGATAAAACAATGGACAAAATACACGAGCCCTTAATCTGTGTGTTGTCAACGGGAATGAAAGCGTGCGTCGTTTGATATGGTGATTAGAGCTGATTAGAGGGAGAGGGTGGAAAACACCCTCCCACGCCTCCCTCGCGAACCCGTATGGAATGGGGGAGGGGCGGAGTGCCCTCCGTACGCACTCTCCATATAAATAAACCGATATACCCTATACCTAACCATCAGTAAACCCACCCTTTAAATAACTATATATGTCGTAGATTTCAACGGGGTGCCAGAGATTCTCAACTATGTTTTATTTAAGTCGATGTTTAATTAAATTAAAAGTGAATTTTGTAATGTCCGTTCATGAATAATACGTAGGGTTTTGTACAAAAAGAATTTATTTCGGTGTCCGTCTGTCTATCAATGTTTTTAACTAATTAAACTCAAACTTGAATTGTATCATCGTTTGTACGGTGATGATTTTTATCTTCTATTGTGAAAAGATTTATAGTAGCTTTAATCCTGCTGATAAACCCTTGAACAGTAACAGGCCATACCTTCAGGATTTTACAGGTTTTGAAAACCTGTGTGACATAGTGAAGTTTTCCGACAGTGAAGAATTTTTTTTATTAAACCTTAGTATCCATTAGATAGAAAATATTAGTGCCTGTTAAATGTGCAACAATCTGTCTACTGTTTTCTCTTTATAATCTTTATAAATTACTTTATAATATAGTAGTATTTTTATAATGTAATGTTTATAATGTAATATAATTTATTAATTGATTACTATCAAGCTGATTTTCCGTGAGTACCTTTATTATGACGAGACGTCCAATAATTTTCTATTCCAAAATCTCGATTGTGGTAGCTAACAGAGATAGCAATGATAAAATATCGTACTACCCGTAAAAAAAGACGTAAGTGAACTTGCGTCAAAAAAGCGTAAAGCTACCCACGGAAAATCAGCTTGATAGTAATCAAGTGAAAAAAATGTACTACGGATCCCGTACTATAAGTCTTTCAACGGGTGTTTTAATTAACAAATTCTCTTGTTCCGTGGAATTTATAAAATTTATACCTACTTATTTCATACAACATATTTCATTGTTGCTTCGCTCCTATTAGTCGCAGCGTGATGTTATGTAGCCATCCTCGATAAATGTACTATCCAACACTGAAAGACTTTTTCAAATCGGACCAACCAGTGGTTCCTGATATTAGCACGTTCAAACAAACAAACAACAAATTCTTCAGCTTTATAATAATTAGTATAGGTTTCGTTCTCAAGTAATGACGCCTCAATAATTTAAAAAAAACTTGCAATCAAAACATGTTATTCAATAATGATCACGCAATGTTACATTAATTTTCCACTAGAGATTTACCTTTAGATTGAGAACCGCTTGCACGTTTATATACCTAGCTATAGATATAGGTAGGAAACATAAATGGAATATTAGTTTTTTCGCAAAGCTACCCGACATCCGCTCAGGGCGCGTTGTAATGAAAAATGAAGCAATTTCCTAACGGTTTCGAGACATATACCTTTTGTAATGTGGATTCGATTAGGATAAAGATATCACATTGCCAACTGATCACGTAAATAATGTGTGCCTGTATTGAATTGACTGATGAATTTCACCTTCACCTGTCTCTGTGGTTACGGATCACGATACACATGTCATAACATAACTCCCTTTCATACATAATATAGGAACTTATTTTGTGTGAACTTAAAATGATAATATGTAACTATTTTATTTCAATTTTTTTCAATTCAATTGTACAAAGAAGCAACAAAAATGCCTAAACCGCGTATTTTGAATGACAAAAAATAGTATTTGGAACGCTACTATATGCTACTTTATTCGTTTTACAGCGTTTTTTGAGACTACATAAAAGTAGTGAATACGAGAAAATACAGTGTCCACTTTAAAAATGTTATTAGAAAATTTGAAGACTCTATACTTCTATACTAATATTATAAACCTAAAGGGCTTGTTTGTTTGAAAGTAGTAATCTCAAAAATCACTGGTATATTTTGAAAAACTCTTCATTATTCTTTATTTTCAAATTTCAGTCTTGGATAGTAAATTTATCGAGGAAGGCAATAGGCTATATAACATCACATTGTGACTTATAGGAGTGATGAATCAGTGAAAAATGTTGCAAAAAATGAGAAAATTATCTAACTTCCACGCGTAAGAAGTCGTGGACAGCACCCATGTAATTATAAAGTCATGAACGGACTCCGCAAGGTGACACATAAATAATTGAAATGTCACGACTCTTTTTCTATCCCCAGGGTACTGTGAAAGCCAGCTATGGGGTAAAGCAGGTAAAATCCCTTGTAAGTGACAGAAACCGTGAAACAAAATGCTATGCCAACACGACTAGCTAGCGTAACACAGTAGACCACAGTAGTTTTTTAAAGTGGTTTGTAAAATATAACGAATTATGCATCTCTGTTCTGCCATAAAAATATAGGTCAGCAAACTTGTGTAGCCCAAAATTACAGGAGGACACAGAAATATAGCTATGATATTATTGCACGTCGTCCGAGTAAACGACATTGGTTAATAGGAAAGGGTCAAACAAAAAATCAATTTAATTACCAAATTTTCCGGTTAAATGAACAAAACGCTGAAATAATCGTAATCTAATGGATTTTAAGATAGCTAAGCAGTCTTGCGTTTATAGTTTTTATCGTTTTTATTAATGAACGTGTCTGAAAATATTTTCATTAAAATTCGTAAAGGGTCTCCGCGTGTTACATCCGTTTCCCAATGTAGTAAAAATATAAGAAATAGCCTATGGGTAAAAACAAACACCGAATTTAGTAATTAAGCAATAACATTAAAGTATATAATTTGGCATTTATATAGTTATCTACTATTCAAGAAGGAAGTTGTAAAATTTATTTAATACTAAAATCTCTATGCGTGAAATAAGTATTTTTTATAAACCTTGGCCATGAAACTCACTAAACACTAATGGTCTTATTCATAATGACTTATCGGAGGTTTAAAAGTTCGCTAAAATGGGTTCGCGAAAATTGTCAAAACTTGTTATTCATAATAGTCTTTTAACGATAAAACATTTATTATCTCTCCGATAAAATCTCCGTTTAAACCACCGATAAGTCATCTATACTTATAATATTATGAATAAGACCATAAACAGAAAGCTATTGTATATGTGGACGGACGACGGACTTAACGATATATGTTTACTACATAAAAGTAAATAAAATAGCTATATAAAATCTTAAATATCGAATCATTATAAAAACAAATGTCAAATGAAGCTAATAAAATGAAAAGATCCTCAATCTAATATACTTTGTTCACGACAGCACCTACCTACAGCTATCTATGTAACATCAGGACAGAGTAGCGAGTTATCCGAAGAAAACGGTCGACTTTAAACTGAAAAAGCACGAGATTCAACAAAACATTTTCTTATTTCCAATTGTAGAATTCATTTGAGGGCAGAGACAATGTCGAGAGGCGCGCGGGGAGGATGAGCGGCTAACTTCGTTACGGATCCATTTGATGGGATTGCAATGCCTCAGGGGCCACCCTCACCCGCCTCGCCTCGTCTCGACCCTCGTACGCCTGGCGACGTTGTATTTTTATATCGAAATTTCCTCTAGAAGGAGGGAGCTCGAAGTCGCTGTCGTCTTTAACGTTTACATTCTTATGTAGCGTCGCCTAAACGTTAATAGCCTCCCACGGAGCGCGTGTACACGAACATACAGTACTCATATACACATACATATACCTAAGTACGCATACAGAGAGTTACGTAAGATTTTCGCGAAACTCATTCGCCTACGCGTATTTCATGTGCTTTTAGCTACTGCTGACATAAAAATAATATCGTTTCGTTCAACCTTTCATATTCTGAAAAAAGCTTCATCATTCATTGCACTTGAAAGCCAAAGTAATTGTCATTTAAGCAGCAGTGAATAAAATATCACATATATATCACGGTAAATATTCTCTGATCAGGTTAGGATCATGTTAAAAGATTTTTTTGTGTGATAATGTAATTTCTTATTTCATCGTAATAGATACCTATGTAATATAAGAAGAGGTTACTAAAAGTCATGTTCTGAATAAAACATCTAAAGCGGCAAATTAGGTGCTCCGGGGACAAATCAATATCGAGGGTCCTGGGGGGATTGAACGATTTTAAAACTGAGATAAAGATCTCTCGCGAGTTACTGTAAGCATTTCGTATTCATACGGTCGAGGACGACAGATGGCGCTTTAATTCAATCCGCCTCCGGCCTACGCTCCAAATTGTATTATCCGAGTATTCGCGCATCATTGATATTTCGACAATTCCATCCAAGAACGACCGGCGTGATACTATTGTGTTGTCTACAATATTTCGTTTTGTGTATTTTTATTCGAATTGCGGGTGGTCCAATTTCTCTGAATTCTGATAATTGTCTTGTGATTTTATTTAACAACCACTTAATACATATTAATTTTACCAACATTGTTTGACTAGAATTCTCAGTTGAGATACGGCTAGGTTCGACATCTACTCTGAACTATTCCATGGCCACTAATGTAAGAATACCTATATTTTTGTATTGTGTTTGGGAGTTGAATTTTTTTTCCTGTTATCACCCCATATTATGGCTTCCCATTCGCCTTCGCCGGAATACTCATATTTTTTCGCTATTATATAACATATTATTTAATCCTAATACTCCCCAATATCTTAAAACTCGTTTTGTGTTCCGACATGACACACATGCAAATAATCTAAGAACATTTGTAAGTCTGAGATTAAATGTTCCGAAGCATAGTACTAATTTTTATAGCAAATCCTTTACTGTGCAAGCTATATTAATAAGGAACAAACTACCTATAAAAATTAGACAAGCACAGTCTCTTTCTAATTTTAAGCTAAAACTATCAAACTATTATCTATAGTTCTAATAGTGTTTATATATATAAATCTTAGTATTTTTATAGAGTGTATGTATAGGTATTATATTCTGTAGTAGTTTTTACTCATTAGTGTATTTATGTACCTATATGTATGTTTATTGTTTAAATTTAGGTATGCATTTATTCTTATATTCAATTTAATATATATGACGTTGAATACACCAACAACCACCGCGATGTCTATTCTAGATTCTATCCATTATACGGTTGCCTGGAAGAAATCACATTAGTGATAAGGCCGCCCTTTGTACAATAGCTTTTAAGACTGTATTTTTTTTCGTTTTTAAATTTTGTGTAAAATTGGTGTTTGTGGAAATAAAGAGTTATCTATCTATCTATCTATTATTTTGATTCCTATTTTGTACAGCTCTACCAGCTCTACTAATATTATCAGTCTGTTTAAAGCACTAATTCACTAACTTATATGTATTTATATTTTTGATATAATCTATTGAATATTAATGTGATAGTAATATACATATAGTCACCTGTATCCTCGCCTCGTTTAGTTTAGTTGTCCGCGCCAACTCCTCTCTGCAGTATATGTCGGGATAATGTGATTTAGCGAATGCCGCTTCTAATTCAGCTAATTGTTCCTGTACCAATGGAAAACCACAGCTTAATTTATTTGAATATGTATAATTAATTTAACAATTTTATTAATTTATATATATTGTATATATTGTAGTTTATGTATATTGTACGGATTCTATGTGCACACTAAATTTAACTAAACTAAAAAAATAATTTTGTTAGTGTCAATGACACAATCCGGCAACGTTAACTGAACTTTCTTAATTCAAAAAATGTGTATATAAGACTAACGATTATATTGATTAAAAACTAGCTGATACCCAGTTATTCCGTACGCGTGTACTTTAAACTTTCCCTGGACTTTCACGAATATTTCAAGACCAAAAATGGCCCAGCGTTTCTCGAGTTTTAGCGAGACTAACGAACAGCAATTGATTTTTATATGCATATAAGACGTGCATAAAGGCTAATTAATCAACAATTATCGTAGTTGTTTCTGTATATATCTAATATATATAAAAATCAATTGCTGTTCGTTAGTCTCGCTAAAACTCGAGAACGGCTGGGCCCATTTTGGTGATTTTGGTCTTGAAATATTCGTGAAGGTCCAGGGAAGGTTTAAACGGTGACAAAATATATGGGGATCTAAAATTCCACGCGTACGGAGTAGCGGGCATCAGCTAGTCTAATATATAAAATTCACGTGTCACAGTGTTAGTTACCGTACTCCTCCGAAACGGCTTGACCGATTCTTCTCAAATTTTACATACATATTCAGTAGGTCTGAGAATCGGCCAACATCTATTTTTCAAATTTTTTTTAGTAGGTATGGCAAAACAATGTTTGCCGGGTCAGCTAGTCTGTATATATTTTTCTTGTGTTGGTATTGTTACTATAGTTTAGTTTAACAAGCGTAAGATGTTACCTTAAACAAAAATTCACTTATGTTAAGGATATAGAGTTGGTACACAGTTAATGGACAAGGGAAGGCAGATATTATGAGTCACAAAAAACAATACTATACTCCGCACGCTATGCGCTGAATGATGATCCCTATGACAGTTCGTTAGCGCTTAACATTGTACTGACATCAAATCCTTTAGAGGTCCATTAAAAAGTCGAAAAAATCATAATTGTGTACAATTGTAAATTATAAAAATGAATATTAAGAAATTATTACGTAATGTTCGGAAATAATAGAAAAAAACTCAATGCAAATGTACATGGTACGTGCTGCAAAAGTTACGTCGTCAAGCTGTTATCGACTAAGAAGGGACACATCGATAAACAAAATATCGATAATTTGTTGGAAAAATAAAACAAATGCTTTGAGTTTGTATTTTATTTATATCAATCTGAATCTGATACAGGGTCAATCGGATCTTCAAAATCTGAGTCTGAACTGCAGCTATCCGTGACGTTTATTATTAACGGTTGGTCAATGATATTGTCGTATTGTACATAGTATAGTAAAATAAAATATAATAAGGCTGTTACTTTTTTATCTAGTGTTTTATGTCCATGTCTTTTTTTCAAAATAAATTTATTGCTTATTATGTTGAATGACCTGGCTGAATGACATGACATTTGCCTAAACAAACAGTATTTTATCGAAATTGTTTCGCATAACTAATACAACTGTCAGTTGAAACGTCATAGGGATCATCA
The DNA here is from genome assembly GCA_916999025.1 of Orgyia antiqua. Lineage (NCBI taxonomy): Eukaryota > Metazoa > Arthropoda > Insecta > Lepidoptera > Erebidae > Orgyia > Orgyia antiqua. Next base: position 11,195,390 of record OU779869.1, read on the forward strand.
TTCGGCGTGGTAACTATAATAACAAGCCCCGGCGACACAAAATCTTACAACAAATAAACAACCATATAAAATAAAAATAAATAAATTTATTTATATATTTCTTTTTATATTTTAGTTTTTAATTGTATATGGAACTGATTTGTGATTTTAATAAATAATTTTAAAAGAAAAAAAATAAAAAGTTAATACATTAAAAAACGTTTATTAGTTCACAATGATAAATTATATTGGTCCCTGCACTAGGATTTCCTGTGTTGTAGAGACCAGAGAGATTTGTAAAAAAAAATGAAAATATTCAAAAATAATACCTGTGTAAATGTCGTCCTATGTCGTCTGCGTGCTGGTGTGGGACACGACGCTGTGGTAGGTGTGTGTCCTGCATGTTGAGGTCCTAATGCTGGTGATAATGCTGAAACACCACCTGAGCTACCACCCGTCCCACCTGGCTCCGGTTTTAATTTTTTGAAAGCACCTTCCGCTGTTTAACAAAATACACTGTTATAGTTTCATTTAATAGTTTCTATTGACTATTAGAACAAAGCCCTGTATTAATAATATATAATATAAATTAATTATATTAGATTATAGTTTCTATGTAATAAAAGTATGTATTTAAAAAAGAAAAGATAATAAGAATAGTATATGTATTCTATCCGTATTCTGGTATCAATAACACAAGCGTATAAGCTTAACTTGTGACCAGAGGACGTTATGTGAAATGTTTATGAATATTTATTTATTAAAAAAAAGACATGTGGCACTCGGGGACTGCCGCGGTAAGAATAAGAATAAGAAAACATTTATTTGCAAGTACATGAGTTATCAATTTGTGGAATATAACATAATGTAGCTTAATCATGCTTTACCAAATGGGTGTGCAAATTTACAGTCCAGGAGCTAGATAACAGTTCCTGCTTTAATAAAACTTAAAATAAAATATCATGCAACTTAAAATTATCAAATTAAATAAAACATTAGTAAAGTTATTAGACACAAACAAAAAATAACAATAAAATAAATATAAATACACAAAAAAAAAGAAAATAAAAAATCTAATAGTAATAACAATGTAACCTAAAAGAATCTACTTAATTGTTTTGAATGAACCTAATTGACAAAAAGTTTTTTTTTAAATTAATTATTTGACGTCACATCCTTCAACTGTCTTGGAAGGTGATTATATACGACAGGTGCCATGCAGAAAATACTTTTATGCATTAATGCTGTGTTAGCAAATCTTACACACAATTTATTTTGATCACGTTGATATCGACTATATTTATCAGACATTTTTTTAAATAAATGTGGATTAGCTTTTAAAAACATAACAACTTCATAAATATATAAACATGGCACAGTTAGTATCTTATAGTTTTGGAAATAAGATTCACAAGATTCAATAGTTTTTAATCCAAATATGGCCTATATATATATATTTTCTATTATATAACGCCTATTATATTCGCCTATATATATTTTCTGTGACCTAAATATAATATCCCTGTCTGTGGAGTTACCCAAAAATATGATGCCATATCTCAAAATAGAGCCTACGATGCCGTGATATGCAGTTAATCTTGCATCGATACCTACTATGGATAAAATTCTGAATTTACTATTCAGAATTTCATCCATAGTAGGTCCATACGCGGATCTATTTACACGTTTGCTTAGTTTTTCCTCGTGAAATTTCCAATCAAGTTTTTTATCAATCCAAAGCCCTAAGAATTTACTTGTTTCTACTTGTTCAATGCTACTGCCACCATAACTTATATCAAGCCTTTTAACCAAATGCAACCTTTGATGAAAAGACATGAGTTTAGTTTTATCAAGATTTATTTTAAGATTGTTGTTATTAAGCCACGTTATTATAGATTCTAATGTTTTATTGATGTCAGATTCATAAGTGTCTTTGTCTGAACATTTAATTGTCACGGTGCTGTCATCGGCAAAAAGTGATACATGATTTAAAGTTACTTTAGGTAAATCATTAATTTAAATTATAAACAATAAAGGACCCAAAACACTACCTTGTGGTACACCATACGCAATTTTTTTATGTTCCGATTTAAATATACATTCTTTTTTAGTTTTAATATTCAATTGACTAAGTTCTACATAATGTTTTCTATCCTTTATATAAGATTCTATTAGTTTAACTTAGATTGAAAATGTAACTAACACAACTTTGATAGAAAATGTAGTAATGATACTATACGGTGGAATGCTATGAATACAAATACATATCAACATTCTACTTTCCCCACGGGCCTACTAATACTATACCTAAGAACAATTAAAGTAATTAGCAGGTATTTAAACCGTATTTAGCATTAGTAAATAGATAAATAAATATTCATGGACATTTCACTCAACGTCCTTTGATCCCAAGCTAAGCTTATAATGCTTGTGTTGTGATGGGTACCAGAATACGGATAGAATACATATACATACTTATATACATACTTATAATATATAGAAACACCCAGACGCAGTACAAACATTTGTTTGACAATTAGAAAAATCACACAAATGATTGTCCCGAGCGGGAATCGAACCCGCGACCTCTTGATTGGCAGTCCGTTACGTAAACCACTCAACCACGAGGCTAGTCATGTACCTAACACAAATTTATACACTTTCTACGAAATAAGATTAGCCCTTCGCGGCAATGGAACTTCGCGATGCGCTTTCAATTTTTTTTTGAATAATTCGTTCGTGTTAATTTTCATAGGCATGGGCGCGTAGTGTGATGCAACCTATTTACACCTGCTATTTGTTTGTATAGTACATCCATATACTACCCATTACGAACCACTAGGTGAAACCACCTCCGTGTGGTGACGGATTAAGAATACAAGTGTCACCACCCCATCTCCTCCCAAGGGTGCTGTAAAAGTCGGCTAAGGCATATTGCACACAGATAACATCCTCTGTTAGAGGCGGAAAACTCGAAAATAAACCCTGTGCCAACACGCCTGGTCAGCGCGGCACAGTAGACCATAACTCCTCCAAAGTGGAGGAGGCTCGTGCCCAACAGTGGGACCTAAGTGGGCTGGAGACTGGAGGTGAACCACTGCGCGTAGCACCTGCTACGAAACAAAAAAGCATTGTCACACACGTCCAAATATGGAAACCAAAAGTAAAGAAAACACAACAACGATGAACTTATTTTAATTGTAATATTGAACATAACATTAAATAACTGAAAGAATATTTAATAGAAAAAAAAATTATAAATTATTCATTTTCTAAAAGTGTTAGTCATGTGTTATTATCGTAAACGCTGCTGACTCCAGAACATAGATAATGGTACCAATTCTAGGCGCACAATTAAACAAAAAATAACCTGAATTTTGATAGTGTCGATAACACAATCCGGCAATATTAACTTAACTTCCTTGTTATAAAAGCTGTTTATTATAGACTTATGGTCTTATTCATAATGACTTATTGGAGGTTTAAAAGTTCGCTATAATCGGCTAAAAAATACAACAAGATAGCCAAATATGTAATCAAAATACAGCAGTACTTGTTTTCATTTTTAGTTAAGTTTAGTTGTGCACGTAGAATTGGTATAAATGTCTTATAACCTTAAAATATATTTAACTAGAAGTAGAACATCCTTCAGGCAACCACAAGCACGTCCATTCAAAGAAACGTTCTTATTTGCATAGCGGGCGTTGCGCATCGACCCCTTGACGTAGGTCAAGTTCGCGAGGCCCGCGTAATTGTAATTGCGTTGCTTTAACTAACGCTGTTAAGGAGCTAATGATTCGACACCGAGAGGTGCCCACAAACGATTTGAGTCACTTACAACGTAGTTAACATAGTGACGTCACTTTTAACAGCGTAGACATTCTAATATTGAATGTTCAAAAAACAATATTATGGTAATTAAACATATTATTATAACTTATGTAAATTCACACCTGATCGATTCTGTATGAAGGAATCTGAGAGAAATCAACCTTTGAAATATAACAGTCACAGACCATTTGATGGACCATTTCTTAGCATAGAGGTCTATCAATCTATTTAATTGTTCAAAAGGTACACTCTTTATTATTTTGCGCTATGAAATGAATACATCATTGGAATTGAAAAGAATCAAAAAAATATTTGTCGTCCAATTTAAACTTTTGATCATAAACTATTAAAGAAATAATATGGAATACATAACAATATCCATGATGTGAACTTTTGACCGGCCTCGTGGTCTAGTGGTTCGATTCCCGCTATCATTTGTGTCATATTAAAAAATATTATACAAATGTTTGTACTGCGTCTGGGCGTTTACTATAAATTTTCATGTATTTAAAAAGTACTATTTGTGGTATATTCATATTCTGGCACCCATAATACAAGCATATAAGCTTAGCTTGGGATCAGGGGACTTAATGCGAAATGTGGTATTATTATTATGTTATTACTTAATATCTAATTCACTGTGTATTAAGAGTTACAAAATCTGAAAATAGGTATAAGATAATAATTTAATATAGAATACCACCGCTTACGATTTGAATAGGTGGATTTATTTCCCAGTTTGCTTAAACATTATGCATATGTGTTACGGGAACTTTTTAAAAGTAAGCTCATTTTCGTAAAAATCGCACATTGGTGACGTAATAGGTTTACCTTCGGCTTTTCTGAGCTTCTGAATTAATGGGGGAGATTTTAAAAGCACCGACGGAGGTCGGTTTTGGAAGTATTCATGCATTCCCTTTGACGGTGTTCCCGTCTACTTACTAATTAACATGGAGCTAAGTGTTTGCGTCCGCGGTAAACGGAGCCTTTTAACGTTTAAAAGGTTGTATTTTTTATTCCCATCTATGTTTTAGAGGCTTTGATGGCGAATATATTGGTTACGCTTTTTACCTAAAATTTTTTTGCGAGATTAGATTAAGCCATTTGAGATAGAAATTTAAAAATTTCGTGTTTTAAGTGTTTCTCTAAAATTGTGCTGGTTTTGGTGGTTTTATATTTAGAACCATAAAATATATATTTCTCTCAGTGGTTTTATTGCATTTTGAGGATAATTTGAAAATTAAGAACTGATGCTGTAGGATCCTAATTAAAATTGTAATAACATTAACAGATGATTATGATGATAAGTTAAGACTGTCAAGTGTCTAGCCCTGCTGACGTTAGCAGATACGACTGCGTGACAGACAATGTAACAAAATTTTTATATTATAAATAATGAGTTTTAAATGAGGGGCAACAAACTCAACTGTATCCACTTTCCACATTTATGACCATTGGCATCTCTCATATTAAACAACATCTCTATATTTGTGCTCAAGATACAACATTTTGAAAGTTTTTACTTAGTCGAGTTTTTAATATTTAATACGCGTAGGCAAATCTTATAAAATAAAGGTATCTATGCAAAGTTTTCGGAACTCAATGGTACCGATTCTACATGCACAACTAAACTTAACTGTAAAATGAAAATCGATAGTGCTAATAACACAACTCGGCAATGTTAACAGAACTATTTTATTAGAAAATCTGTATATTATAGACTATACTCCGCACGCCGAATGATGATCCCTATGACAGTTCGTTAGCGCTTAACATTGTACTGACGTCCTATCACATCAAATCCTTTAGAGGTCCATTAAAAAGTCGAAAAAATCATAATTGTGTACAATTGTAAATTATAAAAATGAATATTAAGAAATTATTACGTAATGTTCGGAAATAATAGAAAAAAACTCAATGCAAATGTACATGGTACGTGCTGCAAAAGTTACGTCGTCAAGCTGTTATCGACTAAGAAGGGACACATCGATAAACAAAATATCGATAATTTGTTGGAAAAATAAAACAAATGCTTTGAGTTTGTATTTTATTTATATCAATCTGAATCTGATACAGGGTCAATCGGATCTTCAAAATCTGAGTCTGAACTGCAGCTATCCGTGACGTTTATTATTAACGGTTGGTCAATGATATTGTCGTATTGTACATCTCGATCCCAGTCTTGTAAGCAAATTTTGTTCGTTCTTTCGACCACTTTTCGCCAATCGTCAACTGTCACTTGAGCGCAAGCTTCTTCCAATAAAACCATCATTTTATTTGCCGACAGAATGACATGACATGTGCCTAAAAAAACAGTATTTTATCGAAATTGTTTTGCATAACTAATACGTCATAGGGATCATCATTCGGCGTGGTAACTATAACAATTTTAATTAATAAAAATGTGCACAGACTTATTAATTAGCGTAGTGTTATGTAGCTTGGACGGTCTTAGATAACTTAGTAATAACTTACGTACACAAAAGCAATATTATGGCAGTGTCAATGTAATTGATACATTTACAACATATTATAATATGAATATATCATTTAGGTCTAAATGATATATTCATATGATTTTAGGATATTTAATTTAAAAAAAAATCGATTTAGTACACAAAAGGAAATTGTTTTATCTGAATAAAATAAAAGATAGGGGAACAACAAATGAGGAGGCATTGCGACAAGTAACCGTAGTATTTAGTTATGAACATTTGTTCGGGGCGTAACAGAGATTCAATGTAACATGTCATTAGAGGGTCGTAATCCCCTAATTATGACGATTGACATGAAAGGTACATCTGTGGCCTTAGAGAGGTGTCGGATGGCTGCACCCCAATGTTCAAGTGTCGACTTATTTTGTGTAAATTGATTCCAAGTGTCGACTTTTGTTTATTTATAGACTTGATGGTCAAGATTGCAGATAATAATATTATGTTCTGGGTAAATATTGATTTCAATTTAGTAAGGCGCAGGCACTTACTCATATCTAGATAATCAATAAAAATGAGAAATAAACATCTATATTTACAGACAAATAAACCTAAACTGCTATGCCCTTTTATATATTTACAAGTATCCCTACCTTCATGGGAAAAGGGCGTGATTTTATGATGATAATGAAGTATACAAAAATAAGTTTTGGAGAAGCCGTGTCCAATTGGAAATTAAAACTATTTGAATAAATATTGTAATTTTTTTCTGCATTAGAGATGCATTAGAGACGTTTGTAAAATATGTGTATGTGTGAATGCAATAAGATGCGAAGAAGAAATCAGAAATTTGTGTACGACTGAGAGAACACCAACTTTTTGAGAATAAATTGGAAAGCATTCGTTATTAACCGGTCACGACATTGAGCCACTGATTTCTCACAAAAAATGTAAATTTCAGCTAAATGAAGGAACTATTGACGTTATGCTTTTATTTTAAACAATTTTTTTATTACCAGGGCGTAAGCAGGTCGGGACCACCTCTGGTGAGCTGCGGGACTCACCCCAGCGGCAGCGTCCATATGTTGTTCACAATAATGCACTTGTGATCGACGCAAATGCCGCAAATCCAACAGATTGAGCATTAATTGTTCATTTGTAAAGACAGATAGGCGAATATTTATTCAAAAAAGTTTCTTTACGCAGTTATTTCTTAACTGAAGAGGGTACTGTACTCCTCATTTAGGTATTTGCCTTAGGTATTGCTATCCCTATTTCCGAGCGCCGCGCTGAAAGGGACAAATATAGATGAAGCGGATTTTACCTATAAATTCTTTGAAATAAGACGTTTCGTTTTTTTTTCACGAAAATGAAACCAATTTTAATAGTTTTTGCGTTATATTATAGGTAAAGAGTATATCTATGCTTCTATCTCTTTCTTTTGTGGTAAAACTTTACCAAATTTGTGTGATAGAAGCTGCAACTTTATCTAAAGAAAACTGAAAAAGTGGGTTTTTCGGATCGTCATATTTCTTTTAGTTATTATGTTTTGAAAAAAAAGAAAGTGATAGGAGCATAGATATACTCTTTATCTATAATATAACGCAAAAACTATTAAAATCGGTTTAACTTTCGTGAAGAAAAAGCGGAAGTACGATACCCATACTTTTGTATAGAGCATAATTTGGTATCGTGCCGTCTTAATAGAATGAGTAAGACAGGTAATTTGATTTTATGATAGACGATTTTTTGTTGCTACATACTACTACATACTACGTACTACATACTACTAGGTATTCTAAATGTACCTAATAAAAGCTATTATGATGTGGTCCAGATGTAGACGGAAAATCTGTGGAGCTTTTAATGAGCTTTCGATGAGTTTCAGCCGCAGATTTTCAGAAAACTGTCTGTCTATGACGAGAATTTGGCTCGTAAGCTGACATGTATAATTGAGCATAACTTTATGATGCAACATCGACTACATATTACGATAAAGTTTGTTTACAAATACCTAAGCTAATTTTATGACATCTACGATCTGTTTATTTCGACATCATTTCAACTACCACTTGCCACTAAAACCGTCTACTGCAAATGGGCGGAAGCAAAATTGTCCACCTTATTTTAAGGAAATTAATAAATAAATTATTCATAGCTATTTCACACAAAGTCCTCTGGTCCCAAGCTAATCTTATGTTATGCTTGTGTTATGGGTACCAGAATACGGATATATTCCATAAACAACTTCTCTTTCAAATAAAATATATATAATACATCGTCCATAGTCTTATATACTTAGTAATAAGTCCCGCCAACATGTACCTAAGTACTTTGTATTTTCTTAAGTTATGTTAGAAGATATTTTAAAATGTATTATCATTATGACACTCGAGCCAAAACACTTTTTCAAATATTTGTAACCCGTTAAATAACTTTTTTGAGTGCCAGCTGATTTGATGGGGGTTCGACGTGACAATGTGTGAACGACAATAGATTTAGCGGATTTAGTAGGGGTGCGCATGCGTCGGCTATCGACACTCCATTATGTCGAGAGCCTCTTACAACTAGATTATTATGCGCATATTGGTGAACTACTTATGAGATTATTAAGGACTTTCTATTCTATTTTTTTATTTTGTAATGTCTGATGTCTGGTTGCTTTTGTAATTTGTTGTAGACACAACATATTTTGATTATTGTAGAAGTAGGAAGGTATCTTTTTAATCATGAGAAATATTATCGCTTTTTTTGACGCCCCATTTAGTAGTAGGTACTTAAAAGTTTTGCTGTACCCAGGTCATTCAACTTAATTGGGTGTATCTACTATTACGTTTGCTGTTATAATTCTAAACTCTGTATTTTTTTTAGTTTGAAAAGATTTGTACCTAAGTCCTCACTGATAGGCATTAACACTAAACAATTTCGACAAGTTACCCAATATGTTATATTATTTAATATTTTAAAACAAACCGTCGGGCATGTACCTACGGCCAGATGTACCTATGAATGTGGATAAAGCCAAGGAAGTATGTTTGGATCGTAGCAGATGGCGCTCTATAGTCTTTGCCTACCCCCATGGGAAAAAGGCGTGTTGTAAGGATGATGATAATAAAAAAATATTACAAAATTAAGAGTGTAAATATAAACATCTGCCTATGTAGAGTTCAATACATATTTTACAAATTCTTAATTCAAAACATCTGCAAATTTACAAATGACCATTTCCGGTGCACTTATTCGGACATAGCATTGAAGGGTTCGAAAAACAGACAGGTGTGGTGGTGCACACAGGACCGCCGCGTGCCACGCGCCACGCATTTAACGGTTAATCTCATGCTTTATTGTAGTTAATCGCATTGGTGTTTAAAGGGTTCGCGAATCCATAAACACAATATACAATGATTTTCTTAGTTTAAAAACTAAGAACACGCTTAAAAATCCAGAATATTATTTTACATTATTGCATTATCATCGGTTCTTAAAATGTGTGCAAAATTTCAGAACAATCTGACTACTAAATTAAAAGTTATAAGTAGTTTTATTTAAACAGATGAGTCGCGCAAGTGTTAGAAAATATTATACTGTAAATGGTGAAAATAACTTTAGAAAAATTATTACAACATTGATGGATATGTACCAACCTAATACAAGCGTGTTAAAAAAAGCTCCTTGCCTTGTCTGTTTGTCTTTTAACGAAGGAAATGAAGGGATTGTCACGCTAAGAGCAATTAATATCAATGGATTTTATCGAAATGTCGATAGAAATCATCTCAATTTTGCACTATAAAACATTTTTTTGCATAATAATGGTACCAATGTCGGCTGGATGAGTTAGTAGGTATCCACTTACAACAACTGCTATGGAAACCAGGTAACGAATATAACACATTGTTATTTTTTCCTTGTCTCTACTAGGCCTTGGTATAGTGCCTTGAGTCAGACCATGACCCGGCGAAGAAGTGAGTATAACCCATGTAAAATTGTAAAAAAAAAATTATACTTTTTAAATATTGAAGTACATAGGAAAGACTCAAACGAGTCTGGGTGTTTTAAATATAATATACCTGATAGCCAGTGATTTTAATGCTTGTGTTGGGATTAGATGGTATAGCTTTATTATGATTGTTAGCCATTTGTTTACTTTCTGTTACAAGAGTACTATCTCATAATCTAATACAGTTAAATTACCATGTCTAAGCAAAAATCACTAAGCGTGATAGTTTTTCAGTAAAACACAAACATGCTCAGATTGGCATTGTATGAGTTGTTTGTAAAATTACTCATTAAATTACTCATTTATAATTTGCTTAGTGAAAAAAATTTTAAACACTCTTGAAAATCCTGAATCAATAAAATCTTACATTATTACATTGTCATCGGTCCTTATTGTGAGTGTATAATTTGAGATCAACCCGACTACTGAATGTGGGATAAAATCACTTTTAAATATTCCGTAATATAGATTAAAATATTGATAGATAGGTACAGAGTTGGTACAGAGTAAATAAATAATGAGTATTAAAAAGTTCAACTGACTTCATGAGTCTTTGAAATTTAAAAGTTTTCCTCGATTTCTCAGGATATAACATCAGATCCTGACATGGTGCTAATGGAACCACATGGGAACTACCAGCTTTCAAATAAAAAAAGAATAATTAAAATCGCTTCACTCAGTTAAAAGTTATGAGGTAACAAACATAAAAAAAAACATACAGACGAATTGAGAACCTCCTCCTTTTTTTAAAGTCGGATTAAAACCTCGTTGATGAAATACCATGAAATACCTTCAAACATATTACAACCAGTACATTTTCGTCATGTATTCATCGTACATTAAACGCGTAGAACGTATATTCAGTATGGCAACCCAAGCCGCTTGAAAATTCAGGATTCGCTCGTGGCCGGGGGCGAGTTGGTATAAAGGGGGGTTTATTGTAGAGTGCGGGTGGTGTATAGAGGACGGTCGTTAGTGACATTTCGTATTCATGACAGTACCCGCGGGCCGATTGTTTGCAATATTACTCTAATTGGAATTGTAATTATACGCACATATCTTGTATAGTGTCTACCTACGTGCGTTTCTGTTTAGTTCATTCTATCGTCATTTGTATTGCATTATGTAAGATGTCATGGCGTAGGTATGGGCGTCACTAGAATTTAGTTTCAGGAGGGACACCTCCTGAAACTAAATTCTAGTGACGCCATCATGTTATTTTAAGAGAGACATCTCTTAAAATAACATGAAACGAATTATATTAGCAATTAGCTGTTGCCCGAGACTCCATACGCGTGAAATTAAGAAAAATTTTTTCCAGTTTTTGCAACCTTTTTCGTGACTGCTTCGCTCCTATTGGTCGTAGCATGATGTTGTATGCCTTTAAACTTCCTCAATAAATGTGTGAGAGTTCAACTTGTACTTGGCCGGTTTTTGGTGCTTCACGCTCACCAAAACCACCTTCCCCTCTTTTGCTACACCCTTACTAAATATTGATGTCAATAATCTTCTACTAGTCTAAGAGACCGACTACCGCTGACTATCATGCATCCTGTAACCATATGAGACATATTTTCTTAAAAAATCGCTTTCTGATTAATCTGAACACGCCTATAAATAACTAGCTCGCAAAAATGTTAATAGTTACTTAAAATTTGAATAAACTATGTGTAAAAATGAAACATTTCTACTATTTAAGTCATACCAGATATAATGTAGATTGTAATTTGTAACTACATAATTTGTACATAATTTGTAACTACATAAATAATTCTCTCGACCTTGTTAAGAAAATATGGCAAAATTCTACTTGTAGAAGGGAATCAAAAAACATAGTTGTTATCCCACGTTATTATAAAGTCATCAATTTATGACAATAAAATGAGTGCTTTCCATATATAACGCGGTATTGAAGAAAAAATTGTCTATAATTACAATTTTATTTTTCAAATTTGAAAAATAATTTAAGTGAACACAGAATAGGTATACCATACAGGCAGCATCTTTATTTCCACTGTTTAATTTACGTAATTTTAGTAATATTCGTACTTTGGTATCGGATTGCCGAAAAGCGGCCGACGGGACAGAGTTAGGAGGCATTTTTACAATGATGCTACGTACTAAGACTACCTTATCCAACACATTTCATCGCTGAAAAAACAAGTCAAAGGATTCACGTCTTGGATTTTGGTCATATTCAAATTCATTTATGCTCATATTCATGTATACTGGCTATTTACTAACTTAAATTAAAAGGTTTGTTATCCTATTTTCTATTATTCTTCTCTATCAGGGTTTCATACCTGGCTCAGTTCTTTTTCTTAATTATTATTTCTTAATTTCCCATCTATTTAGGGATTAGTTCTTAGATTATATTATAATTTCTGATGATAATGCTTTAAAACTTAAAAGAAACCAATGAATGCGTATTAACGAAGAGGTAATCAGTGTGCTTTCTGAACTTGTACATTGAATTAGTGTCAATATACTTTATAGTTTCTAATCTTTACTCATTACAAAACAATGTCGTTATTTTTGTATTTATGTCTCTATGTGAGCTTATATCTTCAAAATTGCGCAACAGATTTTATTGCGGCCTTTTTTAATAGATAGAGTGGTTCAAGAGGAATGCTTTTTTGTATTATTTCATACGTGCGGGGGCAACAGCTAGTCTTATATTTAAAAATCAATTGCTGTCCGTTAGTCTCGTTAAAACTCGAGAACGGCTGGGCCGATTTTGATAATTTTGACCTTGAAATATTCGTGAAAGTCCAGGGAAGTTTTAAACGGTGATAAAATATGTCACGCCTGTTAATCTATTTGCAATAAAATAAAAAACTTACCTAATGAATTTTAATCTTATTTTTGTAAACAGCTTATTTATTTGTGGGATTGTAACTGTAAATTCCATGACACAGTTTTTAAATGACACCTATAAAAACACACGTACTACATGTTTCAACTGAGAATAGGATTGGCAATGACCTTTAGTTGTCAAAAGTGATTCGAAAAGTACTGTCAGCAACGTAACTTTATTTGCGTATCAATAATGTTTTTTTTTTACCTAAACTCAGTAATTTGAAGCGAAAAAGGCCTTGAATTGTTTAGTTATAATATTATTAAAAAAGAAATACATTTTCCTTTTAATAATTTTGTTGTTGGATACTATGATATAAAGTTGAATTGCCAACCGCCATTTTGTTGTTGTTGGTGTGCCTTGTCGAGTATATGAATTTTATGGCATTTTATTTTAAATTCTGTTAGTAATGTGGTAGATTCCCGTTAAAAAAATTAATTTGTTGTTATTTCTCATGGTTTTTGTTTCTTAGTGTTGTTATTTTGAACTTGTCGTTATTTGTTATTGTTTTTAATTGTATTTGTCTCGCTAATGGGAGTAATGGGCATTGTTCATATTTTTTTAAACTCTTAATTCGAAAACCATTTCGGGGAATAGAGTTTCTGATCATGATCCATTAGTTTTTTTCGGAAAATTTGCTATATTAACGATTATTTTTCCAAAAAAGCAAATGATCTCTATTTGCCCTTGAAATGAAGGACTTAAAATATGAAGGCGTTTTTAGGGATATACTACTCTGAAGTGGAATTGAAATTGGTCTATTATAACAACTTGTCAACTTTGAAAAGATAAAGTGCAATCTGTATTAAGTCTATCAAGAAAAGTCTATACACAGATTGCGTAAAACGATGACGTCACAACATTTAAAGTAATATCTTCAAGAAATTTTAAAAAATTCTGTATATTGAATACTCCAACAATATTGAAATTGGTTGCTTAAAATAGTCTATATTTTCTGAAAAGAAACCTACTGTAGGTTAAAAATTATGAACAATCCCAATTGCTCGGATATTAGTAAAAGATAACGACAAAGTGATAGATAAATTATTGACGATAATAATTTGACGGGCTTCGTGGCGTAGTGGTTCATGTACTGGACTGCCGTTCACAAGGTCGCGGGTTCGATTCCCGCTTGGGACAATTATTTGTGTGATATTCATAAATGTCATACAAATGTTTGTACTACGTCTGGGTGTTTTCTATGTATTATAAGTATGTATTTACAAAAGAAAAGTAGTATATGTATTATATCCGTATTCTGGTACCCATAACACAAGCATAATAAGCTTAGCTTGGGAGCAGAGGACGATGTGTGAAATGTCCATGAATATTTATTATTTATTTATTATTATAAAAATTTCTTGTTTTGCTGACCCTACCAAAATTGTTCAAATTGACAACTTTGACGTTACAACGTGACGTGGGGTCAATCCTATTCTCATTTGAACGGCATAGTACATATTAAGATATTAAAAAGGTAACAGAAATATAATAATTTTATCCTAAATAGCACTCCCACACACCGATCATCGATATGATTTCGAAATTAGAAAGTATTTACTATTAGGTACCTGATACGATTTATCCCTAGTAATATTATAATTGCGAAAGTAACTCTGTCTGTCTGTCTGTTACGCTTTCCCGCTTAAACCTCTCAACCGATTTTGATGAAATTTGGCACAGTCAATCTTTAGACCCTGAGAAAGGACATAGGTAACAGCTAGTTTTGAATAAAATTCTGTTTTATATTAATTGACGTAAACTTTCAATTATTAATCAATAGAGATTTGAAGACTAAACTTTTGTCCGCCATGACTAATTGATAACAACCATATTCCAATAGATCTATCTATTTTTGAGATTACTGCAATTAATGTCATAAAAACAATGACAATAATGATGACAAACTTTAACAATAATTTTATCGTTTTAGCTTTACAAGTAATTAATTAGAAATAAATAGTTTCACTTGCTTAAATCTTCCATGTAGGCTAGTGCAGATAGCTTTAAAAATAATAAAAAGTGAAAAAAAATAATAGTAGGATGAAACCCATTAGAAATGGAGGATAATGTTATAAAAATGATAGGAAAAATAATTTACGGGCGATCTGAGGTCGGGAAGGGGATGTAGGGGGGGTTTTAAGGGTAAAAAATGTTTTTTCTTTATTTCCGCCAAAACTAATAGTCCTATGGAAAAAAGTCGAAAGGTAAAGTTGTAGGTAATAAAAAGATCTAAAACTTTTGTATTCTCACTTTATTCACATAACCTTAAATTTATGTGAAAAATTCAAAAAACCAAGTTTTTGGTTTTTTATTTATATCTTTTACAAAAATGTTTTTTCATTAACGAAATTTGGTGAAAACTTACCTTTTTATGTCCTAAATACGCTGTAATTTATTTAATTAGAAATATTTGTTTTTTCACCTTATTTTGAATTAATATCGAAAAAGCACCCTAATTTTCAATCGAAAATTCACCTGTCAAAATATCAGCGTTTTTAAAAAAAAATGTATGCATCCTGTTCTTTAAAATCTCTACTTTTCGATGGTGAAAAAAAAAATATGTTACTATAGAAAATCTTTTCAGAAAATGCACTAAACTATCATACAATTTTAATCTTAAGGTTATATGTTACGTTAAGCATACTATTTTTAAAGAAAATAGTACTATTTTTATGTTCGAGTTGATTGATACAGATAAAAATAGAGATCAATCAATCAAATCAAACATAAAAATAGTAATATTTTCTTTATCTACCTTAAATCTATCTTCTAATCTACCTTAAGATTAAAATTGAATGATATTTTAGTGCATTTTCTGAAAAGATTTTCTATAGTAACATATATATTTTTTTTAACATCGGAAAGTAGAGATTTTAATAAACAGGAAGCATACAATTTTTTTTAAAAACGCTGATATTTTGACAGGTGAATTTTCGATTGAAAATTAGGGTGCTTTTTCGATATTAATTCAAAATAAGGTGAAAAAACAAATATTTCTAATCAAATAAATTACAGCGTATTTAGGACATAAAAAGGTAAGTTTTCACCAAATTTCGTTACAGAAAAAAAAATTTTGTAAAAGATAAAAATAAAAAACCAAAAACTTGGTTTTTGAATTTTTCTCATAAATTTGAGGTTATGTGAATAAAATGTGAATACAAAAGTTTTAGATCTTTTTATTACCTACAACTTTGCCTTTCGACTTTTTTCCATAGGACTATTAGTTTTGCCGGAAATCGAGAAAAACCATTTTTTACCCTTAAAACCCCCCTCCATCCCCTTCCCGACCTCAGATCGCCCGTAAAATATTTTTCCTATCATTTTTATTATATTCTCCTCCATTTCTAATGGGTTTCATCCTACTATTTTTTTTTGTTTTAATAATTATCGGCACTGGTCTAATGTACCTACAGGCAGCGATTAAGTTATATATCGATATTATGTTTAACTTCCAATAAGATAAAATGTTTACTTCACCACTCCCATGTAATGCCATCAAATCAAACATCGCGGCTAAACAGAAAAAATTCAATGTTTAATCTAATATATGTATAAAATTCTCGTGTCACAGTGTTAATTACCATGCTCCTCCGAAACGGCTTGACCGATTTTTATGAAATTTTATATGCATATTCATTAGGTCTAAGAATCGGCTACTATCAATTTCTCATACCCCTAAGTGATAAGGGTTGTCCACCCCTAACAGTTATATGGCAAATCAACGTTTGCTGGGTCTGCTAGTATTTTATAATGATGACGCCCCCAAAAAAAACTTTTTTTTTCTTATTCCAAGTACTGCCATCGTTCAGCTGCAATACTTTATATGTATAAAAATATAAATAGATTTAAGAAAACTAAAATCTTGAGTAGATAACACCGACGGATAAGCCCAATGGTTCTGGTTTCAGGAGCTTCATCCTTGGCTGTATAAGATTGCGTTATTTAATTTTATCATAACTCCTTGCCCTTTTTCCCAATCACTTGGTATCGATGTAACGTCTGCTCTATCCATACTCTTCTGTCAAACGTCATCTCTAAATTTGCATTCATGTTCTTCATATCCTCTTTCTCTTTTTTATTTTTATTATCATCATCAACATCAGCAATGTTTGATTCCAACGAATAGGGTTTGAACAAGGACATCTGCTCATACAATGTTAAATGTCTGTCATATACTCTTAGAGGACATTAATTAATTTAAATTATTAACAACAATAAATC
Organism: Orgyia antiqua; assembly: GCA_916999025.1. Taxonomy (NCBI): domain Eukaryota; kingdom Metazoa; phylum Arthropoda; class Insecta; order Lepidoptera; family Erebidae; genus Orgyia; species Orgyia antiqua. The sequence continues at coordinate 11,212,710 of OU779869.1, forward strand.
AATTATCATCGTATGTGCAGGAGTTTAAGAGTCCCCAGCGGTGGGAAAAATCAATAAGAGCCTTATAATTATTAAAATCGATGTAGGAGGATTAGCCAGACGATTAAGCTCACATAATGTGACAGTATCATTAGTAAAAAACTACAAACAGTACTAGGCTTCAAACGACTTCGCTTAAATAAACAATCACAGCCTTAATTTTGCTACTACTTCGGCCTGAAAGTAGAAATATACATAAAATAAATAAATAAATATTCATGGTCATTTCACACAACGTCCTCTGGTCCCAAGCTAAGTTTATTATGCTTGTGTTATGGGTACCAGAATACAGATATAATACATAGGCTTCGTTTCTTTTGTAAATACATACTTATAATACATAGTAAACACCCAGACAAAGGATAAATATTTGTATGACAATTATAAATATCACACAAATGATTGTCCCGAGCGGGAATCGAACCCGCGACGGGTTATATATAATAAACGGCAGTCCGTTACCTGAACCACTAGACCATGAGGCCCGTCGTAACATAAATACGAGTATACATCATCATCTCAAGACCTGCAAACAACTGGTTGATTTGATGTCACGACATAAAAGATTGTCTAGCCTTTTTACTTTTAATATCTCTGCTATAGTCACTGAAAACCTTAGTTTTTTCAACCAATCGTTTGCTTCACTGGTTGCCTGTCCAGTTCCATTCTGTACAATTTACCATATTGTTGAATGTATGATTAATAGTTAATTTCAGATGATGCGATAATATTTAAAAAAATGTCATTTTACAACAGAATGTGCTTGATCTATCCTGACAACAGTATGTATTATATGTATGGTTGTATGTTTAGGTTGTACCATTTTATATGATTACTTGCTTTTTACATTGTTACATTTAGTTTTACGTACATAAGTAGAGCAGCATACGTTTGCACGTAGCGTAGGAAAAAACATACTCATACGTATGTGCTTGTGTAGGTATTGTATGTTTCTAATCTTCAATATTTTTTATAATTAAATTCGACACATATTTGCTCATATCGTTGCAGCACTAAAGGTCTGCTTATAACTTACTGAGATTTTTTATTGTTTTGTTTTCGTTTCAAGTACTAATAGGTACTCAACTAGTGAGTAAAACAGCAATAGGTACCTGTACTTAGTTATATAGAAATGATAATTGTTACATACCTGTGTTATCTTGTAACGATCGGCTTAGAGGAGGCGCAGGCGGAGTAGCTGCATGCTCTCCACCATACAGTCCACCAAACTCCTCCGCTGAAGAGGAAGACGCGTTACTGCACTTCCGCCCTTTATCTGGCGTATATTTACTTTCACCACCAGATGTCAAAAACTTTGCATCTGGCTGATGTTCATCAAGGAGCCCTGGGACTCCAAGAAGACCACCGACAAGGTTCGGCCGCAGTTCTTCCATGATCTTGGAGCCTTGACCACATCCGCCACTGCCACTGAAGTTGAGCTGGCGGCTAAAGAAGGCTGGGAAGATGTTGAACTGCTGGGGGTCCGGTAGGCCAGTTAGAGGCGGCGCGGGTGGCTCGACGGCCCCCGCGCACGCCGCACTTTTGAACTCCACCGTGCTGTGGCCGGTGCGTTGGCTGAGCGACCAGCGCGGCTCTCCCGCGCTCCTGCCTTCTTGATCCGTACCGTCGCCGTCGCCGTCGGCTCGGCCCCGACGCTCACTGACTAACCACATTATAGTGACGTAGCAGGTCGCGGCGCACAGACCACGCCGCCCCGCGCGTTAATTGTTCGCGACTGCGCGACATGTACTCACGTCACCGCCCACGGGTGAGACAGAAACGGCCTGCTCTCATACCCCCATAATCGATGTAAAATCTTGATAGGGATGCTGCGTCTCATTCATTCGCGGCCAGTCGGGGCGGGCCGATAGGGCGGCTGCAAGCTCTAAGCTCTGATTGGCTAGCGAGTGACATCACACACCCGCCGCTCTACAGCTCCAGGCAAGATACGCTTTTCTTTGTTTTATTGTCCCCACGGCTAGCGGCTCCTCGTCGATCTTGCGTTTAAAGTTTATACATTGCAGAATGTTTTGTTTCACAAAATGTGAAATCATGTATGGGAAGTTATTGAGGTAAATGTGAAACCGAGCACTACTGGATGTTTTTATGTAGCGAGTGCTTCGTGACAGTGAGTGTGTGTATGAATGGATCCTAACTATTAATTACAATGTTGTTGAATTGATAATGAAATGATTATACGCGTTTGAATAGATAATATTGTTTCACGTGACATGCTTAACTGTTCAGTTGAGTGATCATGACGCTTATACTCGTAGATTATGCGTTGACAGCATGCAGTGAATTTATAAGTATATAAGAAAAGATGCATAGTTTATTAAGAATTTTTTTAAGAACTTCCGTGTTATTAGATACAAAATACCATGTAGTTGAATTACTATGAGAAGCTAAATTCTTGTTTGATTTGTAAAGAGAAGAGCTCAGTTTCAAATAAAAGAATTTTTATATATAAGTAAATAATAATAATATAAATAAATTTTCATGGACATTTCACAAAACATCCTCTGATCCCAAGTTAAGCTTATAATGCTTGTGTTGTGGGTACCAGAATACGGATAGAATACATAAACTACTTTTCTTTTGTAAATACATACTTATAATACATAGAAACACCCAGAAGCAGTACAACCATTTGCATGACATTTATGAATATTACACAAATAATTGTCCCATGCGGTTATCGAATCCGTGACCTCGTGAACGGCAGTCCGTTACATGAACCACTAGACCACGCGGCCCAAACAAAAAATGTTGTAGATTTGTTCATGAAACACAACCCTTTGCATTCAACCCCACAACATATGAGATATGAATATTATTACAGATAGCAAGTTTGAAGCCAGATTCATTACGAGATGAAAGATAGAGTCTAATTGATATTCAATTTCAGCGAGGGATCACTTTGAGGCCCTACCTTACCGCTAAATGATTAATACTCAATAAATTATTCTCTAGATATGAATACAAATGAATTGTAAGCATTTAAAATGAATCAAGTAAAATGTTGAAGGCAATGGTATCAACTCTATGTGCACAACTAAACTAAACTTAACTAAAAATGAAAACAACAGTGGTGTCTTCTGATTAATAATTAAAATCTTTATGGTGTTATTCATAATGACTTATAGGAGGTTTAAACGTATATTTTATCGGAGAATAATAAACGTTTTAGCGTAATAATCTACTTAGTTCAAAAACTAAAAAAACACTCTTCATAATCCTGTACATATTTATAAATTATTGCATTGTTATCGGTCCTTGATATATGTGCAAAATTTTAGATCAATCTAACTACTGCAAGTGGGATAAAATCACTTTCAAAGATTCCGTTACATAGATTAATACATTGAAAATACTATTATGAATAACAAGTTTTGTCAATTTTCGCGAACTGATTTTAGCGAACTTTTAAACCTCCGATAAGTCATTATAAATAAGACTATTAGTCTATTACACAATTTTTATAATAAGGGAGTTTAGTTACTATTGCCGAACTGAGTTATAAACAATATAAATTTTCATTTATTAGTTAAGTTTAGTTGCTTGAATTGTTTCGTTAAAAAAAATAGGTAGGTTCTATATCTATAGAACCTACCTATTTTTTTGTGTATTTTGTGTATCTACACAGGACGTTTGGTATCATAAACATATAAAAATCATATGTATATAAAAATCAATATTGCTGTTCGTTAGTATCGCTTAAACTCGAAAAAGCCTGATCCGATTTTGCCTTAAAATATTCCTTAAAGTCCAGGGTAGGTTTAAATGCTGACAAAGTATATGAGGATCTAAAATTCCACGCATACGGAGTAGCGGGCATCAGCTAGTAATAATGTAATAATTGTACTATGTTTGGATGTTTCATAACATGTGCCTAATTAATTACTGTTATGAAAGGAATGTAAGAAGCTAGATAATGTTCGGTTTCACCTGCGTTTATATTTACTCCTCAGCTCCTTAGCTTTTAGCTTGATGATATGATATAGGTATGTGATAAGCCTATGTATTATTCTGAGTTGTAAGATATGTGACGTAAAAATTGACTAAAATCCATTTGTAGTTTTTGCGTGTAAGAGCGACAAACATACACATCTAGCCAGCCATACATTTTTTTTACCTTTACGTTTACGGATTAGTAGAATAGTAGGATTCATAATTTGGTACTTGTGATACACCTGTTAGTTTGGGCTCAAAAAATCTTTTAATGATTTACTTTTGAGTAAATTTGTCCTCTATGATGGACTTAAGGAGACTAAAATTTTAGATTTACATACATACCCAAAAATCCTTTTTTTAGACATATAGACTTGGTCTTATTTATAATGACTAATCGGAGGTTTAAAAAATAAAATAATCAGAGAGATAATAAACATTTTAGCGTAAAATTTGGAATAAGACCAATATATAAGTAGCACTCACCGATTCTGTTGCTTTCTATTAGTAAAACATTTTGGGCATCGAACTATTACTTTTGAAGAATACCCTACATACAGTGACATACGTACATATTACAAACAGAGATTAAAATAAAGTCTTGGTGATATTCTTGTTTAATAAAAAAAACAAACAATTCTTGTGCCTAATTGATTTGGGGGAAGGCAAAGCTAAATAGAATTCGTGTTATAAACTAAAGGCAAGTTTTCGGCGAGTAAGTAGAGAGCGAAGTGAAATGTCTTAGAACTTTATTAGTAGTTTTAATTGATTCCCGCTCCTTGAAGTGAGGCTTGGAAGCTTTGGCTAAGTTTTACTTGATACACAATGTTGCTGCATATGTATTTGGTTGATGAAGAAATAGCTAAGTATACATGACTTGAGTTTATCTATTTACTACTGGAAGAACTTCGTATCGTCTGTGCATAAGACATTTCTGATGTTAAAAGTAAGTATGAAAATTAAAAATACCGGTCAAGTACGAGTTAGACTCGCACATGAGGGGTTCTGTCCGTGCTTTTATTGTTATCGAATAACGATATTATAAAATGCCGGGATAGGGGCAAGAAAATGATGATGACTATGTTGTTGCAGCGTCAACTGATATGTAGATAAACTGTGAAATTTTCAGCTCTCTATCACAGTTGCAAAGATACAGCCTGCTGACAGACGGATGGGCGGACAGTCAGTCCTCTAATCTCAGTAATAGGGACCCCCGTTTTACCTTTTGGTACGTAAACCTAAAAATTCAAGTTAATATTCTCTAATAATTGCGCGACTCATTTGCTTAAATAAAACCACTTTTTACGGATTTAGACGCGTTTATTTGTTATAAATTTTAGCCCAACGTTCCGACCCGTGACCATTCTGACTGCAAAGTCCAAAATGTACTGCAAAGTACGAATTTATATAAGTTATAATTAGTAAATCTTCTAATATATAAAATTCACGTGTCACAGTGTTAGTTACCGTACTCCTCCGAAACGGCTTGACCGATTGTTATGAAATTTTGCATGCATATTCAGTAGGCCTGAGAATCGGCCAACATCTATTTTTCAAACCTTTTTTTTTAGTCTGGCAAAACAACGTTTGGCGGGTCAGCTAGTAATAAATATAAATAACAAATAGTAGATAAATATGTGAATTATAACATACTACTTAGATCATTATAAAAAAAAAAATTAATGTTACGATTGCAAAAGCTACCTTGCGACCCTGCCAGGATTCGAACCTGGAATCTTCTGATCCGTAGTCAGACGCGTTATCCGTTGCGCCACAGGGCCAGGTGATTCAGTTCATAAAATGTATAAGTGTTAGCTTTAACTTTTTTTTAAATTATGTTATAGGCTTACTTTCATTAATAATACAAATAATGATTTTGTAACAGTGTTTGTACATATTTCTTTAGTTATTACGATATATTTAAACGAAACTAACGTCAGAGGTAAATATTAGAGCAATGGCAGCCGAAGCAGTGTGTGTATTTTAGTTCTATTGAATAATTTTTTAAGTATTTTTATGTATTTTTTAATTTAATACAATACAATACATGCATATAAACAAAATCAATGAATATCAAAACAGCTTAAAAATTAAAAATAAATTACATTGTTACATTAGCTTATTGTGCTAAAACAAATAGGTAGGTATACAACATTGATTTCTGTTCAATTTGCTGGTGGTTGGTGTCTGTGCTAGTATTAACTGTGTGACAGACACCAGAATTAATTTAATAGCTTACTGCATTGATTTCTGATCTGATCTGTAAGACATTGGAAAATCTTTAATTGAGTACAATTTTAAAGTACAATAGTTTTACACACGAGATTCTTAACACCGGGTTGCCTAACACCTCATAATTTCTATAAAGCGTAGAGATTTTTAAAACATGAAATAAAAGTTTTTCCATTTAAGTCAAAAACAGATTTGTTGTTCAAATCCCGCTCATGGTGATAATTTTTTCCACTATAATTTGATCTATTAAGAGGGCACGATATCAAATTATGCTCCATACAAAAATATGGGTATCGTAGTCCCCTTTTTTCTTCGCGAAAGTTAAACCGATTTTAATTGTTTTTACGGTATATTATAGATGAAGAGTATATCTATCCTTCTATATTTTTCTTTTTTCCAAACATAATAACTAAAAGAAAAATGACCATCCGAAAATTCCGTTCTTCCGTTATTCCGTCTTTATATAAAGTTGCAGCGTCTATCACACATATTTGGTAAGGTTTTACCAAAAAAGAAAGTGATAGAAGTATAGATATACTCTACATCTATGATATAGCGTAAAAAGTCAAAATCGGTTTAACTTTCGCGAAGAAAAAATGGGACTACGAAATGTCTTTTTTTTCAAAAAATTTGTAGGTAAAATCTGCTTCAGCTATATTTATCCCTTTCAGCACGGCGCTCGGGAATAGGGTTAGCAATACCTAAGACAAATACCTAAATTAGGAGTACAGTACCCTCTTAACACCTCACAATTTCAATAAAAAGTAGGTACAGATTTTTAGAAAATGAAAAAAATGTTTTTGCATTTAAGACAAAAACAGATTTGTTGTTCAAGTCTAGTCAAGTCAAGTCAAGATTTGTATAAATATTTAAGACTAGCTGTTGCCTGCGACTTCATACGCGTCGAATTTACAAAACAAACGATACGTATTGGCCACAGCGTGATGTTATATAGCCTGCCTTTCTCGACAAATATACTGTCCAACAATGAGAGAATTTTTCAAATTATCCTAAGATTAGCGCGTACAAACATACAAATTACTAAACTCTTCAGCTTTATAATCTTATATATAAAATTCACGTGTCAGAGTATTAGTTACCGTACTCCTCCGAAACGGCTTGATCGATTTTTATGAAATTTTACATGCATATTCAGTAGGTCTGAGAATCGGCCATCATCTATTTTACAAATCTTTTTTTTTTGTAGGGCAAAACAACATTTGCCGGGGCAGCTAGTCTTCTAATATATATAAAATTTCCATGTCACAATGTTAGTTACCATACTCTTCCGAAGCGGCTTTACCGATTTTTACCAAATTTTATATGCGTATTCAGTAGGCCTGAGAATCGGCTACTATCTATTTTTCAAACGAATGACATTTGTATGGCAAAACAACGTTTGCCGGGTCAGCTAATATTTTCTCCCCAGGGTGCTGTAAAAGCAAAATAACGGAACGACGGAAAAGTTAAAGTGAAATCCTATACCAATACGCCTGGTCAACGTGGCGTGTTAGACCAAATATCCTCCCAAAGTAAAGAAGTACTCCCCAGGCCCAACAAGAACAACATAATTGCTCGCATTGTTCCTGTACACAATCAAAGTGACTTTATTTTGCGACATTTGTTCAGAACATGTGTACGACCCGCCTCTCCGACGCCCCCTACTCTTAGAATAATATCATGTATTATACCTATGCTACAAATCAAAAGGAATAGGGGAAATCGGGAAATATTTATTTGTTTCAAATGTTATATTTACTTATTATAAAACAAAGTCGATATTTTTGTGTGTATGTATATATTTATGCCCCTATGTGAGCTAACATCTTGGAAAGTACGCAACGGATTTCGATGCTGTTTTTTTAATATAATTTGTTAAGGTCTGGTTTTTAAATCCCACTCGTACAAAGTTGCGGGCAACAGCTAGTTTGAAAAGTATAACAAGCTCATAATACTTGAAATATTTTGAATTTGAAATTAAGAAATTGGTTTGAATTAGCTTTTTAAAAATCATTGGTCAACTAATCGTATGTGATTAAATAACATCTGCTTTGAGGAACAAAATTTAACATTGTAAAATAGGTGTCAGTCAGGCCTATAGCGTAATATATAGTGATGCTGCAATATGTCTTAGATTCGATCCTGAAAATCTGCGTAAGATTATACCATGAGTAATAGTATAATCTGACGCAGAATATTAGAATTCATTGATTATCATATCTATACTTGTACCGAATGGGAACCGAATCTAAAACTTTCTCAAGATTAAGCCACATTAATATTTTTTATGCTAATTAAAATTATAAAATAATAGAGAATAATTTTTACTTAATCCAAATGTAGCAATAAACTCAAGGTTTCGTTCAAACGACGTAACTGCTTCCTGTAAATTCCGCATCCGCGGCTTCCGCTCTCCAGCCGTAGTCACCAATTAAATCATAAAATAATATAATAATTTATACAGGTATAGGATACGTTTATATTTAACAGAAATACTTATCATTACTTATTATAAAAGAAAGTCGCCATTTTTGTATGTATGTCCCTATGTAAGCTAATATAGTTATATCTTTAAAACTACGCAATGGGTTTTGCGTTTTTTTTTATTAGATAGAATGATTCAAGAAAATGGCTTATTTGATTAATTTGTTAAGATACGATATTCTCGATTCCACGCGCAAGGACCTATTTAGCCACTCTATCTCTTTAGAAAAATATTTATTTTGTGAGACACGAAATATTACCAACAAGGTATTATGGAGCTCTTGTGGTGTCAATGACCCACTTTCTTTATCTTTCTTTAAACAATTATTACGAAATCGTAAAATATATGCTACTACTCTCTGCAGCTTGCCAACATCAGAAAATTTATTAAGAAAATCTAATTGGGGTAAGGTTACATTGGTCACTAATTCTTCCTCAAAAGATGGGGGAATGGGCAACTTTACATCCATATAGAGTGCTGAAAGTCCATATCAGACAGTTCCTTGGGACCATGCCACCTAGTGACAGTGACAGCTAGTTTATTATAAACAACTAAGATTTCATAGGTACTCTAGACAATTTTAGATCATAAAATTAGCTAGGCCTTTAATATGTATGTAGTTTAAAAACTGAAAATCACGCCCGAAATTCTTCAAATACCTAGTTGGTATTGAATTGTTATCGGTCCTTGATAAGTATACAAAATATATATATACGAATAAAAGTCGTTTTGGTAGCTCTCGGTAGCGCCGTTCTTGGGTTGTAAATACACTATTTACAACCCTAACAGCTCTACCGGTTTGGCTGAAAATAGCTGGTAAGGTAACTTAGAACCAGGTGATACAGAATGCATTTTATTCTTGGAATATTTTTACTTTTAATGCCTATAGCGGTATTTGTATAAAAATAAGGGTGCAATACTAATTTCTTTTCTCACTTAGGTATAGGAAGCTGTAGTGAGTGTTATAATGGGCTACAAATATTACGTAGTGATTGAAATTCCGGGCGTATGAAGTCGTGGCCAACAGCTGATTTCAGATAAATTTTACTTTCAAGAAGGCGTGAAAAGAACATTGGAATTTTTGTAAGGAACTCATAATAGGTATTTACTTGAATTATTTTGAATTTGAAATTAACAAAATGGTTTGAATTAGCTTTTTAAAAATCATTGGTCAACTGATCGTATGTGAATAAATAACATCTGCTTGGAGTAAATAAAATTTAACAGTGTAAAATAGGTAATAGCTGATTTCAGATAAATTTAACTTTCGAGAAGGCGTGAAAAGGACATTGGAATTTTTGTAAGAAACTTGGTCTAAATATCCACCATAGTCAAACTAAAAACAGATTTTGGTACCAAATCTAAGTGCTAAACTAAAAAAATTTAATTGTTATTTTCAATTACACATTTCGGAAATGTTAACTGAACTAATGAATATAAAATGTGTGTAACGAAATAGACAATTGACCAAAAAACACCATAGTACTACATTAATTTATTTTTTTTTACAATTGACTTGCTATGCTTTTCATTAGATTTATTAAACAGCAGATTTGTTTTAATTTTTGTTAATTAGGTTAAGTTTTTGATGCATCAGAATTGGCCTCATTATGTGCCAATTTATTAACATGATAAATAATAACTGAAAATGTTTACCAGTTTTGTTATAAGCGAACACTAGTGGGCGGTGGGGGTTACGTTGGATGCCAAAGTTGGGGGGCAGAAGTAATTGCTCGAGATGATGTTTAATAAGTTTTTAATGGCTGTGACGATGCGGACCCCGGCGTTTAACCATGCCCGAATACATAAATTTTTAGTTCCAGCCTCGTCTGATCTACCAACCTCTCTTCTACTTAATAAATCCCAGGCTTATACAGGGAAATAGAAAGAAAATTCAAAGGTCAAATTATGCTAGACGTATGATTTATCTGTCGTTCTAAGAACCATTTCAATTTTACTTTATAATGTACCCCTTACCCTTTAACTTTTCGATTTGTATTTATTAATACTTTAGCTTTACAAATGATGCCTTTTATTTAAATAATCAGAATTGAATAGTTTCCGTCAAAAATGTTAAATATTCATTTAAAAATTATTGTAATTAAAATTATAACATATATTTCTGAAATTTTCAAAACACATACTTTGTTTTAAAGCACCACTGCGGGTTTTGTCTATTTCCTTACAATATGTACCTATATTATATAAGTATCTATCTATTTTTATATTAGGAAGGGACTGAATTTCCCCACGACTGAGTGTAGCCGACCCTTGAAAAGGGTGCCTTCACCTGCCCTGGAGCTGAAGTGTAAATAGAGACAGAGGTATATCGTGTAGGGCTTTTAAAAGCACACCCTTTTTGGTTGCCACGAAACGTTTGAGAGGTAATTTTATAATTTATCCTTTTTGGACCATTTTCTTTGATTAATAATTTATTTGATGTTAACGATACAGATTTGTTAGGCAGGTTAATTAACGTAATGAATTATTCCCATCCAGAGATGGGATACTTTTTTACCGTTGGTACAATATTTACGCTACAATAAAAAGTAACATTATTTATTGTACTTAACAAAGGAAGTAACTATTATGCTAATTGTGGTTTTGTTTTGTTATAAAAAGTGGGTGTAAAAATCTCACTGAATAGTCAATTGTTTGCAAAAATATTTTGACAGGAAAATTCTAAGTTACCCCGCTGTCAAAATTGCCGCCTAATTTGTAGCGCGCGCCCGGTTACGCCTTCTGTTCATTTGAAATTAGAACTCTTTAACTTTTTTATTGTAGCCACGTGGCCTGGCACGATGTCATTGTATCATAAAATAATAACAAAATGTATTTAAACGATCTTTTTTTTATTGATTGGATTTGGAAATTTTTAGGATACCTAAACATTATTAATTTAATGATTACAAATCTTAGTTTAATAAAGTTTCTAATATAGTTACTACAAATTTAATTCTTGATTATTAAACACATTAAGCTGTTAAATTATTTATAGAGCTTTATATAGCTGTTATATTATTCTGATATATTAATACTCATGAGAAATAAAGGCTGATTAAATCCTTATGGAATATTTCGAATGAAACATAACATATAAATAGGCCTCAAACATTCGCTTAGGTACTAGAACAACATTTATGCGTAATTAAAATTCATCTCAAATAAACATCATAAATTCAGTAAAGAGTTTTCATGTAGACTCAAACGGTTGCTGGTTGGTTGATATTTTTTTTTGTAAATATTTTTCAGTGCAAAACGGCTCTGTATTCATTTTACTCGTCGGCAATATATACGAGCGACGTCAAACGAATGCTCGGTAGTCTTAAAAGCTCACCAATTAGGGGCTAAAAGCACCTTCGAGCTCAACTTGCTTGGCGGTGGTTTCGTTCCCTCATCAATATTGTACGTAGCTCTCTCCTAAGTTAAAAACTTTACATTCTGTGTATAAAAAATATGTGTAGCTACATTTATTTATTCTTATGACATAATGGATAAAGGTTTCAGAAAATATTTCGATGTTATTATAAAAAGATGAATCATTATGTATTTTATTCATGTACATTAAATTTGATTCTGGGTAGCAAACGATTTTGTAATTTATTTAGAATTTTAAATATTTAAACCCAAAATAGACTCACGGCATCCACCTAACCAAATTTATCATATCTCTATTTTCAAAGTTTTGTACCAAAAAGTGAAACGGGGCTCTATGATTGAAATTGCGATATGTTTGTTATTTTCATTATTTAGATATTGCTTAGCATATATATTTATTTATCCATTATCGCAAATAAAGAAAATTGACTAAAGCATTATAAAAAGCCTAGCTGCCTACCCCGCGACTTCTTAAAATTTTCCCGTTTTTGCAACTTTTTCACTGCTGCTTCACTCCAATTGGTCGCAGCGTGATGTTATATAGTACTATGCAAAACTGAAAGAATTTTTGAAATTGGACGACCGATTCCTGAAATTAGGATTAGATTCCTGAATTTAATTACATTCAAACAAACAAACTCTACAGCTTTATAATATAAGTATGTATTTTTATTTGGTAAAACTTGACGGAAAATAATAATGGCTTTCCGCCAAGTTTTACCGAATAAAAATCCATACTTATCTTATAAAGCTGAAGAGTTTGTAGAAGTGTAAAAGACAAGATAACCCGAAAAAGATTTTTTGGAAAATTCTACTATTCTCTAATCTGCAAAAAAACTATCGAGATATCGACAACTGATTCGCCTCTAAACTAGCCGTCATTACTTCTCAGGATATACAAACAACAATTTGAACACCAGGCATATATATCTCTACATTACTCACAGATTTATTTTTCTTCTTTATATATTTTTTTTAGTTCTTTAGTATGCAAATCTAATACGGATTAAGTCACCGGATAGGTTTGATTTAAATAAATTAGGTTTCGACAGATGCTTCAGGTAATTTTAAGGGCACATGTAAAGTACATGTACTCATGTTGTTTTGGTCGTAAATAGGCTTAAAACAAAATGTTGCCGTTTCTGAGAGCCACAGGCAAACCTTAAAAACTTCCCGACATGAAAGTTTAAAAGTGATCCGGGATGAGGATGGTTGGGAGTATTATAGGGGAGGGGAGGTTGCCTAGCAACACCACCCATTACCTCCCTATGCCGCAAATCTCCGTTTGATACTGAAAACCCAAAATTTATTGTTCCTAACATGGAGATTTAGCATCGAATATGTGGAATGTTGTACTGATATTAATTGGGCTTTATATAGCCGCAGGTAATTAACATTTACGTTTGTATTATTTTACTTATCAACTTAATTTAGGATAGCATTTATTTTGTCCGTTACTGTAGTAACGAAATAAGGATATCAGTAAGTGTCACCCCAGTTCCTGGTAGTAAGCAAATAATATGTTCTATGAGAGACGGAAAACAAGAAACTAAACTATGTATATTAAAATATGCCTGATAAGCGCGGCGGTATTCTATAACACCAATACTCCCGTCGTGGAGGAGGTCTGAGTTTTATAGGGACATTAATGTGTTTTCACAGCGTTAAGTATTTAAATTTCTACCTCATTCAGAAGATCTTAATTATTTGCTTTTAATATCTCGTAGCTGGCTCTTACAACTCCCTAAGAGAAATGAGGTGGTGACATTTGTATTCTAAATCCTAAACAAACATCTATTTGGTACAAACAGCGAAAATTGAAAGTTGATATATTGTTGGTTATCGCCAAATATTACTTAGAGGTAAATTCAATTAAAATGCGCTCGATGCAAATAACATAAAATGAACTAGCTTAGAGTTACTATAATAGAATTTTTATCCAACTCAGTTGTCATGTCTGCACTAAGACAAGACGTTTAATTCGTCTCAATTTGCGTCGACACACAAGACAAAAGGAACGTTTCAAGCGGAGAAGTCAATTAACATGCAAATGTAAGAAAACGACCATTAGGGAAGTCTTCAGTACAAGAACATTGTACAGAGTCGCCCATGTATTGATCATACAATCCCTCACACGCTTACATACACCCATCTCTTTTTAACTTTCCACAACAGATCGCTATAAACATAAACATTTTGATACTAAAAAGCCTTCTCTTATATATATTCCTATGAAAATTCAACTCTACAGCCATAAGTAAAAGATTTTAAATACTATAAAGAATTAAGTGTGCACTTAAGTCGTTATACTCGTAAATGCAAGCCTTGTTGTGCCAGCAAATTCTGTTCGTATCTTTAAAGGAATAAAGATCTATTTCATTGTGGTGTTGAATGAAAATGAATCTTAAATAGAAAATTCAAAGATTATAGTCGGTGAATGAAGTTATTTTCTCGGTTTTCAGTTGTTGACAAGTCTGTATCTGTATGGGTACTATGCTTATGTACATATATAAGAGGCAGAGGGTTGTAAACATTCTGATGAGCTGGGTATTATACGTACTTGTAATATTGACAATGTTATCTACATTTTTATATGGGACGCAAAAAATAATTATCCATTTTACAATCATTGTGCGGACGAAAGAGTTGGAAGCCCATTATTATTCTTTATTTAGAACTAGCTACTGCCTACTTCGTACGCGTGGAATTTAAGTCACCAAACCCTAACAAATTATACAAAAAAGGCCATCCTCTTGAACCACTTGATCTATTTAAAAACCGCATCAAAATCCGTTGCGTAGTTTTAAAGATATAAGCTCACATAGGAAATACATATAAAAGTAACAACTTTGTTTTATATTAAGTAAAGATGAGTAGTGCAAATCCAGATATTTTTAAAATACAACTTAATTAAAAAGATTTATGTCCAAATACGACCAAAATAAAAATACAAATACAGGTAAAAATTTAAATACTGCCGACGGTTGATATAGTATCTATCATTGAAATAATAAATACTTATTTACGAATTTGTCATCTAACCACAAATAAATATGCTACTATTGTCGTATATGATTGCGAACGTTTAATTGATTTCAGTTGACATTGGCGAATTATGTTATTGACACTATCATTTTGAATTTTTTAGTTAACGTGTACAAGTTGTGCACGTAGAATTGGTACCTAGTCAAAATCTAAATTTCCGACCTCCGAACAGTTAAAGCAACTCTCTATTGAGAAAACCACGCCATCTATTGAAGGGTTTCAACATACCAAAATTTTCACACACACATTTTCCTTTGAGTCAAGTTAACACCACAAGCTATACCAGTCTTAATTCCTAACACTGTAAAGTGTAAGTTTCTGTGCGGTATTTGCGCGTGCGCTGTTAAATTGATTTCTAATGTCAGGTCTTGACAGACGCCAAATACGTGCTGTTATTTGTCGTGTTGTTATTATATTTTTGTTAAGAAAAACAAGTGAAATAGCAAAGTTATGTTATAGAAATGAGAGTAGAAGGTAAGTGCTTATAAAACCTAATGTTTAAAATTGTATTGTAGTTAAGCATGATATTTGAAAAACAGACGCGTTTCAGAAATTAAATATTTATAACTATTGGAAAATTTTAGTGAAAATCCGTAAAAATAACCTTTATTTTTCTACTATTATATACACTTGTGTGATCATACACTATGCCTACATAACGCGTTAAATCTAGGAATTACGCGAAAGCTTGTATGTTTGTTTGGATGTTTATTACTCTTTCAATAATAAAGTACTAAAATCACTATAGTGATATATATGCTATGCTTTACTTAACAAATCAAATTATGGAAAAAAATATAAACGTATAAACGTACAAAACGTAAAATGTACGTAAAAATATATAAACTCTACCGAGAGACAAATGTGGTGGTTAATTTGAATGTTGCAAGCACGACCGCAATAAGCTCAGTTGGAAAGAGCTTCGGAACGGTATTCCGAGGTCCTGGGTTCAAGTCCCGCCTGCGGCAGTCATTTTTTCCACCATAATTTGATTTGTTAAGTAAATAGTAGTAGTTCATATTAGTTATCATCTATTAAATGTAGTATATGTATTCTATCCGTATTCTGGTATCTATAACACAAGCATATAAGCTTAGCTTGGGACCAGAGGACGTTGTGTGAAATGTCCATGAATATTTATTTATTTATTTTATTTATAAAACACACGAAAAAATAAAAGTTAACGAGCAGAGCTGAGTATTTGTAAACGCGTGTGAAGCCGTATGTATTTGTTTGTTATTTATACTGTTATTATTTATATTGTTACTCCCCAAATATACACCAAACATTAAGGGCCTACATCAATATTATCGTATATCATCGCCGACACGTACATATTAACACAGCCAGTAGGCTCAGAATATGAAGAATTAGGGATACTTTTCCTATTTACTCAAAATCTACTAAATATATTTTAATTCTGATCTACGTGTTTCTATACATAATAGTTACCTATGTTTTTAAAGTTATTTCATTAGTTAATACGCGATAATAGACCGACAATAGAAAAAAATTAAAAATTTGAGAGGTTGTTTCGCCAAGATTTTCTATCGAGAAAACTTTTTTCAATCGCGTTTCTGAGTTGATGCGATCCTAGATCATATATTGAAAAAACATATACTTAAAAATTAGAGCTCTAGCCATTCAATCTAAAGAAACAATGAAAACTTCGTACATAGAAAAATGCACGAAGCTATTTTGGTATCCTCTTAACAAACTGTACATAAAAAAATTATCATCATAATCCGTTGCGTAGTTTTGAAGATAGGGACATACATACAAAAATAACGACTTTGTTTTATAGTAAGTAAAGATAATGCTACGGATGCTAGGCTGATAGGTTCTTCAAAAATAAACCCCTATTTAAATGATTTCTATCTAATACCACTTCATTATGGTATAAAGGTATTAGTTTTAACCAAAATGTAACCAAGCTTACGAATAAAGGAATCTATGACCCATTGATGGATCTTTTGTAATCATATGGGATTTGGGTGTTGTGACGCGATAATATGAGGGGATGAACTACAAGCCCCCTTTCATTCATATCCGTGACACATTGCATTGTAGAATAGCTAGTATTTTTTGCTTAAGAATCTAAGATCGTGCTTAGTAAGTATATAAAAAAGTTGTGCTATAATAATATTTTTTTAATACTATCATGATGATTGGGGAAGACTGAGGTGTATAACTTGAAAATGCTCAATGTAAAATGCAGGATGAAAATTAAAATCAGTACCTGCAAAAGTAAAATCAAGAAAAATCAATAAGTTCTTCTATTGGTGCACACAAAGCTGGAACGGGTAGTAATAAATTGAGAGAAAAGAATGAGACTTTTCATCATCATTCGATCAGATCATTTGAAAAAGAAATGGAAGACTGTATTTGTAAAAAATAACCGGAAATTAATGTCGTTATTTCAAATTCAATTTCTTTTACTGTGAACATAGGTATTAAATAAATGTTACAGGATAAATTTATAGTTTACTAGCTGACCCGGCAAACGTTATTTTGCCATACTAAAAAAAAAGTTTGATAAATAGATGTTGGCCGATTCTCAGACCTACTAACAACGCATGTAAATTTCATAAAATTCGGTCAAGCCGTTTCGGAGGAGTACGGTAACTAACACTGTGACACGTGAATTTTATATATGTCGGCTAGGCGTAAAGGACATGGGTTTTAAAAGAATATTAAAGTGTTTATAACCAATTTGTAGGTATACGAAATTAGTTCTTGATTTACTTATGCCCAATTAGTTAGTTAAATCTCATTTGGATTAGTATCTGATTAATGCCGAGATATTAACTAAGAATATGCCCTAAAGATATTGAAGATTACATAACTCTTATCATGGCCGTAATGTTAAGATTGTATTATGTCGCAACTCCCCCACTATCCCCACTCGCAAGTTGCTTTAAATACGATAGGCGAACGTGGCTGAGGTTCAGTATTATTCGAGAATTCGTGCTGTATACATCACGGCGTATTAGTGTGTGTGTAGAAGTTGGTATTGTACGAGTCGTCGCGCTGCTCAATCTCCGACGTATCGGCACTGAGCTGGTCCTTATAGGCGTCGGCGCGGCGTGTATCTGTGTGCGCGTGTGTACGTGTATTGTGTAAAGTCGTCATGTACGTGTTTGCGCGTACATGTATTCCTCATTGTGTGAACGTAGTGATGATTCTTCGTTGCGAGGCTTGGGCACTGGCTATAAGGGGTTGATGTGGAGGCCAGTTATCCTTATAAGTGTGCAAGAGTATGATAGACTGAGGTGTGAATATCGGTAAGACAGTTCTTACGCTATGTGCTCGGATTCCTGTTCAGGCCTCTGGTTTATTCTCCGACATCAGAAGTGGGATAAGAACTACACGTAGCCCACATAGTGATCGCGAGGGTTTGGGAGTGTATTCGTAAAAATATTGGTTAACAGTGAACAGTGTGCGAAAATAAGTAGTCATGATTTTTTTATCCATGGTCCTATCGAGGATTGGTAGTAAAATAGTGCGTAAGAAATGGTGATAGTGGCAAGGAATTTAGTGTCCGAAGCAGCAGGCACGTGAGTACTGAACGTCGTATTCGGTAAGCAATATTTTTTTACTATAAGTGAGTAAAATGTTTAAAAGTAAACGAAAGTGGGTAGCACAAACCGCAAAGAATATTTGGGCGTTATTAGCTATCTAATTTACATGCAATGTTTGTTTCAAGTAAAATGTCGAAGTTATTTATAAATAGAGATGTTTAAAAGAAAGAAACTTAAAGCTATCTGAAATGTTACGATATGCCTAGTCTATAAATTTAATGCTTAGGTACAGTGAGAAATTATTAACAGAGATATTTTGATATACGTTATGAACAGATATTGTTGAATACTGAAGATATATTTCGATGCGCACTAGATATACTTTGGGGAAACATTACGTGATAGCAATCGTATTATAAAAGCAGAAGTAGGTAACTGCCTGATTAAAATTCAGTATGTGATATTTGATATGTGCAAGGAAATAGGTAACCTATAGAGTTCACTCGTTTAATGTTTGTCACTGAACGATTCATAGATTCTGACTCTGATCACAGTTCATACACCTGTGATCAGAGTAATATTTTCATAAAGAGCAGAATAAGTTTAGTAATGGCGCCACATACTTTCAGTCGGATCGGTGCATATCAATAACCGAGTAGTTATTCAGTCAGTTCTTTTATGTAAATACTGCCAGGCAAACTTAACGTAGGTAGGTACTTGGTTTGTTCTACCGCCTTTGATATGTGAAAGGTGTTGCCAGTATAGAAATATTTGGAAAGGATTTAACATTCGTTAGAAAACCTAGTAATTGTGTGGGCGTAATCTAAAACGAGAAAGCATCTTGAGAATTATTTTATTCTTTATAAAACGGATAATCACGTTTTTTTCCTGAAGTGTCCCAAAAGGATGCCAAGTCAAAAAAAAAAAAAAAAAAAATAATAATAATAACAAATTGATATGAAACTATTTTTGATAAAACGTTATCAATTTAGTTTGGCTGTATGAGATAATTCCTCTGCGTTACGTATTTAAGGGTGATGTATTAGTTTCCTACCGTCATGGTGTTTTATAAAATACTTCTGTAAGTACCGTCAGTGTTATGAAAATACAAAGTTACTCCAATTGTGGGACCTTTAAAACCACATAATAATTACGATTGTTTTGTAATATGCGTGTGTGTGTTCAACATGTATCACACATGTACTCTTAGTAGAAAGAGCGGGACAAAAATGACTTATTTTAACACTAAATTTAAACTGGTTTATTATGATTTAAAATAATGTTGTAAACAGTAAGGTGACATAGTAAAGGACATAGAGGCTGTGTCTGTCGTGAGATATTTTGTGTTTGCTTATTCTATCGTTTTATTTAATGTAGTTAGTCGTGCCGAGATAAATCATTGAAAGTTTACAATTAAGTTTAAAGTGATATTGTACGCAAAATACCTACTGGTAAGTGAAAAAGAGTTTTAAAATTTTGAAGTTAGTGTGAAAAGTGCTTTGTGGTAGGTATAACACCAACCTTGGTGAAGTAAGTTAAATCGAATCGATTAAGTTATTTCGTGCTTTCGTAAATATTATACTGACACCCTAATTAACATTGACGTGACCAGAGAGTTAGTGAAGATAAATTTAGATCACGTTATCTAAAGATGTAGGGCTCATACCGGTTACTAGTTAAATGTAGGTGATATGAGTACTTAAACTGAGTGATGAGTACAACAGAGCGTTTACAATTTTAGAACTTTCAGTTTGAAACTTTAGTATTGTTGTCGTTTGTCAAATTTGTTTTTGACTCTTGTAATCTACTTAAAGGTCAGGTAAGTTCATGAAGACATATGTAATATATGGTACCAAGTGTTAGCTTTAAACAAATTGAATATAGACTACAGTGACGGATATACGGTTTAACACCAGATAATCGTATGACCGCGGAGTTTGCTGCGTGGTGCTTTTACTAGACTATAGCTACCTGGAACCGCTTTACATTTGAGAGGTTTTTTTTGGATAACTATAATACTATGCGCCTTTAAACTTGATGATGAAAGCAATATCCAAAGCAGCCATGTGTGTAGGCTTAACACCCATTTGAGTTACACGAAGGTAAGGTTGAAAGATCTCTTGGAAATTTATCTTCTACATATTAACTTTCAATAGTAATTAAAGAGGAAGGTTTCTCGATTCAACCGTGTTTATGCTTTTTCGTCGTTTGTGAATCGATATTGGTGATACATTTTTTTTGAGGAAAGATATTTCAAAGCTGTGTCTGTGTTAAAGAAATCGGGCTATGTGAAGTCAATTTCTTTTTGTAAAAAATTACATCACAAGTAAAGTAAAGAGTAGGTACTATTTATTTCTGTTTATTTCATCATAATGGTGGTACAGCGGAGGTCACTGACGCGACGCCTTAAAGAATTTTACTTGTGCAAGGCCTACTTAAATAGTGCTTATGGTTGGTGGTCAATGGCGTCTTTAACAGTGGATGCGACTGTGGTATTACGCGATGACCTGACGATAATTTTATGATACCCAATAATTTTGTTTGACGAATACTTTAAATCTTTGAGAGGTGCGTGTGTGGTGTGGCTTTGAGGGATAAATAAATGGATAACCATGGACGTTTCACGCAGCGTCCTCTGGTCCCAAGCTGAGCTTATTGTGCTTGTGTTGTGGGTACCAGAATACGGATGGAGTGCGTAAGTTGCTTTTCTTTTGTAAATATACACTCGTGATACACGGTAGAGGCCCGGACGCGGGACAAACGTTTGTGTGACATTTGTAAAGATCACACAAATGATCGTCCGAGGCAGGAATCGAACCCGCGACCTCGCGGGCGGCGTTCCGTTGTATGAACTACCGGACGACGAAGCCCGTCGATAGATTGGGAGATGGAGTTATGAAAGGATGTTGCGGTCTGAAGGAGGGCGAGCTGGCCCAGGCAGGAGGGTGAGCTGGCCCAGGCAGGAGGGCGAGGGGGCCCAGGCAGGAAGGCGAGGTGGCCTAGGCAGGAAGGCGAGGTGGCCCAGGTAGGAAGGCGAGGTGGCCCAGGCAGGAGGGCGAGGTGGCCCAGGCAGGAGGGCGAGGTGGCCCAGACAGGAGGGTGAGGTGGCCCAAAATAGGGAGTGGAGTGGCATAGTGGCCCAAAATGTGGATGCGAGGTGTCAAAAACGGAACGGCTAGGTGGCCCAAATGTTAGTTGGCGAGGTGGCATAATGATAAAGTAGCGAAGTATGACTAAAAGGCCACAACCTAATACATGGCCGTGGTTATTTAGAAATTGTCTATTGTTATTAGTTACTTAGTACTATAGTAAGCAACATGCTAAACACTTGTTAAACCACTTGTGAAAAGGTCACTAACTAAATTGAGGAAGTGTGCCTTATTGAATTGTCCTTTTAATTATTTTTAACACTCTTTTATATGTTCGGTGTGTGTCTGTCGGTGTATTTCATTCAGAGTCGCTGGAGTGGCTCGTTGCAGTGTCACTGTGAGCACACTTGTGTGTTTGGTTATGCACGTGATAATTTTGTTGTGTATGAGTGGACTCACCAGGATTGTTGTTTCTCCGGTATGCCTTTCATATACAGTCGGATAGTTTCACATAGGATCGCTTTGTTTAAAGAATCAGATTGGAATGTCTTGGTTGTTTACTAAGATTGTGACAGCATTGTGACGGCGCAGACTTGTGTCTCTGATGGCACGGGCTTTCAGCTTTTTTGTGGGTGGGAGGCATAGAATTATTTTGTAGCTAGAATAGCGACTCGGCACTCCGGGTCGGGCCGCTTCTTTTTAACGCACTTATATTGGTTCGGTAAGTGTCTGTTAATGTCGAATTGATCTGAAGGTTTGCACACGTTTTGGGTATCGATGGCGGTGCAGTCATTTGGAATGATATTCGGATTTTCAGGCGTGTTTTTTAGTTTTTGAACTAAGTAGATTATTCTATGCGAAAGTGACGCGGACAGATGCAGGATGGACGAGCGGTTGTATGAATAGTTTTGTATATTCCAATCAAACCCAAGTTTATTATCGCCCGAGGACGGTCGATGGTCAGAATGGCCGTGTCGGCTAGGCGTAAAGGACATGGGTTTTAAAAGAATATTAAAGTGTTTATAACCAATTTGTAGGTATACGAAATTAGTTCTTGATTTACTTATGCCCAATTAGTTAGTTAAATCTCATTTGGATTAGTATCTGATTAATGCCGAGATATTAACTAAGAATATGCCCTAAAGATATTGAAGATTACATAACTCTTATCATGGCCGTAATGTTAAGATTGTATTATGTCGCAACTCCCCCACTATCCCCACTCGCAAGTTGCTTTAAATACGATAGGCGAACGTGGCTGAGGTTCAGTATTATTCGAGAATTCGTGCTGTATACATCACGGCGTATTAGTGTGTGTGTAGAAGTTGGTATTGTACGAGTCGTCGCGCTGCTCAATCTCCGACGTATCGGCACTGAGCTGGTCCTTATAGGCGTCGGCGCGGCGTGTATCTGTGTGCGCGTGTGTACGTGTATTGTGTAAAGTCGTCATGTACGTGTTTGCGCGTACATGTATTCCTCATTGTGTGAACGTAGTGATGATTCTTCGTTGCGAGGCTTGGGCACTGGCTATAAGGGGTTGATGTGGAGGCCAGTTATCCTTATAAGTGTGCAAGAGTATGATAGACTGAGGTGTGAATATCGGTAAGACAGTTCTTACGCTATGTGCTCGGATTCCTGTTCAGGCCTCTGGTTTATTCTCCGACATATATAAGATATTACAATTGTGCAACTATGTTCTGCCGAACTGACATACAATAATTTATGTTGATTGTTACAGCCTATAAATGACCCAAAGTCGTGCTTGGGTCTCCTTTACAGTGGCATATAGCTATACTATGATCAAGCGTGTTGGAATAGGGTTTATTTTTGACTCATACTGAAGATATTATCTGCTTTTATTTCTTAGTTGTTTAGTAGACTCTTACAGTAGCCGTATAAATAATGAAGTGGCAAATTTGTCACAGGTGCACACTTTATCCGTCGTCACACGATAAATTGACTCATTGTCTTAAAAAAATCCAGAAACATTGCCTAGCCTACCAGTCCGTATGTATACGCGATACAACCATAGCACATCGCTTACTTCGGACACCCCGACATATGCACCGCGCACTTGTCGAACAGCGCATAATTTGTCGTCCATTACGAGAATATACTGCTCTATAATAAACCAGGGTCCGATTAAAGACTAGTTTCGTCTTTCGCCCATGCCAACTGTTCATTGAAAAATCGAGGGGACCAAATAAATTATGCATTCCATAGTAAAGTTCTTTTGTAATAGATTTGTATCCGAAGGGACTCGGCACCTGTTTCATTTTTGTTTTAAATAACAATTTGAGTTTGATCAAATTTCGTATGTTTATCCCAATAGAATGTAGTTTATTGAATACATTTTCCGGGTATAATGTACTTTATCATAGAAGGCTATGAATGATGCGAGAGTCAGTTGCTAGTATGCTATACTATACAGTTATTTTGCTAGCTTGCTGTATAGCCTTTTTAGACAATAGCTGTTTCAAATTTTCCCCGTTTTTGTCACATTTTTCACTGATGGTCGCTTTTATTGGTTACAGCGTGATGGTATATAGCCTATTGCCTTCCTCAATAAATGTACTATCCAACACTGAAATAATTTTTCTAATCTGACCAGCAGTTTCTCAGATTAGCGCGTTCAAAGACACAAACTTGTAATATTAGTTTAAGTAGATCCATACACCACCTTCAATGCGATATAGGTATATACTAGACATATGCTATCCTCTAATTCTGGCTCAAGTCTAACAGCGTGTCTGGCATCTTTGCCGTAATGTGAGGAAAAATGTACCACGACGCGATGACAGGGTTTACAAAAAATATTTTGTAAGGAGATGTTGCGAGTAATCCTTTAGCAGCATATACATATAATACACTAGCTCTTGCCAGGAACTCCGTCCGCGTGGAATTTAGAAAATTTCCCCCGATTTCGCAACATCTTTAGCTACTGCTTCGTTTCTACTGATCGTAGCGTGATGTTATATAGCCCAAAGCCTTTCTCGATAAATGACCTATCTAACACTGAAATAATTTTTCTAATCGGCCCAGTGGTTCCCTAGGTTAGCGCGTTCAAACAAACAAACAAACTCATCAGGTTTATATTATTAGTATAGATTTGCATGTTTGTTAAGGTAAGAAACAGTGTTATAAAGTTCTAAGTATCTCAAGACACGAAAACCTTTATTTAATTAACATTTTAACACCCGTATTCAGAAACAATATTTACTTAAGTAAGTACTTAAGTGTTGATGCACTGTGCAAAGGGAAACACTTCTCAGTGCGTTCCATTCATCGAGCCTTTGTATTCATCAAACGCATAGTGCGCTTCACCACATAAGTATTGTTTGTGAAATGATTTTGCTACCCCTGTGCGTCCATGCCTACTATGAGACCTCACAGTAACGTTTGTGAATACGGCTGTAAGTCTTCTGCAAAGAAAAAGATAAGAATATAGTCTTACGTATGTGTCTGACTGTGTACCAAAAAAATTCAAGTTCATTGTTATACATCATTAAAACTAACCTCAACGCTAAGCAACTCAAATAAAAATGGCTAATTTTAGCATCTCGTAATAGTCTATTTGAAATTTTTTGATGACAAATGTAATAGGAAGGGTCCTTTGTGAAATGAGGTGTGAATATTGGGTCCCAGCGGGGTACAGCGGACCGCATG
Source organism: Orgyia antiqua (assembly GCA_916999025.1). Lineage (NCBI taxonomy): Eukaryota > Metazoa > Arthropoda > Insecta > Lepidoptera > Erebidae > Orgyia > Orgyia antiqua. The sequence goes on from OU779869.1 coordinate 11,238,116, forward strand.
GGGACCCCAGCTGCCGAGTCCACTACCCTTTATGTTGAAGTACAATGCTGTACAAATTATAGACAGGTATTAAGTACTGTTACTGTGATTGTTATTAGACGATTGTTGCAATTTATTTATTGTTGGCTCGTGTCATTTGTTTTTGCAGTTTAGGAATTATTTGTTTTTTAGCGCACTATTAGGGAATTCATGATAAGCGAGATGTATGAGTGTGGATGAAGCTAAGGGAGTGTGTTTGGATCGTAGTAGATCGCTCTATAGTCTCTGTATACCCTCATTGGAAAAAGGCGTGAAGTTATGATGTTAATGAGAGTAAATTTAAACGATAAACGCGCAATTATGGAACACATCACATTACTACACACTTAATTTTTGATGGTTTTTTTTCAATAAGTAAAACGTCTTTCGTGCATACACACCTAAGTACATACACCTTTTTATTTACAGAATGTAAATTTATTATGTTTTTCCCTGCGCGTTATCTTGTCCCGAACTTAGAACTAGCAGTAGAGTACACTATTACATCATTTACTTATACAGTAACTTCTCTTTCTTCTACATGTCCTACTGTTAGCTACCCTTATGTTTCAAGAATATCAACCCACGTATGGGGCATCACTGACTCTATCTATAGGCGAAGATCGCAATTGAATTTATTTAGTGGTTTTTAAGTTTGTAACGAACAGACAGATTTAAGTAGGACTTTGTTTTGGAATATGCAGTGATGACTGCATTTAGTAAAGCCATACTCATAATTATCATGGGAGTCACGTCATATTACGATTTTAGTAAGTGTGTGTGAGTATGTGAATTTGGTACTTTTAAAATTGCTAATATTTTTCAGCGCTTTTAAACTTTCTATATTTTTGTTTCCAGCATGCCTGTTACTGATGTTAAACTCAATGGTTGTTAGTTTTCGTCGTGGTCCACATCATCCTCACGGCCAGAGCCCGGTTGAACGAGATCATCATCACTATAAACCTAAAAACTCTAAAACAATCACTGGTGATGAGCAACTACTGCATGATACTAAGTAAGACTCTTTATTTTTTTTAGATAGAACCCTGCCTCCTAACTGCATATGAATTGAGAATACAACTGTCAACACCCCTTTACCTTCCCAGGGTGATGAAAAAGCCCGCTAAGGAAACACGTTGATAACATCCTCTGTGTGGGACAGAAAACTCGGACGTGAACCCTGTGCCAATGTATGGTTAGCACAGCATAGAAGACCGTAATCCCTCCCAAAGTGGATGAGGCCCGGGCCCAGCAGTGGGACGTTAACGGGCTGGAGAGAAGAGAGTTATAAGATTGACACATTAAAAGTCCACTAATGTTTGTTAAGTATAATAACAGTTAATTGTAATAAAAATAGTTAATAAATTCAATTGTAGTGGAAAAAGTGATCACCGCAAGCAGCACTTGAACCCACGACCTCGGAATACCGTTCCGTCGCCCTGCCAACTGAGCTATTGCGGCCGTGCTAACAGTGGCCAATTTCGCCACTACAATGTTAAATTACTTTGCTATCTAAAACCAAATTTTTTTATTTACAGACATATAGAAGAGGATTCCGGTGTACTATCAGTAGAAGCGTTATCAAAAATGACACCAGAAGAATTAGAATTCTATTATTTTTCTGCTCACGATTTTGACAAAAATTCTATGTTGGATGGCTTAGAAATGTTAAAGGTACAAGTATTTTGGTAATCTAACTATAAGCCATGTGTTTTTCCCATCAAGTATAGCTAGAGATCTAGAGACTAAGTTACACCTCATGGTCTCAATAAAATTTATAGAGGATGTAAATTTTTGAAATGTGTGAAAATTTGTGAATGCTTTTCTGTCTTTATGTTGGCCCCGATTTAAATATGATTTTCACAGAGCTTTTTTGAGTTGATAGAAAGAACTATTTGTAATTTTAAAATGAACCAATGAAATATTTTTGCATTAATTGAGAATTGACGTAGATAAACTTTTGTTTTCCAAGTATTTCTTATAACTTAACTTTAATATTACCTACAATACAAACTTTTAACTTTCAATTTTAAATTATATTAGTTGTTGCCCACAACTTCGTACGCCTGGAATTTAGAAAATTTTCCCCGTTTTGAAAAAAATTCACTAATGCTTCGCTTCTATTAGTTCCAGCATGATTTTATATAGTCTATATCCTTCCTCGATAAATGAACTATCCAACATAGAAATAAATATTCAATTCCAATCAGTAGTTCCTGGGATTACCGCATTCAAACAAACAAACTCTTCATCTTTATAATATTAGTTATAGATAATAATTATTTCTAATATTTTCCAGTCCGTATATCACACTACAGAACACGAAGATGATGATCCCGATGCAGATTCATCGATAGAACCAGAAGCAAATGAATTTGATTCGTACGTAGGTGAGATACTAAGTAAATCAATTTTTCTTACCGGACAGAGTTTGCTATGTGAAGATTTATTTTCGCTAGTATCTTCGTTTTACGAATTAGTATTATATTTTATTATTATGTTCTTACAGGTATGTTATTTAATTGTCACAATTAACAAGTAAAATAGAATTTTTTGGAGCACCACGAAAAGAGATTTTTCCATCTAATATGATATGATAACTAGATATGCTGGAGTCAGGCTAAGTTTCATATGATCGTCAGATTATTATCTGCTTAGATTTATCTTTGTATGACTCTTACAGCTTCCATTGGATGACATAAGTTCTTTTTGTGTAATTAAATTAAACGAGACCACTGCTTCTTCTTGTGGTGACTGTGGATTAAGAATACAAGTGTTACTACCCCATCTCCTCCCAAGGGTGCTGTAAAAGTCAGCTAAGGGATATTTCACACAGATAACACCTTCTGTGAGAGACGGATATCTCGAGAATAAACCTTGTGCCAATACGCCTGGTTAGCGCGTCACAGTAGACCATAATCCCTCCTATAGTGGAGGAGGCCCGAGCCCAACAGTGGGACGTAAATGGGCCGGAGAAAAAAAAAATCAAAACTTACCGTCAATGCTTCTGCCATAGTAACTTCCACCCTTCCACGTTTTCCTACAGTGGTACGTAAATCGACTGGAGAGAGAGAGAGACCACTGCTTAGTTAATCTAACATTTTTATTCTTTTGTGATTTATTTTAGATTTGGAAAATAGTCACAATGTAACCACTGCTGCACTGATTTTAATAAACCTGGCATAATGGAATTAATTATACCATTTTAAATTTTCAGCTTTAATTGATCAAACTATAGCGTCAGATGACACAGACGGTGATGGCTTTATTTCTTATGCTGAATATCGGGCAGCAAGAGTTAAAAATTCTCCGGAACGTACGTCTGGAATACTAGCAACTACTAAACAGTAAAAAAAAAACTTTTAATGGAAAAATAGGTTGACCCTCTTTTAAATACGAATTTTATAGGAACGAAATTACTATAATATCACAGAATTATCTTTAATGTTTTTTATAGTTAATTTAATAAGATAATTAAACACAGTTTTTAAAAATGATATTTTATTTGAGCATCATATTTAAAAAAAATCTGTACATACTAATAACTCAGAAAATTTTTATGCCATGTTAAATGACAAGTAAAGGCAAAGCAAAATGAAACCCTCGTCTCTTCATAACATGTGTTTGTTAATTTAAGATCGTCATAATTTCATGTTATATGAAATTAAATATTTGAGCATAATTATTCGGTATGAAATCCTAATCGGAAAGTGTAAGAGCGTATCACAGAATATCTGAGGAGCATGATTCTGCCAAGAATGCAACGACGAAGAAAAAGAATGAGATCCAATTTGGATGATTCTACTTTTTATATAAATGCTTCTGAATAATTATTTTTTGTGTAAGAGATTTATCAAAACAGGATCTCATGTATAATGGAGTTAGGAATTTCGGAACTTTAATTCAGAACTGTGGTTATTTTTATTTTGGTTATTTTATAAAAATGGAAGAAAATCAAAACAAAAATCGCAATCGCAACAAAGTCAAACGATACCGTTTGACTTTGTTGCGATTGCGATTTTTGTTTGAGTTTGAAATTTTATTTTTCTAATACATCCGTAGTCCCAGAACCGTTAGACGTTTTAGAGTAGATTCATGAGGTACTATGGGTGTTTTGTGAGTATTTTGAGATTTTCGGAAAATATATAAGATTCTAAAATAAGATCGGGAATTGGGCTTGCTCTCTTGTCTTAGGAATCGACGCTAAAATTTTCATCGCTTGTTGCTATATATAATTATTATGTACTCGTATTTCCTTCTATAAATCTTCTACTGTTTTGTTTCTCCATAAAATTATTGACCACATTTATAACGGCTGTCACAAATCATGCCCGATTCTCCCCATTCTGCTGCCTGTTTTATACCTCTTGATATTTCAGCATAAGGTTCCAGTTCAATGCTGTTTCTGTAATTGAAACACAATTTGAAATTGTTGCCCACCCAGTGTGAGGCTGGGTTAGGATTTATTTTCTTTTCTCCTCACCCTAACCGGGCCATGGTGTGTGCCCTAAGCCTGACCATGAACCGGCAAGGGGTGGCCCCATTACGAAGGGCTCAGTGCAGTGGGGGGAGCGTCAGGTCCCCTAATCGCGTATGGATGGCCTCTCCCCGGGACATTTAGGGAGAGGCCAAGGCTAGGCAAGGATGGTAAACAGCAGTCTCAAGCTGAAGATAAATGAAAGGGAATGTTACAAAATGCATTATAATAATAAAACATAATAACATAAATATAATGCTACAAATATCTTCTTATCTAATAAGTTCGTTGGACTATTTGAACGTGAAGGAGTAGGTACATACGTACGCAATCACAAACTTTTATGTATATAATATTACTAGCTGTTACTAGTTACTAACTGAAAACCAAAACCTTACAAATTATACAAAAAGCCATACTATTGAACCACTCTATCTTTAAAAAAAAATTGGTCAAGTGCGAGTAGGACTCGCGCACGAAGGGTTCCGTACCATTATCTATGCAACATAAGGCAACGTTATTAGTATCGAGCAAGAAACGGTAAAAAAAATCAGTTTTTTGTATGGGAGCCCCCCTTAAATATTTATTTTATTTTATTTTTAGTATTTGTTGTTATAGCGGCAATAGAAATACATCATCTGTGAAAATTTCAACTCTCTAGCTATCACCGTTCTTGAGATACAGCCTGGTGACAGACGGACGGACGGACGGACGGACGGACGGACGGACGGACGGACGGACGGACGGACGGACAGCGAAGTCTCAGTAATAGGGTTTCCGTTTTTACCCTTTGGGTACGGAACCCTAAAAACCCGCATCAAAATCTGTTGCGTTGTTTGGAAGATTAAAGCTAACCTAAACTTTATTTATGATAAGTAAAGATTAATTAGATTGAATTAAGCACAGATATTTCCATAAATAGAGACACCATAGAGAGATGTTTTATATCAAGATATCCAAAATATCTACGTACGTTTGTAACATATTAGCTCCTCGTATTAACAGATCCGCTCCCGAAGAATACATGGTAGCTTGTTGTGGTCTCTCACACGACAATAAGTACAAACAACTGAAGTCCTTCTTCTGCTGGCCGGCTAAATAGCTCAGGTATAACAGGATCTCATCTTCACTGATATAAGTAATATTACTGTTGTCTAGATTCAAATAGATATAAAAAGTTAATGTTGAGGCCAAATTTAATGCGTCAAAAACTCAACCTAAGTTTATTAAAATGTAACCAACTGTCGTTTGTATGTATACAAAAGTTCAAGAAATAATGAACCTTGACATTATTTCAAAATTCACAAAGAATAAAATACTACTGCGCAAGTAACCAGTACAGTAAGTGGAACTCTTACATAAAATAAATAGATAAATATTTATGGACATTACTATACTTGTGTTATGAGATAGAATGAAAAAGAAAAGAAATTTATTAGGATTAAGAATTTATTATTTAGATATACACATTTAATTTTGTAAATACGTACTCGTAACCGATAGATAGATAAAGACCGAAAACACGCATTTTATAAAATACGTTTTATTTTGCCATTATTGGAACACGCTTCGTCCATTTACAGAGTTGGCTGGTCATTTACAGTTAGTTGTAGTACGGATAGTCCCCAAGCAATAGGATTAAATTGGCGGACATAGGAAAAGCATCCGGCCTGTATTGGATTAAGAAATGGTCAGTTTGAAAACGTATCTGACAGGGACTAGACAGATGGATACGTTGAGAGGTCATGATTTTGGTGATTATGGCGTATTTGTTGTGTATTTTTACTGTCTTTCTATTATTATTAACCGTTGGTCAACGGGGTGATATTTCGAATAATGGTTACTATATGAAAGTATCTGTAATCCTGTGTAGAAAATGTGTATTAAATTATTAGAAAAATATTTTTGGTATCAGTAAATTTGTCTACCAATTAGATAGGTCGAGGGCTCCATGTCAAATTTAATGTATGAGAAATCTAAGTATTTTAAATTAGTAAAAATATTTACATACGTTAACATAGTGGTTTCATGAAACTTTAGTGTTTCAGTTTAGTTCGATCTAACGGGACATAATCGTAAAAAGGATACATTTTTGCTAAGTCTAAGTCACAGATTAATTGTAATAGCTAACAATTTTTCTTTACAATGAATTTAACAGGAACGATCGCGTTTGTAACTTCGAAAAGTATTTCGTATTAATGTAAGTATGTATTTAGAAATGGCTAACTAAACTTCCTAACTAACTTTCTCCGTGTGATGACGGATTAAGAATACAAGTGTCATCACCCCATCTCCTCCCAAGGGTGCTGTAGAAGTCAGCTAAGGGATATTGCACACAGATAACATCCTCTGTGAGAGACGGAAAACTCGAAAATAAACCCTGTGCCAATACGCCCGGTCAGCGCGGCACAGTAGACCATAATGCCTCCCAAAGTGGAGGAGTTCTGAGCCCAACAGTGGGACGTAAATGGGCCGGAGACAAAAAAATCAAAACTTACCGTCAATGCTTCTGCCATAGTAACTTCCACCCTTCCACGCACCAGCTCCAAAGAAACCAGCTGCGAGAATTAAGGCCTTTAACACAATCAATATTACTAGATTGGTTAAGTTTAGACTGAGAACCTGTAATTAGAGAGATTAGTGTTATTAGATTTTAGTTGAACACTAAAATTCAATAAATTATGACTTTTAAAAATGCCAAATAGAAAAGTCAAACTTGCAATCTTTTTAGGATACTGAGAGGATACCAAAATAGCTTCGTGCATTTTCTACGTACGAAGTTTTCATTGTTTCTTTAGATTGAATGGCTAGAGCTCTAATTTTTAGGTATATGTTTTTTCAGTATATGATCTAGGATCGCATAAACTCAGAAACACGAATGAAAAAAGTTTTCTCGATAGAAAATCTTAGCGAAACAACCTCTCTCATTTTTTATTTTTTTCATTTGTCGGTCTATTATCGCGTATTAACTAATGAAATAACTTTAAAAACATAAGTAACTATTATATATAGAAACACGTAAATCAGAATTAAAATATTATATTTAGTAGATTTTGAGTAAATAGGAAAAGTATCCCTAATTCTTCATTTTCTGTGCCTACTGGCTGTGTTAATATGTACGTGTCGGCGATGATATACGATAATATTGATGTAGGCCCTTAATGCTAAACAACCTTCTCATTGTCATCAACAAATAATGTTGAACGTGGTGCTGAGGTGGTTACCATATCACTAGGTAATCTAGTTAGATAACTTGTTTTCGTACTTAATTTTCGTTATAAAATAATGAAAAAATGTCTGAGATCTCACCAAATATTGTATACAGAAACAGCTCTAAGCTAATCTGCATAAAATGCATCGATGAACCATATCTTTAGAAAAAAAGGCGATTACGATATTTCTGTGTCATTTTTAAATGACTCATTTTCTTAAGAATTTGTTTACAACAAAAAGCTGATAGATTACTCATGCAATAAACGCGTGCAGCTTTACAATGTGAGTGCATGGTGTACGAACCTGAGAAACGCAGTCAAAACCAACCTGACTGCTGCCTGTTGATCTGGCTATAAAATCCTTAGCTATGCTGGTTACTACCTGACCTCCTGTGCCACTTAAGAAACTTCCAGCCGCATCCAGAAACGAAGACCTTCCGTATTGAGCTGTATCATTATTTCCATTATCAAATCTCGCGATTGATTCTTGATCGTTATTGAAAGTCGTTGGTGATTTCTCTCGAGGAAGTAAAGCATTAGTGTCGTATCCTTTCTTCGGGTACATTTTCTTAGCATATTGAGGTGATGAATATGCACCTGAATGTTCTGCGGAAACGATGAAAGCACTTGATAATAGTATTATGTATATTACAACCATTTTTCCCGGTGGTTGAAATGCAACTGTGGTTAGGAACAGGTAGTTGCGACAATCGTTTCGGATTGTTTGCAATGGTTTGTGTGTTGACGTTGTTTTATCTATTCCTGGCTTCTTTTGTTTGCACGCACGGTGACATCTCCTAATGAGTCTATTGTTGTGTAGTTTTAGTGGCGAAATGGCATTTTGTTGGAATAAATCAAATAAATGTATGCACTTACATAAGTATAGATAGTAATGGGTTTGCTCTAACTTCTTATGGTCTTATTCATAATGACTTATCGGAGGTTTAAAAGTTTGCTAAAATCGGTTCGCTAAAATTGTCAAGATTGTTATTCATAATAGTCTATTATTTTAGTCCGATTATTTTATTGTTTAAACCTCCGTTAAGTCATTATAAGTAAGACCATAAATGTTTATTATTATCAATGACACATAGAAATGTATTAGTAGGTGCTTTTCAGGATATGGAATGGGATCTTCAATTAGGGGCGTCGTCCTTTAGTGGATGTCTTACTGCTGTGAATGACATCATTAAACTAAACAATGTTGACCTTTTGTATAAAATCAAATAAGGTCAGTTACATACACGTAGTTTTGGTGTGATTATTACAGTGTCCGAAGTCGATATTAAGTGGAAGTCTCGAATTCGAAGACCCCATGTAATTTAAGAGGAATATCTTATCCTAGCTGTTGCCCGCGACTCCGTCCGCGTGGAATTTAGAAAATGTTCCCTGTTTTTGCAACATTTTTCACTACTGCTTCGCTTCTACTGGTCTTACCGTGATGTTATATAGCCTAAAGCCTTCCTCGATAAATGCCCTATCTAACACTGAAAGAATTTTTTAAATCGGCCCAGTGGTTCCTGAGATTAAAACAAACAAACTCTTCAGCTTTATATATTAGTATAGACTTATGAGGAACTAGATGAGATATTGGAGTTATCATGTATTTTTTATTTCATACTTGTTATTATGCATTTTATATGTATATACTATAGGAAATAATGCATAAAAACATAATATCTGGGGGTTTCTTTATTATCTGCATTGTCTTTTTAGTATAGCCACATATTTTAAGTTCTAGCTATGGACTTTAAAGAATAGCAAGCGTGAATGTAACGAAATATTGCATGAGATAAATGTTATTAACAATGTTATGAGATTTTCTCTAAGTAGGTGACGAAGTTTAACCTACTGGAACAAGTGTGTTTGTTGATGTGATTTAGTTCCGTAACACAAACATTTGGGGCGTAGCGTCGATGCAATTGTGACATAACTTTACATCATAATGTTGATATTGACATGTTTGTTCTTCTTGCTTCCTTGCTTACTTCCCACAATTTGTAAAGCTTGGACAGACAATGTAAAAAAGAACCGGCCAAGTACGAATTGGATGCGCACACAGAGGGTTCCGTAAAATGATCATAATAATATCATACTGGTGGACAGTTGTGTGGACAGCGTAGTCTTAGTAATAAGATCCTCTTTGGGTACGAAATCTTAAAATATGTCTGCGATTTTCTACGTAGCCATTGAAGAGAAGTTTGAAAGGGCACAACAGTTCACTAAAGTAGAGCACAGCCATCTTACCGGAACTGACTCACAGCTCTTATTTAAGTTTTCCAAGATGAAACCTATTACGACAAAAAATATCTTGTTTCTAAAGTTATTGCAGCAGAGACATACATACATGATAAGATGTAACAGACAGATATGTATAAGTAAACGTGGAACTCCCTAGTTGCTAACCAGTTATGAAATATTATGTAGTTGGCTACTTACTCTCTCTCTCTCTCCAGCTCATTATCATGCTAATGTTGGGCACGGGCCTCCTCCACTTAGAAAGGGATTATGGTCTATAGTGCCGCGCTTAACAGGTGTGCTGTCATAGGGTTTATTATCGAATTTTCCATCTCTCGCAGAAGACCTTATGTATCTCGTGTATCCCTTAGCTGTATCCATTAGCTGGCTTTTATATCACCCTGGGGAGGAAATGTGTTGGTGACACTTGCACCCTTAATCCGTCACCTCATGGACTAGTTAGTCTAAGAAAAATATCAAATCAGAAATAAGAGAATGCACAAGAAAGTTAAAATACTGTTGAATACTGTTAACGGTAATTTAATTCAAATGTACATCGAGAATGTTCCTACAATATGCTGAACAATAGCAATACTTATCGATAAATATGATAAATTGCTTACATTTGACTCACTTATAGAATTATCTTGGGATACTCAAATTGTAGAAAGCGTTGCCATATAGAAAGTACTTAGATCCAGGAAGTAAAAATATTGCTAAAACTCTTTCGATGTGCTACTATGGAGTTGTTTCAGTAAATTTTAACCGAAGGCCGAACGAAGGAGAGAAGAACTAATAGATTTGATAAACCGGCCAAGCACGAGTTACCCTGTCACACAAAAAGTTCCGTGCTGTTATTATCATAATATAATTCGCTACAGCCTGGTGTGGTGACAGACGGATGGAAGGAACGATGGCAGGACGGACGAACGGATGGAAATCTCAGTTATATGGTCCCATTTTACTTTTTGGTATGGAAGCTTAAACAGGAAGGGCCTTTTAAAATATTTTATGTTCCTACCTTTGTTCTATGAAACATTTGGGAACTTATAGCTGGAATTATATTTTTTTTTATATAAAGTGTGGGCCTCCTAAGTAATCTCATACAGGACCATGAAGTTATAATCTGCTAAAGAAGGTCCAGAAAATGGAGTAAAAAAATTTCATATTTTATTTATAGCCACACATTTTTATTGCTATGTTTATTTAAGTAGTTTGTTTTTAGGGTTCCGTACCCAAAGGGTAAAAACGGGACCCTACTACTGAGACTTCGCTGTCCGTCCGTCCGTCCGTCTGTCACCAGGCTGTATCTCAAGAACGGTGATAGCTAGACAGTTGAAATTTTCACAGATGATGTATTTCTATTGCCGCTATAACAACAAATACTAAAAATAAAATAAATATTTAAGGGGGGCTCCCATACAACAAACATAATTTTTTTACCGTTTCTTGCTCGATACTAATAACGTTGCCTTATGTTGCATAGATAATGGTACGGAACCCTTCGTGCGCGAGTCCGACTCGCACTTGGCCAATTTTCATCGTTTCCTATGAAACAGAGACTTGTAAGTTTGCATTAAAAGCTTAGAGTGACATCTATTATCTTTTACAACAACAACTGTTACAACTATTAAGTGCAGTTGAATGCAGCGCCGAGGTACAGATTTCCTAAAAGCTTTCACTTGCTAGTTCGGAATAAATCACATAGATGGCAGTAATAAGAAACTACGCATCAAGTAGAGGTTCATAGAGTCGATGGAACTTTTAGGGACTGTTACGAGATGTCTTTGAGCTGATGGCTTTGAGGAAAAATGTATTAAAGAAAACCGTAAATCCACCCTTTCAGTGTATTTTAAATCCGACATGAGCTGCACAAGCTTGAAGTAATATCTAATAATATTATTTTCAGTTTTTCTTACTATTAACTAATAAAAATATAA